>OV725077.1:27349872-28578617 GCA_928085145.1 Nezara viridula | reverse complement strand
TTGTTTAATACAATTTTTATTTGTTCAAATAAAGAGACAAAAACATATTTCTTGAAGCATTGATGCAGTCAGTGTTATAAATTAAATCAGAAAATGTTCGATTACAATTTTAAACTTCCTACCCTTTTCTGATTCCCATTTGACTGAACGTCAATAAAAAAACATCCATAATCGACGTAACGACCTATAAAAGTAATACAGCACAATTATATGGGGTGTCTCGTAAGTAAAAAGAAAATTTTAAACAGGTGATAGCAGCTACAAAAGCTACAAAAATTTTATATAAATCCTGGTCTGATTTCTCACAGAAAAGCAGAAAATTTAAGTTTTATGTTTTTTAAAATGTCTCCTTTTTTTTTTTTTTTTTTTAATAGGTTGAATAGAAGATACAACTAAAAAATGTTCAATTTAGTTCAAAAAATTGGTTCGTAGCATAGGTACAAGATAATTTTTTTTTCATCAAATGGAAATAGAATTTCTTTTCGTTAAAACCATTTAAAGGGGATTTTAAAAGGCTATGTCTTTGGTGAATTAATCTTGACTATAATAATAATTGAAACTCAAGTGATTTCAAAAGTCAGCGATTCGACTTCAGAACTTTCCTGCGTTTTAAAGCCCAACAATGCCTCGTTTTTTTTTTTATAGATAAATCATAATTATTGGAAATCGTTTAATAGTTCTTACATTAAAAACTTATCGCATCTTTGGTTTTAAAAACAAATATTGCAATTTAATATAGTATTCAAAGAATTAAAAATCTGTTGAAATGATGAATGGAGCAGTTTAGCACTATGAGCCCTTGGGTACTTCGGATAATATAGAAAAATCTTTTTAATTTTTTAAATAAATAAAAATATATCTAGGTATAGCTTCCATACATCTAGTAAATGTATGGATACCTGTACTTTTAGTAAGATCAAGGATCTTCTACAGCAAACAAATAGGCCTTGAGCGATTACAATAAATGATTAGTAAAAGTTCAGGGATATCTATGTCTTATTGTTTAACTATTAAACTGGAGGGACATTTCTCTTCTCAGTGGGACAAGGCAATTACTTGTTAAGTAAATTGGTACTTTGAGAGATGTATTAAACTTTGAAGCTTTTCCAATTGCTTACTCAATAGGCTATCTTGATAATATCGTATTATATAAACGAATAAACATTTCGCTGTGTCGCTTATACGTCGAATGCATTATGGGGAAGGATAGCTATCTCATGTGAGTTCTCACTGGGGTATTCTAGTTTATATATATATATATATATATATATATATATATATATATATATATTGCAAGGGATAGCCGAGCAGGCTAAAGCGCTTGCAAAAGGTAACCAAGTTAAGCAACGCCGAGCGTGGTCAGCCCTTGGATGGGTGACCGCTCACCAGGGAAAGCCATGCTGCCCGAGATCCCTTCCCTCGGTATGTGAGATCTATCAACCTACTGGAAGCAACTCACACCGACCGGGCGTAGGACTAATGACATTACCCCCGTTTACTTAAATCGGGAATCGTGATGTGGTCTAGGAGACCACATCTCGCGGACAAAATTCTGCATGGTCTGAAGCACCAACCGAAATATATATATATATATATATATATATATATATATATATATATATAACCTTGGGTATATATATAGGTCTTGGGGTGCAGTACTATGTGAGGAAGTAATGTCACAAGGCCCCTACGCTTGTGCAAGGAGGATGTATACAGGGTATTTCGTAATTGCAAGGCACTATTTTAGGGATGTGTTCACTAACACAAAATAAACAAAAATATTCATATTAACATATATCTCAAACTCATTTATTAAACAGATATCAAAGGTTAAAGATTTATTATTTATTTACTACATTAAGACTGACTGTACAAAGTTTAACGTGTTTAATACTAAATAACAGGTTTTAATCACCTGATAAACAAATGAACGATAAGCAATGACAGTAGTTGCTCATCTGTTTGTATAGTTCTGTGTCTTTTAGTGTGAGTGAATACTGTGACACATTTAAAATAATTGGACAGAATTGAGTATTTCTTCTTTAAGGTTTGCAGTTCGTCGAAATCTTTGTAGACCGGCGTTTAATCGTATATGTTTTAGCATGCCATTATCCCTAAGGCGTCTTTCAATGGTTTCAAATCTTTTATGATTTGGTATTCTTCGGTTAGGAAATTTTTGACGATATCTTCGAACAGCAGCAGCACCGTTTCTATATACCTCGCCATAAGTTAAAGGCGTGTTTGTTTGTTCTGCATAAGTGAATAAATTTATGTTGCCTCCCATGATAATCATAAATTGAACTGTGTTACAGTATTCACTCACACTAAAAGACACAGAACAAGACAAACAGATGAGCAACTACTGTCATTGCTTATCGTTCATTTGTTTATCAGGTGATTAAAACCAATTATTTAGTATTTTTTTTTTATTATTCTGAAATATAATAATCTGTGACGTGGACAATAATTATAGTGATAAATTAAACATCTTATGACATATTTAACACGTTAAACTTTGTACAGTTAGTCTTAATGTAGTAAATAAATAATAAATCTTTAATCTTTGATATCTGTTTAATAAATGAATTTGAGATATATGTTAATATGAACTTTTTTGTTTATTTAGTGTTAGTGAACGAATACCTAAAATAGTGTCGTACAATTACGAAACATCCTGTATATCCCTACTAATCAAATAATAAATAAAATAATCATTTTAACATAATGTTGTTTATTATAACTATAATAAACTAATTTATCAATTTGAAAAATGTGGTGCGGAGCGCGTATCACACGATTTTCGCTTACCATCTCCTTAGCAGAAACAAATATTTTCAGACAAAGAGAAAGTGAAAGTAAAAATTATAAACACTACATTCATTTATATTTCATTGTGGATATTTTTATTTGTTTAAGTACTCTTAGGTAGACAAATTTTAATATTTATATCACTATAATCTACACAATTAAATATTAAATAATACCAATGAAAATGGGTGACATCGGGCGCGCTCTTGTATCCCTTTGGTTCCTCAATTACAACTATTCTCCATTACGATCTCTTCTTTGTTAATTATCAAATTCTTTCATATTTTATATTTAACCATTTTTTATATTAGAGATAAATGTGAAATGGTTAATTCTTTCAAATAAAAAAAATAAAAGTACTTTAGAGGAAGCTAATATCGAAAATTAGCCATTTAAGCTCCGTTAGAGAACATCAATGAGAATGACACCTACATAATAATAAAATTGCTCAATTTTACATTGGTGTAATGAATTTAATCAAAATCGTTTTCGAGAAAACGGTAAAAATGTGTTTTATGGAATATATAAAGTGCCACTTCCGGTGGGGCGTTTTTACGAAGGTTTCTGTAACATCTGAGGTATATACAAACCTTAAATATGCAATTTCACTTTCGTACGACTTTTCGTTTTTGAGCTAGACCTGTCACATATATGCAGACACACACACACACACGCACGCATAGACCATTTTGCGGGATTTCGTTATTTAAACTCAGGAGACCTCAAAACATGTATTTCCGTTGAAAACTCAGATTCGAAAATTTTGCCCTTACTATATATTTTATATATTGGTAAGTGAAGGTAAAAAAAAATATTAAACTCAAATATCGTTTAACTGAATAAAACATTTTAAAAAATAACAAACCGTAAAAATATTAAAGCACTTGAATTTAAAGATACCATACTACATTATTAAGACTTTAAGATCGGTTTCATTTTCTATAACTCTACTTAAAGATTTTCTTTGGCTTATATGTAATGCCTTGAATATATATGCAGGACTTACAATATGCAGGTCCGATTTTTATTTTGTGAGATATTTAAATCTAAATGCAAAAATCTGGTGCGCGCAACACATATCTTTCACTTACCGCTCTACTTTGAATAGAAATTATTTTCTGGCAATGCTGGGCTACTATAAAAATTTTTGAAGTGCATTTTAGACGGAGCTAAAGCTTAAAGCTTACAGATATCAAGTCATTAAGACCTTTATAATTACAAAATGTCTATTTAATATATCGACGGTAGGCAATAAAAATCTAGTCACTCCATCTGCTTTTATAAACCACACAACTTCGTTTGCTTTTATAAACCACAGAATGACTAACTTTAATTTCAACATTTTTGAGTAATGTCATTTTAGTGATATTTTTAGTTGAAAAAGTTATCTATGCAGACAATGAGTAAGTTGGTTCCAGAGGTGGTGATTGCAGTGTTGAAATATAGAACTGAGAATAAAGGTATAAATTTAGGTATTACTTTCTTATGAAAGATGTTCTTAGGAAAGATACTTTATTAAATATCTGCAGAAAAAAGTTTTTTTTAGTCTCAAAAATTAAAAAAGTATATTTTAAATTTATCCAAATTTTCCCCTCTTCAGGAAAATAAACTAGAGATCTTTCCTCCCAATTGTCCAATTTTAACGATTTTTTTTTAGCAAATTCTGTAAACTTTTAAAAACCATATTCAATATCTACAAAAAAGTGTATACTTTTAGAGTTTTTCGGAATTTAATTTTACTATCCCTGGTAACATTTTTTCCAGCTTCTTTTCGTATGTTTAAGTATTTTATATAGAAAAAGTTAAAGTGTGTCGAGAAAATGACTTTAGCGAAGTTTCATTGAAATCGGTACATTCGTTTAGGCCCCACAATCTTTAGCAACGCAAGTTTTTCTGCGTTTTTATTTTTTTTCTTCTTTATTAACTTATCAAATTCTTTTAAAAGTTGTATGTAGCATTTTTTCGTAACTCTGAATAATGCGAAATGATTACATTTTTAAAATAAACAATATTAAAGGTACTTTAGAGGAAGACGTATACGAACATTGGGCATTTAAGCCCAGTAAAGTGACATCAACGGGGATAATATCTAAATGATATTAAAGACCACTTAATTATACAATGATACAACGAGTTTAATCAAAATCGTTAGAGACGTTTTTGAGAAAATTGTAAAAATGTGTTTCAGCGTTCATATAAAGTGGCACTTCCGGTTAGTCGATTTTAACGAAAAAGTTCCTGTCACATCCGGCCCATATACAAACCTTAAATACTTAATATCAGTTTCGTACTACTTCTCGTTTATGAGCTAGACTGCTAACACAGAAACACACAGACCATTTTGCCACATTTGGTTATTTGGACTCAGGGGACCTGAAAACATGTATTTTCGTTGAAAACTGAGATTTGAAAATTTTCAAGATCGCAATACTTACCCTTACTATATATTACATATATAAGTAAGTGAAAATAAAAATTGGTCAACTCGAGCCGACTTTACCCGAGCGTTACATAGCCGACCGTGACAGCTTAGTATCATTCAATACCCTCAAAACAAAGAGCGGTTAAAGAAGATTTCATTTAAA
Source organism: Nezara viridula (assembly GCA_928085145.1). NCBI lineage: Eukaryota > Metazoa > Arthropoda > Insecta > Hemiptera > Pentatomidae > Nezara > Nezara viridula. The sequence goes on along the minus strand of OV725077.1, from coordinate 28,573,224 downwards.
AAAAATTCACATCACTCCTACCATACCTCCCTTACCATTGATTTAGTACGGAAAATTGCATTGATTATTCACCTTATTAAAATTATTGTAAGGGAATATCCGCGTGAAAAACTCATCGAGCGTTTTGTCCCATTGTGCGTCAGTTTATATTTAATCAATCGATTGAGTCGACGGAATGAATGCTGAGCTTAGGAACTTGCACATCTCTTTGTTCTCGAAGCAAATCACCTACTGATATAAGGATATTGTTTGGATATTCATAACGTAAGGAGGACCTTGCAATATGTACTCGCTATACTACATACTAACGTAAAATGCTTCCTGGTATCGATATTTGGAAGTGCTATAATTGAAACTGGACGCGGAAGAAGCATGGCACCATGGAGTGCATGCCAACGACCGGATCGATGATAAGGCTATTGATATGCACAGAAAGCAGCCCATTACCGATTTTCTTTCTCGCTTTCGCTGTTGGCGGTGCGACAGAAGAGGTGAGATAGTAATCATAGAAACCATGTCGTTTGTAGGAAATACAAATGTTTTGGTATAAGAAGTCAGCGACTTTGGAATTACTCCAATCAAGACTAAGATTAAAGACTTAATTACCAAGTATACCTTGATCACTTACCGAAGTCCGAGTTGAAGATGAGTGGTGGGGGGGGGGAGAGGGAGTAGGAATAAAGTGGAAGAATGGATACGGCCTTTAACCTGTTCTGCATCAAAATCCTCTGTTCAACAGAAATATTGTTTTTTTTATGTTTTAAGATATGCTGAACACGAATAAAAAATTAGAAAATATCAATCAGGTCCTATTTCATGTAAAATTTCGTTTGTGGGTCAAAAAATGACATGTTTTTCAACATTTTGGGCATTTTTTTTTTTCATTGAAAGAACGAAATATTAAAAACAATATTTGATTTTGAAGCTATTACAATGTATTAAAACATGAAGACATTCTGATAGCTCAAGTACTAGGCTTTAAGATTTTTTTTGGCCACAAATCCACGTCTGGACCAAGTTAAATTGAGAGTATTCAAAGTTAAATTAAGTTGAACGAAAAATTAAATTAGCCTGAAAAAACAAAATTGGTTTGGTTTTGAAAACGTGTTTCAACAATTTTTAGGCAACAAAAGAGCTAAAAATTACAAAGACATTGTTAAAGAATTGCTTTTATCATATAAGTCCATGGGCTATAACATGTCTTTAAAAATTCTACATATAGAAAAAAACAATGCAAGTGTAATTGTACACGACCTATGATTTTTAAAATTCTTCTTTAGCTTTCACTGATTTTAAAAAGAGGAGGGCAATAAAATATCTTGGGATGAGGGAGGAGGAGGTTGATGCGCCATTTATGTTGTGGGGATGGACACGTCTAAAGTTATATTATGTCCAACATTAAATATTTTATATATTAATATTTACAAGAAAATAAATAAATTAAGAAAAAACATGCTCTTTATTTATTTTTTTTAAACCTTCATTTCCTAATAAATGGTGCCTGATTTGTTGGACTTCAGATTTGAACCCAGCTCACATAAAAAAACAGGAAAAATTCCTCAAGGGATTGAAATTTCTTTTTTATTGCAGAATAGAATAACTGATTAAGGTATTGATACCGCTTTTAATCTAATTATTAATATCCGCCTGAAACTTCGTAAATAGCTTCATCTCATCGTAACCTACAACTATTTTATTTATGAAAATTCTCGGAATTAGGGCGTTTTCAATCTGGAGATCGGCAAACTTTGTCTGTTTAAGTAGGTCCTTAAAACACGTAAATACCCATTTGCTTTCCACTTGAATCATAAGATAATTTGAGCACAAAATCAAGAGAAAATGTAACCTTAAGAGAAAATATTGGGCCGTTCGGCGTGACCTGTACTCCCAACATTTCAAAATATCGAGGTTATTTTGAGTCTATACCACGGGCGATACACCTAAAGCAAAATTATTTTACCATTGATTTATTAAAATATTATTACTTTGAGGGGTCAGTTGAATAACAATAAGTTGATACGAAACATTTTGTTGAATTGAGAGAAAACTAGACGATTTCCAACAAAATTCAACAGTTTGTTAAAATATTTTAGACATATTTCGAAATAAATATTACTAGATAAACCACAGTGAGAACAATCATATTAGATAATTATCATTCTTCTTAATACATTCGACATAAAAGCGACACCAGCAACACATCCTTGCGGGACTCTAGTGAACTAGTACTCATTTTATTGATATATGCAACACAATATTACCAAGATTAGTTTTTTTCCGTGCCTTTAAGTTTACACAGGGTTTTTCACCGAGTACCAGGATTTCAAATCGTAATATTTTTCTGTCTAAATTCAGTTATCAGGTGTGCTGTGCACACGCATTAACCCACTCGGCCACTCCACCAAGATAGTCTATTTAACACAAACAATTGATGAAAAGCTTCTTACTTTATCACTACTCTTAAAGAAATAATTTACTTAATAAATGATAAGCTTGTCCCACTGTAAAATATCTCTCCAGTTCAATAGTTAAGCAACAACACATAGTTATCCCTGAACTTATAATAAACCATTACTGTACTTGCTCAAGACCTATTCATTTGGAGTAATATAGCCTTGGTTTGTCGGTCTCTCACTTGCTAAGAGTTGAGAAGTATATTACTAAAAGTATAGGAGCTTTCATTCGATACATTCGTGTTACATTACATTCGATAGGAGCCAAGATAGTCCCAAAGATACTATACTGGGTCTTGAATGCCTACTCGATCTATTGAGTTTTGAAAGCTCCCAATATTTTTAATGACTTTTATGGTAGTTGCATTAAGTTTTTACGATTTGAAATTTGAATTCGTCATTTTTACATGAAATTCTCTTTCGTTTTATACATCATTCATCAAACTCCATCTCTCCTGTGGACAGAAAAACGGATTTATATCCTCATATTTCATATAGTGAAGAAAATATAGATTATACGAGTTAATCCATTTTAATAATTTCTCGTTTAGTTTTAAAATTAAATTTTTAAATTTTAAATTTTAAAATTAAGTTTTAAAATTAGTTTTAAAATAATTTAAAATAATCTCGTTTAGTTTTTATTTATTTATTTTTATTTATATATTAATTCTCCTTAAAATAATTTATTGTAATCATGCGTGTGGTATACATGGCCTCGAATAAATAGATTGTATTTTAAATGGACCTAAAAATAATGAGAAAAATTGAAATTGGCCAGAAAGTATGGGTTCCGAGAACAGAAGGACCTGCTCAGGAGGCTGTTGTTGCCTCTGTGATGTCTGTGGATGCCGCGGAAGGCGGCCAAAAGAAAATTGTAAAAGTCGAATGGCCAGACACAGAAGGTGTACTATTGGGAAAGACAGTTTCGATAGATGATGTCTTCCCAGCATTGCCAAATGTTCCACAGAATGTCGCAGGGGCGAGCAGAGAGCAGGAGGAAGAAGTTATACGCCCTAATAATAAAGTTTGTCCCATATGTGGGCTTTCTTTTAAGGGTGAAAGAGGTCTTGGAACCCATATTGCAAAAAAGCACCCCAGGGAGGCTAACACCAATACACTGAGGGGCATAGTGAAAAATGTTATAGGTCCAAAAAATGGAGAGGGTGAGGTATCAAAAATAAAAGAGGACATTATTGGATGGTCTACCGTGTTCAAGAATCTCTTAAAAGAAAACACAATGAATATTGCGGATTTTGATGAGGCCGTAGGCCAGTTCCTGAATTTTCTCAAGAATATCAATGCGGAACTGCCAGGTCCCCAGCACCCAGCCGTTAAATTTTACAAGATGAGAAAAAAAAATAAAACTAAAGTGGCTGATAAGGGTGCTGGACAAGTCTCAAATCCGCAAAGAGCGAACAAGGTAGACAGGAGTCGTCGGCAGGAGCAGTATCAATACGAAGTCGCACAGTATAATTATTACAATAAAAGAAAAAAAGTTGTGCAAACTGTTATGAATGCCGATGCTCCTAAGAGGTGTCCTATAAAGATGGCCGATATCGAAAAATATTATAAAGACCTCTTTGAGAGCGAAAATCTCTGCAGGCGTGCGGATTACGAGCAGTGTGCCCCGATGCCAAATTTAGTGTCCATTGATGTAGAAACCGTCAAGAAAGCCATTAAATCAACATCAATGGACACATCGCCGGGGCCTGATGGAGTTCTGATCCGCACGATTAAATATTTTGATGTTGCAAATATTATTAGAACAATTGCGGAGATAATGTTGAAGGTGGCCTATGTCCCAGAACCACTTCGACAAGGGCGCACAATACTAATATATAAGGGGAAAGGTGATGTAAACAAAATCCCTTCCTGGAGACCCATCACCATTTATTCTATTGTGCGCCGAATCATAGAGAAGGTTCTGGCCCACGAATTAAGAAAACAGGTCACCTTCCACAGGAATCAGAGAGGCTTTATAAAAGGCCTCCCGGGAACGCACGTCAACGCAAGGATTATCGACGCTGTATTGAAAGATGCAAAGATTATGAAAAAAGATTGTGCGGTGGTATTCCTTGACGTTGTCGGTGCTTTTGACAATGTTGGCCACAATCATATCGTGAGCTCCTTGGAAGCAAGAGGTGTGTCGCCGGATCTTCAACACGTTATATCGGCTCTCCTCTGCACGAACACAATCAAAATTAGTAACGGTGTTCACGCAACTAGCCAAATCAAAGTGCTGCGCGGGGTACCCCAAGGCGGCCCCTTGTCGTCGTCGCTCTTCAACCTGGCCATTGACCATCTCTATCGCGACCTGTGCGATGAAGAATTTTCCAAAAAATTTGGATACAAGTTAAAAAGTGACCAAGGTTGTGTGGTCCTCACAGGTTTCGCGGATGACCAGGCCGTGTCAGCGCGTGACAGGGGGCTGCAGAAAGAGTGATCGGCAGCGTTCAGAGGACATTTGAGGGAATTGGTTTGGCTATTAATCCTCAAAAAAGCGTGGGCATCGTTCTAAATAAAGGAGAGCTGGAAACCGCGATGCTCTCCCTTGAGAACGGAGAGTACATCCAAACAATGCAGAATGGAGATACAATCAAGTATTTAGGATGTACATTCTCGGGAGAGCTACAGTTCAACGAAGATTCGGTGACCAAATTGAACGAAAACCTGAATAAACTGGTAACCTCTCCCTTGCTGAAGCCGGAGCAGAAGCTAAACATTGTCAACCAATATCTGTTCCCGGGTCTTACTTACCCTCTCCAAACTGCGCCCCTCACAAAGCTGCGTCCTGCCGTACTTGACGGCATCGACACCATGATTCGCAGGAGTGTGAAGGCTATTGTTGGACTCCCTGCGAACACCTCCACGGCGATGTTGTACTCTCCCAGGAGGTATCGAGGATTAGGATTAATCCGCTGCCAATGGGAGGCTCCTCTACAACATTGGTCCATTGCTCAGCGACTGTCCAATGTGCCCGATGCCCTTTTTCAGTCGATCTTTGATTATTCGGCTGAGGTTGATGAATGTGCCGAGAGATTGGGGGTTGATCGGGGTATTCGGAATATGAGAGCTCTACGGCAGTCGCTTCGAGAAAATTCGTTTGAGGAATGGACCAATTGCAGGTGGCAGGGCATTGGAGTTCGCCATTTTAAAGAGACCCCGAAAGCCAATAAATACATGTATGATAAGCAAGTACTTTCTGGGTCTGAATGGTCAAATGCCCTGAAACTAAATATTAATTATGCTCCCCTGCGTGGAGTCCCAGGTGTCAGCGGACAGGTAAGAGAAGTTGGGTCCCTCTGTCGCAAATGCGACAGAGAGCCAGAAACACCAGCACATGTGCTTGGAAAATGCCCCAACAACTCCCTCCTTATAACACGCCGTCACCACAGAGTCAAGCATGAACTGATGAGGCTCCTTGAAGAGAGAGAATACGCCTGTTTCGAGGAAGTATATTGTATAGATACGGATGGATCCACCCGATATGCCGACATTGTAGCATTCTCTAAGACGGGAAAGTCGGCGATGATTTTGGATCCGACCGTGAGATATGAGACCAACGACCTCGATCAGGCAGAAAAAGTGGAAAGGGAGAAAAAACAGATATATGAGAAATGCATCCCTTTCCTTAGTGAAAAGTTCCGCGAGAGTTTCGGACCGAGAGAGTTCCACGTGAGAGGCCTTTGGTTCGGAGCTCGCGGAACGATACCAGACTCAACAAGGAGCTTCATGGAGGGCCTTGGTGTCGACATAAAGGACGTGGCAAGGTTGGCAGAGAGTATAATCCTCGACTCCCTGGGAATCATCCACCACCATGTGCATGGGAGCGGATAGGGGGAGAGTTTGCTCGCGAGGGGGAGGCATGCGTGTGTTACAGCATTTTTTATATTATTATTTATTGAACACGTCCACTGTACTTTATGAATTTTTTATGTATTAGGTTAGAAAGAGAGAGGAGAGAATGTGAGTGGGAACATGTATAGGAGGAGAGAAGGAAGAGAAAGGGTACAGAATGATAATAAATGAATGAAAGAAATAGTAAAAATTATAAAAAAAAAAAAAAAAAGGAAAAAAAAAATAATATATATATATATACGTATAAAATATTGTATACTATGCTCATACATATTGTTAATCCTATAATTGTATAATAATTTTAAATAATGTCTGTAGTGATTAATAAGTATGCTGTGTTGTTAGCAACCCAATGTAATTGGGCAGCACCATTTTATTTTATTTTATGATAATAAAGTGATTCTCTCTCTCTAAAAAATTAAAAACTACGATGTGTGCTTTAGACCACACGGTAGAAGTGAAAACAACAAGGCGAGATTAATAATATGAAATATATTTTTTTTGTTCTATATTCACAAAGTAATGACATTTACAATATATACAATTATAATTGTGTATAAATTACTTTAGTAAATTTTTCTCTGACTGATCGTCAATTATATCATACTCTAAAAATGATAAAATAGGTTTATAATATTAAATATGTGATGAATATTTTCGAATGAAATCTACTCCCTAAATATCTACCAAAAATTCCGTAATTTTTTTTAAGTATAACTTTTGTAACCGGGGTCACTAATTTGTCAAAACTCTCTCGAATGCAACAGAAAATCGAATAAAAAGACATAAATTCTTATTTCTTATTTGTATGGCAAATTAAAAAAAAAAAAACTATATTGACCTCCGCAAATTATTATTATCTGAATTCTCCATGGTATTAAAATTTTGAGATATTTCAGTCCAGATGTTCAAAACAGTCGTTATTATTAGATTTTTTGGCGCTATCGTTTTCCCTTTTCGGCTCTCTGACACGACATCACGTCAAAACATAATTTTACAAATCATTTTATCATAATTTTACAAAACATAATTACAAAGAGAATGAAATGCTGAACATGCTTCTCGCTTAGAGCATACAGATCCGATTTTTAGTTTCTGAGATATCTATATTTTCAATAAAATTAGTTATTATTTGGTTTTCGACACTAAGTTTTTCCTTTTTGCCTCTCTAACACGTTAAGATTCAATAACACACAATGTTAAGATTCAATTCTGAATAATAGCTCATTATATATATAAAGAGGATGAAATGTTGAACATTTCCCTTCATTTCACTTAAAGTATGCAAGTCCGATTTTTAGTTAATGATATATTTTAATCCATATGCAAAAGTACTTAAATTAGTCAACTCAAGCCGACTTTGCCCAAACGAGCGTTACATATCCGAGCCTTACAGCTCAGTTTCATTCTCTCACCAAAAACAAAAGTGTAAAACTTGCCTAAGGAAGTTTTCACTTAAAAAATTAAACCCTCCTATTTCTTGAACTATTCTCATGCAAATATAAATTTTAGGATTAGAATCATTTTGTTGATTATTTGATACAATAAAAAACAAATACCATAATAGAGATCAGTATAACCAAAACCTCGGTGCATTAAAACTTTAGATGACCATTTTTTTAAAAAGCAATATTTTAAAAATATTTTTGTAAATAACTTAACACATAATACTTTTGTGGATGTCATACTTCTTAGGTGACAGATAATCAAATCACGTAATTGCTGTGCTCGAATAAAGATTTATATCAACTTACTCTGAAAAAAGTTAACTTAATATGGACTTATTAAAAATTATGTTTTTCCAAAAGGGAGTTGAAGTGTAATAAAAACATTGGGTTATATGAAATACTTAATTCAGCGTTCAAATACTTAATAAAGGTTTTCTATAATACTTAAATAGTTTTTCAAAGACGAACTATACCTGAATTTGATGTAAATTTCATTCAGTTTGACGTGAAACAACTGTTAACAAATAATCAAAACTGAACATTTTTTTTATTTATTGAGTCCTTTAAAAATCCAAACCTTAAATTTCTTACTTTTCCTTGAAAAATCGGATCATAGTTTATGTGAACTATTTTGTAGCTTTTAGTGGTCTGTGATTATCACATTAAATATTCCCCGTTACTTACAGGATATGTATATAGCTGTTTACATTTTAAATTATGCAGACTCTAGTCTAAAGGTACTCTTCAAAAGTATTCAAAATGAGATAAGAATCTGAGCTCATAGATCTGGAAATAAATACCCATTATTGTTAGGTGTCAACGCTATCCAGATTATAAACTCCCTTTTGTCTTTTATTTGAGATTAGATGGTCAAGATATAAAAACCTTTCAACTTTCTCTATGAGATTTACTCCTACTCTTTGAATTTATTTTATATATTTATTTATTCTCTCAGTTTACTCCGTACAATATGGCTTTATCTCTTGGCTTTATCAAATTTCCTTCCGTCATCAATATTCTAGGTTTACTTTTTATAATTATCAGTGTATTTTGTACTGTATGGTACAGTTATAATCGAAATTCTTTCGTTTCTCTATTCTGCCAATTGAGTTGAGTATTGAATCTTGGATATTCAATAACTCCCTCATAACAGGATCTGCGTCGAAGGTAAATCGTTCTCGAGAGTCGACTAATTCAAATATGTATCGGCTCCACAATAACTTTAATAAATAACCAATTAGTAATTAGACCAGAGTATAACAAGCATAAACAGAATTTTTTTTTTTTTTTTGTCAAAGGCGTTGAAATCCCGAAAAATCTCAAGAAATCTTAAATTAAGGGTGTATAATGCTATAATAAAGCCAGTTCTGATATATGATTGCGAAATCAGGATACTAGCTAATACTCTAGAATTAAGCATTGAAAGATTTGAGAGAAAAATCCTCCGCATGGTAACCGGAGCGATCTGGGATCAGGGTACTAACACATTGACGAAGAAGATCAATAAAGAACTACTTAAAGAAACAATAAATGCTTTAATAGTATGCAAGAGACCACATGGAAGACCAAAATTATCCATCTTTGCCTGTTTCGGGCTATTTCTTTCCAGTTATCTATACGCAGCTAAAATTAAAAATAATTGTCTATATATTATATATATAGGGTGTACCGTAAGTAGAGACAAATTATTTTAAAGGCTGATAGTAAACATCCATATCTACAAAAAAGTTTATATAAACAATTGCCCAACTCCTAGCAGAAAAGTAGGATATTCAAGAGTTGTGTTTTTTTAAAGCGATTCATGTTTTTTGTTGAATAGCAAGCGATAACTTAAAAAAATATTTGATTTAAGTAATTAAACATTGCTCCATAGTAAAATAGACAAACTTTACTTTAAATGAAAGCAGAGTTTGTCATTGTTAAAACTATTAAAAAAGGACTATTAAGTGGCAAAAACAGCTAAGCTCTGTTTAAATAGTCTTAAATTGTTTGTGATTTTTTTTTATCACCATTCAACTGTACTACAGTTACCTCACTTTTAGAAAACTTTCTCGTTTAATAAACTTTATATATATATAGCTTAAATAATTTAAACTTAAACGCATCAAAAACTCAGGCAATTCTTATAAGTTCCAACTCCCTCCTTAGATCCATCTCCACCCTTCCTTCCTTGATTATTAATGATCAACCAATCTCGTTCTCCCCCTCTGTAAAAAACTTAGGAATTACCATTGATCAAAACCTATCATGGAAACCCCATATTGCTCATATCTCCAGAAGGTCAATTGGTACACTTAAACTATTTCATCGTTCTCGTCAGCATCTGCCACAACCTATCCGCAAGCTCCTCGTTTCCTCATTGATTTTCCCCTACTTTGACTATGGCTGTGTGGTATACGGTGGCCTCTCGTTGGAGCTTGAGGACAGACTGAAGAGAATCATGAACAGTTCTTTAAGATTTGTCTTCGGCACTTCGAGATGGTCTCATGTGTCCCACCTATATTCCGAGTCAAAGTGGCTCTTCCCATCTTCCCGCCGCCTATACTTCCTTGGAAATTTCTTATGTCAAACGATCAACTCCCAGCACCCTTCCTATATCTACTGTCTCCTCAAGCCTAAACCTTTAGTCCACTCAATAAAAACGAGATCCTGTGATTCTGAGCTCTATATTCCATCACACAAGACAAAAACCTATGAACGTTCCTTCTTAGCCCGCTCCGTCACCTATTGGAATTCTTTGCCATGTAACATCCGTCATGCCTCTTCACTGTCAACCTTCAAATACCTCCTTTTCCAATATCTCCTCACATCCCAAACAGACGATTCGCAACCATAAATTTCATTTTATGAACTGAATTTGTGAGAAGTAAATAGTGGTGCCTACAGTTTAAGTTTTAACATAAAACAGCAATGATTTTTTACTATTACTTTTACTATTTATTTGTATTTCTCTTCACCTCAGGTTGTGTTTTTTCTTTCATGTATATATAAGTTTATATTTTATACTCTTTGTCTCACTGTGTAGCAATATGAGTAAGTACGTATATATAGTTCCTTTTTTACCTTTATACCACAATTATTCCTGAGATTTTATTTTATCTTAGTGTTTGCTTATTATTTTACGAATCACTGTAAATATTATTACATTTTGTATTAAATTATGTTTCTATTAGATAGCTATTATTTATAAATTGTGCAGTTATGTATATATAGATATGTAATTTCTTTTCTGTCTTTTTTTTTTTCTTTTTTTTTTTATCGTAATAATAAGCAAATTTGGAGAAGATTGTATGTTCATTTATGTATGTATGTATGTGTATGTATGTATATATATGTTTATGTGTGTGTATGTATATATATGTGCGTGTGTTTATATATGTGTATATTTTATTTTTATTTTTTTGTTTATTTCTTAGTGGTTACATACTACTTTTTAAATAATGTATATTACGTTGATTAATATAAAAGTTAGTTTTTGGCCAGATTGGTATTTTATTTTGTATTAATTCATCTTTGTTATTCTAAGGGGGCTTAGTCCCAGAATAAAGTTCTATTTTCTATTCTATTCTATTCTATACATATTGGATGTCCCGTAAGTAGTGGAAAATTTTTATAGAAGTGGATAGAAGGTCTAAAGAGCTTAAAAAAAGTTTAAATAAATAATATACTGATTTTCAGCAGGAAAGTAGGAAATTAAAGTTTTGTAGTTTTTTAAGTAAGTCACGTTTCTTGTTGAATAGGAAGCGATAAGTAAAAAACTATTGAATTTAAGGAGTTAAAAACTGCTTTAATGTAAACTAGACAAAATTTACTCTGAACAAAAATAGAGTTTATCATTGTTAAAACTATTTAAACAGGAATTTAGCTGCTGTTTTTAAAACAATAATAAATTATTCGCGATTATTTTTTATCATCCTCGAACCATACTGGAGAAACCCCATTTTTACGAAAACATTCTGGTTTAATAAGCTTCAAATTCATATAAAATTAAGTTGAGGTTTTTTGGGAAAAAAATTTTAGATTTATCTCAAATTGTATAAAAAAATTATGTGATTTTATATCCTGTTACCTAAAAGTACACGTGTTTTCAGCAAAAATGGCTACAATAAATTGTTGCAAACCTTTAATTTCTTGTTTTGGGATGTATTATAATAAGCATAATTGCCTAAACACACATTTTATTTACAAAGAAAAAATATTAAAAGTATTAATTTTTCAAATATTTTTTCGGTTAATTGGTTATAAACTGTTTTTTTTTTTCATCCACAGCTCTATCACAGGAATTGATCTGTATATATAAGTGACAAAATGAATGTTTCTAGTTCTAAAATTTTCCGGTTAAAATATAAAAACCTGCTGATGGCTTCAATTACTTTGATGAAAATATTAATATTAGTATCAGGAAGATTTAGTTTGTCTTTTATAAATACAGATAAATTCTGATGATAAAGATCTGGCCGAAAAACACAGTTTATAACAAATTCACCGGAAAAAATATTTGTAAATTTCAGTATTTTTCAAATTAATTTGTTATTTATAAATAAAATGTGTGTTGTGGCAATTATGTTTATTATAATACATCCCTTTTTATCAAAGTATTAGCATCCTTTTAACACTTCGTGAATATAGCCCTCATCTTATTTTAACCTACGACTTTTTTATCTGCGATAATTCTCAGAATTGGGGCGTTTTCTCATAAAATTATTTAATTTAAAAACTCATGATTTCCTTCTCCCTTTAATGAAAGATAATTTTATTACGAAATCGAGAAAAAAGGTGACCTATAAAAATATTGTGCCATTTAGCCTAAATAACCGCCAAACGGCCTAATATTTTTGAAAGGCCAACTTTTTTTGTGATAAAATTATCTTACGATTCAAGTGAAAAGTAAATGGGCGTACATGAGCTTTTAGTGCCCCATTGAATATACAAAGTTTACCTAATTAAATTAATTAGAAAACGCCCATTTTCGGAATTTTTGTAAATAAAAAATTTGTAGGTCAGGACACGAAGTTTTAGACGGCTGTTAATAACTTGATTAAAAAAAAAAGAAAAAAAAAGGAGTCTGTTCCGCGGACTATATCTTAAATTAATTGTAATTTACTAATAATTATTTCTGTTTAAATATTCAGTATTGTTCAATCATTAGTTGTTTTCTAATCTAAGATCAAGATTTAAGTGTTCTGATATTGGAATGTCTGAAAAGGAAGACGTGCAAGTAGGTATATATTACAACACCTGCCAGGTATGTTTCCCAACAGAATGTTGTTTGTGAAATACTTCCAGAGAAGGCTTACAGAAATAATTTAAAAATAACAACATAACGATAAGGTATATAAAATTTAATAATGAATTAATAATAATAACAGTTTTATTTTATGTATGTAAATTTAAAATATTTAATTTATGAATTGGATTTTAAAGATTTAATTTAATTCAATTTATTATTTGGAAATTCATAACATTATTAAAAAAAAAAGTGTGTATAACTAGCATTCATGTAAAATTATTTAAATCAAATGTAAACAAACAAATTGATAAGTATTTAAATAAAGACAATGAGAGAACTGTTTAGTATTGAGGACAATGGTTTACTCCCAAATGACCAGAGTAAGTCATTAACACCTCCTTATATAGTTAGTTAATCATTCAAAGCAGATATATAAATGAGTAGCTCACTTCATTTCTCTTTCATACTTTCTTTGGTCATCCAGGAGTGAGTGAGTGAGTGGTGGGGACTTTAGTGGGGCAGGTTTACTATCAGAGTCAGTCACAGGTTCTTGAGGCAATAGGCACCTTCATTGAGCAACTTGAGGTGCACCATTAACCACAACTCCGTTGTTATATGAGTAAGTATCCAAGGTTTACTACTATATACATATAAAATATATAAATATATATATAATTTTTTTTTTATGTATTCAATTATTAATATTTCATTATTTTATTTTTTAATATTTATTTAAAATAGAAAAATGGCAAGGATGATGCATATCTTTAAAATAACAGAAATGTTTATCATATTTTGCATATTTCAAATATCCAATACGCTACCTGTGGGTGACACATCCATGAGCATTAGACAGAAAAGGGATGTAAATATATTACAGGATAAACTGATTCAAACTCTGAATGTAAGTTTAATTTGTTGAAAGTAAATACAAATTTTAAATTAACTTATACTTAATTTATTATTTTTTTTATTATCTAGCCAAAACCAATTTTGGATACTATAACAGAAGCTGAGAAGTGTTGTAATTTACAACAGCATCCCATTGGTAAAAAACTTCTTTCAGTTTTTGAACAGGTGACAAGTGTAGCTGCAAATGCAATCCAGGTATAGTCCGAATTGATTAATGTTTTAAACTAATATTTTATACATACATAAGTATATAAATATATAAAGAGTGAGTGAGAAGATAAATGTATTGTTTATTAAATTATAATGTGATAAATGCCAAAGGGGTTAATTAAGCAACATATCTATTTTAATCAAGAGTCAAAACTATTATCAAATATTTTAAAAAGTCCAATTTTAGCATTCCTGTGAAACTTTTGAGAAAAAAAGTTCATGAAATAAAAGTTCTAAGGAACATTATTTAAATAAAGTTCTAGGTTTTTGTTAAAAGTTTAACTTTTATATATTTGTTCTTAAAAAGGGTTACATTAGACGAAAATAAAAAGTATTTGGGCTTAGATTAGTGTTATATTTGATCTTAAATGAATTACTAGATTCTAATGTGTAGTTTGTTTGGATCACAAAGAATAAAAGCCATTGTTAGATCGATTTTTCAGTGAAATCAAAGGAACTTTTAAGTATTTTTTTTTTAAATTAATAATTCTATAATAATACCTTTAATTGAAAAGTTGCAAGGGAAAAAGTTCTAGTTCCAAAATGACAGAAAACAAACTGAAAATAAAGATTCCAATTACACTGATACTCATTAAAAATAATTTTTTAAATTTCTTTTTCAAGCCCTGATTTCAATCCATTCGAATGTAAATAAATAAAAATAGTTGCTATTATATATACAAGTTTTTGAAAACATAAATTTTATTTTATTTTTTTTGTTTTTTAATACAAGACATTTCTTCCAGAGATAATTTTAAAATTATTAGATTTATATACCTCTCGCCAATAAATGAAATCCCAAAAACTTGTAATTGGGAGATCTATAGACCAAGATTTGGGCATACCAATATGACAAACCAGTATTTTATTTAAATTTATTTTCATGAGATGACGAATCCTCAAGACATGGTTTATTACTCATAAACCAAATCTAGACTACAAATCCTGTTTATCATCCTCATAATTTTAAAATGACAGTCAAGAATATATCAATATCTAAATTTATTTTCATTTTACTTATTACTAATTTATATATTCATATGCCATTCAAGAGCAAAAGTAATGTGATAAAATACAATTAAATAATGAAGAATACACTTTATATTCTATTCATTAATAAATAAATTGTCTGTCAATTATATATTAAATTGAGATGTCAATAATAGTTGAAATAGTAAATATTAGTAATGTTTTCATTAAGTCCATTAAAAAAAATTCTAGTTTTCAAAAACTTAATTGTTATTCATCTTTTTTTTTCTTATTCATGGCATTTCTCTTTTAAATACTACAAAATCATAATATATATATATTACTTGGATAATGGAAACATCTACAGGCGGATATACGTGGGGGGAGTGGAGGGACTTTCGGGCTGAAGCCCCCTAAAATGGTAAAATATAATCATCAATGAAAATAATATTAAAAAAGTATTAAAAAAAAGGGTTCATCTGATTATATTTAATTGGACCTAAAGAATCAATTAAACATCATTTCATATAGGAAATTTCTTTTTTTCTTCCAGAGTAATTATTATAACATACTTATATAAATATATATGTATAAAAAATTTCGGGCTGAAACCCCATCCAAAATCAAATCCTGGATTTGTTAGTGGAAACATCTATGGTTGGAAAATTCATAGGTCAATATTAGACATTCAAAAAAATAATTTATATGTGTCTGTAGGATCCAAGAACAAAATGATGTGATTAATTATAAAATTGATTGGTATAATTTTATATTTACTTATTAATAATTCATATTTTATAAAACCTGTTGTAGGTTCCTGCCCAGAAAGTTAATGCTGTCTCTAAAAGTGTAACAGAATACTTGAACCAAATTGGAGCTAAGTTAGTTGGGTTACAGAAATAAGTTATATGAAAAAAAAAAATCTAGTCAAGTGCTTAGTTTAATGTGTGCTACCTGAGAGTAATATCATAATATTTACTGTTTACTTTATTAAGACTAAAAGTAAAATAAATTTAAAATTTATAATTAATTTAATGTAAAAGTTATTATTTTATAACAATAAACGTTCCAACTAATTAAGACTAAGCTAAAGCACTTGGATATTTTAGTACTGATAGATTATTAATTTTAATGTTTTATAAGTACAAAAAAAAATGTACATATGTGAAAAACCACTGCCTTAAAAAAAATTACCATTTTTGTTATATTTATTAATGTTTTTCTACAATTTAATTGTAAATAAATTATTATTATTTTATATTAATGTATCATTTTGATATTATACTCTTCTATTATAAATAATATCATTTAGAAGTACTTGATGTAATACAAAATTGACATTGAGGAAAGATTCATTTTAATAATTATATCATTCATCATAGTAGAATTAGTTTGAGGGGTGTGGTCATGGAAGAAAACACACAGCAAGTGTGAACTTATTTAAATGTGCTGATGTTCCCGCTGAAGATTTAGGCTATTGTTAAAGTGGCAGGTCTAGATTTCCAAATTATTTAGGAATTAGCTATTACCATTAATAATTTATATTTAACAAATAAAAATTCTACAAGAAAGTAATGTTAAGTAAAGTAAAGTAAAGTAATGTAACAAAGGAGTGTGCTGTGGTTTTATTGTGTTCATAAGAAGATTTAGTAGAATCCAGAGATTATAGTATGGGATTGAGTGCATACATCAAAGCAGTAGAAGGAACCTAAGAAAGATTATGTAAAGAAATAATCTTACTTAAAGTCTGCATGCTTTAATTATATTCTGTTACATGATCCAAAGTCAAATTAAATGCAAAAATTGTAGTGAAATTATACACCTAACCATTTATCTATCTAATGTCATTTTTTTGAAATAGATTGATCAATTGTTTCACCTTATAATTTCACCTTATAATTATAAGAGTGGATGATCTTTATAATTGATTTATCATACAGTAAACTTTACAACTTTTTTAATCATCATCTGTGAAGTAGCAAAAATGATACATTCAGTCAGGGGTATATTTGGTATTTTTGAGTTATAAAAATTTTAAAAATTGAAATATTTAATATTGAAAAATAAATAAAATAAATTAATTAAGAGTACCCTATTTATAGAGACTGGATGTTTCCCAGGAATGTCTCGTGGCGTAGGAACAGAGATCGAACCTCTTTCCGAGGAACCCTCCATGAGAAGCTATGAGATTAAGTTATCTTGCAGGACCCATGATTTCAATTTTGTAACTAACATTCTGGGTAATATTTTTTTAGAATTATTTCTTTTGGGGTATCTTCCATCCTTTCCTATCTTCTGTAGTCTTCACTGATATTCACCAAAACCAATAAACTTCTCAAGGAATATTTCACAAATGATACTGAGATGTATTCTTCCAACAAAAATCTAACTCATATGAGACACTGCTGTATATGCTCTGGTAGCTCAAATCAAAACAATCACTTCAGAAGTAAGATATTGAGTCAGTTTTCATGCTTATCATACATACCTCTTATATGCATAATGACGCTTACCAAGCAATTTTCGGTAAATGGTCCAAAGAAAGAGATATTGAAGAGAATTATCCAATTGATATTAATGGGATTGGATGTTACATAAATAATAAACCTGGACTGGAACCTTTCATCAGCATACAACTGAATATTATTTTCAGCAGCAAAAACTAGTTTGAATTGAAGTCTACTGAATGGACTTCAATTTAATGGTGCATAGTGCATAGAATTTCGTCGCGTTTTCACATAGAAAAAATCGAATTATTTTATTATTTTTTTTTAAACCCGTTGGAATACATATTATTGTAATTGTGGAACATCGGTAGTAGTTCAGAATTTTGATTCATAACAAACCAAAATCTTTGGTAGAAAATATAATTTTATAACGAAATCGCACAGCGTTCAAATACATTAAACAAACGATATTAAAAAAGAAACCATCTTCAGTTCAGTGGCTTAATATTAACAGTTTTTTTTGTTTTGTTTTTTGTGAACACGATATTTTGTCAACCTTTTACATATATAGTAATCCATAGGAAAACCAATATTATATTGAGTTGGCTCAAATATGCTCAAAGATTTGTTCCTGTGCTCTGGAGTGCCCAGAAGGGGGTTTCGTTCAAGCTGCGCCATCAAAATTGTTGAAGACGCATATAAGGACGAATGTTTGGGTTTTGAGGGGACAAATAGTTGCTATAAACAGTATTTACGGAGAATGTACAACGGTATTTAATAAATTAGGGAACGTTTTACGAATAGAAAGGCTTTTAAGAGGTTTAAAAATTATTCGAGTGGAAATAAAATAATAATAAGTGGAAAAAAAAAATGAAATAAATAATAAAAAGATATAGACAAAAACTATTTTTAAGTTATTTGTTGACGTTTCCGACTGCTCCAACACTTACTAGACAAACGTTTTAAACTTTCAATTAATTACAAAAGACTCATCTACTTAACCATAATAAGACCTATATGGACATACGGAGTTGAGCTTTGGGGTTCTATCGAATTCCTATCGTATCCAATCCTTACAATCCAAAATCCTTAATGCCACATATTTTGTCACAAATAAAACCATTCATAAAGACCTTAATGTTCCATATGTCGCTGATTTAGCCCGAGCCACCTATCCTTTCATGAACTCCAGTCCCATCCAAATCCACTTGTTTCCAGCCTTGCTTCTTCCTCAATTCCTGATAATTCCCCTAGGTGTCTGAAGGGAAGATGGCCACGTGATATTCTCACCTAGAATTAAATAGGGAGTGCTACCACTGGGCAGTATTTCTTTAAGTCTGTTCATGTCATTATTTCCAATGTGTGCATTTTTTGTAGTTGTATTGTTTATACAGTTGTAAATTTCATTAAATAAATAAAAATAAAAAAAAGTTATTTGTCGGATGATTTAAAAAAAATTCAGTCTCAATCTTTCAATTCATAAATAAACAAATACACTTTGTAAAATAATGTAAAAAAATACCAAAATTGGGTTAATGATAGAGGTATTGCTGACGGTATAACTAATTATTGAAGTTGATTTGGTGGGGTTTTGCGATATATAAAAGAAAACAAACAAAATTAAACTTTTACTGCAATAAGTAAAGTTAACTTATTTCTGAGGTCTGTGGCCCTGACCATTTTTTTTTCGATAACTTTAGGTTAATTAAAAAAAAAGAAATGTTTTTCGCGATTTTAAAACATTGTACAATTTAGGCCTTCCTCTTGTTGCTGCTGAAAATCCGATTAATTAAAAGTTCGAAATTTCGGCCTCTTTGACTAATCGATTTTAATATCAGTTGTTTTTTTTATCAACCGCCTCTATTGAGGTTATAAACATTGTTGCTATTCCGGCGTATGAATCCTCGAGAGAGACAAATTAATATTTTCCCATACTTTGATTATATTTCATTAAACTTTAAAATCTGAAGAAAGCATGGATACTACTGACCTTGGAGATCACTCCGTAAGCTTTTATAATGAAATGGTCATCCAAATAATTTATTTCGAATTTAATTTTTAAAAACAAGAATTAGCAGTAGTTTTTACTTTTCTTTTGTTCCTTATCTCATTCCTTAGAATGTTACTTTTCCTTTATCCTAGAACTTCTTAATAGATTTCTTCTAGTTATCTATATTTTCAGACATTTCTGGGGATTATCTAGGTTAAAATAATGGAATTATTAATTATGCAAGGTTATATTTTACAATAATCACTATACGAATTTCTCATTTTTTTATCTTATTAGTTTGATCATTATATTATATTAAGTTCAACCATATGTTATCTGTTGTTTTTGTCATAGGCTTGTCAGTTTTCAGATTTCTTATTTTGTCCTCTTACTTCACTTTATGCCTAAAGAAAATCGCTTATTAAGCTTTTTAGATTCTCGGACATTAAAAAAATTATTAGAATTCTCGTTAACTTATTACATGATGACAATTAATGAAAAGTATAAAAATCTTAAGTTATAGCCGAAGAACCTACAGTGCACTATAAAAAGTAAAATTTTCAAACTTGCTGGATGGGTCAAGATCTCTTAAATCATATTGTAGATAGAATTCTGAAAACGGCTGAATAATGACACCCATGTTTACAGATATAGCCTCATTAGATTATGGCTTTAAACTTCTTCTTGCTTAAAAACTATAAAGGGATCTAAACAGGTCCTTTTAAGTTGAAGTCAGGACTTAACCAGTGACTGGCCACCTCCTACTTTTGGTCTTTTTTATTCTATTTTGGAATGGGAAAATTCATCAGATTGGGTCGACTTATATGAAGTACTACTATAATCACGGGTGGATCTACGGGGGGGAGGGGGCTTTCGTGCTGAAGCCCCCCAAAATGGTAAAATATAACCATGTTTTATGGAAAAATATATTAAAAAATTATTTCTTAAAGTAATATTATTCGTGTAATTACTTTTAAAAGGACTTAAGAAATCACTTAAACACCATTTAATATAAATAGTTAGTTTCTTTCTTTTTTTCCAAAGTAATTATCATCATTTTTATGAAAAAAAAAAGCTTTCGGGCTGAAGTCCCCCCCAAAATCAAATCCTGAATCCGCTAGTGACTATAATGAATACCATGAAATAATTTCATTGAAAGCTGATATTCTGATTAACTTTCACTGTCAGTTAGAAGTTTCTGTTCAAAAATTGATTGTCTTCAGTCCGCATTTACCTGTTAACAGCAATCCAGTGGATACATGCTTTGTCAGTTTAACATTACAAGTTTCGTTGATTTAGGATTAACATATTTTTCATTGAATGCTTTTATATTTCTTTGTAAATTAAATAATCATAAACCTAATAAAAAAAAGTGTAAAAAATAGTTAATTTATTTTATTATTTCCTGTATTCCTTCACATGTCCCCATATATTCAAAAATCTCTTTAATATTAAGAATGCCTAGAAAATGATATGTTTACCTATTATGAAGTATAATTTTTTTTTTTATTTTATAAATATTTAATTTCTGCCTGAATATTATTTAAGAGAAAATATATATACTTACTAAATGTAAATATCATTTTCTCTTGAAGTCTTAAATCAATGTATAGTTAATATAAGAAAATATTCTATTTTTATGTAAAAAAATAAATTTCTGTAACTATCTTCCTCTACCATGAACCAATAAATATTATCTGAAAGGCCAATAACCCCTTAAAAGGTCAGGTAATGTGTGGGTAAAATATTTAATGATCCCATTCATCTTATGAACTACAAAAATAAATTTAATCTATATCCATTAATCTGTAGGCTGTGCCACCGTACAATTAATGATGTTCATAACGGAAACATTTTACACGCAGTACTCTTAAAGTTTATAATATCAGAGTTAATGAAATTCTCATTGGTCTCAAGACCATCCAAAATCCCTTAGTGCAATATCTGGTTAAATCTTTTGAAGATGGAGTAAGTGTATCTGAAAAAAAATAGTACACCTAAAGACTTCCTCTTAGGTTTTTTATGGGGTCGATAGCAGCCAGATTTTGCTTTCCTGTTTTTATTTAACTGTCATTAATTTTATGAATGTTATAATGATAAAAATGCTAGGATATTTTTCCTTAAAAAAATGGCATAGATTATTGCATGGACTTTTTTTACTATGATAATTAATAGAGATAAATTTTAAAGAAAAAAAAATTAAAGAATATAAAAATAACTATGAAAGAGAAGAATAACTGAGCGAGTAAAGCATTGTGCTCCTATCATCTGCACACAGGTTTGGGTCTAGCAGTGGTAGATAACTCTGACCTCCAAAAAGTTTCTTGATCAATAATGGCTTATTTTTAACTTCTTAATATGAAAATAACGATAAAACCATTTAATTAGGTGTTTCTACGTTTTCTAAGATAGTTATATAATGAATATTTACATTATAATTTTAGATTAGCTGGAAATTCAGTGCTGGAACGTTGGCTGGATTGTCGTTCAGTGTTCATTAATTTAAGTTTACAGGCACATCTATACAGAAGTGACCATTTTAGAGATTTTAGGTGATCAGTGCTGTTGTAAACTACAGAATTTATTAATTTTAAATGGCAAATCTGTAGTGGTTTGAAAGTTATAGCTTTACTCCTGGGAATGCAATTGGACTATACCAAGCAATGCTGTTTTATGTAGCCGAGATACTCTCATTAAATAAGCAGTGAATCAACTGTTGAGCGAAAACACTCAGGCCTGATGAGAGAAATGTTCTTTTGATTGATCCAAAATCATTCTTCCTCTTACATATGAAGGATATTTAAAAAAGTTTATTAAGAACATGGATCTGGATGGAGAAGATTTGTAGTACTAGTTCTCGAGAGGGAAATTCTTCTGGTTAAATAATGTTTAAGAAATTTTTCTTTGGACCTTTAATTCATGTAGTTTTTAAAGATAATAACTTTGATTGAATATTGAAGGGATAAAAAGAGTTGGGGAAGGGTTCAAAGGTTTTAATGCATGAATTATTAAACTATGAAAATGAAAAAAAAAATGAAATTATTGAATCAATTATTCAAACAAGTGCTCAGAAAATACCATACTGTGGGTCGCAACATTTATTTAATAAAACTTTTCCTCCACTTGCCATTGAATTTTTTTTCAGAACATTGTGTAAAGGTATCTCAAAATTGATATCCACGAGGATAGCCAAAAAAAGTCATTTATTGAAGTAGAATTCCTCATTTATTCCAAAATACATGTCTTGGAAAGAATAGCTAATATAAAATCTTATTGTTATATTAATTTTAATTGACTCAAAATTATTAGTAAAGTTAGGAAACATTTTTTAAAATAATATGTTGGTCAGTTATATCAGCTGTGGATCGAGCATGTGGTTGATCCTCCTGGGGCATACCTAGCTTCATTAAAGTTTATTGTTGGAAAACATTACTATTGAGCTTTATTCTGGCCAAATCATAGTTGGCCTTGAAACTGCTTTTTAAATCATGTGTATTATTCACTCTAAATTTGGATTCTTCAGTCTCATCTTTACATGAATTGAGAATAATGAATTCCTGGATATGTCATTGTTAGTGGACCTAATTTGTGTGGGAAAATATATATGATACACATATTAATAACATTTTATAACATACAGTTTAATAACGAATAGTCATTGTTTTAACGATTTGTAATATGATCAGGAGTGTACTGATTGATGGTTAAAATGTCATGTTGTTGGGTCGTTGATTTATTTAGTTTTAGGAAAAGAGTGATAATACATCACGCCCATAAAAGAGGAAATATGCAGTAGAGTAGGAGAGTTGTATGTAGGTGCAATGTATTTACCTTAGAAATTTTCGAAGAATTTGAAGAGAGAGTTAATTAGAATTAATTAGAACAAAAGTTAATTAGATCATAGAAATTTACTAAAAGTTAATTTTATCAATGGTATTTGACTTCAGAGGGTTTGACATTACATAAATCAGAATATCTTTCAATAGTATTTATAGTAGTGAAAGTGGTTTTATCCTAGCATTTTGTTCCTTGTTAAAAAAAAATACAATCATTTAAATCATATAATCATTTCTTATCCACCCAGTCCTCAGAAAATTGTAAATAGTTACTACTGTTAATATGTATATAAATTATTAGATCGTTCTTCATTATTTTTACTTCATGTTTATTTTCAATTTTTTATTTTTTATTATTCCATAGGGACTTATTATTATTATTATTTCAGCTAGTATTTTGTTATTTAATTATTTATTGGTTTTATTTCAATTTTAGAATGAATCTTCTAGAGATACTATGTCTTCCAAAGGGAAAAATGAAGATTTTGACACAAAAATTGTGAGTGTCTATTAATATTTATTTATCATTTAAAATATCCTGCTATATTTACTTTTTTTTTTAATTTTATAAATAGCATATGTAATAATTCATATTATTATTTGTGTCTCTATTACAAACATAGTAAGTGCAATTAAGATAAAAATTAATTGTATTTTTCTTCAATTTTCAATATTTATGTTTTCCTTCATCAATCATTTAGTTTTAGGTTTTTTTAAAAAAAAATTTTGTGTTATCTTCATTCACTTTTAACTTTTTTTTTTCAATTATTAATCATTTTATGAATTGCAGGAAACTGACCGTGCAAGAAGGTTTGAATATCTGTTGAAGCAAACAGAAATTTTTTCTCATTTTATGACTAATCAGGGGAAAACCAATAGCCCCACAAAACCCAAAGTTGGTCGTCCTAGAAAAGATAAAGTGGTTCCAACGAGTGAAGATGTTGCTGAGTAAATATTAATTAATTTTATCTTAATTATTACATATCAGAACTTCCATTAATTTTGGTTTAATTTTAATAAGAATTGGTTTAATAAGAATAATATTCTATTCATTCTTACAATTTTTGTAGTGTAATGTTTTGATTAAATGTTTGATAAAATTGATATGGGTAACTATATCATAAT
This sequence comes from Nezara viridula, assembly GCA_928085145.1. Classification (NCBI taxonomy): domain Eukaryota; kingdom Metazoa; phylum Arthropoda; class Insecta; order Hemiptera; family Pentatomidae; genus Nezara; species Nezara viridula. The sequence continues at coordinate 28,548,746 of OV725077.1, read as the reverse complement.
ATACTCTATAATATATCGTGGTACAGATAATATACCGACAGGTTTCTGAATTACTACAAAATGAAAAAAAAAAATCATTGATATTAGATTATTTTTAGCCAAGATACCATACATTGTAATTTGTACACTAGTTTTGGTTTATTCCGAATGAAAATTAATTCCTCCCTCTCATAGGTAATTAAAATAACACATTTACATATTACCATTTGTTCTCTGACTAACATACTGTGTGAATTATTCGAACTGACCAACTAGTTCTTTTGTATTTTGATTTGGATCTGTCTTGTATGGATATTGTTAATTGTTTGATATCATAATATTTTTTGTACTTCTGGCTGTTTCTACAGCATTCTTTGTATTTAGTAATAAACTCAATTTTCAAATGATTGTGTACTAATTGATTTCCTTTTTGGATTCTTTCTCTCTAGCCATCGTCATCGTATGACTGAACAAGAAGAGGATGAAGAATTACTCGCTGAAAATAATGCAGCCCCTAAAACCATTGCTAGATTTGATGCTTCACCATTTTATATCAAAGGTGGAGAGTTGAGGGATTACCAGATTCGTGGTTTGAACTGGATGATATCACTTTATGAGCATGGTATAAACGGTATACTCGCTGATGAAATGGGATTGGGCAAAACTCTTCAAACTATATCACTTCTTGGGTACTGAATAAATTATCAATGCTATTTTTACATAAAAGTAAATATTTCACATTAAAATCTTTATATATATGCATTTTTTTTTTAGTTACATGAAACATTATAGAAACATCCCAGGCCCACATATGGTTATTGTTCCAAAGTCAACTTTAGCCAACTGGATGAATGAATTTAAAAAATGGTGTCCTTCTTTACGTGCTGTATGCTTGATAGGAGATCGAGAAGCCAGAGTAATTATTTATTTTTAAAATTACTATATTTAATTTGTTTAACAGTTAAAATGTAAAAGGTGACAGAAACAATCTATATCAATTTTGTTGAACTGGAACGATCTAAGGCCAAAGGTTTTAAACATTTATAATTTTTTAAGTATAATTTTATATTACTTAAGTACTCCAACATGAAATTTTCTGAAGAATTTTGCACTGTTTGTATTCATTTTTTTAATGAATGTGTTTTTTTGAAATCCAAAGCTCTGCTTCGTATGTACAAATAGACCACAGTACAGTGTATTGTATATCTACAATTTTTCCCTTCAAAATTCAATATTCCCTTCCTTGTGGGAAAAAGCCAGAGTCCGTCCTTTAAATAAAAATTCTAATCCGTCTTCCCCTGAAGATTTCCGGCCAATCTCAATCCTTTCTAACCTTTCCAAACTCTGCAGAGCATTGTGCAATCCCAAGTTTCCAACTTCCTTGAACAGTCCAATCAACTTGACCTTTACCAATCTGGTTTCCGACCAGATTACTCCATACAATCTGCCCTAATCAAAATCATTAATGATATTCAGTCCGCCATTGATGACAAAAAACTAACTGTCCTTATACTCCTTGACTTTTCCAAAGCCTTTGATACCATTAACCATTCCATTCTCTTTTCCAAATTAAAATCATTATCCTTTTCCCATAGTTCTATCCTGTGGTTTCAATCTTTCCTCTTCCAATGCTCACAAGCTGTCGCTATCAGTAATCAACCCTTGTCTTCCTATCTTACTTTGTCCACAGGAGTGGCCCAGGGCTCTAGCATATCTCCTCTCCTTTTTAGTTCTTATATCAATGACATCCATAAATCAATTCTTCACTGCTCCCATCACCTTTACGCCAATGACTCCCAAATTTACCTTTCCTTCCATCCCTCAGAGTTGCATGAAGCGTTTGCCAAAATTCAAGAAGATTGAATCGGATCAGTGCCTGGGCAAACTTAATTGTATTAAGATTAAACGCTGCAAAAACTCAAGCCTTTGTCATTGGTTCCAAACCCCTTCTCAGAGCCAATACCAACATACCTATCCTGTACCTAAATGACCATCCCATTACCTTCACCTCCTCAGTAAAAAACCTAGGCATTTTCATAGACCAAACCCTCTCCTGGAAACACATCACTAGCGGTTTTTTAATATAATTTAATTTTTTAAAAATTTAATTACTCTTTAGGTTACAAATTGAATTTTTTTAAATAAATAAAATGTTTTATTATATATAACTTGGTATAGTGGTTTAGTACCTGATTCTTATTTATATTAATAATAAAATTTAATACAATCCTGGTGATTATTAGAAAAGAGATAAATAAAAAGTTTAATGATATTCTGATTAATTTTTTCAGAATACTTTAATTCGTGACACTTTGATGCCTGGAGAATGGGATGTGTGTGTCACATCATACGAAATGATAATACGTGAAAAAGGCGTATTTAAGAAATTTAACTGGCGTTACATGGTGATAGATGAAGCTCATAGAATCAAAAATGAAAAATCAAAACTCTCTGAGATAGTAAGAGAGTTCAAGACGACGAACAGATTGCTTTTGACTGGGACTCCATTGCAAAATAATCTCCATGAATTGTGGTCTCTGCTTAACTTTTTGCTCCCAGATGTATTCAATTCATCAGATGTAAGGATTTAAAAAAATTTTTTTTTGTTAGTTATCTACTAAAGATTCTTGTTTTTTTTAATAATATTTTTGTTTTTCAGGACTTTGACAGTTGGTTCAATACAAACAACTTTTTGGGAGATAATTCTTTGGTTGAACGATTACATGCTGTAAGATATTTTAAAACATTATATTTTAATACTCTTAATCCCACTTAGAACTATATAATTTTTTTTTAAAGGTTTTGAGGCCATTTTTGTTGAGGAGATTGAAGTCAGAAGTTGAAAAAAAATTAAAACCTAAGAAAGAAGTAAAGATATATGTTGGGCTCAGCAAAATGCAGAGAGAATGGTAATTGGACGATGTTTTGTTTATTTATTTGTATTCCTTTTTTTAACTATAGTTCCATATATAATGAGGATGAATAAAATGTACGTAGTAATTATTTTTTATACATTTATTGATTAATATTATACACTAATCATATTGTGTTATCTCTTTAGTGGTACAAATGCTTCTGCTACTGATTTGGAAGCTGGTTATTTTTTGTTCATAGACAATTTTAGAACAAATACTCTGCCATTCCTGCATGTGCTCCTCAACTTATACATTACTTTTGATTTTTTTTCCCTTTCCTGTGGCTATGCCATTTTCATCCATAACAGCCTCTACCGAATTGTTTTTGTCAAATTAATTCTTTTAAAGTGTTAAAAAAAAAATATTACAGAAGGACATCTGGACTGTTATTTCTTGGTACAGACCTCTTTTTATCAAATTATTAATATCCATCTGAAACTTTGTAAATAGTTTCATCTCATCGTAACCTACAACTATTTTATGTATAAAAACTCTTGGAATTGGAGCCTTTTCAATCTGGAGGTCGAAAAACTTTCTCTATTTAATTAGGTACTAAAAACTCATGAACACCCATTTGCTTTCAACTTGAATCGTAACCTACAAAAATGGGGCCGTTTGGCATGACCACTACCCCCAACATGTCAAGATAATGAGGCCAAACTATCCAATATTTTTGTAGTCCACATTTTTTTTTTTTTTTTCAATTTTATGATCAAAGTACCTTACGATCTAAGTGGAAAGCAAATGAGTATATACAAATTTTTTGTATCTAATTATATAGACAAAGTTTGCTACCTCCAGATTGAAAATGCCCAAATTCCAAAGGGGTTTTCATAAATATAATAGTTGTAGGCTACAATGAGATGAAGCTATTTATAAAGTTTCAGGGCGAATGTTAATAGTTTGATAAAAATGGGTCTGTGCCTTGGACTATGTGAGGCAGGAGAGTGAACAAGAGTTCCACATCCCATTTCTTCTAATTTATCCCTGGTTGAAATCGTGGTCCGAGAAATGACATTTTCATGAAGAAGTGCATACATAATCTCTTTCTAAGACAAATGGGTAAATATTATCGGGTTCTTACTTCTAATGAGATTTCTTCAGATACGAAATTGTTATCACATTTAGTTGGTTGTCAAATGGCACAAATCTGTACGACACCCTCAAATTTTGATTATAACATTTTTCCTTTCACAATCTATTCTGGAACAGTGTAGATTTCCCGAATCTTAAGCTTTCGAATGGATTACAGAAGTATAAAGATAACGCAGGAGATTACATTGAGAATAACTAAAAGTATGGTTTACATATAACATTAAAATAAGTAAATGTATAAAAAATCCTCAACGTTTAAGTTTAATTTAGCCTCACACAAAGGAATACCTTAGTGCAGTTATGAAATAGTCTTATATTTCTTTAGGTATACCAAAGTATTGATGAAAGATATAGATATCGTTAATGGTGCTGGTCGGATTGAGAAAATGCGCTTACAAAATATTCTTATGCAGCTGAGAAAGTGCAGTAACCACCCTTATCTGTTTGATGGAGCTGAGCCTGGGCCACCTTACACTACTGATGAACATCTGGTACTAAACTAAATTTTAAGTTTAGTTATAACATATATAACTTAATTTTTTTTTATCATATATTAGCTTAAATAAGGTATTTTTAAAGTGAAAACTTCTTTAGGCGCATTTTGCACTTGTTTTGTGGAGAGTGAATTAAATTGAGCCGTCAGACCTCCAATGTGTAATGCTTGGGTAAAGTCGGCTGGAGTTGAATAATTGAAGTGTTTTTGTATATGGGTTCAAATACCTCAAAAACTAAAAATCAGACCTGTATATAAGGGAATATGATCATCATTTCATCTTCTTTGTAATGGGCTATTATTCACAATTGTATTTTAACGCGACACCTTATTAGAGAGTTGAAAAAGAAAAAATAGTATCGAAAACCAGATGATAATGATTTTTATTTAAGATATGGAATAAAAATATCTCAGAAACTAAAAATCAGTCCTGCATACTGTTAGCGAGAGAATTGTTAAGCATTTCATTCTATCTGTAATGGGATATTATTCAAAATTGTATCTTATTGCAACACTGTGTTAGAGAGTCGAAAAGGGAAAAATAGTGTTGAAAACCAAATGATAATGGGTTATATTGAAAATATAGATTAAAATATCTCAGAAATTAGAAATCGGACCTGCATACTGTAACTGAGAGAATTGTTGAGCATTTCATCCTCTTTATAATGAGCTATTATTTATGATTTATATTTCATATTATTAATCTAGCCTTGTTGATGTTTTCACTTCTATCGTGAAGTCTAAGCACACACCTTAGTTATTTTTTAACTCTCTTAAGAAGACAGACTGAATTTTTAATTGAACTTTGAAAATTGTTAAATGACTATTTCATAGTGTTTAATTTGTAATTCTTAATATTTAATATATTTTCTTTATTTCAGGTCTTTAATAGTGGAAAACTGGTTATTTTGGATAAGCTTCTTCCAAAACTACAAGAACAAGGATCTCGAGTTCTTATTTTTAGTCAAATGACCAGGATGATTGATATTCTTGAAGATTACTGTTATTGGCGAGGATACAATGTAATGAACATTTGTTTGTTAAAATGCTATAATAAACAATTTACCATATTTAAGTTGTATTTCTTTTTTAGTATTGTCGTTTGGATGGTAACACACCTCATGAAGACCGCCAAAGGCAAATTAATGAGTATAACGAAGAAGGTAGCAAGAAGTTCATATTCATGCTTTCAACTCGTGCAGGAGGTCTAGGTATTAATTTAGCTACCGCTGATGTTGTAATTCTCTATGATTCAGATTGGAATCCACAAATGGATTTACAAGCTATGGTATGCAATAATAGTTGATGGCTGATGATAATTATTTAAAAATACTATTTTCTTTTATTATTTTTTATCTCTTAAGGATCGTGCTCATCGTATTGGCCAAAAGAAACAGGTCAGAGTTTTCAGGATGATTACAGAAAATACTGTTGAAGAGAAAATCGTAGAAAGAGCTGAAATAAAGCTTCGTCTTGATAAATTAGTTATTCAACAAGGTAAGTGGCATAGACTATTTTTTTTTTGTGTGTGTTTTTATCTCAAGCAAGGAAATTAAAGGCTCTTACATAAATTGTTTCTTTTCCAAAATATTCCAATTCGATTTCTTAAATCTTAGATAAAAAAATGGCTAATTTAGAAGTATGTATCAGAATCCAATTTAGGCATGTCGGACAGTCTTCTCCAGCCAACTAATCAAACCAACTATCCTTCATAAATCTGATGGTATTTAGTTCATTCAGGCACTGGTTGTTTCCAAAAACTATTTTGTAATAATACTAGTTTATTTTTATAATTATTAATAAAATAAATTATTAAAAGCTTTTGTTATTTTTAATAGTTATTCTATATGTTCAATCAGGAAGGCTTGTTGATAATAAAGCAGCTCTGAATAAAGATGAAATGCTTAACATGATCAGACATGGTGCCAATCATGTGTTTGCAAGTAAAGATTCTGAAATCACCGATGAAGATATTGATACTATATTGGAAAAGGGTGAAGCCAAAGTAATTTTTGAATTACTTTATTTTGTTTATAAGTTAGAATATAGATATCATTCCATAATAATTATTTTCTAAACAGACTGAAGAAATGAATAAAAAACTTGAACAGCTTGGAGTTGATTCATCTTTAAAAGATTTCATGATGGAGGCTCCCACTGAATCTGTATATCAGTTTGAAGGTGAAGATTACAGGTGAAATAAGAATATTTATTATTTTACAGATTTATAATTTTAATCAAGTTAATAAATAATAACAATAAATTAAAAAAAAAAAATCTGGTGCGCGCAACACACAACTTTCACTTACCGATCTACTTTGAATAGAAATTATTTTCTGGCAATGCTGGGCTATTATAAAATTTTTCGAAGTGCATTTTAAACGGAGCTAAAGCTTGAAGCTTACAGATAACAAGTCATTAAGGCCTTTATAATTACAAAATGTCTATTTAATATATCGACGACAGGCAATAAAAATCTAGCCACTCCATCTGCTTTTATAAACCACACAACTTTCTTTGCTTTTATAAACCACAGAATGACTAACTCCAATTCCAACATTTTTGAATGATGTCATTTTAGTGATATTTTTAGTTTAAAAAGTTATCTATGCAGACAATGAGTAAGTTGATTCCGGAGGTGGTGATTGCAATGTTGAAATATAGAACTGAGAATAAAGGTACAAATTTAGGTACTTATTTCTTATGAAAGATGTTCTTAGGAAAGATACTTTAATAAATATCTGTAGAAAAAAAGATATTTTTTAGTCTGAAAAATTAAAAAAATAAATTTTAAATTTATCCAAATTTTCGCCTATTCAGGGAAAAAAACTAAACACCATACCTTTCCTCCTAATTGTCAGATTTTAACAATTTTTGTTTGTTTTTTTAGGAAATTTTGTAAACTTTTTTAAAACCATATACAATATCCCAAAAAAAGCGTATACTTTTTGAGTTATTCGGAATTTAATTTTAACATCTCTCATAACTTTTTTCCAACTTATTTTTGTTGAAATATGCTATATAGATAAATTTAAAGGGTATCGAGAAAATGACTTTAGCGAAGTTTCATTGAAATCGGTACATTCGTTTCAGGCTTCAGTCAATAGCAACACAGGTTTTTCTGCATTTTTTTTTCTCCTTTATTAACTTATCAAATTCTTTCAAAAGTTATATTTAGCATTTTTTCGTAACTCTGAATAATGTGAAATGATTAACTTTTTAAAATAAACCATATTAAAGCTACTTTAGAGGAAGACGTATATGAACATTTGGCATTTAAGCCCCGTAAAGTGACATCAATGGGGATAAGACCTAATTGATATTAAAGACCACTTAATTATACAATGATACATTGAGTTTAATCAAAATTGTTAGAGCCGTTTTTGAGAAAATTGTGAAAATATGTTCAGCGTTGATATAAAGTGGCACTTCCGGTTAGCCGATTTTAAGGAAAAAGTTGCTATCACTTCTAAGGCATATACCTATCTTAAATACGTGATATCAGTTTCATAGGACTTTTTGTTTTTGAGCTAGACTGCTAACATACAAACACACAGACACACAGACCATTTTTCGGGACTTGGTCATTTGGACTCAGGGTACCTCAAAACGTGTAAATCCGTTGAAAACTCAGTTTCAAAAATTTTCTCGATCGCAATACTTACACTTACTATATATTACATATATACAATATGTTGGGATGCTATAATTTTAAAATAAGTATTTAATAATAATTAAACTGCCTTTATTAATATTAATAATTTATCTATCCTATACCAATCTCACAACATTTATATCCAGCTTGTGTTTCCTGGATGTTCATTGTCTTAACCTTTGCATTCACTTCCTGCACAAATCAATACTTTCCTCCACCAAATGAAGATTGGAAATTCTCAACCAAATTAAACCAAAAAGAAATATTCTTTCTCTTTTGATCTTAAACTAACATTAAATACCATTCAACAATATTCTTCAAAATTACCAATTTTTCTTGAGTTAAACATGTATTTATTTCAATCTATAATTTTTTTTTTCTTTTAGTATATTATTTTTACTGAATCATTAATTTGTTTACCTAAAATTAAAATTAATATCGATGGTCAACTTAAGTAACAATTTAAATAACCGTTGGAAAATATAGAAAAATCTAGGATGGCATAAATGTTATAAGCTGATCTCTAATACCCAAATAAGTCTACAATGGCATTGATTGGACGTTTCTTAACATTCTTACCTTAGTCATTTCTGAACATATATGAAAAATAATTGTGTAATTTGTCTCTATTTTTTTTTTTAGGTTTGGTATAGTGATTGCATACATTCTTTTTTATTATGATTTACAGCCTTTTAATTTTTTTTTTATATAAGCTAATTGAGGATAGATAGAATGTTTTTTTGTTTTTTTAATTTACATTATACACTTGGTCTAACTAGCTAAGCTCACTGAATAACAATGGCACTGAATGACTTAATTTAAAAAAAAAATTTCATGTAAGTATTTTAAGGTTTTACTAATGATTGTTGAACTTTTATAGAGAAAAGCAAAAAGTTTTTGGAATAGGAAATTGGATTGAACCACCAAAACGAGAACGTAAAGCTAATTATGCAGTGGATGCCTATTTTAGAGAAGCGTTGCGAGTTTCAGAGCCTAAAGCTCCCAAGGTTTGTTTAATGTTTTTGGTTTTAATTTTATAACTGTCTTGTATAATATAATACTTCTAAAATTGTTTTTTTTTGTTTGTTTTTTTACAAACTTCTTATTTTCTTAGGCCCCTAGACCTCCAAAGCAACCTATAGTACAGGATTTCCAATTTTTCCCTCCTCGACTGTTCGAGCTATTAGATCAAGAAATATATTACTTTCGGAAAACTGTCGGCTATAAGGTTTTACATCAAAGTTTTTATTAATATTGGGTTTTATTCAAAATAACTAAAAATTTTAATAATGTTTCTTAAAGGTTCCAAAAAATCCAGAATTGGGATCAGATGCTTCTCGTATCCAAAGGGAAGAGCAAAGAAAAATTGATGAAGCCGAGCCATTGACTGAGGAAGAATTAGCTGAAAAAGAAAACTTACTGACGCAGGTAATCATTTTGACTTTGTGATAAGACTTATATCCATTTAACTCTCCGTTGTCAGAAATTTTCTAAACTTGTAAGGATGTAAATACAGCAAACACTGTCTTTTCTTAAATTATTATTACTAGCGAAGGGCTTTATTTAAGTATCTCCAAATAGATACAACTCAGATAAATATTGTGAAACTTTATTCTTTCTATAATACTAATTAAATAAAATAAAAAAGATTATGTTTTAATTCAATTAAAATATCTTTAAAAGATTATATATTTTAAATTAAATTATTTTTAATAAATGTAAAAAAAAAAAATTAAAATTCATTGTTCATTATTCATTGCAATTTTAAATATCCTTTGGACAACTATTTATTATTAAATTATTTTAATTTTGTTATTAGGTTTCTTAAGGAAGAATAAATTAATAATTTATTTATTTATTTATTCTTCCTCAGGGCTTTACTAATTGGACAAAAAGAGATTTTAACCAGTTCATAAAAGCTAATGAAAAATATGGTCGTGATGATATAGATAATATTTCAAAAGATGTAGAAGGTAAGAGGTCATATTTTTAAATTTAACAACATATTTATAAAATTGTGTGTATATTGTGCGATTTATTTGTTTTACTTTTTACATGAATTTAGGAAAGACACCTGAAGAAGTGCGAGCTTATTCTGAAGTATTTTGGGAAAGATGCAATGAACTCCAAGACATTGATCGTATCATGGGACAGATTGACAGAGGTGAAGCGAAAATTCAGAGAAGAGCCAGCATTAAAAAAGCTTTGGATACCAAGGTTATTTTTAACAAATCTGTTTTTTAAAAAGGTTATACAATTATCTCAGGAAAATAATTATTTTTCATAACAGAGATTGGCAAAATCGGAATCAATGATTACATAATTACAACTGAAAATAAAACTTAGTGACCGCGCCAATTTTATACTTGATACAATTGCACTATAATTATAGCTAAAATGTTGTATAATCATTGATTATGATTATGCCCATTTATGGTTCTTAACCCTTCCAGTGCTAATTTCATCATAATTGCTGTAAAAAGTGTTAAGAGAAAAATCATAAATGAATGAAATCTTACTTCAAATTTTACAGATATAAAAAACAAAATGGGTTCAGAAATACTCCAACTTCTACTACAGAAAAAACAAAAAAAAAACAAAACAAAAAATTGTTGGTTGATAGTTGACTGTAGTGAATAATTGAAGAGAAGGATGGTTTTGGTGATCAGTCAAAATAAAAATAGTAAAAATAAATAATTATATTTATTTTCACATTCGCCGACATTTTTTTCCTCCTTTCCGTCACTCTATTTTCCATATCCCTATCTCTATTTTGTATATATTGATATATTTGCTCATTCATCTTTTTTGACATTATTTTAGCTTTTTATTCTCTTATAATTTTCTATTTATATCTATTATTTCCTTATATAACTTTATATTCCTTTTCTCTGTTTTACATTTTATTTTAAGATTACCATTTTTCATTTCTTATGTAATCTTATTTTCTTTAAGTTTATTTTATTGGTCTGTGTTATTATTCTACCTGCTTTATTTTACTTTAATGTTCACTTTATTTACTTCATTTTGCTTTAATTTTTTTCTACCTGCATTTTTTAGTCTATACCTTTCACTTTTTTTATAATTTTAATTCTTTATTATTCAATGTTTATAGTTTCTTATACCTATTGTTATCTGGTTCTTTCCTTAGCCCTGATGAAGGCCTGAACTTCGGGCCGAAATGTCGATGAATGTGAAAATAAATATAATTATTTATTTTTACTATTTTTATTTTCACTGATCACCCTAACCATCCTCTTAAAAAAAAAATTATTGTTATCTTAAAAATTTATTTCTGTATGAGTACAGTATACAGAAAAAACTTGGTAAAAGATCCTTTTGACTGGCTTTGAAGGCTTCAATTTTATTTTAAGGAATAGAAAGTTATTGAATCATTTCCTCAATTACAAGGTAAAATGACAATTCAAATGATGGTGGAGTAAGATTTCATCTACAAAGTAGTATTCATAAGTGTTGGAATTGGCCACAGTATAGGCTGTGGCTGCTCCAACTGTTTTTTAAATGTTTTCTTCTTAGGATTAACAGGGTTAATAGAAATTTATATAAATTCCTTCAATAGTTATTATTCAATAGCTAGAAAAGTAATTTATCTTTCAGATGAGTCGATATAGAGCACCATTTCATCAACTAAGAATTTCTTATGGAACAAACAAAGGGAAGAATTATACAGAAGAAGAAGACAGATTCCTTGTATGCATGTTACACAAACTAGGCTTTGATAAAGAAAATGTATACGAGGAACTCAGAGCAATGGTTAGGTATTGAACATTTTTCTAATAGATATCTTTTTCTCAGTTATATTATTATTTTTGATTGAGAGGTCTAGCTGGAAAACAATAGGACTCTGTATCTGTTGGATTTTGTCATGATATAGCAACTCACCAATTAGATACATATAATTTTCATTTAGTGGGTGGGGTGGCCGAGCGGGCTAACGCATGTGCACAGCACCGTTCGTTGACCAGCAACCTGATAATCAAATTTAAAGCAATAAAATAATTAGATTTTGTGTGGGACTTTTAACAATGGCATTAATCCCCTGGCCCGCCAAAACTCCCGTATAGACTAAAAGGGAAGTAAAGTAATATAACAACATAAAATAAAATATAAAATTTTTATTTTGTTTTATACCTGATAATAGTCTGTGGTAGAGAACCCTTTCTATCAAATCATTAACATACACCTGATACTTTGTAAATAACTTTATCTCATCATTACCTACAACTATTTTATTTGCGAAAATTCTTGGAATCAGTGCATTTTCAATCTGGAGTTTGCAAACTTTGTCTACTTAATTTTGTACTAAAAACCCATGAATACCCATTTGCTGGTTTATATAAATTACACCACAATTGTAAAGATTCTATTCTGTTACTGCTTTCAGAATAAATATACTAAAACAATTTTTTTTAGTCTGATAAGCACTTCATAAACATTTTTCAGCTCAACAGAGGTGCCACTGCTAGAAAAGTTTGATAACCACTGTCATAGGGATTTGACATATTTTCCAGTCAATCTTAATTTTTCTCATATTTTTTTTTTTTTAAGAACAAAACCTGAATTAAAAATTTGAATATTTTCCCTTCAACTTATTTGGATAAGTTGCACTATACCCCTTAATTAATGTTGTGATTAATTACTAGATATGTACTCATATGCCTGTATCTTATTTTATTATTTCAAGTCATCATATTGTTATTATTGTCCCGAAATTATGAAGCATCTACACTAAAAAAAAATCTATACTAAAAATTTTTAACATTTTATTTCTCTTTTAAATAAATTTTATGTCTTATATACATTAAATTTTCAATGTATTATTAAATAATTATTTATATTAAAAAAGAATATAAGCCTTACTTCCTTATATGTTAAAATTTTTCTTAACAATGTCAGGCAGTAATAAATCTAGAAAAAAAAACACAAAAAATTGGTACCCACCAATTGACTATTGACCTATGAATGCGCCCTAAAATAGATAAAGGTTGGGGACTTTTGTACAAGACCTTTAATTGTTTAAGGCTTGAATTTATAAGTCATGATATCAATATTTCTTTCCTCAGGTGTGCTCCTCAGTTTAGGTTCGATTGGTTCATAAAGTCTCGAACTGCTATGGAATTGCAAAGGCGTTGTAACACTTTGATTACTTTGATCGAAAGAGAAAACCAAGAATTAGAAGAAAGGGAAAAAGCTGAAAAAAGGAAAAGTAGAGGTGGCAGTAGCCGTGGAACCAGTTCTGGTAAACGTAAAAGCGATGGAGGATCCATTTCATCACCACCATTATCTATCCAGGGGGATAAAAGTAGCCCTGCTAGGAAAAAGAAAAAGTATGTTTCAGTCGAGTAAATGTATCGAATAACTCAAGTAAAGTTACCAATTCTCATTTACAGCTGTTAAAAAACTAGTCTCTTTGAGGTGCTTAAGGCTTTAATTATTGTTTTTTTATTTTTAAATGTTTAGTTTATGTTTATAGTTTTCAAGTGCCATTTTGATTGCTATTTACCTTCTCATCTGTTTCTGATAGATATTTGTAATTAATTATTTAATTTGTATGTGTTTTATTATCATTTTGTTTAATAAACATTTTTAATTGTATTTGTATTAATGTCTATAATTATAATTATTTATAATCACTAACTGATGACTGAATTCATTGTATATTATTATTATAATTCAGAAAATGTAATTTATTAAGTTGTTGAAATAATGCTGAGTGCAGTAAAACTGCAACAACCTTGATTAAAGAAAATAACAAGTAATACGTAATCTGAAACAGCCGTAGAAAAATATTTATCTTAAAATCATATTATATTATAGTAAGAAATATAGTTTTTAGATTTTTTAGATAAAATATTAATTGAACTATGCGATCTTGAACTGAATCAATGTAGCTTTAATTTATATTAGGAACATATTAAAGTTATAGAGAATTTTATAGAAACAAAAAGACTGAGTTTATTATTAGAGTGTATAAAAATATAGATGAAGTTATAATGATAGAACCAAAGCAAGACAGTTATTATAATATGTTAACTTTTTTTTTTTAAGTTAGATATTTTTATTTATTCTAAAAGTTATACAAAATTGGAATGTATGAAATGAAATACATTATTTGAAAATATTTTGCTTTCTCACTACTGAAGGTAGGGAAGCTTTGTATTCAGATATTGAAAATTTTTACTTGTGTCATACGTTTTGGACATCAAGGAGTAAATTTGAGTCCATATTTGTTTATAGTAGTAGATAGGGATATTAACTACCACCGTTAATCTGATTTTGATGAAGTTTCATGAATTGCACGGGTTGGTACCTAGATGTTTTATCAAATTCCATTCACCTCTTCCGGAAAGCATTTATATCAAAAATGTCCCGTTCAATTATGCTTAAAGTTGGAGGAAAGTTAGAGATTTGTGAAAAAATTGTCCATTATATCAAATTGCATTCCCGCTTTTCCATTTACGGATTTGCAAATGCATTTTCCCCTCTATGCCTTTATTTCAAAAACGACTCTTTCGATTTGGCCCAAATTCGGAGGGTATTTTGGGAATCGTGTGCAAATGATCTGGTATCAATTTCATTTAACTATTAAACTTAATATGACTATCAATTCAGGTCTGAAAGATCAATCATCGACCAGATATTTTTGTTAAGACAGATTCTTGAAAGAGGATATGAGTTTAACATTGACCACCGTAGTTATTTTTTGATTTTAAGCAGGCATACGACAGTATTGATACAGAGGAACTACTTGAGATATTGTTCAAATTGGGAATTTCCAGGAAGCTCACTTGGCTTGCAAAAATTACTATGTACGATAGCAGGATGAAGATAAAAATACAAGAAATGCTATCAAGAATTTGCAGTACATAGGACCTTGCAGTTGATAGGTAGGGAGACCCATTATCAACTGTCCTTTTCAATTTATCCTTGGAAAAAGCTATTTGGGCAATACGAATAACCCTAATGCTCATAATAGCTAGAAGAATGAGCTTGAAGGAACTTTAGAGGAGTTTGAAAGGAAAGCAGCAGAAGTGGGCGTTTATATTAATGAAGGAATAAAGAAATATTTAAAAACTTTGAGGAATCACCAATTGGATCACCACAATTTGTAGATCTGCGAATGCAATTTTAAAAATACAGGCACTTTTAAGGATCTCGGTTCTGTCATTACAGATGACTGCAAAATGAAAAAAACTAGTGAATGTGAGGTGATCTGTAATAAGTGCCTTTATGTCCTACACAAAACATTAAAGTTTAAAGCTCTCTAACAAAAACATAGCTCCTGATATATGAAACTATCCTGAGAACCACAGTGGCAGTGAATCCTGGGTATTGACAATGAAAGTGAAAGGAGACTCAATGTCTGGGAAAAGGAAAGAACCCCGGAAGATATATGGGCCAATATGAGAAAATGACATTTGGCAGTTACAGCATTGTGAGCTCAGTGCAATGTATGGAAAACCAGACCTTGTATCTTATGTGAAAAAAGCTTTCCTCAAATAGCTCGGACATGTAGAAAAGATGCTAGAAAAATGATACAAAGGAAGACAAAGAATGAGATGGTTGGACGACGTTGAGGAGGATTTATTAGGAGTAAGGAGATGGAGGACTCAAGCAAAAGATAGGAATGACTGGATTGAATTCCTTGAGGATATCCAGTTCCTTGTAGAATCTTAACGCCCAGGAGTAATTAAACTTAATATAATGGCTGTGAATTGAGGTAGGCAACTTATAACAATGGGCGGTTATATAAGTTTTTAGACATAACTTATTTATTAAATGTGTTTTTATTGCATTATTCTATTCTGTTTTAAATAAACTTATAATTTTCATGAAGTTTATAGTTATATGCATATAAAATTGTGAGGAAGCTATAGTGATTTACTTGGCAGATTTTTTCTATCCTTACAAAAAATGTTCCTATCGTGCAAATATCATTTCATACATTCATTTTCAGTTGAAAAACAATTACTTATGATATTAACTTATCAAAAAAACAGGAATATTTAGAAATCAAATTATTATATAACTTACTAAATTTAACAAATTAATTATTGATACTAGTATATGATAAAATTAGATTTAGTAATTAAAGACGTATATTTATGCATGATAAAGACGCAAATAAAATTAATTGGTGCTTTAGACAGTAAGACATACTTAAATAGTAATTGATTTATTTGTATATATATATTAATTATTCTATTTTGTTTATAATTGTTATTTCCACTTGTGTATAATTTGCATGCACAATTTGTGTATAATTGTTATATATATATATATATATATATATATATATATATATATATATATATATATATATTAATTATTCTATTTTTTGTATAATTGTTATTTCCTAGTTTTAGTATTTTGTGGCCTAGGTTTGAAAAGATTATAACTACATTTACTATAATTTTGAGAAACAGAGCTTGAAAGTTACAATGAATTTACTGTATAAATATTTTGTTAGTTACATTAATAATTTTGTTTGTACAATATCTTGAAGCATTGAACTTATATTTTCATTCATTGACTGTATTGTGTGAAATTATATCCCTTAATAATAACATTTTCAATATTGAAATTTCATAGTTAGAAATTTGTCACACATCTAGTTTCTTTATTTTTTAACTGATTGTACTAAAATTCATTTGGGACACAGATAACTTTGTTGTGAGTAATATTTGAGTGAAAACTCAATTTACCCAAATTAGTGAGAACCTTTTAAAACCAAGGCCACAAATTATTTCATCGGTTAAATCTATTTATTTTTTAAAAATATAAAAATATTTATGATCAAATACTGTCACTTTTTCTTATCCTCTCATCTACTCAAGATTCATGGTATAATGTACTTAATAATTAATTAAAAAAAAAAATTCAACTCACCAGACATTTAATTTAATTATATTAATAATTTAAATATTTATCCAAAGTAAAAATAAAATCTCTTTTTTGAAATGCCTTAGATTACTAACAAGGGGAGTCTACAGTCAATGGGTCAACAATATCAAACAAATTTCTTTCGGTGATATTATATCGAAAAATATTCGACACACATTCATTCCGAGAGGATTAAAATGATTCTGAAGTTTATTATTGAAGGTTAGGTATCTAGATTGAGTCAAATCTGAAATACATAGAACCATAGGTGCAGATGTCCATTTCTATTGGGAGGAGAAACAAAAAAAAAAGAAAATAGTGTGAAACAAGCAAATATTGTAGACTTTTTTTATGTGCATATGGATACACTTGAAAATATCTGAACAAAACAATTGGATTTATTACAATTTATATAATGTTCACGTATCAGCTAAAAATGAAAATGAAAAATATTTTCAATTTCTTAGTTTGCACAACCTTAAAATAAAAATACAATGGTTTTGTAAAAGGACTGTAGTCTAATTAGTTATGTAAAAATGTCTATAAAAATATTTATACTTATGTTTATTAAATATATTTTTTATAAATTTATAAGGAAATCACTTGGAAATGGAGATTTACAAATGAGAGGTGAATGAATTGTACAATCCTAGGAAATGTTTCTATATAATCATCCCTGAATATGAATGAAAATTTAAATAATAGGAATATTTAGGTCGTGATAAAATAGTTAAGGACCTACTTATAGACCTTACCCTAGCCAGCTAATCGAATTTTCTTAATCAATTTTAGTTTACATAATTTTGTTCATTCATATATCTTATTTGCTATCAATTTGAACTTTTTTTTTACTTTAATTATTGGAGGGGAGAGTGCGAAAATATATTCTCGTCCACTCAACATTTTTATTAGGGTAGGCGATCAACTCCTTTTTCCTCTACCTAGTCTGAGCCTATGTATGGAACATACATCGTTTATAGATGATTTTATTAGTAACAAAGCAAGGAGCATTAAGTATTTTACTAAGGATTTTGGATTGTAAGGATTCGATAGGAGAGGAATTCCATGGTTTAGTGTAGTCCCATAGCTCAATTCTGTAAGTTCAAATAGATCTTATTATAATTATGTATATGAGTTTTTTAAAAATTAATTGGAAGCTTAGAGCATTTGTCTAGTAAGTGCTGAAGTAGTCAGAAACATCAAACGGTTTGTTTTCATTTAAGTCTGAAATGTGGATTCAATGTTAGACGTTTGTTCAGGTGGAGCCCTATGCACAGGCGGATCTACTGGGGGGGCTTTTGGGCTGAAGCCCTCTTCCCCTCCCCCCAAAATGATAAATATAACCATGTTTTACAGAAAACAATATTAAAAACTATCTGTTAAAGTATTCTTGTTCGTTTAATAACATTTATTAGGACTTCAAGGACCACTTAAACATCATTTCATATAGGTAGTTAATTTCTTTCTTTTTTTAAAAATTATTGATCGTTATATGTATATGAAAAAAAATCTTTCAGCTGAAGCCCCCCAAAATCAAATCCTGAATCCGCTAGTGGCCCTATGTATCAGATTTGTTCAACAGGGATAAGTGGGGTATTGTTAAAGGAATCTGTAGGACAGGAAGTCATAAGTTTACAATAAAGGGTAAAGGTAATTAGATGGGATTTATTTTAATTCTCCAAGTTTTAACTCTATTCTTCAAGGTTTGTGATGTGAATTAAAAAATTTGGGATGCAATTGATGGTTTATTATTAACTAGGTGTGATATGCTGGGATACTAGCAGATCCAGGATTTAATTTTGGGGGGCTTCAGCCTGAAAGTTTTTTTTTTCATATAACGATAATTACCTTGGAAAATCAGAAAGATCCTAACTACCGATATGAAATAGTGTTTAAGTGATACTTGAAGTCCTGTTAAATGTAATTAAACGAGCAATAATACTTTAAACATAATTTTTACCATAAAACATGGTCACATTTTACTATTTTGAGGTAAAAGATGACCCTGTAGATCCGCCTGTGTCAATGGAGTAGGAGAAAAAAAAAACAGGTTAAATTCGCTTTTTGTGTGAACTTTGAAAATATATGACAGATAGCTATAACATGGGAACAATTTGGACCAACCGATGTAGCAATGTGGGAATACATATAATTCGTTTTTCGCTCATAAAAAAACCATTAATGCGAATTTGTATAACTATCGAAAAATTATTTGTTTTGCATGAAATTGTTGTCTAGGTTGGATCCTTTGGTTTCACCGATTCACACGAAAATTATTAGAGATTTAGGTCTCTTTACGCTACACGAAGTTGTTCGGACCCCGTAAATAAAATTAGAACCAATGGTATAAAATAAAAATGCTATGTGCTTAATTCTTCTGTTTTCAGCCATGGACAATATTTTTTTTTTTTTTTTTTTTTTAAACACAACATCAAATATTAGTTATCAGAGTGAACAAATGGAAAAAAAAACAAAGACATCTACAGGTAGTAGAACCGGAATGGATAATTACTACCCATCTTGTATTGCCAATTTAAGATCGCGTGACCTCGTAGTGCAAATTATTTATAATTTAAATATTTTCCACTTGACCGTGTTCGTCAATGTCGATTTTATGTACGTTTGGAAGATTTATTCTTCGATGATAATTTGTTAAACAAAACGATAAGCAATAAACAGGTAAAGATTTCACGATTAATGACCGAGATACTATATTAATTGCACATTCGACTATAATTTAGTTCCTGATCGTTATTTGATGTGATGTAATGATGCTGATAAAACTGCACTCAAACGTTATCATAGAATAGGTATGGAAAGGAGTTAATTTTTACGTAATTCATGAGTGTTGTAAAACAGCTAATAAACACGTTAAAAAGTTACAGGTGAAATTTGGAACAGACATTTTTAAGTCACGTTTTTTATTGCTAGGTATTAACAAAATACCAGTACTTGAACTTGAACTGAAACGTAATCTTACGATAGTGTAGGAATACATTAAATTAAATATTGGGCTATCCAGAAAATTTTGAATTTTCTTTAAAATATTCCTCTACATAAAAACTGTTTACGTTTAATGGATTATTAATTTGTATGAATGTCAACACTTATTAATCCTCTTCCAAACGATAGTGTTTGTTTACCTCTGTAGCATTTTGCTGCTTAGAAATAATTCAGTCTTTACTAAGATGTCATCGCGTGATTTTTATATAATTTTGTTTTACGAGTTTAAACTCAGCCAGAATGGGGCCCAAACGGTCAGAAACATCAGTCAAGTCTGGGACGAGAGCAGCATTAATGAGTGCAATGTTCAACGGTATCAAAGGTAGTTACAAAAATTTCGGGAGGAAGACTTCTGTCTAGAAGACAAAAAAGGTCATGGAAGGACTTTCTCTCTTGATGACGAAGTTTTTGCGGGCTTTGGTTGAAGAAAACCCCAACAACAAATGTTCCAGAACTTGCAGAGAAACTTAACCTTAGCAAATCGACTTCGATGACCACCTCAAGGCGATTGGAAAGGTAAAAAGGCTTGAAAGTTGTGTTCCACTCTCTATTAAACGACCGCCAAAAAAACCAGCGTTATGAAGTTTGTGCTACACTTCTTCGACAAAACAAAAACGACTCTTTTCTTTCCAGGCTTGTTACTTGTTATGAAAAGTGGATACTTTACGATAACAGTAGACGTTCTGGACAGTGGCTCGACAAAGAAGTAGCAGCAGAACATTTTCCAAAGTCCCCAACAAATAAAATAAAGTGATGGGTACTGTATGGCTTCATTTGGTTTGATACATTACAGCTTCTTAAATCCTGAAGAAACCATCAATGGAGAATTGTATTTTAACTAAATTAATGCAATGCATAAAAAATTGGCAATAATGAAGCCATCGTAGGTCAATCGGAAGGGGCCCATTTTGTTACATGACAACGCATGCACATGTCTCACGTGTGATGTCACAAAAGCTTGGATATGAAGCTCTGCCACATCTGCCCTACTCTCCGGACCTCTCATCTACGGATTACCATTTGTTTTTAGACACCTGGATCACTACTTATGTGACAAAAATTTAATGGACAAAAGGAATTAGAATTTTTTTTTTTAATTTATCAATTCTATTCCGACGGAATGAAAAAGTTGCCAACACGTTGGCAGAAATGTATTGATAGTATTGGAGACTATTTTGATGAAATAAAACAATTACAAATCTTTCTTATTTTCTTTTTAAACCAAATTACCGCATTATTTTACGAACAACCCAATATTTATAACAAAGTAGATAATTAAAAATATAAGTATGAGAGAGCCCTGTATACGCATACAAATAAACCAAACGGAGAGAAAAACAAATTTATAAAATATTTTTATAAATTTACTTTCTTATGTTTTTATAAATTTACTTTTCTATGTTTTTAAAAATAAATTTATTGTTTAAGCTGTAATAAATGAATCCAAAAGTATATTAATCACTTTACACTAAATCATGGAATACACTATATATAATGCCACAGGTATATTATAACAGCGTTCCTATTCTCATATCTGAAGAAGTTGGATATTTGGGACTTCATCTGTACAAGAGACACGAGGAGAACTCTTACTACACTGAACAGACGATATGGCGTATTGTCCACGTTACATGACAGACGCTTCAAATTAATATTAACTAACAAAAATTACTTATATCAACAAGTTACTTTTAAACCTATATGGACTTGAGAGATAGAAAACTTCAAACATCCCCAAAAATCAATTATTCCATCAAAGGTTTTGAAAAAAATAGACTTGCTACACAAAGATATGGACATCCAAACAGTTTGAGACAGTGCAACACAATACTATAAAAACTTCTACCAGAGACTAACTTACATCAACCCATTAGCTCAAACACTTATTTTCACCTTAAACCCGTACACCCCACCCCGACCACTTTTAAGGCGGTGGCCAAGAGATATACTGACTTAACTCCAACTAATATGTAATATTCAAGGATTTGCTTATTGCTCAACTTTGCTGATGGCAAATTTCAAGCTTGCTAAATTAATATGTTTGTTTAAATAAATAATAAATAATAGTATTGAATTGAATTGAATTTATTTGTTAAAGATTATTTTACAATGTTCATACATACAGATCATACATATATGAATAACTTTATTTCACCTACATGAGTCTAGTTTATCATAACTGAACATTGACTTATTATAAAAACAATAACTAAACAATAATACTTCATTACATTCCAATTAATTTCTATCTACATTACCAATAAAACCAAAAGAAAAAAAAACAAACAATTAATTGAACTGACCAACAATTATTCTTAGTCATAGCACTTGGTTGGTGTGTGGAACATCAGAGCTTAAGGAATCCAGTGAATTGCACGCTGACATTATGAACCAGTAAATTTTATTAAGTTTCTCTATGCTATCGATTCGAAGTATGTCTTGTATCTTGTTTACGTCACTTGGCGCAGAGAGAAATGCTCGTAAATGTTTGTGTATGTCGTCTGTTAGCTTTTCACAGTATAGAAGGATATGGAACAGGCTGTTAGAAATGAATTGGTTGCAGAAAGTGCAGGTTTCCTGGGCTTTGAAGTAGAAACTTTTGTTTTTCGTATAGAGCTTAATTAATTCGGGATTTGAAACCCTTAACTGACTTATTGATCTTAGCTTTTTTATGTTAGCTCTTCGTATAGAGCTTAATTAATTCGGATAATAAATAATAGTAATGGCTATGGAATTTGTCGTGGATTATTTTATGGAGAATGAATATGCTCTTGAACAACAGACAATCGTTAATCTATGAGCAGTTAATTTATCCACTAAATGCAGCTTAGAGTTGAGTTATTGTTACGTATGTGTAGTTATTGTTCATTAATTGTGTCAAGGGGCTTAAATATTCCTAATTACCCGATGTCCTGCAACTATTACCGTTAGAGAATTATCACACGTGATAAGCGTACTTTGCCATGCAAGAGCAAATATCGAGAATTGATAATTCGTTATGACATTGAAGCCACTAGCTATTTCAGATCATAATGGAGATCTATTAGCCACACGAAACAAGCCCTCCATTACCAAGGTCCATTGTACAATGACTTTTACAAGCTCTAGAAAAAAACCATAAGAGGATAGGATCAGTATATATATATATATATATATATATATATATATATATATATATATATACACACATACAAGATGCTTACAAATATAAAGCGAAAAATAGAATGTTACACAAAACAAAATAACTCATTCACATTTACATGTAAAATATTTTATATCATTTTCAACCATCTCATTACATTGATTTGGGTACTTCTGTAGAACATAGTTGGCAAGATGGTAGTACTCAACTCTAATATATCCACACTATAAATGGAATTATGAAAACTTCTGAGTTTATAAAATTTTAGATTGTGTAATGAAGCGTTTTATAGAGATCTATACAGAGTAGTTAAATTTTAAAAATGATCATAAAAAGGCACACTTGATAAACATAAACACACCTTAATGTATGATTGGATATATACTCCACTACATTCTGTACCATAGGGAATAATATGGATAATTATTAGTTATTACCCGAATAAGCAACACGAGAGTTGCCCGCTAAAAGCCATGTAACGATTTTTTAATCGAACGGCTGGATCAATTTTTAAGTTTGATAGCTCATTTTTTTTCAGTTTGATCACCTGAGTGTTTTGAAACGATTTGAGCTAAAAACCTGTCCCATGATTGAATAAAATGTGTTAAATCGATTTGCTAAAAGGGATGTAACGATGTTTTGAGCGAAAGACTTGGTAGATTTTTAATTTAAATTTAAATCAAATGAATCAGTGAAATCTCGTAAATGTTATGAAACAATTGGAGTTAAAATTACTTAAAAAAATTAATTATATTCTTCTTGTTATTATTATTATATTCTCACATATGAATTAACCCAATATTCCAAGCTTCCAATGCCCAAGATTCCAGGTCCCGGCTAAAGACAGAAAAATTATTTATTTTGTTTCATTGGCCGTTGGGGGAGACCCTCCTGGGACACAGCTAGCCTTTATAAACTGGATACTCTTAATTAATTATTTAGTAAAGGGGGAAAACCTGGCGGTTGAGCGTGATCCCGATCAAATCACCTCCTTGCATAACCCTTGACCAAGAAACTGTGCTATCCCTAAATAGTACTGAACCCAAGACCCTTCATGGATTGTAGCACGGGCGGATCTACGGGAGGGAGGGGCTTTCGGGCTGAAGTCCCCCCCCCCAAAATGGTAAAATATAACCATGTTTTATTGCAAAAAATATAAAAAAATTATCTCTTAAAGTATAATTATTCGTGTAATTACATTTAAAAGGGCTTTAGGAATCACTTAAACACCAGTTCATATAGTTAGTTAATTTCATTCTTATTTACCAAAGTAATTATTGTTGTTTTTATGAAAAAAATAAGCTTTCGGGCTGAAGCCCCCCCCGAAATTAAATCCTGGATCCGCTAGTGGGTTGTAGTACAGGTTATTTTTGTGTTTTTGATATCATGTTATATGTAAGATCTCAATGATATTTGTTGATTATAAATTGTCAACATTTAAAAAACTTTTTTTTTCTAACTCTTCTTGATTGATTGACTTTCTTCATTAGTCCTCTAGCAGCTATGGGGCTGTTCCAGGCGACAGCTGTGATCGTTTGGTTCTCGTATAGATATCCAGGGAACACGTGGATTATAATAACCGGGCGCGATCACTAATTACTCCCACTCCATTTGGATGGTTGGCAATCTTTTGCAGACTTTTCCATTCTGTTGTTTTTTATGGGATAGGGTTAATGGCCCTGTGTCCAAACCCCAATCTGGAGGATCAGGAGCTATGTTGTTGCTCACCTTACTGTGAATCTCAGGGTGGACACGTTACCGTCCTCGTAATGGGGACTGCACTTATTTGTTTTAATTTAAATTTAAATTTATTATTAATTATTTTTATCTCTTTTTTATTTGTTTTAAATTAACTCGCTCGACCACCGTAAAATTGTTGGGCTTAGTAACGAAAGAATTCCTAAAAGGTTAATATTTGCGGTATCGAATGGTAAACGTCCGAGAGGTTGAACGAAGTGAAGGTGAGAAGATTGCGTTAAAACCGATCTGAAGGAATAGGATTTGGACGGAACAGTGTTATATGCGATTGGTGGTGTCGGCATCGAATATTCGAGCTCGCTAAGCCTTTTATCATTATTCTTTATTCTTAATCGATTCACGATTATCTGACCTCAGAGTTATCTTTGAGCATCTTTTCTCCTGAACTAACCATATTTTCCAGTTACCATGAAAAAATATATAACAATATATATTATATATAAATTATATTACTCTACATATATTATATATAAATACATATAACTGCCCTTAAATATGCCTATTGATTACGTGATTCCTTTCTTCTAAATACCTCTCTTGTTTTTTCCTACTTTAACTATGGTTCTTTAGAGTGAAGGGTTAACTAAAGAGAGCTACCCAGATGAGTTGTTCTGTTGTTTTTGTTGCTATACCCAATTTAAATAGCTCCATTATTATTTTCGGCGACAATTCCTCCTTTGTTTCTTTCTTCTGCAAAGATTGAGAACCAAAAAATGTCCCTACATTCTAGATCCTCTCATAATTATGTTCCGTAAATCACTCTTCAAATACAATATTTAATTCTTCGTTCGTGTTACCTCCTCCTGGAATTCTTTCCTTGCCTCTACCCTTCAAACCTCATTCTCTCATTTTTTTAAACAGCACTTATTCCTTAGCATACTTCAAATAAAGGTTTCATATTGATGTAAGCATCATTTGTTGCTGTATTATTACTACTACATAATAGTTAACTAGTGTAAACATGTATCCAGTCAAATGTAAATAAAGTCTAGGCGTTATAATTATTCAAATAGAATCCATATGGGTCAAATAACAGTTCAGTTTCATCAAAGATTTCTAAAATTATCCGTCCTCTGGTATCTAAAGTAGTGTTGCCCAAATGCGAGACCAAGATGAGACTTGGTCTTGCGTACTCAGTCTTGGTTTCGCGCAAGGATTTCACACCAGTCTTGCAGTTACATATTAGCTTATTACTATAGAGACATTACTGTAATTTTTCAGATAGGAAAACTCTAAGCCTGAATGAAAAATTGGAAGAGTTAAATGCAAAAGTATATTGTTTATACCAAAACTTTATATATAGTCAAAGAGCAAGACCAAGATCGATTTTGGGCAACACTAATCTACAGTTTGCAAAACTAGCGCTTTGGATGCTATAAAAATATAATCAATTTATCAACTCTGTTCTGAAATAGGTCATTAAATATTCAATGATTATTAAATGTAATCATCCTGTTCGAGCAACGTTAGTCTTCGGTGAATACAACCCTTGTTTACAAAACTATTTAAAAATATCTATTTGGTCATTAAGAAACCTGATAAATCGATAATAAACTTTTTTGCAGGGTAGACCTTTGTTTATAATGTAAATATTTACCTAACATTTTTGCTGAATTTTCCAAAGGAGTGAGGCAGGAACTACTGCTATTATCTGCAACGGTACTAATAACGGTATCGAAAATCGTCAGCTAAGTATTCCTAAACTGTTCTCAAAATCTTGTTAAACGTTCCTATTTGAAGACAGCAATCTTTGGAGGTTAAGGGTGTTTAAAAAAATAGGACATCTTGGTTTAAGGTACAGAATATCATAATAGTACTTCTAGAGAATCTAACAGCTGGTTTTCCTCAAGGCATCTACTTTTCTCCTAAGCTATGTAAGCTATATATCTCAGACTTTCTTTAACATCCAACAATAGAATAGTTATTGTTTGCTGAGGAAACACAGTCTCGACGTTAGGGGTCTCAGCACCCCGATGGAACTTTCTGATAAGTGCCCACAGGATTGTTTAAAAGAAAAATCTTTCAATTTTGTGTATTCAATACATCTTTATCAATGTGATTGCAATTCCCAAAAATATTATCTACAATCTATTATTTCTTCCTCATTTTACGAGTACAATTAATTATAGTCGCCCTAACAGACCCCTTTTTATCGAATTATAAACATCCACATTGAATTATAAACAGTATTGATGAGATATCAAGTTATTCATCCTGTTAAGTTTAGTGTTGCCCAAATTCGAGACCCAGACGAGTCTTGGTCTTGCACAAGAGTCTCGCAACAGTCTTATAGTACTGTATTTTGTAGATACGAGAAACCTAACTAAGCCTGAATGAAAAATTAGAGGAATTAAATGCAAAACTATATTGGTTATACCAATTATTTACATATAGTAACTAAGATTGTCGAGTATTAGTAACTATTTTGCCTTACTTTTTTATTAAAAACATCGATTTTTTTTACCAGTCCCCTGGTCTTGGTCTTGCAACAGTCAGGCGGCCTTGGTTCTGGTCTTGCAAAGTGCAAGGCCAAGACCGATTTTGGGCAACACTAGTTAAGTTGCGTACACACTAGGTGAATCCTCGTTCACCGATGCATTAGTGAATAGCGTTTGCTGGCGATCGTTCTCCTAGTGTGTGCTGGCCTTTATAAAATAGATCTAATGGGAAACAGGTTACATACACTTCTTTAACAGCTCAGGATTTATTTTGAAAAATGCTATGTTATAGTAAATGAACGAAAAACACATACATATTGTGATATTCATTAAAGATAAATATCTTTATATAAGACACACGCGCGCACGCACACATATATTTAGTTCTGTAAGGCAGATATGTCACTCGAGTCCTTGCCCAATCCTGGATTATTTGCGAAGAGCCGTGAGAACGCGCCCTTAAAACGAAGTGGCTGGCCATGAGTTCAATGTCTCAGCCGTTTGTAAACAGAACCATTTCGGAATGGAACTGCTTGATTATTATTATTATTATTATTAAAATAAATAATCGTGTATGAACTAAGAGATATTTTATAACCAAATGTAAACTGAATTTAACTGAAAAGTTAGAAACTGTTTGCCAAGTATCCATAAGCAGAATATATTTCTTGAATCACTATCAGTGGCGTACTAAAAAAGGATTGCGCTCCAATTCAAGCGTTTTCCAGGGGGGCATTTTTCCTTCCATAAAAAATAACCGATTCCATCCTGAGTCTTTGGACAGAACTCTCTGATTTTATTATTTATTTTATTGAAATGTATATATTCATTGAGTATAAAAATACAATAAGTAAATTTCTATGGTTTTACATTACTAAACAGAGAAACTAGCCATTGGTTGCATTTTAACGAAAGCTCTAAATTAAAAGGTCTCGAGGCCATCTTCTTTACTCACTCTTACTCACTTTACTCACAGCTTCTAACCTCAATGCGTTGCATCTGTTCTGTTTGTGTTTTATTTAAATTACTGATCATTATGGACGATTCCCAAATGATAATAAATCGTTTAAATCAACTCAAATACAACCTGATTAGTTCATATTATTTATAAGATACTAGTAATACTCTGAATTGAAGTCAAACCATAAAATATTAAATAATCTCTTTATGATAGCTGTTGTTCTTACGCGGCTAAGAGTAAGACATACCAGCCTTACCCACCTTTCCTTAATAATCAAAGAAAACCCGTCATTTGACGGAGGTGTGGAGAGAGAGAGAATGACAGTGGTCCATATCTTTGAGAGTTGTGCCTTTTACATCAGAAGGATAAACGAAAAGGAGATACCAGCAAATACATCAACCGTTTTGGAAAATGACGAAAACATCTTGAGTAAAGCCATATATTTTCTCTCTGAAGAAGGAATTTTAAAAAATATCTGAACCTTTTCTTTCATGCAATTACTCCTTTTTTTCATTTTATTATTTACAAGATTAGAGCTAGAGATTTCCAAAATACTACAGAAACAATAATAACAGCACCAATCATACAATTAATCAGTGTTATCCATTTAAAAATATATATTCAATCTCACTTCAATTATATGTTTTTGTTTTTTCTTTGGCATCTATGCAATGGCATAAAAAACAAATTAACAAACAAACTGATTCATGATAGTCTATCCCATCATTTCAGAACAATCCACGTGCCAATTTTGAGGTATATTTATCAAATATTTGCTTATCTGACTGCTACCAACTGCAAGCAATATTCAGTCATATTTTAAAGTATAAATTTAATGAAGAAATTCTGAGTCATTTCATATCTACTACTTTATCTATGAATATATAACTGCCGGAGTTTATTGCGATTTTAAAAATTAAAATCGAATGAATTTTATTCGATTAATTTATTGAATACATTTTCATTCAATAATATTTCAGTAATTGATTATTCTTAGAATAAATAAAAGTACTAATTCATTTTTAGAATTATTCATTATTCTAATATGAAAAGGAAATAATTTAATAAAATATTTTTTAAAACTAAATTTAATTTATCGGATATATTCAAAATTAGGATTCATTATTAAGTTATAAGAGCTCTTTACGAAAAAAAATCAAAACAAAAAAACGATTTTAAGACTATACAATCGAGTATAGATTAATTTTTATTTAGATTTATTCGATATAAGGTTCCATTATTTTGTTATTGGAGGCCCTTTGTAATAAAATACTATCGATTTCAAGATTGTACGATCGATTAATGTTACTTCTTTGGATTTATTCCATATAAGGGTCTATTATTTTGTTATTGGAGACCCTTTTTAATAAAATACTGTCGATTTTAAGATTGCACGATCGAGTATCGATTAATGTTACTTCTTTGGATTTATTCGATAAAAGGTTCCATTATTTTGTTATTGGAGACACTTTTTAATAAAATACTATCGATTTTAAGATTGCACAATTGTGTATCGATATATTTTACTTCTTCTGATTTATTCGATAAATGGGAGCCTTATAATGTAATCGGAGGTACTTTTTATAAAATTAGGATCGAAATTGCAATTGAAAGTTGTTTGATTTAATTTTTTATACCCTGTTTTTTTTATAGAATAAAGAGAAAAATAATTGGATTGCGAAACGAAAATAAAAATGTTAGGCGAATATTTTGTTTTCCAAAATTGGCTAATATTAAGCATGAGTATCTTCGAAACTACGTAGGTAGCCATAAAATATTATTATAAATTTGTTTGTGAATTTTATCCGCTTTAATATTGTATAGAACGTCTTTATCGCTATGACGTATAATTTCTCTGATGTAAAAAAAATAGAAAAACTGAACTTCTGGGTGCCACCGCAATTGAACTCACTGAAAAGCTGAACTCATTCCCCACTTACTAGGAGGGACTATTGGTATGTTTTCCTTCTTATTAGAACAAACAAAGTTCCAAAGTAAAAATCGAGCACCGTTCTTCCATTTCTTTCTATAATCATTCATTGACTGGACTATATAGTTAATGTGGAAGAACCACATAACAAAAGGGGGGCTGCAGCTTCCCTGAAGGGGCTTTCGAGCTGAAGCTTCCTCACCCTCAAAATGGTAAAATATAAACATGTCTTATAAAAAAATATTAAAAATTCATCTCTAAAAGTACTATTGTTCGTGTAATTATAATTAATAAGACTTAAAGAATCTCTTAAACACCATTTCATATAGGTAATTAGTTTCTTTCTTTTTCTTCCAAAGTAATTATCGTTGTATATATTAAAAAGCAAATTCGGGCTAAAACATCCATCCACACTAATATAGCTATAGTGAGTTATCTTAACCTAAACCTTTGATGGCTTCTTTCCATAATATCACATCATGGATTCCTCTACTTCGTTATCCCAGGTCTTCCTCGTCTTCTTCTTTCCTTAGTTTTCCATAAGTGGACCTCTTTGGGTAGTCTTCCTTCTAGCATTCTTTTCAAATGGCTATACCACTTCAGGCGTTTTATCTCAATCTTACAGAACTGTTCTTTTAGCCTACATCTTTTCTCTGATGGTCGTATTCCTGACTTTATCCATTCTGGATATTAACGCCACTCGTCTCCAGTAGTCCATTTCGGTGGCTAGAAGTTTCTTCCTAAGGTTGCTTTTTATGGTCCACGTTTCTGACCGATATGTCACAACTCTCAGTATTATACTATTGTAGATGTTTTTTTTTTTTTTGTTTTGGGGATAATGTTCCGGTTCCATAATTCCGAGTTGAGCATTGATATGGTCTTTTTGCCATCTGAAATTTTTCTTTTTATTTCCATATCACATGTACCATCTACATGCACCGGAATGTAACTATTAATTTTTAAATTAAAAATTGTGTTTATCAATGAATATAATATTAAAAAATAGCTATTTTATTTTGCTAGTAAATAAACAATTTGACGAACGAATATTGCGTATGAATGGCATTTCTTATACAGATGCTTCCAAGAATCATTAGCAAATGTTATCTATTTCCTCTCAGTTTTCTCACTAAATACTCTATTGTGCAACCAAAAATCTTTTGGTTTATTTTAGTGTCTTATTATTTAGTGTATTTGTTTGAAGGTTTGTTTTTATTTTCTTAGTCACAAGCCAGATAGTTATAGCTGCACAAAGGTTGTCAGAAGTTTTAGTTTCAAGGTTCATGTCAGGTTGTGTGTAATTATTATTATTATGATGATGGCACTGCAACTCCTTCCTCAGTTTCCGCTAATTTACATTGTATTTTATGGCCGACATTTTTAAAGTAGATCATCGGTAGCAGTGGTATTTAATTTTAAAATAAATTTCATTTAGTTACCATGGAAATATTTGTTTCTTTTCTAATTTAGACCAATTCAGACGAAACCAACCCTTCCACAATAAACATCAAACCCACCCAAATCCACAAGTTTCTTACCTAACATCCTATTCGATTTCTCCTGGGCGCCTGCAAAGATGATGGACTCGAGATGTTCTAATGTAGGTATAATATTGGAGTGCCCCAATATTTTCTCTACCAATCCGCTCATGTCATTATACTAATTCACATTAACTCGTAATTTATTCGACTCAACCAAAACAAATCACTGCATATCACTTTTAGCCTTCGACGTGAAACTTGCCCCTCTATTTACCTTGACAATATCCAAATTCCTCAGACAGACAGAGTTCAATATCTTGGACCACAGGCTGATCTACGGGGGGGAGAAGTCTTTCGGGTTGAAACCCCCCAAAACAGTAAAATGTAACCATATTTTACAGAAAAAAATACTTTATACTATCTCTTAAAGTATTCTTGTTGGAGTAATTACGTTTAATAGGACTTCAAGAACCACTTAAACAACATTTCATATAGATAATTAATTTCTTTTTTTTCAAATTAATAACCGTTATATATATATATGAAAAAAAAAAAAAAAACTGTCGGGCTGAAGCCCCCCCAAAACTAAATCCTGGATCCGCTAGTGTCTTGGACTGACCTTTGACAGAAGAATGACATGGGGCCAACATATAAAAAACAAAACAAAAACTGTAAACCTATTGTACTCACTCCTTGCAAGAAATTCAAAATTAAAACAGACAGAAATTGAATACATATACTTACCTACTCAAGCCTATTTGGACCTACGCTTTACAGATATATGGGACAGCCAAAAAGACTCACATACGTAAATTACAGACTTTTCAATCTAAAACTTTCAGAACTATCACCAAAGCTCCGTCAGTAACATTACTCTACATAAAGACTTACAGATGCCAACAGTTAACGACCACATACGAACATACTACAAACGATTTCATAATAACTTACACGGCCATACAAACTCATTGATTCGAGGCATGGCCACAACTAACATGCCCGATAGCACCCGAAGGAGGCTTAAAAGAAGTTGGATGAGGGATCTCCTCCACTAACTATAAATATTACATTCAAGACAGGAAGGACGCCGCTGGGTACTCCTCTCCCTCACGCCTATTCCAAGACCAATCTCTTCATCTTGACATCACACTCGCTGATTGTCGGAACTTCTGACAGGTGTGAGTTGAAGAATCAAGTTAAAAAAAAACAAAAAAACCCGCAATTAACTTTTCTACCACTACTAACCGATTTACAACGGATCTTTACTATTCATAGCTCTTTGAGTTCGGAAAACACATTTTCAGCAATTGGTATGTCTGTCTGTAGTCCATTAAAGTTAAGAGAAAAACAGCCTTATCCCAAAATTAAAAAATAAAGATGAAACTTGTCAAATTTCCGATTGTTGCTTAACATTCCTATAAAATCTGTACATATTTTCTTGTAACAATATTTATGACAGGACTATGTAGATGGAAGTGGTGATCTTTTTTTTTAAAATAAAATATAATTCTAATGGGGAAATTAGTCATACCCTTTGTTCTGTAGGATTTTGACTCCCAAAGCCTATGAAAAACATTGGGCGTTCCCTGCGTCAGTTTTGCCATTGACTTTAGCTCAAAAATGGCTACAACGATTTTGATAAAACATTTCTATAATTTTCAACTTAAAATTCATTCAATATTTGAACATGTAGAGAATTCAGTAGAAAATCCATGAAAAATTGTTAAAAAGAAATAACTCAGAGATCCTACATTCTGTGGCAAAATTTATATAAAGTATTTTGAAAGGTAATTAAATTCCCTACAAAACTATATATATTCATCATTTTAAGTTATTTTTTTTAAAGGTTACTGAATTTCACACATACAAAAAAAAATCGTCTAAATCGTATTTAGCAAAGTTGCAGTGTACTGCATTTTATGATTTCAATGATGGTTCCATTTACATTTCTTAGTTCATCAAAGAAATCACTTTTTTTTTTTTTTTTTTTTAGGGACTTATTTAAAGTTGTATGTATTTGTTTAAAATCGGTAGGAAAGTCGTGTGAGTGGACACATGTGGAAAGAAATATATATTTCAGTGTAGTCAATTATTTTTGTTTTTTTCCTTTTCGCCGGCAATGGTTTCTATCACTTCGAACCATTTGATTGTAATATTTTATAATCTAATGATTCTAGTGGGCATAGCATTTTTTCCAAACTTATTGGAGCAAAGAGGTGTGACCTAGCGATGGGCAGTTCATGTCCGAATCGGCGATCTTCGCTGTGCGAATTGAAACGAGTGGGGATGAAGACCAATCCATGGCGATGGCAGTCCTCAGGCAGCGCTGGCAAAGGCGGCATCCTGCCCATGGTCACTCGACCGCTCTGTAGCTGTCAAGTTATGGGAAAGTCTCCGAGCCCACTATTCACCAATATAAGTGAGTAGTTTTTGGTTATACAGTCTGATATGTTGATTTAGGTACTTTTTACAATATAGAATTCTGGTAAAATGTAAAAAAAAAAAAAATGGTTTATTGTAAAACGATACTCCCACAAAACGTACTTTATTTTTCAATTTCACAATTTACTAACAAGTGGAGGTCGCATTCGGTGGGTCACTAATTCAACCAATTTTTTTTTTACGGTTTTACATAAAAAAAATATTAGGTGTTCGTTCCAATGGGACTTAGAAAACAAGAAAAAAATAATTGTATGTATTTAAAAAAAAAAGTTATTTTCATTTGCCTTTTTTTAGTTAGAATATCTATGTAATTATATACCAATCGATTTATTTTTATTCTGCAAAAAAAGGAAAAAAATATTTTTCGATATATTTTTCTCTAGGGACAAAAAAAGATTGAAACAAACTGTACATCCCGAGGTGACAATTTAGGTTTAAATATATTTTTTTAGAAAAAACAAAGTTGATATTCGTTTTTAGCACCTTATATCGATATAATGATGTTCAAAACCATCACAAGTTAAAAACCGTTCTTACCGTTACATCGCCATAAAAACATCGATTTTTTTAAATATTTATTTCTTGTAGTAGCAATATTGGAACTTTTTATTATATATTTTTTTTTTAATTGAAACTCCCAGTTGAACAAATCCGTTACCTAGGACTCCACCTGAACAAACGACTCACATGGAATCCTCATACAAGACTGAAACGACAAGAAACCTCTTGACGTTTCCGACTACTTCAGCACTTACTAGACAAACCCTTTAAGCTTTCAATCAATTACAAAAGACTTACGTATATGACAATAATATGATCTATTTGGACTACGGAATTGATCTTTGGGGCTCCACTAAACAATTGAATTCCTCTCGTATCCAAAATCCTTAGTAAAATCCTCAACGCTCCTTACTTGTTTCCGATTTGGTCCAATCCAGATACCTATCATTCCATAACAAACTTCAGAACCATCCAAACCCTCTCGTTTTAAACCTTGCTTCCTCCTCGATTCCTGATAAACCTCCGAGACGTTTGAAAATAAAGTGGCCTCGTGATCTTCTCGTGTAAATTTATTATTTGAGTGCTACCATTGGGTAGTTTCTCAAACAGCGATTTCATGTTATTATATTCCTGAGTGCACAATTACTAGATGTATTTTTTTTAATACAGTTGTAAATATCATGAATGAAAACAAAATTAAATATCAACATATTTTTCGGTCCATTCTGCAATATTATTAATTTTTTATTTTTATGTAAAACCTCATCCTTAATTTACAGTGACCTTTATTTAAAATTCTCACAAAACAGATCAAAACCTAGAGATATTGCCTAGAGGCTCTGTTAGCAGATGATTTGAATTTGAAAAAATTAGGTGCGTGTTATTTTAAGGATGAAGAACATTGTTTGCTATTCAAAAGTCGCATATTTAAAAAAAAAATGTTCGTAACAGATTAATGTCGCGAATATTTGAGTAGAGTTTCAACTTTCTTCAACTTGTATATATGGGTGAAACATGCTAACACTAACACTGCCTTCCTTAGAACTAATGAAAACACGTATTTTTTAGAACATTTTTTTGTTTTTTTCTGCAAAAAAGTTACTCTTTAAGAAATCAAGTAATATTAAATTTTTAATAAAATTATTGCTTCGCCTTAATGATCTGGTTAAATGGTATAGTCCAAAACCTAGGCCAACAAATGATGATTTTTATCAACTTTGAAGAAAAGTATTTATACTTATATTTTAATATATTTCTTAGTTCTAAAATGAACTTTCTATGACAGAAAAACTCATGCAATAAATCATATATAGGTTAAATGATTTAATTAATTTTATGCTCTGTAAATCATTTATAAAATTTACAACAAACCTCAGACTTCAATTATTACACTCAATTTTTTTAAACCTCAAAATTAAATTTAAAATAGAAACTGCACATATAAATTTATCTACTCAAGTAGATTTGGATATGCGCTTTAATCATATACGAGAGCGCGAAAACGTCCCACATTGAAGACTAGAAACTTTTCAAAAATCTTTCAAAACTATAAATAAAGGTCCATGGTACGTCACAAGCGTTACTTTACATAAAGAACTTCACACGTCAGCAGTTAATACGTACATACAGGCCCACTACAAAAGATTCCACATCTTTACACTCTCATACAAGATATGGCAAGAGGCTTAGGAAGCTCAAAAGAAGCTGGATGAGGGATATTTTTTTTACTAAAATCAAGAGAGAAAGAGGCGCAGCTGGGCATTCCTATTCCTCATTCCGATCAATGCCACTTCTATTACTCTTTCCGACGTCAGAATCACCGATTTTCAGTATTTTTGATAGATATGAGTAAAAAAAAAATTAAATTTGACCATGTAATGAAATAAACTGGGGGGCCAGATCGGAATTGCTTACGGGCCATAGTTTGGAGAACCTTGGCGTAAATCAATCAAAATGAAGATGTTTTCTGGTAAATTATCTTATTGCATTTTATTAATGTTTTTTTCTATTGACAGATATATTGTGTGAACATAACAAGGAATACACAGTTGAGCAACCACTTGAAATTTTGTTCTAAATCTGGTACTTTAGTGTTTTCAGATTTCAGATTTTATTGAGATAAATTAGTTGCAGTAGATTTAGTAATCAACATGTGTATTACGCGTATGAATGAAATGTAAACCCCAAATATAATATGAATTAAATGTATAACCCCAAGATGCTGAAGAAACAGTTTTTTTTTTTTTTATCATTTAGGTCTTATCTCCATTGATGTCCTTACACGGCTTAAATGGCCAATGTTCATATACGTCTTTCTCTAAAGTACCTTTAATATGATTTATTTAAACAAATTAACTCTCTTTTATTGACAGTAACTATAACAAATGGTTAAATATGAAGTATGAAAGAAT
The DNA here is from genome assembly GCA_928085145.1 of Nezara viridula. NCBI lineage: Eukaryota > Metazoa > Arthropoda > Insecta > Hemiptera > Pentatomidae > Nezara > Nezara viridula. The sequence goes on along the minus strand of OV725077.1, from coordinate 28,511,638 downwards.
ATGATAATTGGAAACTGGAGAAAAAAATAAAAATGCTTGTCCAGGTCGAAAATGAATCTCCGGAAATAACAGTCAGAAGTTATACGTACAATATATCGTTGGATAGCTGAGAATTAAAAAAAAATAATATCAAATAAATAAAGTTTTAGAAGGTGACGGAGAATGCCAAAAAAAAATATAAATAATAATATCAGAAAAGTAACATTATTTGGTAAATCACATGTTTTCAAGGAAATTAAATGAAATTTTCTTACTAAATCTGGTGCTTTAGTGTTTTAACGTAAATTTCGGATTTTATTCAGATAAATCAGTTGCAGTTGGTTTAGTAATTAACATGTGTATTAAACGTATGAATAAAATGTACACCCCAAATATAATATGAATTAAATGTATAATAACCCCAAGACTGATGCGGGAGAAACAGTGGGCTGCAACTAGTTATTAATAAAACCAGCAATTGTTTACAAATATCAAGTTCTATTTAAAAATTAGATACGTTTATCCTTCTGATATATAACAGGTGTCCGTAGCAAATATATGGGGCCATTAAATTCAAAATCAACAAAAACGATAAATTTTGAGATACAAACATTTTCTGTAGATAATTTTGAAGTTTAAATGTTCTTCTCCCACTGAGTCATATTGTTTGAATCAAAATAAGTTTTTAAAAACATTGCAACATGCTGCATACATTCTCCTGAAGAATACCTGCAAGGGCGGGTCGAAACGTTGGCTTGAAATAAAATAATTTTTTCACTATTCTTATGACCGCCACCCCGGATCATATCCTTACTCAATAAATACTTTTTATATTTATTGACACAGCCATCAAGAGGCGGATATAAGTTTTATAATCCAAAATCTGAAGGACATGTAAATATAGTTAGAGATTTGTTTGATACATGACATGCCGTGTATCTTACCAGACGGGTAACTTGCATTATCTGGATTTATGCAATTCATGCACATCTTATTTTACATTTAGTTCAAAACACCATCATCAGCCATATTGAAAAACAAATTTTGTGCCTTTAATAATCTCACCGAAAAATTTGAGCCATGAAACTATCCAGCCGTTCGCTTAAGAAATCGTTACATAGTTTTTAGCGGACAATCTAAACACGATCCTTGTGTCACTTCGCTTAATCGTGTAAAAACGAAACATTAGGAACACTTATCTCTGCTGTAATTTTATCTAAACTCTATTATAAATTTCAGGTAAACGAAATTGAAAGAAAAACGTAATAGGACTGTAAATATAAACAGGTTATATATTTAGATAATTACTATAATGATTGAAAAGATGGTGATAACAAAATACCTAGTTCTGCCATAAATAATGTTACAAAAGTTGAACTTTGTTTACATCCTTGAGTATTATTTAGATAATCCTTACCTCTTATCAGATTATTTTCTTTACATGTCAGGATAATAATCCCAATTAGTTTCTATTTTTCTTTCGCTCCGTGAACAAGGAATGGGGTTTTAAAGAAAACGGAATAGCTGTGATCGCCTTATACAACGTTGGAAAATGTAGATCAGAGATTTTCAACACTTTAAAATCTTTGGGTATCAGCTGTATGATCGTATATCGCACTATAAATAGATATAATGAGACCCTATCTGTATGTGACAGACCTCGACCGGACGATCCCCGCACTGTGAGAACGGCAAATGCTACTGTGAGGAGTGGCTGCTCGAATCAGAAGAAATCCCATTCGAAAACAACAAATCATGTCTCGGGAAATGGGAATCTCTTTCAGATCAATGTTTCGGATAATAAAAAGTGATATTAGGATGGGTGCATTTCGAAGAATGACAAGATAAAGGAGTGGATAGATGCAAAGATCACCTTGGCCGTTACACCAATGGTCTTTATCGAAAGATTTTGTTTAGCGAAGAGAACATTTTTACAATTGAAGAACAATTTAATCGCCAAAATGACCGTGTGTATGCACACAGCTCTAAAGAAGCCCAGGAAGTCATTGGAACAGTGGAAAGAGGTCATCACCCTTCCTCAGTGATGGTTTGTGGGTAGTTTGCTTTGGTGGCACCACAAAGATCCATTTTTGTGATAAAGGAATTAAAACAGCCGCTAAAAATTATCAGGACGATATTTTGGAACCTGTTGTCAGTCTCTAAATGACACTCTGTTTGCTGGAAGTCATTGCTATTTCCAGCTGGATTCCGCTCCAGCTCACAAGGCCAGGTGAACTCAGCAGTGGCTGCAAAAGAACATCCCAGAGTTCATCTCTGCCTCGGATTGGCCCTCAGGTGACCTTGTGTTATCAACCCACTAGATTATCGGCTTTAATCCGAACTGGAGAGGATGCCATGCCACAGAGCATACCCTAAATTGGATAGCTTCAAACAATCTCTGGTCCGAGCAGTTGAGCGCTTTCCTCAAGAAGTGCTGCGTACTGCTATTGATCACTGGCCATGGAGATTAAATGCCTGTGTCAAAGCGAAAGGGGGACATTTTGAGCAATTTATTTTTTGCTTTACTCTCTACAGATATAAATTTTGAAAAAAATTATTTTTCTGTTGTAATCTGTGTATATTTCCTAGTAACAATATTTATGACAAGGTAAACCATGAATTAGGTTTTCAAAGACTTAAGTAACATAGTGACATTTAACGATGAAAAAAGTTAATACGTTTTGGAAAAAAAGACCTCAGTACAATCATTTCTCAAAACTTTATGTTATTTTAAAATTAAAATCGGTCGAAACTGGTGACAAGAAATGATTTCAGTGTTCTCTTTATACGATTGATAGGGATCTTCGATGTTATTTTATGGCTGTTTGAACAGACAGTGAAATTGTATTTAAAGTACTTACATTTAAATATAAAATGCTCAGGCTTTCCAATATTTAGAATATTCAAGAAAAATCGGCGAAGGAGATGAAACATGTGGTCATTGGTCAGTTGGACTTAAGATGAGGCAGGTACCTTTTGCTGAGTCTGTGGAAGAGCAAGAGGAACCAGAAATGATTAACAACTTAAAAATTAATGCATAAATTAATCATTATGTAATAGTTGGAGGTCATTATGACAAAAGGGGAAAACATTCCTCATGATTTCCCGGCAATTCCAAGTACTGATAACCATCATCGGAACTGGCTCAGTATTTCCCCAGCTCAGTATTTCACTCACCAAACCTAATTTTCGAAACTATACTGAAAAATTATATACAATTTATTTTTTTATTATTTATTCACGATATTTACAACTGTATAAAAAAGACATCTAATGAATTATATACAATTAATAATCAATTTTGGAATTTTATGTTATCAACGATTTTATTTATTTATTAGTAGGACCGTGCGAATAATTCAAATGCAATATCGAGCAGTAAAAAACTGACCAAATAATAAGGAAATGAAATAATTCAACGTGTCCTAAGATGTAAGTATCAATTCCTATTTTCTTGGTAATTTTGATAAACCAAGGAAAATAAAATTATTTTAAAACTTCATACATGTATACAAATTACAATAAGCTGTATATCTTGGCTAATAATGGTCCTATTGTAATTAAGAATGAATGTTTTTCTTTTTTCATATATTTATTTGTTTTACTTATAACTTATTTAATTTGCTAAGAATTTCTGTATTTTTTTTTAAATTTCATTTCAAGTTACATTTCTTTGGTTTTTTAGTTTTTGCCTTTGTTATATAGACATATATATATATATATATATATATATATTTTTTTTTTTTAAATTTATTTATTATTTTTACTTTTATTGTATTTGTGTATGTAGTATGAATGGGCCTCATTCAGCTTTAGTACTCAGTGCCCTTAAGTGTGGCAAAATGTATTATTTCTCAATAAACAGATTTAAAACAAAAAAATAATAATGGTCCGATTTCGATAATTGTTTTTTTTTTTTTTGGTTTTGTTGAGAATTAAGTAATATTTAATATAAGCATGAGGGTGATAGTGGAAAAATTGTATAATGTTTTAGTCGTTCGCAAATAAAGTTTATTAGCCATTATAAAGAATAAATAAAGAAGAACTTCTAAAATCTTTTTGTTTTATAAGTGTATTATGTTCACAGGGGTCTAGTTTTTATCATTTCGTGTAGTTTTTGTGGCCCTAAATTCCTGTTTCATTTCGTGTTTTTTATGTGGCTATTAATTTCTATGTGAAAAATTGATGTAAAAATGTTTTTTTTTTCGATTTCTATGAATTTTGGGATTTTAGAGGGTGCGAAATACGATCTGATTTAAATCTCAACTATGTATTTCCTTAAAAACATATTTGAACCAACTCCGCTTCTTCGATAGGAATTGTTTCAAATGCACAAATTTTTTAAGAGATTCAGTAATATTTTAAATAATTATATATGTAATCGAGGAAAAAATATATACTTTATAAAATATATACACAAATAACATTTCGCCTTTATGATGAAAAAAATAAAGAAAAACTTTTCAAGCATTTTTGTTTTATATCTCTAGATCTAATATATTTACAGAGGTCTAATTTGTATTATTTCGTATAATTTATGTGGCCCTAAATTCCTGTACCATTTCATGTAGTTTATAAGACCCTAAATTTCTATGTGAAAATTAATGTAAACATTTTTCAATTGCTATGAAAATTTATATTTTGGGCTGTTTCAGGGTGCGAAATACAAATTTCAACATTGTTTCTCCTTAAAGAATAAAAAATGAACTCACTTTTCTCCTTCAAGCGGCGCAAATTGTTTCAAATGTACTAAATTTCCAATCGATTTGAATGTCTACCTATGTAATATGTTTAATTTTTTTAATAAAGAAAATAATGAATACTTTTTGAGTTGTTCGCAAATAAAGTTTCTTTTTCTTCATAACTGTTTTTCATAAAGTTTGAGAATATTTTTCTCACATGAAGGAGAAGAAAATTTTCAAAATAAGTGTTTAATTATTATATTTGATGGAAAAATACCGAAGATATGGAGTACCGACTAAAAAAAAAATTATGAAGTAATATATAAAGGTAATTTTTTGTTACAATAAAAAAGTATCATTTTCAAAATATAACCGTTGTTTTTAAAATAAAGGCGTTTGTAGATTATAATGATTAATGAAAATATTGATCAAAATATTTTATATATAAATATTTTAAATGTTAGCATTTCACTGAGGCCCAATTCTCCGATTCTCAGGAAGGTCAAGCAAGCTATTTCGTTACATAAGTTTCGATTAAATGGTGAAGCGGATTTCCATTATATATACAAATGTCATCTTATGAATGCTTCTTAAGTATTTATGTGTCGTAAAATAATATTAAAGAAATTTAATTTAAAACGAAATATATAAAATAAATATTCCTATTTTATCGACTAATCAACGTTAAAGCTATGAAAAATGATAATATTTTAGTCTTAACACTGATCGAAAATGGTAATATTAATCCATTCTAAATCAAAGGAATGGAATTAAAAGGAACTGAATTTGAATATGAGATATCTTAGTGCTAATCTTAAAACAAACATGGCCATCCGTAATGGAGTCTTACATTTCTACAATAATGTAAGTTAAAATTTATCTTAAATTATTGTAGAAATATTATTTATAATTAATATTATTATATTAATATTATTATTAAATTATTTAACTTATTACAATTTTTTTTTAATCTCAGATTTATCTGGTCACATTTAGGCGCGAAGGTACTTTTCCCTCATTCAGTGGAAGAACGATGGCATAGGTGCACACTTTGGGAGAACTATCGCCCCCCTCCCCTTCAATAAAACTGTTGAGGGAGCGAGAATATCGTTTCGCCCTCCCTTCCTCAATAATTTGAAATAAAAAAATTAAAATTGATAACAAATAAGCTACATTAATGAATAAAATATGTAAACTAAAATCGATTAAGAATATTCGATTAGCTGGCTAAATCCTATATGTACGTACATAACTATTTTATTACGTCCTAAATATTCTTACTATTTAAATTTTCATTTATACTTGAATAAATTAAAATTGGAAACATTTCCTTGGATTTTATGATTCATTCACCATTCTTGTGGATACCTCCATTTTCGCGTGATTTTCTTAAAATGTTTCTATAATAAAGTTGGAAGAAATATTTTTAATTAGTAAAAGTATAAATATTATTTATTTTACAGAGAATGTTCTTATAGACATTTTTACATAACTAGTCAGACTGTGAAAACGTTTTACTTTTCTTTCAGTTTTTATTATTATTTGTTTTTAGCTGAAAAAGTTCTATAAATGTATCTGTTATGTTATGAAAGCTTTCCCCCCTTCCTCTCATGTTTGATGTATAAACATTGTAATATATCTAGTACTTTTGTTCTGAGATTTTCAAACATATCCATAAAAACATAAAAAAAAAAAAAATTAAAAATCCTACAACTGGCTAAACATATATATACATTTATTTTTAAACATTATATGAATTTTTTTCACAATATTTATGTTTAATTTTTATGCCTGATATAAACTACCGCCATTTTTTTTTTTTTGTTCGAGAGATCGAGAATCAAATTTGGTTCGAAATAAATATCGAAGTTGTGTGAACTTCACACATATTTTTATATTCAAGCTTAATTAGTTTTGTTCTCATTGAAGAAAAGTATTGGTCTCGTTAACTCCGAACAAACAAAAAGTTGAATTTTTCTTATGGATTTTCTAGTTCCATCCGTTTTACGAACTGAAAACGTACCTATTAAGTATACATCACTAATATTAGTGCAAAAGGTCGTAAGTAAAATTTTTCAACTTTTATTCTATTTGTCCTAAAGGTGACATTTTGTAGCCTGCAACTGATATAAGCAGTCTGCTACGATAGAAAATAGCAGAGGACAATAAAAAATGAAATTATATTAATGAAACATAAAGAAATAATGAGTTTTTACAAACGACCTTTTACACTATCAGTAGTGATATGCATGTTCAGTATGCATTGGTATTTATTTATTTTTTTTTTTTTGTAAGAATAATCAATATAGAATCTTCAAATATGGCATTCTTTCACATTTTAATATTAGCTGATAAACGAAATTCGTGGATATTAAACTCGCGAATGTTAAAGGGTAACTGTATTTCCGAATCGGCTTCTCCCAGAGATTTTTATTCTCGTACGAAAAATTGAATACCTTGTAATATAGATATATTTTAGCCAATGAAACGGTGAGGAAGCTATACCGATCTTACTTGGCAAACGTTTTTCCTTTGTGATTGTACTATAATTATTCATAGTTTTTGAAAATATTACCGATATTGAGATAGAACGATCATATTTTAATTTTGATATACTGGATAAACGGAAGAATGGATTTTTAAAATAATTTCACAATAAAGCTCATCTAAAAATCGATAGTATTTTCGCAAAAAGCTAATTCGATAAACTCATAATTAATCTCAATATTGATGAAATCTGATGTTCAACATTATAAATATATTAGTTGGTTGTTACGAAACTGTAACTCATCATACTAAAGGTAATTCAAAACATTTTCAAATATAACAAAAATGTATTCCAGCTGACATAGTGGCTTTAGAAATACTGAAAGACTTATAAAAAAAGAAAGCTAGAGTGGAAAAATCATTGCGATTACAGGAGAGGTTTAACTTAAACAATCATTTACTCAAAACTTAGTTTTTATCACTTGAACCCATTTCAGAGACCTCATATATCATTCCAACAGAATCTGGCTATTCCGTGTTTGTTTATCTTTCCATCCAGTAATTACGTACTTGTAATTACGTAATGTAAGCGAGAAATTCTGAGAAAAATATTACCCAGTTATAATGATTTTAAACTAATTGTTAGATCATTTTAGTAATGCTTCCAATTATTTGAATTAGTAAAAAAAAACGAAGAGAAGAAAGTTTCGAAAAAGATAAAAAATTGGTTTGAGACTTTGCCGAATCACACGATGATAGACGGTTACTAACAAGCAGTAGGATAGGGAAAGCTATTTTTCCATACTTTGGGAACAGCGAGAGCGTATTTTTTTCATATTAGTCAATTTTTCACCCTTTCCAAATTCTCGCACTATTTATCTCAGAAAACGTTAGAAGATGAAAATAAAATAAAATAGAAGGCGGGGTGGCCGAGCGGGCTAACGCGTGTGCCCAGCAGCGCGTTGCTCGGCAGCCTGATGAAAGATATAATTTGATAAAATAAGTACGAGTTCACGTCCGAGAGCCGGGGGACTTTCAACTCTGGCATTAATCTCCTGCCCTCATCCTCTGACCCGAGGAAACATCCGTATAGCCTAAAAGGCGAGCAAGGGGATAACAAAGAAAATCAAAAAATCTGGTACGGTGGGCGCATCACACATTTTTCCCTTACCATCCTCCTCTTAGCAGAAATAAGTATTTTCATACAAAGGAGAAGTGGAAGTAAAAATCATAGATACTATATTTATTTATATTTCATTTTGGGTATTCATATTTGATTAAGTATCCTTATACAAGATGTTTCAGAGTGGCCAAGTGGCCAAACTGAAAGTATGAATTAAGGACCTCAAAACAAGAAAAAAAAATCCTATGAAGAAAGATGTCGAACCTGTCATAATGCTCAAGAAAATCATTTTTTTTTTTTTTTTTTGTTCTTCCCTACCTCGCCTTTTAGGCTATACGGGATTTTCCCGGGCCGGGGGGTGAGGGCGGGAAATTTAAAATCCCCTCCGGCACCGGGACGCGAACTCGTACTTTTTATATCATCTCAAATCTCTGTTATCCGGTTGCCAGGCAACTAGCGGTGCTGTTACACACGCTTTAGCCTATTCGGCCACCCCGCCCCCCAAGAAAATCATTTTGAATAACTTATTTATTTATGTACTTATTTATTTCATATAATGTAAATAATTCATAACAATGAAAATCTTTAGGTGTGAATATCTCCCGAACAAAGCGTTTGCGGACCTACCGTCACTTTGAACAACATTTAATATGAATGTTAATGTATAAATTTAATTAATAAAGTAGTTAGAACAAATAAATAAGTTTTATTTATTTCATATAACGTAAATAATTCGTAACAACGAAAATTTTTAGGTGTGAATATCTCCTAAACAAAGCGTTTGCTGACATACCTTCAGAGGAAATGTTTTCTTGTTTCTAGGTCCTTAATCATTTTTGCAGTTTGGCCTATTAACCCTGAAACACTCTATATATATAAATATTTTGATTTTCTTATATCGATGTAATCTGTACAATTAAATATTAAATATTACCAACGGTAGCATTTATGAAAACCACATATGTTCATAACATTGTCGGAGTCCCTATTATATTAAGCTCATGTAACGTACGGAAGACTGTTCTAATCTTCGGGAGAGTATTTCTTTGATTCTTTCATTACGTCTATTCTTCGTTATTTCGTTCTTATTATTTCTCCTTTAGTTCATTATCAAATTCTTTCATATTTTTTATTCAACTATTTTTTATCTCAGAGATCAATATGAAATGGTTAATTGTTTCAAATGAAAAAAATTAAAGGTACTTTAGGGGAAGCTAATAGTGAAAATTAGCCATTTAAGCCATGTTTAAGAACATCAATGAGAATAAAATCTACATAATATTAAAAACTGCTTAGTTTTACACTGATACCATGGATTTAATCAAAATCGTTTGAGCGATTTCCGAAAAAAACGTAAAAATGTATTACAAAGTTCCAGTTTCGGTTAGCCAATTTTGACGAGAAGGTTGCTGTAAGATCGCAGGCTTATAAAAACCTTAGATATGGAATTTCACTTTCGTACGACTTTTCGTTTTCGAGCTAGACTGTTAACACACGAACTAAGACCATTTTGTACGACTTGGTTATTTGGAATCAAAACAGGAGACCTCAAAACGTGCATTTCCGTTGAAAACTGATATTCGAAAATTTTCGCAATACTTTCCTTTACTGTATAATGAAAGTAATATATGAAAATAAAAAATTATTTTTAAATTTAAATATGTACACTTACCTACTTTGGACATATGCCTCACAAATTTACGGTTCTCCAAAACAGAAGGACTCACAAAAACTACAATCATTTCAATCCAAAATTTTCCAATCCAAAAAAAAAAAAAAAAACTCCCTGTTACGTAAAAAACTTTACTTAACGACTTATGACATCAAACTATCGATCAACACATACGTACTCCCTTCTCCCAATTTTATATTAAATTAGACAGACATCACAACGGACTTAGTAACGACATGGCCACGGTTCGTCAGGAGCCGACTGAAGAGGAGCTGGATGAAAGATCTCCTTTCCTGAATAAAGGAAATAAACAAAGATCAGGAAGAGGTGTTACTGGGTACTATTCTTCCTCATGCTTGAAATGACATTTTTCTAAACAATAACAGCATATTAATTTCTAGTCTGCAGTTTATCTAGATTATGTGAAGAGATCTTAGCTAAAAACAGCAAGAAAAAAGTTTATTTGACGGATTTATACAACAATAAAATAATTCGAGTATTTCGCCGAAATAAAATAAATCTAAATATATTTAAATATCAAGAGATGTGTTCTCAAATATTGCTATAACATTCTTAGTTGAATTAAAAATTCAGGCATATTTTTTTTTTTTCAACATGTTCTAGCTTTAAGCTCTGATTTCAGAAGGCTACCAGTTTATATGAAAATTGCCTAGACATTAACAATATATACAGGAAGATTGCACAAAACCAGTGTTGCCAGCATGACTTTTTGCAATATCAACACTTTATAATCTCCCTTCCTGCTTTCTACATGCTACACTGTCCATCCAACCCTAAATGCTTTTATGAATCTAATTATATTCTCATTTTTCTTCAAACTTTCCATTCCTCATTCCCTAAACTACAGTCAATTATCTTGAGATTATATTTTTATAAGATATAGACAACCAAAAACATTTACTACTGAGCAAACTAGAATTTTATAATGGTTATTTTTAAATGTCAAGGAAACATAAAAAAAAAAAAGCCTGCCAAGTAGCATCAGTATAGCTTCCTCATCATTTCGTTGAGTTACATTAATTAATACACCCAAAAATCGACCTGATCGCAGGCGACGGTTTGATTGTAAATTACGAAAGTGTATGTTATTCTGAGTAAAAAAAAAACCTTGTCTGCCGTTCCAGAGCCGCTGCTTTCAAAAATGGCGGCTGATTTAAAGAATATTAGGCCAATAATTCGAGGATCGAAATGGGAAATCCATTGCAAAAAATGTGAGAAAAGTTTTTATTTGTTTAACTTGTATATATGGGTTTAGACATGTTAAAAACAAAATTGCTAACGCGGGCCACCAAGGGAAAACCTTTTACAGCCAAAAAAGTCAGATTATTTCGATATTTTTAGGGTTTTTCACCTATAACTCCTAAACAATGCATCAAAATGAAAAATGTATTCTTTAACAAATTAAAGAACGTTAAATTTTGCGTCAAATGATTACATAAAAATTAAAATTTGGTTACGCTGTAAGGTATTAAACCACGGTCAACCGAAGCTGAGTTTTACCAAATTTGTCAAAAACTGAGAAAAATGACTATAAATGGTCCTGTAACTAGAAAATGAGTTCCCTAAGTGGAAGAACCCATAGAATCAAAGTTGTAGAGCATCCAATTTTGCATCAACTGAGTACAAAATAATTTAATGTAGGTCACTGGATGCAAAAAAAATCGGTAATCTATCGATGGTTAGAAATTGGTAATGAAGGTAAACCTGATTTTCAATATTTCAACAGTATGGGTGTCTTTTCTAATGAGTAAGTTTTGTTTAAAGTCTGTTACATGCAGTATAAGCTTCTCTTCCACTTCAACAGCAAAAGATTTTGGTAAACGATGTGCCGAATGATTCCGAATTTTATAAAGGACTAACGAATCCCGATTCAAGATATATAATTGGCCTAAAATAAAAATGTCAGTACTCAATGGACGCAAAATTTGATGTTCTACAACTTTGATTCTATGGGTTTTTCCTCTTAGGGAACTCATTTCCAAGTTACAGGGCCATTTATAGTAATTTGTTTCAGTTTTTGACAAATTTGTTAAAGTTCAGCGTTGGTTGACCGTGGCTTCATGCCTTCCCGCTTAACCAAATTATAAAGTTAATGTACTCGTTTGACGCAAAATTTCACGTCCTTTAATTTATTAAAGAATACATTTTTCGCTTTGATGCATTGTTTAGGAGTTATAGGTGAAAAACCCAAAATCCCCGGGAAAATCCCGTATAGCCTAAAAGGCGAGGTAGGGAAGAACAAAAAAAAAAGTTTTTAGTCCATAATTAAATAGACAAAGTTTGATGATCTCCAGGTCGAAATGCCGCAATTCAGAGAATTTCCTTAAATAACATATTTGTAGTTTACGATGAGATGAAGCTATTTACGAGGTTTTAGGCGGATTTTATTAATTTGATAAAAAGGGGTCTGTATCAAGGACTATTAAGTTAATTTTATATACTTAATGGAATTTGATGAAAGAAATACAAAATAATTCGACTATTCCTATGTAATTTTTACTTCAATAAGAAATTTCCTGTCTTTGGACACATCTTTCGTCAAAAATCATCGATATAGTATTTCATTCATTGATGTTTACAAGTACATTCACAGATATCCTCCATAGCACAATGTTAAGGACGAAGGACATTGATGAATGCAGTCAGTACAATGAAGATGACAATGATTACGCTAGTCTGATACACGAACGGGGCTTGGCATCTGATATTTGGTTGACAAAAAAAGTTTATTAGGAATCTGGAACTCACTCAACTACCTATCAACGTAAATCCCTCATTATAGAACTCTAATTTTATCTATTTGGACATGTTTAGTAAGAAATCATCTGTTTAAAAATATTTTTACATACTAAAGCATTCCGAAGAAGACGTAATGCAGAGTATTACATGTCATTGATCGAGTAATATAAATAATAATATTTAAAGAAATAAATAGCAAACAATTGATTGATTAAATATGTTTGAAGGAAGCCAAGCAATGCGCTTAACTTTTAAGTCAAGAAGACTGCATTCAAACGTCGTTGCTACCGCATTATCTTGACATAAGTTCTGCTATAGGAAAAATTCATACGACCATAAAAAAACTGTACCACTACAACCTATGAAGATTTTTGGGTTCAGTACTTTGTTAGGAAGTGATATTTCAAGGACAACGGTTGTGCAGAGAGTAATTGGAACAGGATCATGCTCCTGACGGTTTTCCCCTTTCATCAATTATTTGAAAGAAAGTAAATTTTATTCTGGGACATTTAGTCCCCTCGGAATAACTATATTAAACAAAGAAATAACAATTGTCTGGCGATTATGAATAAATAAATGACAATTAAAAATAAATTAATTTACCTAAATATTAAAATTAAGTAAATACACTACAGTATATATATGTTCTTGAAGTCGATATATGAATTTAAAGATGAATACATACGGGTGAGTTCACGTATTTGAACAAATAAGCAATATGGCACATACATAGATATCTGCAAGATATCGGTCTAATGTAACTGACATCTCTAATGTGCAAAATAACTTCATTTTTACATTTATTCGGAAGATTGATTACTGAGGAGGTGGAAAAATAAATTATGTTTAAATGAGGTCAAGGATGAGGATTTACGTAAAGAGGTTGGTAGGGAATTCCAAAACGAGGTAGCACGTATGACGAAGGATTTTTTTAAAGGAAACAGTTCTATGAGAATTGATTAATATTTAATTAAGAGTACCAAGTTTATAGAGGTTGAGTGTGTCCTAGGAGGATCTCCCGACCCAAAGGTTGATCCACGGTCGATAAATAATTACTAGTGTTGCCCTAAATCAGTGTTGGTCTTGCACTTCCACTTGCTACTATTGCAAGACTAAGATTAAGACTGATAAAAAAAAACGTTTTTGTGAATAAAAAGTAAGCCGAAATTGTTACTAATACTTGACAATTTTAGTTACTTTATGTAAAGAATTGATATAACCAATATATTTTTGCGTTTAACTCTTCCAATTTTTCATTTAGACTTAGTTAGGTTTCCTCTATCTGAAAAATAGCAGTAAAATCTTTATTGTAATAGGCTAATAGGTAACTGCGAGACTCTTGCGCAAGACCAAGAGCCATCTTGGTCTCGTATTTGGGCAACACTAAAAATTATTTGACTTCTGCCAAATTCGAACCTGATGCCTCGAGCCTAGTAGCCCAGTGACTAACTCACGATGGGTTAGAGAAAAATATTTTGAATCTAAAAATCTTAAAACAAAACCCACTCACAAATCTCGACTAACATATAGTACTTATTATTTCCGGTTTCATATTTAACGGACATATAATAACATACCGATAAAATATGTGGTTACAACTTACTTAGGAGGATACTAAAAAAAGAACTGGACGTGAGATCTTTTCTACATCAACCTGAAGGATGTGGTATTGGGTAATGCCCTTTCCCGTACTTAATATCCCATAACTTTCTTTTTATTATCATAATTGCAGATAGACACTCTTATCTTTAACAGCTCAGATAAAAAAACGTAAATTAAAAATTCATAATATTTATATTCTTCGTTTTTTCGCTTTCATTCATTGCATAACATAACCAATAAACAAGGCGAAAACCGCTTAAACCCCAAGGATTTTTTTGTGGTGAAATTTCCAAATAATTGTTATGAGCTCCGTTACGGTTCAAATCCCGTTAAAGTGTCATGATTATTTGATTTAAAAAATAAAATAAATGCACGATAAAAAGAAAATAATAAAAAATATTTTCGCCTTGTTGTATTTTGCAAAACAAAAAAAAAGAGTTATGTTTATTACAATGATACACTTTCCCTTGCTTGATGTAAGTACGGATGGAAATTATGTATTGTCTTGGCAACCCATTTCATTATCTCTAATAGTTGACAGATAGCGCCTAATTTGCTCTTTATCTATTCCATTTCATAATGCTTCCACTGGAAATGAAAGCATTCCATTTCCAAATACATATTTACTATATTTATTAATGTAATCTGGATCATGATTATTATTTTATTTGATCCATAGGCCAATGAAGTTAAAATGAAGCAGCTACTAGCATTGTTATTATTTATTTACATTATTTTTGTAAGGCATTGACGTGTTAAAGAATGAACAGGAGTTCTGATAAGTAGAGCGATATATTTAATGGGCTGCTATCATACTTCAAGAGCTACAATAACGTTTATTTAAATACTGCTCCAGTAAAAATTCACTTTTTTTTTACATTTTTTTAATTAGGAGCTTCCACTAATAGTGGGTTTCCTTAACCCAAAGTGCTTGAATAGCTTCTTTCCATAATGTCCTGTCTAAGGTCCATTCTTGACGTAGACCATGACCCATTATGGATTCCTCCACTTCGTTATCCCAGGTCTTCCTCGTCTTCTTCTTTCTCTAGTTTTCCATAAGTTCTTTGGGTATTCTTCCTTCAGGCATTGTTTTAAAATGTCCATACCACTTCAGGCTTTTTATCTCAATCTCTTCCGGAATTTTTCTTTTAGCCTCCTTTTCTCTGATGGCTGTATTTCTGACTTCATCCATTCTGAATATTCTCGCCGCTTGTCTCCAGTAGTCTATTTCGGTGGCTAGAAGTTTCTTCCTGAGGTTGTCTTTTATGGTACAAGTTTCTGACCCATATGTCATAATGGTCAGTACTATACTATTGTAGATGTTTTTTTTTTGTTTTGTGGATAATGCTCTGATTCCATAATACCGAGCATTGATATGGTCTTTTTGCCATCTGAAATTTTTCTTTTATTTCCACACCACATGCACCATCTATTTCAATTATGGAACCAAAATATTTATACTATTTAATTCTTTTTAGAACCATTCCTGGATTCAGTTCTATATCCTCATTATTGAATTTCATGTGTTCCGTTTTCTCTGCGTTAATAACTGGTCCCCACTGCTGATATTCCTCATTTAATTTTCTTAACATATATCCAGCATCTTCTGCGTCCTGTGCAATGATGACCTGGTCATCTGCGAAGGATAGGTTATAAAGGAACACATTTTCTTTTGACTGAATCCCCATGGGTTCGCATTTCATTTTTCATGCTTTCAAAGAGATGTCAAGATAAATCTTGAACAGAGAAAGAGAGGTACAACTCCTCTGGAGCAATCCTTTGCTTCTTGGGATTCACTGATAACTTTAATAGATAAATGAATTTATTAATATAATATAATTTACCAATCTTTACTTTCTTTACCCGTCAAATATAAAGGGTCTACTGTAATTAAGGACGAATATTTAGAGTGGTGATAGTGGATTTCAATAGCTAAAAAAAGTTTATATAAAAGATCATTCAATTTCTTAATTGAATAGGAAGCGATAACGAATGAAATATTTAACCTCAGTAATTAACAATTGCTTCACTGTAAAATACAAAATTCATTTTAACATAAAATAGAGTTTGTCACTGGTAGAACTATTTAAAGAGGACTTTTGAGCGGCCAAACTAAGCTAACTTCTGTTTCTAAAAAATAAAATTAATTATTCCAGACTTATTATTTTTTACCCTCCAAATATACAACAAATACTCCACTTTAACAACCTGTTTGTTAAGCTTTAAGTCCATACTGATTAAATTGAGAGTTTAAAACAAAATAACTTAAGGTTCATCTCAAGTTTTTATGTTTATAATTTACTTAAGTTATTTTATTGTATATACTTTTTGATTATTATTTAGTTTTTATTCTGTTTTTTTGTTTTGTTTTCTGTATATATGATTTGAAAGTGTTCATATCTCAGTATAATTATTGTCCCTGTAATAGATATTTCTGAATTAATAAAAAAAAAAAAAAGAAAAAAAAGAAAAACCCAAGTTGTAAAAATATTATGTGGTTTGATATTAATTCACTAAATAGTCGTGTTTTCTGAAAAATTGACTACAAAAATTATTGCTAAGCTTTTAATTTTTTCCATGACCAGGCATGTATTATAATAAACATAATTTCATAAATACACTTTTTATTTAACATAACGAAAATCTTAAAAATAAATATTCATTAAAGTAATAATTACTTCAATTTTTATTCAAGAAAAATATTTATTTTTTCTTAGTTTATTAATTATTATAAAACTCTGTTTTTTTTTTTACTTGGATAAATAAACCTGCTTATTACATAAATTATTTTCATGCAAAGGTGATATTAGGATTAGAAAAATTTACTAAGTGACATCTATATACAGATCCATTCTTATAATAGGGAACCGTTGAAAAAAATGTACAATAAAATTACTGACCACCGTTACAGAATTTATATTTAAAAAATTACGAAGTTTTTGTTAGATCTATTATAGCAAATAGATTTCAATCAAAAGCACTAACGGATCTAGGATTTAATTTTGGGGGTCCTTCAGCCCGAAAGTTCTCCCCCTCGTAGATTCACCTGAGATCAAAAGTATTCATCACATATTTTAGTTATCATAAATATATTGTATCATTTTTAGAGTATGATACAAATGACGATCGGTCAGAGTAAAGTTTACTAGAGTAATTTAGACATAATTATAATTGTATATATTTTAAAGATTATTAATTATGTGAATATAGAACAAAAAGAATTTTAAATTTTATTCGCTTTGTTGTTGTTTTCACTACTATCGGTGTGGTCTAAAGCACATACTGAAGTTTTTTTGTTGTTTTTTTTAAATATGTATACTTGTTCTTAAGGTTTTTATTTTATTAAATCTAGAAAATGACAGATAAAACAGAGAGCCAACTTAATATTATTGGCTTTCTCGTGTATTAAAAAAATACCATTTCTCCTATTAAAGATATCCCGATCCGTTGCAGTTCCCGTTTGTGCCGTGATGGCACTGCCCACGTTTTCGGTTCAGTCACACTCATTCACTCGCTACTGTTCACTGGCTCCTCTCACTCGAACCAGTTGAGAGGTTTCACTGCCGCTTTCCCTTTTAATATGATTTAGACTTCACCCGCGCTCTCTATCGCTCGTAAAAGTTTCTAGGTTAAGTTCAAGGCGTCATATAGTGGTTCAGTAAAAGCGTTCTAGAAATTTCCGAAATACAATCCACACTTTATAAATTCCCTCTTAGATTACCTGATAATCTTAATTCACACCTATCAAAAAATGTTAACAAACAGTGAAATTTATGTTTGTGATAGAATGCTTGAGAAGAAGCACGGGAAGATCTACGGGGGGCGGGAAGAGGGAGGCTTTGGGGCTTTACTATTACAGAATAGTAAAATAGAACCATATTTAATTAAAAAAAATTATCTCTTAAAGTATTATTGTTAGTGTAATTACATTTAAAAGGACTTTAGCAATCAGTTAAACACCATTTCATATAGATAGTTTCTTTCTTTTTTTCCAAAATAATTATCGTTATTTTTATGAAAAAAAAAAAGCTTTCTGGCTTAAGCCTCCCCCACAGTTAATTCCTGAATCCACTAGTGAATAGAAGCAATACCCAGCGGCACCTCCTTGCGTGATATCTACATTAATTGTTAGGCGACACTTGCGGATCCAGGATTTAATTTTAAGGCGGGGGGGCTTCAGCCCGAAAGATTTTTTTTTTCATATACATATAACGATAATTAATTTGAAAAAAAAAAAAAAAGAAATTAACTACCTATATGAAATGGTGTTTAAGTGGTTCCTGAAGTTCTATTAAATGTAATTACAGGAACATGAATGCCCAAAATCCAAAGTGCAAAAAACCAAGACCGATTTTGGGCAACAGTAGTTTAACGGCACTGGAGCACAAATAATAGGCAACTGGCGTATTTCTAGATGTTCCTCAAGCGTTTGACATTTTGGTACCAGGGTCTTCTCTTGAAATGACTAGCTAAGAAATGCATATCAAATTTTAAAGTTTCATAATAAAACTTCTTTTCTAATATATCCTTACTTTGAATCACAGAACCTGTGATGGAACTGATCATCATGGTCAACTGATTTGTTCTTAATTTTTAGTTTTAGTTTTTTTTAAATTGTGAATAATCGAAAGTCATCATCATTAGTAGATTATAAGAAGCCATAAACATAAACGTCTATCAAACAGAATAGTTATAACTTCTTTAATATTTCTATTGGATACTTAATGACCCTATATTTCATGGGCAATGATTAGTGGTTTGAGAATAAAATCTACCTGCTGAGTCATTTTAAATATAAGCTTTTATATAATAGAGTATCTTTTGCATTTAGAGTTTCAACATTATTATACAAGTTAAACATTGAATGATCTACTTTGCAGGAAAAGGAAATTTTACCAATTTATCCTTGGGGACTTCCCACACCAAAAATCAATATTTCCCTTACAAAATTTCTTAAAAACAAAACTTTACCATATATATATATATATATATATATATATATATATAAAACATGAATTTTACAAATACAAGACAGACTTGGGGTTTCTGATTTTATTTACACTGATTGGTCCAAGAGTTACGTAGGTGTAGGAGCAGCGATTGTGTGCAATGACAACATTTATTCTTTCTGTCACCAATATGTAGCAATTATACAGTCAAAATAATTGCAATTTACAAAAGCCTAAATTTTGTCCATTCCACAACAAAAAAAAAAGGTTCCCTGCACCGATTCTCTATCATCATTACTCAGTTTAAGAAATATCTTCACAACTAATTATATCATCCAAAATATACTGTACTCATTAAAACCTGCACAAGGAAATCACATGTCGGTATATTTCGTTTGTACCCGTGGACACGGCAGAATAACGGGGTATGAACTAGCAGATAGGGCGACCAAAAAAGTCGTTGCGGAGGACATTATTTATGGGGGGGTGGAGGGGAGTACCTGTTGAGGATTTTATTTCTGTAATTAAAAAAATTAAGTTGAAATGGAAACAAATGTGGTCAGGTGTTACTGAAAATAAATTCAAGAAATTAAAAGTGATATTTTCTCTTGGTTAAAGTCGAACATAAATTAACGCAGAGAGTGATCGTTAGGCGCCAGCGAGTAGGTCACACACTGACCCATGTGTACCTGATGGCTCGCGAATCTCCTCCTACGTGTGAAACTTGTGGAACTTCGCTGACTATAAAACTCTTTCTGATAGAATGCCGAACATAGGAATCAATTAGAATATCTTGTGGCTAGCCAAACGACCTACATTTTATGAGTCAATACGAATACTGTTGACAAACTCTTTCATTTTCTGAATCGTGTAAAATTGGATAATGAAATTCAATATTTAACGAAATAAGGCGATAATGACTCTGATGATTGATGCCTTTAAATACACAAAAATTATATATATCTTTTTTTTTTTTTTTTGAGACCATGAAGATCTTTGACCGCGGGATATGGTCTCCTAGACCACATCCAGATTCCCGATTTACAGTACGGGGTAGGGTCATCAATCCTACACCCGGTCTGTGTGAGTTGCCTCCAGTAGGCTGACGGGCTTTACATACCCGGGGGGGGGGAGGAGGAATCACGGGCAGCGTGGGATGTCACCCATCCAAGTTTGGCGTTGCTTAACTTCGATAACCTATAGCAAGCTCCTTAGCCCAGATAGCTTCCCCAGCCCACCCTACCTTATACACACACACACACACACACATATATATACAAGGTGTTTCGTAATTGCACGGCACTATTTTAGGTATGTATTCACTAACACAAAATAAACAAACATGTTCATATTACCATATATTTTAAACTCGTTTATTAAACATATATCAAAGATTAAAGATTTGTTATTTATTATTACTATTTATTTATCATTATTACAACATTTGGAGTAACTGTTCAAAGGGGCCTCCGTTTTGTTGAATACAACATTCAGCACGACAAATCCATGCTTTCTGGCTCTTCGTATAGCATCAGGATGGTGCTTGATAGTTACTGCGGCTTTCGCGATCCGATGTCTTAGCTCTTCTTGCGTGCCAACTGCCGTAGAATAAACCGTATACTTCATCCAGCTCCACACATCTGTTAAATCTGGAATATATAATTAAATAGGTCCGTTTCGACCAACCCATCGGTCTCCATAAGTTGCATTTAAATAATCAGTGACACTATCAGAAAAGTGAGCTGGAGCACCGTCATGCATAAACCACAGCCTTTGCATAATGCCTAGCGGAATATCTTCTAGGAGTACATGAAGATTATTTTGCAAAAAATGCAAATAAGATATGCCTGACAGCTTAGGTGGCAAAAAGAAGGGGCCAATGATGTTGTCGCTTTGAAGACCACACCAGACATTTAAAGAAAAGGTATGTTGGTAACGTCCATGAGCAGTCGTATGAGGGTTTTCTTCAGCCCAAGTATTTCGAAAATTAGGAATTCCGTTTCTTGTAAAGCAAGATTCATCAGTAACCAAAATGCAGTTCTGGAAGTTAGGATCTCATATGCATTGTCGAATTGACCACTGGGAGAAATTTCTGCGCTTGTTATAATCTTGTGGTAACAATTCTTGCCTACTCGATACGTGAAATGGATACAATTGTTGTTCGTGTAAAGTTCGCCATACGTTGGTAGAGGAAATATCGGAACGACACGACAATCTTCTGGTAATAGTAGTAGGAGATAACTGAACAGCATTGAGTATTTCTTCTTGGACGTTTGCAGTTCGTCGAAATCTTTGTCGAACGGCGATTACCCGTATAGGTTTTAGCGTGCCATTATCACTAAGGCGTCTTTCTATGCCCTCAAACGTTTTACGCTTTGATATTCTTCGATTAGGAAATTTTTCACGATATCTTCGAACAGCAGCAGTACCGTTTCTATATACCTCGCCTCGAATTATTGATGGACGTAGTTGTCGGATTTCCGAAAATCAAAAGTTCAATCAAGAGAAGTGGATGGAAGACTGTGGTAAAACTGGAGAAAACCAAATAGAATATCACAACACTCCCTAACATCCAATCGCATTCTGGAAGGAAGGTAAGATAACACAGCTTAAAAAGGTTATAATCAAACAGGTGATCAAGACTGATAATAAACATGCAATATCCAACCAAAATCCATAAATATGCTACAGAAATAAATTCAAAATTACGAAGTAAAAAGGTAATAATGAGAGAGAAAAAAAAATTCACATCAAAGTAAGGCTATCATAAATATAGCTGAAAATAAAAAAAAAATAAAAAATACCTAGAGTTATTTGACTTATCAAAGGTGCTCAACGTTTCCGAATAAAAATTATTCAAGTACAGTAATTAACACCATTATCCAGCTTCTGTGCAATATGTATAGCTTGTCTCTTGGTGAGCTTTCAACTGATTTCTATTAATAGTACAAAATGGGCATAAAGATAGAAAATATACAATTATTAGTATTTTCCAATCATAACATATATTAATTGTTATACAAAATATTTAACTAGATAAAAGATATATTATACTACGATTTAAAATGTGTAACAAGTAGGATAGAGGTAACTTTTAACGAAAAGAATTCTCAAGAATTAAAAAAAAAAAAAAAAAAAAGAATGAAAGGTGGCTACAAAAAGTATGCTAACTACCTGGTCCCAGACCTGTCCCACCGAGAGGTTAGTGAGGTCTGAGATCTGAAGGTCTGTCCTTCGCTTCGTGCTTTATGCCACCACACTCGTTCTCTCTTCTAGCACACTTTTATATTTAGAAAATAACCGTTCGGGTTTTAAATATCATAAAAAATAAAATAAAATGTATCTTTATATTCTCTTTTAGCTTTGAAGAATTCAAGTTTAACAAGATAGATTTAATAAGAGCAAGAATAATCATGCCTATGAAATTGAAATGAAATGAAAAATAATGTAAATTTGGGACTTAAGTACCCTAAAAGTAACAGGGTTTAAGAAATATGTACATCAGTCTGGTATGTAGAAATAATATAATAAATAAATAAATAACAATAAAAATAAAATGGCTCTTATCAATTAATTGTTGTTAAGCAATTGTAATCACATAAAAATTCTTACAAGCTTGCGGAAATTTGAATGTGGAGTAGATGGTGGCATAGGAGTTGTCAGAAGGAATTTGTGGACGTGGTTATACGTATGAAGATAGACAAAGAGTTCCATAAGGAGGAGATATATAGATCTATAAGATGATATTTGGTATTACCACAGTGTTTAGAGAAGCCTAGAGTAAGGAGTTCTAAGCTGTAGGGAGGATTTTTGGTTCTGAGAACTTGGAAACGGAAAACATCAAAAAGGAATTGTCGTATGGAAGAAGGATAGAAACACTTGATCTCGGCGTACAAACTGGAAAAATCGGAACGCCTGGGAGTTCCAAAGACGAATCCTATGAAATTTATGAGATGAAGCAATATATATTATACGTATTAATATTTCTTTCATAAACTCTTTTCTCCATTAATATCAACGACCTCCCTGATTCCATCCATCATTCACAATATCACCTATATGCTGACAACATTTAGATCTATCAATCATTTAATCCTTCTGAGATACTTAAGGCAACCCGAACGCTTCAAGCTAGGTAGCTAACAATGATCTGAGGCTAAACATTGACAAGAACAAAGCCATTCTCATTGGGTCTAAGCATCTTCTTAATTCCTTTTTTATTATCCTCCTCATAATGTCAATGGCTAACCTATTCGCTTCCACACTTCCGTTAGAAACCTGGGTGTAATATTTGATCAACACCTGTTCTGGAATCACCATGCTTCCCAAATTATCAGAAAATCGATGGTTACTCTTAAACAGTTTATATGATTCCGTGATTCTATCCGTTTTAAAACCCGTCAGCTTCATGTTTCCACTCTTATTTTTCCCAACTTCGATTATGACTGCCTTGTAGACGGTGGACAGTCTAGTGGAGTTGAGGTCAGACTGAAAAGGCTAATGAATTTTTTCATTAGATTCATCTGATGCGTCTCCAGTCGGAATTTCAGCTTAAGTGGCTAAATTCAGTTTCTCAACAGTAATATTTCCTAGCTGTATTCATTTTCCGAATCTTTTGCAACCAGAAAATCTGTTTGACTTGTCCACTCCTTGTTCCTCTGTCCATTCTTTCAACACAAGATTCCAACCCACAAACCTGTATATTCCTTCTCATAAGACAGGTCACTTTGAAAAAACTTTCAAACCCATACGCAAAAGCTCATCATTGACTTCATTTAAAATCCAATTATTTCTCAGCCATCAATTTCCGAATCCTTAGAAGAATTAATTATGTTACTAATTTGATTCTACTGTTAATTCAAAACTATTATTTGTATTGCTTACCGTGCAAATATGTAAATATATGAACATCAACATACCTATAATTCCATCATATTAATGTATATTTAGAGTAGCACTTTATTTTTATTTTAATATAATACAACTTTGTAACCTAATTATTATTTGCCAGCCATTGTGTGCCAGCCAAATTTATATTATAATGTAATTGTCATTGTACATGTTTGTTATTCTTAGGGGGCTAAAGATCTATATTTACTTTCTATTAATTCTTCTTCAATTAAATATTACACATTAATACACTAGCTACATAACAGGTAATCTAAAAACTAATAATTCTATATTACTTTTTGGTATTTCATAATTTATGAAATAACAAAAAGCCATCCGGTTACGACATACAATGGACATTATCTAACACATGGAGCACCGTTAGGTGTGTCTGTGTTGTTTGACATAATCCCGGAAATGAAATACCGTCTCAGCGTGTACCCTGTAATTGATACGATTAAAAAATAACTCAGCGCCCTTACGGTATAACATATTTATAGAAGCTGAATAATATATTTTTCATTGATATTCAATATTGTTATCAATGACAATACATTATTGGTATATTAAGAGCCCGAAATCCTCCGTTTGATGCTCTTTTCACCAGAGCTCCTTGAAGAACTCAAATATACTCAATAGCACATACATTAGAGTTTAGATACCAGGGATTGTGTTTATTTTACTGATGGGAGATCGGCTCAAAAGTCATCAAATGCCCGTATTTTCATTTTAAGACAACCACTTGAACAATATTCTTATCACACATTTTACTCAAACTTAAACAAGACCAAATATATGTTCATCAGAGGAGTTAAAAGATAAGATAATAGGTTTTGTAATCTATTCCCACCCACTGCCTTCAATTATGTTCATACTAACCCACATAGCAGTTGTGTGTTGCGGTAAACTATACAATTTAAGGTGCATTCATACATTTCACAAACCATGGGAAACACAATTATTTAACTTAACTAATAGCGATACATTAACAACATTAGCGCTAAGCCAAACATTTGTTTTTTATTTCTTTTGTTATCGATAGCAGATGGAAAACATAAAAACAAGGACACTACCATAGAGAAACAACCATTTAGATATTTGTATTTGCAATAGTTTGTGAAATATCTAAACGCACCTTTACGTTACAATCTTACTGTTATTATAAAAACCCTTTACCACTAAAACCCATGAAGGGTCTTGGGTTCAGTACTTTATATGGAAATACCGTCTAACGCTCAACCGCCGGGTTTTCTCCCTTAATTATTTAATTAATTAACTTTATAGAGGCTGGGTGTGTCCCAGGAGGATTTTGTCATTATAAAAAATAAATTACTAAAGTGAATAACTTGTAATAAGCCCAAAACATTCAGGCATTGGATTTATTAGAATTTGCTTTACTTTATCAACTGAATGTGTTAATTTTAAAAATTAAACCATATATGTTAACCATCACCTGAAAATATACTAAATAACTATCCAAGTTGAGGTAACAATAAAAATCTTATTCTATTTTCAGATCAAATGTATTATTAATATAACTAGTTGACCCGTTCAATTAATTCGCAGACAATTTTGTTTAGCGAAGGAAGAATAAAACAATATGGAAATAACATTCTATGTATTATCTTTCTAATAATTATGGGTACTATCAAGAAAAAAATTCATACTTTTTGAGTTAATCGCAAATAAAGTTTATTTTCCTTCATAACTTTTCCCTCAGAAATTTCGGAGGGTTAGGGCTATTTTTCTTATATGAAGAAGGAGAATATCTTCAAAATGAGTAGTCAATCATCGGAGTTGTGGCGTACCGACAAAACAACACCTTTTAGAAATAATATATAAGATTTAATTATTTACACTCAAGTTTTTATTTATATAATTTAAACATGTTATATGTTTAGTCTACAAGAAATAATAGTCCGTGGTACAGACCCCTTTTTATTAAATTATTAACATTCGCCTGAAACTTCGTGAATAGCTCCACCTCTTAGTAAACTACAACTATTTTATTTACGAAAATCCTGGAATTGAGGTGTTTTCAATCTGGAGATCGGCAAACTTTACCTATTTAATTAAGTACTAAAAACTCGTAAATACCCATTTACTTACCCAATTAAGTAAGTAAATACCCATCATAAATTAATTTTAGCACGAAATCAACCTTTAAAAATATTTGGCCGCGAGACCTCAACGAAATTTCAAAATAATTAATTTAGATAGATGAAACGGCCAAATAATTTTGTAGGCCAACCTTTTTCTCGATTTTGTGATCAAATTATCTTGCGATTCAAGAAGAAAACAAATGGGTATTTACGAGTTTTTAGTACATAATAAAATAGGTAAAGTTTGCCGATCTCCAGATTGAAAACACCCCAATTCCAGTATTTTCGTAAATAAAATAGTTGTAGGTTACGATGAGATGAATCTATTCACGAAGTTTCAAGTGGATGTTAATAATTTAATAAAAAGGGGTCTGTACCACGGACTAAAATACGAACAAATAATATTTTCTGAAAAGTATACCATTTATTTCTTCTATTAACACGTATAAACAAAACAAAAAATTTGTAAATGTTTAATGTAGATACACTATAGCTTGTAGGTTGTTGATAAAAAGTTTTGCTGGTATGCCTACATAGTCTTATAAAAACACAAATTCTAAGCTTGTTTACTTTTATATACATTCCTTTTATCACAAATCGATCATACTAGGATTCACCATAATTATTTTATTTAACAGCACCAAAGTTGGAGAGTTTTTCTGGGATAAGGTCAAGGGCAAATGGGATGTTGAGGTCATGATGTAGGGTTGGTTACATAGAAAGGAGCATCGACTATTGTTCGAAGGACTTAGAGTGGAGGGATTGGATGCGTTAGATGTTAGAAAATTTTACTGTTTCCCACAGTTCTAGACCGTAAGTCCAAATAGGTTTCATTATTGTCTTGTAGATTTGTAACTTGTTTTCAATAGAAAGTTTAGATTTCCTGTTTAGAAGTCTGTATAGTTGGACGTATTGTCGTCTAAGTTCCTGTCTTTAAAGTCTAGTATGAGGGTTCCACGTTAGTCGTCTAAGAGAAAGCCAAGATACAGGACTGTATCTGGGAAAGGAAGCTGGATGGTGTTAAAATAAACTAGTGAACAGGATTTACTACAAAGGGTGAAGTTAATGTGTTTACAATTGGATTAGTTTATCTTAATGCGCCATTTCTTACACCAGTGCTTAATCAGCGAGAGGTCCCTCTGTAAGTTTAATGACGCTATTTTAGAATCTTGAGTTGGTTGAAAGGATAGTGGAATCATCAGCGAATGTAGCCCGGAGGGTATCGGGATGGACAGAAATATCTGCGGTGAATTGTTATTTTGCTTTTATTTATTTTATATATTTTTTGTACATATAGTGTGAATGTTATCCTACCTCACTATAAGTAATGTCCAAGAGACAGATTGTTGTAATAATCAATAAATAAATTTAAAAAAAAACATAGCACCAAAATCCTCTAAGCGATAATTTGTTCTTGTTACATGCTTACATTTAGTAGCTGACATACACACCTTATGTTTTAAAAAGAGAACATATTATAATTGTTTAGGTATTATTAAGAATTAAGACTCTTGTTATACATAGAAAAAAATATGAACCAACGAAAGAAATTCATTTTTCTATTTTGGGAGGCTTCACTCTGAAAGCACCTTTAAATTAGCTAGAACCGTAAATTATGTTCTTACTACTGCTTTATATAAAATATAAGTTCCATGGATAAAAAGATTTGCATGGCTCAAAGTGCTTGAGAAATTCAAACTGTTTTATTGATGAATATTGCCCCATTTACCTTACTTAAGAATATAAATAATAATTTTATGAGTTTTATTTGATACTAATATTTCATTAATGACACGATGCGTTCCATTATAACGTGTGTATAATTTAATAATAATAATAATAGTGTATAATTTATACACTCTACCTAAACAAACGACTCACTTGGAACGTGGCTTATCAAGCTAAAAGGACAAGAAACCAACTACTCCAGCATTTACTAGACAAACGATCTAAACTTACAATTATTTATAAAATACTCATATATATATATATATATGACTATAATAAGGTCTATTTGGACTTACGGAATCGAGTTTTGGAGCTTTACTAAAAAAAAACGAACGGATTGTACATGTCATGTAACCAATTTCTAATTTATTTGTATTTTTCATGTAATGCAGTTGAAAATTTCAATAAATATGTTTAAAAAAAAATATACGATTACATTCAAACATGGTTTAAAATAAAATTTCCAAGAAAACTTTTGAGTTAGGTGCAAATTTTAGCGATTTATTCTCATAATAAAACACCATAGCCCTAGCTTAAATAGAAAAAATATCCGTAATGCTATTCTGCTTAGTGAACATAACTCTGCCCCAAAGCTACGTGTCGCGAAATAATTATAATGAGATACTGATCCACCATCACGCAAGTATATCACTTAATCAATATTCCATATTTCATTTTCAATATAAGCCATTCACTTATACAAATACAATTATATATCAATAATAAATTCTTGTCTTAATTAACCAACTACGGACCCAAGAAGGGTAATATTGATCTTTTATCGATATGTAACGAATTTTTGAGCGAGAAATTTGACCTATTTTCAGTTTAATAGCCCACAGATTATTCAGCCAGACCCCCTTAAGTCTTGGAACGATTTGAACTTAAATTACTAAATGAAAATTTTTTTTATATCATACGAGGGAGAATTCGTGTTTACATTTAACGGATATGAATTGGTTATACTTGAAAAACTAAAAATGATAAAAAAAAAAAAAGCCTACTTTGAAAATAACTGTTACAACGTATACTCTTAAAATATAAAACTATATTAAAAAACGAACTTTATATATATATATATATATATATATATATATATATATATATATATATATATATATATATATATATATATATGTGTGTGTGTGCGTGCGTGTGTGTGTGTGTGTGTGTGTGTGTGTGTGTGTGTGTGTGTGTGTGTGTGTGTGTGTGTGTGTGTGTGTGTGTGTGTGTGTGTGTGTGTGTGTGTGTGTGTGTGTGTGTTTATATATTGATTTTTTGTTTATTTTCCAATGGTTATATTTGATATGCCCATCACTGTTAACACAGTAATTTAATACAATACATATTTTTATTTAAAGGTTTAAGGTAGTGAGATGATGAAATCTCAAGTCTTCAATGCTTCAAATTTGCAGCGAGAAATGTGTTAAAATCTTCACGTATAAAAATAGAAGGGTCCATATGAATGAATCATAAAACGCTAGAATTTGTTGCTGCATATACTTGAAAAACGAAAAATGATAAAAAAAAAAAACCTACTTTGAAAATAACTGTTACAACGTATACTCTTACTACATAAAACTATATTAAAAAACAAGCTTTTGTGTGTATATATATATATATATATATATATATATATATATATATATATATATATATATATATAATATATAAATATATTATCTTTGATTATAAACTGAAATATCAGTAATAGGAAGATAGGGCGTGATAAAATACTAGCGTACCTACTTCTAGGACTTAGCGTGGCCATCTAATGAACTTTTAATATTTTCTTAGTAGATACATTCTTTATATATTCATTAAAATTAATCGTTATTGGTTTTTATTTTATTTTTGTACATCGAAATATTGGGGGGGAGGTGAGGGACGAAATGATATTCTCGCCCCCTCTCTATTTTTATTGGAGTTCGAATGGATATCGAAATTAAGCTTCATGCAAAATTTCAATTTTATATCTGGAGGTTTTCCTTTTTTTAAATCTTATTTGACTGAGCTATTGGTAAAATAGATAAAAATTATTCTAAAGCTGTGATTTTTTTTTCTTACTTCCCTTATTATCCATGAATACAAAAATTATACAGTAATTGCTACCACGATCAAAAGATATTAAACTACTATTTCGTGCATCACTCTTGATGTATAACAATTAATACACAAATATGTTAACTATATTTAAAGCTAATGATACAGTTGAATATTGAGATCCGTGGAAGAGGTCCATTGTCGGACCAAGTTCCCATACTCTCTATAATTCCGGCAATGGTACCTAATCACCGCTAATGTGTTGTTT
Organism: Nezara viridula; assembly: GCA_928085145.1. Lineage (NCBI taxonomy): Eukaryota > Metazoa > Arthropoda > Insecta > Hemiptera > Pentatomidae > Nezara > Nezara viridula. The sequence continues at coordinate 28,481,353 of OV725077.1, read as the reverse complement.
CCATTCTAATTGACTTCCCCCACGACCTCTAGGGGATCTCTGACTTGCCGAAGAGACTCAGACGACGCCAGAGCCGGATTGGAGATGAAAGGCCTACAGGAGTTGCGAGGACTGGGCCGGGTGGTATACACCGGCAGTGCCGGATGTATCATCATCGTCCTCTCCATCTACTTCGGCATAGCCGGATTCCCCTACCTTCTCCAGGAGCAGATCAAAGCGGTATGTATAATATTCTATATATACTATAATAATAGAATAATAGAAAAATTACCTTATTATACGAATAAATCCCTTAAGGATAGCAAAGTTATATAGAAAAAAAGATTACTTCTAGTCACAAGATCTGTTATACCATAAATATTTTTATTTTTCAATTTATACACTGGAACCCCCATACTGAAACGACTAGAAACCGTCCGACGTTTTCGACTACTGCATCACTTACTAGACAAACGATCTAAGCTTTTAATCAATTACAAACGATTCATATATATGACAATAATAAGACCTATTTGGACTTACGGAATTGAGCTTTGTGGCTCCACTAAACTATCGAATTCCTTTCGCATCCAATCCTCACAATCCAAAATCCTTCGTAAAATCCTCAACGCTCCTTACTTTGTCGCAAATAAAATCATCCATAAAGACCTTAATGTTCCATATGTTTCCGATTTGGCCCATTCCAGATACCTATCCTTCCATAACAAACTCCAGAACCATCCGAACCCTCTTGTTCCCTCCTCGATCCTTGATAAACCTCCGAGGCATCTGAAAAGAAGATGGCCTCGGGACCTTCTAATATAGAACTTTAATTTGAGTTCTACCAATGGGTAGTTTCTCTTCATGTTGTACATGTTACCAATGTTACATTTACTTGTTGTATTTTTCATATAATACAGTTATAAATTTCATTAAAATAAAAAAAAAATATACATATCTTCACACACAGATGTGTGGTAGAAGAGGTTGAGGATAAATTAAAATGTACACACTAAACAAAAATAAAAATATATCAACAGCAAATTCGCATGTTGTATGTAAGCTTAGCGAATATATATGAAATGAAATGATCACTTCACATAAAAAAGATAGGAAAAAAATTTAATTTCTCTAATAGATAAGCACTAATCCTCAACTAAAAAAAAGAAAATCACATCTGCTATTTTTTATTACTTTCACGTAAATATATATGAAATATATAGTAAGGTACCTTGAGATCAAATGACCAAGTCCCACAAAAATGTCTGTGTTTGAACAGTTTATCTCAAAAACAAAAAATCGTACGAAACTGAAAATGCATATTTCAGTTAAGTGTAGGCCTGAGATGTTACATCAACTTTTTCCTAAAATCGACTTACAGGAAGTAACACTTTACAAAACGATGTTAACAATTTTCACAAAAATGCTTTAACGATCTTGATTAAACTCGCTGTATCAATGTATAATTAAATGGTCTTTAAAAGATGCCTTATCCCCATCGATGTCACAGGACTTGAATGCCTAATGTTCAACACGTATTCCTCTAAAGTAACTTTAATTTGGTTTATTTTAAACAATTAACTATATCTCACTGTTAGGAGTTACGAAAAAATACTAAATATAAATTTTGAAAGAATTTGATAATTGAATAAAAAAAAAAAAAATGTTTATACGTGTCGAAAATGAATCTCCGGAAGTAATAATCAGAAGGTATACGTATAATATATCGTTGGAAAGCGAAGAATTTTAGAAAAAAATAATATCTAATAAATAGAGTTGTAGAAGGTAAAGGAGAGTGACGAAAAAAAATATTTTTTTTTTAAACTAACATTATTTAACGTAAATCACATGATTCCTAGGAAATTAAATAAAATTTTCTTACTAAATGTAAAATTATAATTTTTTTTTAAGTTTGAAAAAAAGTATTTAAAATCCACCAAATCAAGGCAATGACATTGTTTAAAATATTATTTCATTGTATTTGTGTGAAAGAAGAAGTGAAATATAAAAATATTTCATGGATATGTTTATTACCTTAAATACATTTGCTGTAGTTTAATAACTCTAGATATGATATTATATTTAAATAACTAAGTATCTATGGTCCGTTTATTCTGAAAAATCATCCTTTACATAAAACATCCACATGCAATTAACAACTTTTGACCTATCTATGGCAGACAATGCAAATCTCGTAATTCCATTTTAGTAAACTTTGCAATGGAAAATAACAGCTAAATAACTATAAATCGTACAATCCATAATCAACCGTTGATATATTATAGGATTTTTTGTTATTTTAATGATGTTAGTGATTTTTTAGCTGTAAGCTTGAAGCTTTAGCTCGGTTACAAATTTTATAATAGCCCAACATTGCTATCAAATAATTTCTATTCAAAGTAATGTGGTACGTGAAAGTCGTGTGTAGCGCGCACCAGATTTTTAGCGTATTTATCGTATTAATAATGTCTTGTATGAGATAGTAGTAGAAGGAAAAAAATCATCTTTTTTTTATTTATAGCTGGTTTGCCTGTATTTTTTGCTAAAGTTTAATGATTTGTGCTAAGCGAAATAAGGTACTTTTAGTGAGTCCTAAGAAATTAAAACAGAACATCGCTTTAAAAATATATAGAATTATTAATACCATTCAAACAGTGTAACCAATTTGGTCCCAATTCACAAATCGCCCGATAAACTAGATAGATACTATTGTTAACAAAGGCCTGGACTTGAAACTGAAAAACAGTTTTCAGATCTTGCCCCAATCTACCATCCCTGAAGATCATGGCTCTCCAAAATTTTCTGGTCATCATCATGTAACTCCAAAGTCCCGCGGGCCGCATTAAGATCTCCGCCTTAGTTCCGCGAGCTATAGCTTGTGATGAAAAAAAAAATCTTGTTCTATAAATGGGAATTCAGAGATAATTGAAATGAGCTGTCTAAAAGAAAAAGTTTATGTAATAAATGTTGTAGTAATCACTTGTGTGAGTAATTTGCTAAATTTCATATTTTTACTTTCACTTACCTATATATGTATGTAATATATAGTAAGGGTAAGTATTGCGATCGTGAAAATTTTTGAACCTGAGTTTCCAACGGAAATACACGTTTTGAGGTTCTCTGAGTCCAAATAACCAAGTCCTGCAAATTGGTCTGTGTGTGTAAATAGTCTAGCTAAAAAACGAAAAGTCGCACGGAAGTGAAATTGCGAATTTAACATTTTTATATGCTAGGGATGTTACAGTATCGTTTTCGTCAAAATCGGCTGACCGGAAGTGGCACTTTATATAATGGACTAAACACATTTTTACGATCATCTCGCAAACCGCTCTAACAATTTTGATTAAATTCATCATATCAGTGTAAAATTAAGCAGTTTTAAATAAAATGTAGTAATTATTCTGATTGATGTTCTCTAACAGAGCTTAAATGCCTAATTTTTAATATTAGCTTCCTTTAAAGTACCTTTATTTTTTTTTTTTATTTGAAACAATTGACCATTTCACATTAATTTATAATATGAAAAATGGTTAAATATAAAATATGAAAGAATTTGATAAATAACTAAAGGAGAAATAAGAGATCGTAACGGAGAATAGTTCTAATTGAGGAACCAAAAGGAATACGACCGCACTCAAGCTCGCCCTAAAGATTAGAACACGCTTCCATACGTATCATGAGATTAATATAATATGGACTCCGACAATATTATATAAATATACATATTTGGTTTTCATTAATGTTGTATTGTTGGTATTATTTAATATTTAATTGTATAGATAACAGAGATAAACATATTAAAGTTTGTATATATGAGGGTACTCATACAAATAAAAATATCCACAATGAAATATAAATAAATATAGAGTCTATATATTTTACTTTCACTTCGCTTTGTTTGAAAATACTCATTTCTCCTAAGAAGAGGGTGGTAAGTGAAAATTGTATGATGCGCGCACCGCACCAGATTTTTTTTAAATTTTACTATGTAATCAAAGAAACTTTCGCGGGCTAGATTCGGTTCGCGAGCTGTTGTTTGGAGACCATTGGGTCTAGGGGTACAAATTTTGATTATTTGAATAAAAATTTACACATTATTTCATAATTTCTTTTTTATTACGCTACATTTCCGTCAGTATTTCTTCAAATCATAATGATAAAGCTATAATTTTGAGGATTATCATCTCCTTCAGTGCCTAAATAATTAGAGTCCTTCGAAAAGAGAGAGGAAAAAGTTATGAAGAAAATAATACTTTATTTCTGTATAACTCTAAGCAAACAACTGATGTTTGATGATATTCATGATAATATCAAAAGTGTCTACTTAAATTTTTAACAAAAATAAAATGAAATCTGACCAATAGTAGCAAAGATTAGAATTTCTACAGATGGTTACAGGTTTATAATTTTAAATAACAAACTATTATAATCGGCAAAAACAAAAAGAACTTAATTTTTCCTGTTATAATATATTGTATTTAATTATTTCCATAGTATATTACCAATATACCATACGAATTGTATGCATAGGCCAACTAGGTAGTATAGCAATAATTTCTATTTAATTAATTAATGATTTGTTTATCTATTTATGAGCTTTTCCATTAGTAATATTCGATGTTAATTATTTTTTTTTATATTTACAGAGAATAGCCTTGAACAATGGCAGTGAAGGTATGAAAGCTTGGGAAACGCTTCCTTTACCATTGGAATTTAAAGTATTCATATTTAATGTAACTAACCCAGATGAAGTTAGCAAAGGGATGAAACCAGTTGTGCAAGAGCTTGGTCCATATGTTTATGAGTATATATTTATTTTAATTAATATATATTTTATCTAACTAAGTAGAAAATAAAGAATATACAGTATGTGTATCAATTTCATACACAGGAATCAAAATCTCAAGATAAGAAAAACAAACATTATTTTAAAAACATAAGTATTCAATATCGAAACCAAAAAATCATAAGTTCAAATCCCAGGAACAAAAAAAAAAAATATATTATAACATCCCTCTTATATTTGACAAATAATAATAATAATAACCTCGGAAGCTCACTCGTTACCATTGGGGTACTTCCTAAATAAATAAGAGGTTGTTAAATAATAAACAAAGTTATAAGAGAATTAATATATTTATTTATCTCAGGTGTGGGTTACTGACAATTACATCAAAACACTCAGATATACTAACATTAACTATATTGAACACTGTTTGATTTTAAAATAAAGTCAAATATGGATTGGCAAGCTAACTTTTTTTCTATAGATACTATTTCTCCCTTGAATTTGTTGCACTAAATTCATTGGTCTTCAAATGCTTTCTAATGTTCTGCCAAAAACAACTTCCAAGATGGTAACACTATTACTGGGTTTTACCCACTGGAGCCAGGATCACTTCTCCTGTCCTCTCTTCACTCCAGCCAAACACCAATTGCTGTTTGCCAAAACGAAAACCCTTGTTCCTCTCCTCTTTGGGATTTTCCTTCTTGGGAAACTACAGAGCAGCTATTTTCTTTTCCCTGTAGTAGTAGAACTAGATTAGCTTGCCTTTTAATTGTTCAACATTAATTTATTAAATCATTTTTACCCACTTCCAATAAAGGTGTACATTGCAATAGATATACAGAAAAAATTTTTTTTAATAAAAATCGTAAGCGATACGCGATTACTTCGACCACTACAGCACGGGTTCGATTCACGCATGGGGACGGTAACATTCCCACCCAGAGATTCACAGGGAGGTGAGCGACCCCTGCGTCTTACACCACAGCTCCTGGTCCTCCAGGTTGGGGATTGAATCTAGGCCTATTAATCCTATCCTGGAAAAAACAACTTATTACGAAACTTTAACTAAGCCTCGGAAAATTGGACTGTCTAAATATCCCGTGATATGGACGGGGCATGTAGCTCGTAGCAATCTTGAAGTCTCTACATTACAATGACTGCCTCAATAGAAGGCAAAAGACCACGTACGCACGAAGGCCAAAAAGCAGATAGATAGATAGAATCAACAAAGATGCAACACAGCTGCGTGCAGGTAAATGGAAAGAAATAGCCCAAGACAGGCAGAGATGGAGCAGGCTTGTTAAGGCGGCAAAAGATCTACATGTAATGTTCACAGAAAAAAAAAAAAAAAAAAGTATTCAATATACGTGTTCACTTTAATTTCCACTATTTCCTCTTAAATTAGCTGCTTTAACTTTTATCTAGCCATTTCAGTGAATTTTGTTCCTAAAATTTTGTGTCCGAATCATCCAGGTGTTGACAAAACTTTTTTTTTTAATGGGTTTTAAGGACTTGTATGCAAAGTCCATGGCAAGATGAAAAATATTTTCTTCCTAAAAGAGGAAGGAAATGAGCATAGAATCATTATTTTCAATATCAGGGACTTTTTTCAGAGTCCAAATCAAATTATGGTGGAATAATACGATTTTGAATTAACATTAAGGTCGCCTCAGAGAATTCTCCTTGAATTCCAAGATTTTTTAAGCAAGTCAAGTTAGGACTTGTTTCTAGATAGGTAATGTAAAAAAGACTAAAAAAAGCACCAAGTTTTTTATTCTTTCACATTTCTAAACTCACAACCTCCATGTTGTTCACTTCAATAACAAAATTTTTTATACTAAAAGTCTGTGTCTTGGTAGAGCATAGGTCTGGTAGTCAAAGTATCACCTTAAATACTAGTCGGAAAAATAGTAATAAGAAAGAAAAATTTAATCTTCAAATAAAAGTTTCTCTATCCTTAATTATTTATTTTTTCTTTACTTAATTCTTTACCTTTTAGGGTTTAATTTTGAGACTAAATGGAGAAGTACTAATAATAATATTTTTCTGGACACTAGATATTTTACCTACGTCTCATTAATTTTTATCCAGAAACATAACAACTACAAAACAAATAAAAACTTTAAGTTTATATTACTAATTCATGTATCCACAATTATCATTTACGATATTTAAAACTATATTTTTATTTTCAGTCAGTACAGAAGAAAAGTAGATATTGAGTTCACAGAAGATGATACAATATCGTATAGAATAGAAAAGAAATTTTATTTCAATAAGAACAAATCTGGTTGCCACAGAGAATCCGATGTTATAGTTGTACCTAATATACCATTAATTGTAAGTGAATAATTGTAAAGTGTATAATTAAGCATTAATAGTAAAAAACAAAGCTCAAAAAATAAAAGAAGTAATTATTACTAAAAATTACAATAATATTTAAATAAAAGAATCAAAAACTATATTGCTGAAGCACCTGAACATTTAGTCTTTAATTATAATAAAGAAAATGTATTTCGTTACATATAATGGCTACAAATGATTGAAAATGGTTTGAACCACTTTTTAGAATTTAAAAAAATTCATTAAAGTAGTATTTCAAGGTGTTGATGAACTGGGAGTTTTAAATCTATAAACAACAACAAACAAACTATATAGACAGAATAAATAAACATTTCATTAACAAACAATAAAGCCAAGTCGAAGATTACTTCAATTAGATTTTCAAGATTGATCATTATTTTTGTACTCATTTAAGGTAAATTTACCAATATTAGACACAGAAATTTTCAAAATTAATGTGAGCCACAACTACAGATCTGACGACGGATCTTTTTGAAATGTGTTTAATTGACAAAAAATTTAGTCTTTTACCAATTTCATTTTTTCTAGATAGTCAATTAGTTATTATTAGATAGTGAATTATTATTCATGAAAACCTTAGGAAATTCTGACAGCGTATTTTGCACCAGTAACAGGTACCCAGGTTTTGGGAGTCAACAGGTTTTTTAATATAATTAAAAACCTCAAAATAAATTCCTCACAGTTTAAAATAAGGAAATGAAAACTATCGAAGATTGAATCAAAATTTCTCTATCTTCTAAAGAAAAGTGATAAGGAAACATTCTGAAACAAAGATTCCTTGCTCTGTTAAAAAAATCAACCAATCGGCTATTGTGGTGTTATACCACTTGTGGTACAGGCATCACCTTGTTAAGTGTTCTAGCTTCAAATTTACTCATATTTGCACTCCTTTTAGGGTTTATAAAGCTTATTACACGTTGAAATAACTAAACAAATAAACACATGAGTTGAAAACTATCTATTACAGGTACAGTGTCTATTACTGGTACATTTACCATATAAGAATTATGTATATATTTATAGTATGAAAATATTTGCAGTTTAACAATTGAACTATTTATTCTTTAACTTTAATAATACTTAACAATTATATACAGGGAACAGCATACAGTATAGAAGAACGGTTTCCAATGGGACTGGTTTTCATAAATACTTCAGCTCCTCTTTTATTTCCTGGACTAAAAAATATCTTTGTTACAACATCGGTCGGAGATCTTCTTTTCAATGGTGTTAGAATAAAGTGTGATTATTTAAAAGGCCCTGCAATGCCTGTATGCCAAGGAATCAAGAGAAATCGACCTCCATCGCTCAAAGAAATTCCATTATCTCGAGACTTTGCATTCAGTTATTTCTCTGATGTAAGAAAAATTTGTATCATATTTTTATGCACTATAAAATAATGAGGTTATTTTGAACATTTAAAAAAGTTACTATTGTTTTTTAAAACCAATTTCAGGCAAATACATCCCTATCAGGAGTTTTCAAGGTCAAAAGAGGTAACAAAAATGTTTATGATTTAGGGAGGATTATCAAATACGATAATCACACAGAATTAACTATGTGGGATAAGAATACAACATGCAGTGAACTAAAAGGAACTGATTCAACTATTCTCCCACCGATTCCAAGCAAAGATGAAGATATCTACATATTTTTACCTGAGGTTTGTTTGTAAGTGTCAATATTAAATGAATAAGAATGATTTTATTTCTCTCCTTCGTGTTTAATAAGATTAAATGTTTGAAAAAAGGTTTTATCATATGAACATTTATGAATTATAACCAGAAAGGAAAAGTAGGGAATTCACTATTAATGTAATATCGTGCGCTAGGTCTTTAAAAGCTGTCATGAAAAGAGAAACAAGTATGTATGGAATTGATGTTTATCAATATTTTGCATCAACTCACAATTTCGATTCTGGGAATAATAATCCAAGCAATTTATGCCGATGTAAGAAACAGGAAGATGACCCTAAAGCTCCTCCTAAATGCCTCCATGATGGAGCAATAGACGCATCTAAATGCCAAGGTAAGACCCAAAGAGATTATTATTATTCTTTTTTCTAACATAAACATAGAAAAATATATATATACACATAGGTATGTGATTGGTCAACTTCACAGTTGCAATTAGTGACAATTTATAAAAGGGTTGAGGTGAAAAATTATTTGACATGTTAAACCTAAGTTTTTCAAAATATTTTTAGCAGACATAAAATAAATGTACAAATAAACCTGCATAAAAACTACAAAACTTCATATAAAATTTACTCTTACAGTATCTATGAAATTAATCATCAAAATGTTTTCTGGGAGATCCTGGTCCAATTATATTATTCTGATAGCATTATAGAATTTTACTGTTCTCAAAGTAAGGCCTAATTATTCAAAATAAATATTCTTTCATTAAACAGTTAAATAAATAATGAATCAAAACTTAACAAATTTTGACAGACACTGTGGGTCTGGCCCTTTCCCTAGATATAGCCTAGGAGGGCAAGGCAAGACTCTAAGAGATCTCAGCACTTTTCTCTCAAATTTGTCACTGGGATAGGAATCCAGTGGAGAATTAGAGAGAGCAATAAAGCCACAGACGCTCATGACTTGACTGAAGAAGCTGACCACTGCCAGAACTCCAATGGCATATTTACAAAAGATCTCTGCTGAGGATTCCAGAAATGGCTGAAGCTGGATAAACCTAACACTCCAGGGAACCAATGTGATCCTGCAGTGGATTACCAGGGATTTCTGGAAACATTGAGGCTGATATTTTGCCAAGGGAGGAACAGATTTGCCTCAAAACCTTACGATTCAGTACGGCGAATGGTAAAAATGGTAGTGAAGGAAGAAATTAAAAAAGCACATTTGGGCAAGGTGGAAGGGAAACACTATGAGTGTTTGATAGATAATCCGATCCCAGGTGAGCTACCGAGAAGAGATGCAGTAGCCTACTTCCACCTGGTCACTGGTCACGACTATCTGCAGAATCATCTGCAGAAGATGGGCGTGGCTGAGGATCCTAGGAGTAAATTGTGTTATGAAGAAAGAATGGATGCAGACCATATAGACACATGTCCTGGCTTGACGGGAAAAAGAGACATTTTTAAATCAATATATAAGTAAATCTAATTTATACTGGGTAGCAATATTGTCGGATGACTCAATGACCAATGACGTTGGCATTGGGGAAAGAAAAAAAGGATAAAAATTGTATGAAGGGATTAGGATGGTGGATAAAGTTATGACAAAATTTTGAGAATCAGAGGGAATAATGACATAAGCGATATTGAGGTCGTGGTGTAAAGGAGCATTGAGTTTAATGGAGCATTGACTATTGTACAAAAGTCTTTAAACTGGAAGGATAGGATGTGTTTGATGTTCGAAAATTTAGCTGTCCCCAACAGTTCTGGAGGTTCAGGTTGTTTTCAGTATGATTTTGTATATTAATAATTTTATTTCAATTGATAGATTGGAGTTTTTGTTAAGTACTCTTTATAATTGGCCAAATTGTTAGTTAAGTATGTGCCTTTTAAGTCTGGTATGAGGGTTCCATGCTAATCTTTTTGATCCACTCTGTTAATTTTCTATAAGCTTTTCAAGTTTGTCCTCACTCAAGTACTATGAGTGAGTATTGTGAGTCAATTTGATTTTATTGTAAAATAGCATTCATTCACTATAGGTTTTTCAATAATGTAAATATTGATTTTTTTTTTCTGAAAATTCAATAATATATGTTTTCTAAGAAGCGTGAAGCTCAATAAATACATAATACAAGAATAATATTTAGTTTATCATAGTTAAAGTTATTTGTCATAGTTTCATAAGTATCATAGTTTATGATTTTATTATTTTCATAACTCTATCCATACTGCAGAAAATTAAAAATACTAGCATCAAATTAATAAATAAGGTGAAATAAAACTAAATTGATTTTTAGATTATATTGAAGAAGGATCCTCTACAAAATTATTTTGTTGTATTATAAAAATTGTGTTTGTTTTTCATTTTGAAGGTGCACCAGTGGTATTTACTTATCCACACATGTTATTTGCTCACCCTGATTATCAAAACTTTGTAGAAGGATATCAAAGAGATTATGACAAGCATCAAACAGAAGTTTTTATTGAACCGGTAATTACATTTTAATTTATCGAATTTACAAATAATAAAATTAAGAGCAAAAATTGTATACACAGTACATTTCTAACCATTTATAATTTTTTTTTTCTTTTAGCACTTTTATTTATTGATCTGCACTTGTCAATTACAACCATTGACAATCAGCAGATGAGCTGGCACTATCATAAGATAAAATAAAAAAATGATAAAATAAAAAAAGGCATTAAAAAAAGGCATTTATAATTTAAATTAAATTGTCAGAAAAAATAATTCATATTAACAAAATAGCAATGATTTTCTAATTTGTAAAAATAAAAGGAGTATTGGAATTTATAAGTAATATATCTATAATCTATAAGCAATATAATTATAATTTAGTATGCATTGCATTGGAATAGGGAGCAGAAGAAAAATTAAATAGATGTTAATATCTTATCCGAAGGAACAATGACTCAACAGAAAATCATACTATTTACAAAATGATAATAGTAATAATTAATATTTAAATCACATAATTTTTATTTAAAATTGATTTTAATTTGAAGTTCAAAATAGTTCTACTTATTAAATTTAAAAATTAAGAAAGAAAAATATATTTCGTGACCATTAACACTTACAATTTTGTGAGTAGGAAAAGATAATTTACTTTAGCAGTATATAATTGATTTATTTCATGAACTTTAAAAAAAATTACAAACTAATAAATATGTCTTAAAAAAAATCTAATACTGCCTGTAGTTATTTCAGTCTTAATATTTCAGAAAGTGAAAGTAGATTTGATGATATATTTTTAGATAGTTTTTCTGATCTATTATTAATATTGGAATATATTAAAATTTAACAGAACAGATTCTTCATTAAACTTTCCATTGAATTAAATTTCAGAGAACTGGTGTTCCTCTGGCAGCATTCAAAAGAATACAAATGAATATATTCTTGAAACGGCTGAATGATGTAGACGTTTTTGCTAACATAAGTGAAGGATTATTTCCCTTACTTTGGTTAGAAGAGGTATGGAAATAAAAAATTACAAATATTTTATTTAGAAAAATATTTCATTAAAACTTGTTCCACTGAGATTTCATTATTTCTGTTAATAAATTTTAATCAATATATTTATACCATTACAGGCCCTAACAGAAGAACTAGTGCAGACATATTTGCCCGATATCAAAGAAATGATGAGTACTACGCACATAATTATGAGCGTCACAGGTCTTTTGATTGGAATAGGACTATTTTGTTTATTGGTAGCTTTAATTTTATATTTAAAACACAGAAAAATTGCATGCGTTAAGGAAAATCAGGTAGTTTCTAACATATCCTTAATAGGCCCTGGAATGGCTACTAGAAAAGATCCGGATACAGTTGATAAAAGAATATCCTATGATTTACCAAATACAGTTGCCAGTGACAGGATAACAGTTCAAAAATTTTAATATTTACTTCATTCATTGGGAAAATGTAATAGAAATATAAGGCAAATATTCCAGTAATAGACACTATAATAGTAATAGGCAATTTTTAACTCATTAACTAATAACAAGCTTTTTACAAATAGTAAAAATATGAGTTTGTTTTTAGTTAGAACACTTATGAGGGTGATACCTGAACCTCAAGTGATATCATTCCACAGTAGCCGATTGACGTAGATTTTTTAATGATGCAAGGCTAGGGTTTGTTTCAGGAAGGATTTCTTATTATCTTTCTTTAGGTGATAATTTTAAAATTTTCATTCATCTATCTGTAATTTACAATTTCTTAGTTTAAAATTGTGCAATATTTATTTTTGTTTTTTTAGTTAGAAAATCTAATACCCAGAAACTTGGGTATTACTAGCACAATAAAAGCTGACGGAATTTCATGTTTTTCATGAATAATTTACTTAATTGACTATATAGAAAAAAAAATCTATAAAAGACTAAATTTGCTTACCATTAAACCCATTTGCAACAAACTCCACCATCAGAACTAAAGCTGTTTATCATTAACGTTAAAAATTTCTCATTAAGTGTCTATTACTAGAACATTTACTTTAAATAAATTAAATATGAACAAAATAAAGAAAATGTTGTTATATCTTAAATTTAATGTTATTTAAATATTTTAATACAGAACGATCTGAAATTAAATTAATATTTTATTAAAACATTAAAAAAATATTTGATGTAATGGAAAAAGAGATGTACATAATTTTATTTTTATAATTATATGGATCAGTTATAAAATATTTTTGAAAACCCTTAAGTAATTTATATTAACATTCTGTAAAATATTAGGATGACAAATAATTAATAAAATTGATAATCATTATCTTACACACCTTTTTGTGTAAATTAATCATATCACAATTGTAACGAATGGATTAATATATAATGCTTTGTCTACTCATATTCAACTGCCTAATTTATTAATGAATGGTTTGTTTTTGAATTATGAAATTTTAATGAAAACATTAAACTACCTAATCAGTGTATTTTAAATTAATAATTCTAACATGAGTAATGCTCTTATGATTTTATAATTTATACCATATGTAAACTATCTTATGAAACTTTCTACTCTTATTTATTCAAATATTCAGTAAGTTAAACAAAGATTTGTTTTCTACCAAAGTGAATAGATAACTGTGATAATTTTAAGTTTTATAATAATTAATCTAGTAATAAGTTATTAAAAGTAAAATATATAAAAGGGATCTGAGAGCTAAATGTATTTTACAGCTTGTATTTGTACTTTTATGAATATTAGATTTTATGTACATAGTATTTTTATGTTCACTAGATTGTATTTTTATGAAAAATAATAATAATCACAAATGAAAAGTTTCATACAACTTAGAAGAACTGTATAAAGTAAACAAGAAGTCAATATTTACAATCAAGAAGAGACCAACACGTTTTAGAATCATAAACTTGATGTTTGGCATGCTAGAAGCACCATTGACACTAGGTGATACATATGTTTTCTCTAAATATATTTTTTTATTTAACAAAACTGGCGTCGTTATTATGTTAGTAAGATAATACTGGAGTAGGTAAATAATGATAATAGATTTTAATATAATCATATTTACCAAATTGTAAAAATTGTATTTAAAAAAAACTTATTATCTTGTAAATAAATTATTATAAATCAATGAATTACTTTATACCTTGAAAATGGAACCTTTATACCATGGAAATAGTGACCAAATTGAACAATAATTTGGATAAATTGGTAAGTTCTTGCCTTCTTAAACCGAGAAGATTAACATTGTCAACCAATACCTGTTCCGGGACTTACTTACCCCCTCTAGACGGCGCCCCTCACAAAGATACGTCCTGTGATATTAGAAGTAATTGATATAATTATTTACAATTATAGGAATTGTAATATTGATACTCAGTCGTAATTGCGTTAGAAAGTCTGTAACACCAGCCCATGTGCTGGGAAAATGCCCCAACAACTCCCTCCTCATAACATGCCAGCACCATAGAGTCAAGTCTGAACTAGTGAGGCTCCTTAGAGAAAAGGATCCTTCTTCCTCCACACCAGTCCATCTTCTTCCTCTAATTTAAATTTTTGGTTAAAAAAACATAAAATTAACGTATTTATACACATAGCAATTTTTTTTAAGTCATTGAAATACTAAACCTTAAATATCTTCATATATTAGAAAATGGAGTTACAATACTATCAAAGAAAACAGCTGATGTCGGCTTAGAGCAAAAACTTACTAAATACATTTTTGATCGAGCTGAACTTTTAAGAACGTTTTTGTGAATTTCGACTTTATGTATAAATTATCCATGTATGCCACAGGTGGATCTACGAGAGGGGAGGGGCTTTAGGGCTGAAGCCTTCTTCCCCAAATGGTAAAATATAACCACTTTTTTTTGGAAAAAAAATTATCTCTTAGTATTGTTGTTCGTGTAATTACATTTAAAAGGACTTTAGGAATCACTTAAACGACATTTCATATTATTTTTTTCCAAAGTAATTATCGTTATTTTTATTAAAGCAAAATTGATATCGATAAGGAATATCGGAAATTGCTCGATGTTGCAACACTCTTACTCTTTGCTCGTTACTTATTCCAGAAAATGACATGTTTAGATAGCAATCGATATCCGTCAAAACTAACGAGTTCTAAATAACAAATATAATTACATTAAAATATTATTCTTTGTACAAAAAAGAAAACCAAAGCATTCAAATTGAAATTAAAAATGAATATACTGTTGGCTCATTGTGGTGAAATATGGAGTATTTCAGTGATAGGGAGACTCTCATTTGGTTCTGGTTAAAATTCTTAAAACATGCGTTTATTATTTATAATTATGATAGAATGTTTAATTTACTTTTGAAATCAGCCTTATTAATAGTTTATAGAATTATAGCAAATCAAGTTGTTCTAATCAACTAAACGTGATACAAATCTTTATGTTAAGTGATTGAATCGTAAAATCTGAAATAAAGGTAAGTGAATGGTATTAATCACGTTACTTTGATGAAATGACACTAAAAATTAGCTGTATTCCAGATATTGTTATTAAAACAATGATATAAATCTAGATTTTTACAGAAATCTAAAAATATTTTAGATGGAGGGAGAACATCGCCTATCGTTCAGGAGAATGAATCAAATACTGTTTACAGGAGGAATAGGTTTCTTTATTGCTCTTGTTTTCCGTTATCTTGGATGGACCTTATATCCGTTTCTGATAGACAGACAGCTGCGAAACGTGGGTATTATTAACTTTTGTAGCAATAATAATAAATATTAATATATTTTTTTCTTATCTGTAGTAACCCTACAGAAGATGTATTTATTTCTCAGAAAATATGCATTAATTTTAAATATCCATACATATATTAATACAGTAAAGCTCGAAATCGGTTTTGTACCAAATATAAGCTCCTGTCATGCTCAAATACCATGAATGGAGTACCGTTGGATTCAGAATTTAACGGGGGGTTAGCGAATCGTATTCTCCACTTTTGTTTTTCTTTCTAAAATGAATAACGTCGATACAAACATTTTGCTAGGCTTCAATACTGGAACGGTGGTAGGTCTGTAGATCGATACGGGACAAATTGGATCTTGAAAATTTTGATGCGTACAGCAAGACCCGGATAGTTCCTCCGGAACTATCGGATCCTGCGTTTTTAACCCCAAAAACGTACTATTTTCGAGATAATGCAGTGCATAGAGTTCGCATCCACACAACCTTACATTAATTGTAGTACTGTCATTGAACACATGTCTCATTTCATCGACTTGAGGTCTCTATGATCGAGAGAGGAGGAGTTTATATTATTTATCGATGGTGTTTTTGATCGGCAAGCCATATCATCGTTAATTTTTCACCAAATCTCAAGATTGAGCCACCAATTTCGAAGGCTTCCTTCTCCTTCAGGCTGGCAAAATAGTCCAATCATCCAGAAAATTCAGGCAAACAAGTTATGAAAGATCCATAACTTGATCCACTTTGTTGATTTTTGGCCTTCCACGTGGTCCTTTCGCCTGCTATTAAGGCATTCATTGCTACGTAGAGTCTTCCATATGGATTGCTACGAGCTACATGCCCTGTCCATCTTAATCTCCGTGCGTTCATATCATGGGATTGACCAATTTCTGTAAGCAGTTCTTTATTGGTCTTTCTTCTCCATGCGTTAGTACCCTGACTCCAGATCGCTCTGGTTATCGTGTCAAATCTTTCAACAGTTCTACGGTGCTAGTTAGTGTCGAGGTCTCACAGCCATATATTAGAATTGGGCTTTATCATAGCATTGTACACCCTTAATTTGAGATTTTTCGGGATTTCAATACCTTTGAAAGGGAAAAGAAAGCCCTGTTTGCGTTGGTTATACGGTGGTCTATTTCTGCCCGTTGATCATTCATTGAGGTTATTGTGGAGCCGAGGTATTTGAATTTTTATGCTCTCAGGAATGATTTTCCTTCTACACAGATCCTGTTATTGGGGTGGAATTTTCGGCTTATTATTATATATTTTGTTTTGTGTTCATTTACTTGTAGGCGGATCTGCTCTGTCTCTCTTATCGGAGTCTTAGTAAGTTTCTCAATATCCTCTTAATTACTTCCAAGGACAGCTATATCATCTGCGTATCCCATTTGCACATTATTGTCCAAATTTCTGCCAATTTTGGGGAAATTCGAATGAACTGCATTTTAAATATAGATGTCTATAGGACAATATGTTAGCACATCAATGAGCGAAAATAGGTCATGAAATAAGATAAAACTAATATTGAATCGTTTATTAACTAATCCCTAACTTGTTTAATAAAATTAGTTATTACATTTAATTTATACATGTTTCCATACCACTGTATTTCTTTCAGTTAATGCTCCTAAATAATGGTACACCAGCAATGGAATCTTTATACAAACCGCAACCAGGTGAATTCAAAATTTATATTTTTAATATTACGAATCCTGAAGAATTTAGTGAAGGAGGAATTGCTAGAGTCGAAGAAGTGGGACCTTATGTTTACGAGTAAGGCAGTTATCACAACTGTTAATATACCAATTAATAATTTAATTAATAACGTAGAGAATGATTGAGTGTTAATATTTAAAAATCTATAAATAATTAGAAATAGAAATAGAAAATTAACTTCATTCTGGGATGAAGAATAACAGAAACTTACAGAACAAAAGAAATACATCAAGGCCAGAGGTATTTAAATTATAAACTACATTAAATAAGAAAAGTTACATTAAATTAATAAAAAAAAAAACCTTATGTAAATTAACAAAGCATAATTTAACAAACTAATGGAACTATATACAAACTATAGAACATACTAATAAGAATGAAACAAAGTAATAAATGCGTAGAAAAAATAAATATAAAGACAAAATAATAATAAGAGATAAATAAAATAGAAAAAAAACAGTAGATATTAAATAAATTCCTCTAATAGATAAGTACCAAGTAAAAATAATTAATAAAGTAAAATATAAAGATTTATGTATTTTATTTTAGAAAAATTAAAACTTTAATAACAGAAATAATGTGAAAATAAATAAATAAGGAAGGAGATGGTCCGAGCTGGCGGTCATAAATAGACTAAATAGTGGCTAAACTATTTTATTAAAAGCCAACGTTTCGACCCGATCTTGCAAGTCTTCTTCAGGGAGATGTGTTCAACAAGGAGTTTCAGTTATTTTTGGAGGAGGAGTTCTAAGTGAAACTCCTTGATGAACACATCTCCCTGAATAGGACCTGCAAACTTGGGTCGAAACGTTGGTTTTTAATAAAATAGTTTTGCCACTATTTAGTCTATTTATGACCGACACCCCAGAGCATCTCCATCCTTAATAATACAACGATCAAACTCATTTATGGTTTTTGTTCATTATTAACTATTAGTGAGTGTTGCAGGCAAATCAGATATAAGGTGGATATTGAGTTCACCGAAGGCGATACTGTATCTTATAAAATAGAAAAAAAATTATACTTCAATAGCAACAAATCAGGGACATTGACAGAATCAGATGTAGTAACAGTTTTAAATGGACCTCTCCTGGTGAGTTAATATTATTTTGTTATATATATATATGTCACTAAACTTAGTTTTGATTTCATTTGCCGAAAAAAAAAGTTTATGAAAGTATCTTTTTGATATTTTGAACAAACTAAATTTCTAAAAGTCAAAGTGAGCTCCGTTACTGGTGTTGTATTTTTGTCTGAGAAATAGATGAAAACTGATTTAATTGGAGAATTAATGCTTACATGATAAAATTTCTTAAATTCAATTAAACTAATAAATTTCTTTCTAATATTTTATTTTCGAATATTTCATAATTTATTTTATTAAAATGGATCAATATGTGGAAAAAGTGGAGATTCCTAAAATGTCCTTATCTAACAACTAAATTTACTCAATCAAGATTTCTTTAAAAATCCAAAAATGCGAGAGAAAAAAAGTGACGAAAATAAATCTAAATAGTATAGGCTCATTTGATTCTAAGCTGGCCACTGAATGTCCTAAAATGTGGCAGGTTTAGGCTTTAACAGCTGATTTGATTTTAATAACGGCATTTACATAAAAAATAATGCTGTTATACATTATTTATATTATAGTATGGAATACATTTTTTCTTGAAAAGTGTTCATATCCCACGATATAGAGCTCTGTTACCATTTTTTTTTCAAATTATCTTATTGTATTATCAAATTATCGTAACTGAATCTTATCGTTACCTACAACTTTTTTTTTCTACTTAAGTCCTCATAAAATCCTCAGAAATAGGGTAAGTTTTCATGAGGTACTACAAATAATGACCACCCATTTGCTTTTCACTTGAATCTTAAGATAATTTGATAACAAAATCGAGAAAAAATGTGGCCTACAAACCTATTGGGCTGCTTGGCCTATATAACCTTATTTTTTTAACAAGTTGGGGGTGGAGGTCACGCCAAACGGCCCAATATTTTGTAGGCCACCTTTTCTCTCAATTTTGTGATCAAATTATCTTACGATTCAAATGAAAACCAAGTCGATGTTCACGAGTTTTTAGTGACTTATTAAATAGACAAATTTTACCGATACCCAGTTAGCCAAGTGGCGTCCCCGGTCAATGACGCCATTTCTTCTAAAAAAATAAATTTCTTTTTCTATTTTATATTATTTAATATACAATATAATTAATTAATTGGTAATATAACTTATAATTTTATTCAATATTTCTCTAATACAATGCTTTATTAATAGGCTACATTTAATTATTTTAATAAGTTTTGTATATATTTTTTAAAAGTCACGAGTACCCTTGATGATCTGCGCAGGTCAACGAGCGCCCTTCTAGGTCGAAGAGGCAATTACCCCAGTTGCCAGGTACTGGTACTGTTGAAAACTTCCCATTTTTGAGAATTTTCGTTAATGAAAAAAATACGATGAGATAAAGCCATTTACAAAGTTTCAGGTGGATGTAAATAATTTGATAAAAAGGGGTCTGTACCACGGACTATTACATTCAGTACATGATTAAATTTAGTATCTGCGTTATAATTTAAATATATATTTTTATTTTTTAAATATTTGGCTAAGATAATTCGTAGAAACAAATATAGACCAATGAAAAAGCAAATTTATGAATATTTTTTTGAGATAGGAGAGCTATAGCACAAAACTCCCTCACTATAGCACAAACTCTAAAATCCACTAGTGATTCAGTACAAAATTATAAAAAGATGCAAAATTCGTATTATTTTCGAGAAATATAAAAAAAAAAAAAAAAAAAAAACTAAGTTATTTTAAGGAATTTTCGTGTAATATTGCTTTATATGAAAATTTCGTATTTAAACCCAATAGCCCTCCTCCTTTTTCACTTGAATCCTACTAGTGCCCTGAACTAATAATAAATGTTTGCAGGTGATGGCTTATCTTTTTGAAAATGAATATCCTGAAGATATGTCCTATTTCAACATATCGATACCACTTATGTTACCTGAAAAACAAAGTTTGTGTATTGAGGTTGTGGTAAAAGATCTTTTATTTGATGGTATCAGAATATTGTGTGGAGATTATGCAAAAAATATTTGTGATGAAATAAAAAGAAAATCTATTCCTTCGATTCGACAAATTCCATATTCCGAAGACTTAGCGTTCAGTTACTTTTATAGTGTAAGTAAAAAAAAAAAATTATTATATTCAACATGATATTATATTAAGCTATACTATACAATGAGTAAAATATTTAATATTGTATTAAATGGGATGCGTGCAATGTCAATTTGTGTGCGCATCGAGGTAGTAAAGGGGATTTAAAAATATATTTCATTAATAATGATTATAGAACAGACAGAACAGGACAGCCAAAAAGACTCATATGTAAACTAAATATTTTTCAATAAAAAAATTTCAGGACTATAACCAAAGCTCTTAGGTACGTCAGTAACATTACTTAACATAAATACTTACAGATGCCGACAGTTAACGACCATATACGAACACTACAAAAGATTTCACAATAACTTACACGGAAACCAACTCATTGATTCAAAACATGACCACAACCAACATGCCCTATGGCATCCGTAGGAGGTGCTGAATGATGCTGGATGAGGGAGTTAAGGATCTACTCCACTAACAATAACTATTAAATCAAGATAGGAAGAGAGGCCGCAGGGCACTCCTCTCCCTCAGGCCTACCAATGTCTTATTCCTTACGCTTCTGTACAACAGCACATTCGCTGGTTGATGGCACTCCCAACAGGTGTGAGTTGAAAAATAAAGATAAAACAAAAAAAAATTGTCATAATATAGTTCTCATGAAAAATATAAACAGAAAAAATGCAATATACATATCTTATATATATGTTAAAACTAACTGCACCTTTGTATTGTATTTGAAATTTACCATTTGCAAAAGACGAAAGAATTCCTCTGTTTCTCTTAAAATATTTTTTTTTTTTTCAAATCCTCCTGCCAGTAATATAGGTAATAGCTATAATTTATTTGGTAAATAATCTTATACAATAAATTTTCATTTTTACAACTTATTACATTTAACATATATTTTATGTTTTTTTTACCAAAATGTTTTTGTTAATATTAATTCAGAAGGCCTGACATGCTATAAATCGTTCCGTTTTTTGTGATATCTTACCTAAATTAAAAGTTTCCCAGGGTTTTCGCCGTTTTTATGCCTCTTACGACCATTGTGCGCAGTTTGAATATGAAAAGTACTGAGAAATACCTTACATTGGTACCAGTAGCTTGTTTATTGATAACTAAATAGTTTTTTTTTTGTTATTTATATCTATATAAATATAAAATAAATATTTTGTTTGTACATTGAATAGAATCAACCCATTTTATGATATCTTTCCGTTTCATACATTTCATACATTCCGTTCATACATACACAGAAAACAAATCCACTTTTAAAAACTTTTTCGTCTGTCTGTATGTCCGCATTGCAACGAAATTTTGTCAGGGGTAAGTTCGGCAATGCTTAGTGGTAGACTTTTGAAATTTTGACACTGCATTTAGGTTTGCTTGATTTAAAATATAGGCTTTAAATGAAAACAAAATATTGAGTACCGAACATCTGTAACGCGTTGTAACATAAAAAATACTCATTTTTCAACTTTGTCCGATTATTCCGTTCAAGGTGTCATTCAATTCAACCTTCCGAGCCTAACAAATATTGTTGTATACATTTTTGGGATTAACCAAATGGATTATCCGGAAATCAGGGGAAAAAACTCCAAAAAAATTCACACTGGCCGCCACAATATTCAGATCAAGTTCTAATTTTACACGGATGTAGGTGACTCAATGTAGGTGACTCAACCAATTTTATGAAATTGAATTTGGACCCTTTTTTCCCCATAATACACAATGCATCTCGAAAAAAGATTCTCAAATTTTAACTATGCACCCGTCAACGACGGGGTACATCAGCTAGTTGTAAATAAAATAACCTATTGTTAATATTAAATAAATTATGCTGGAAGCCATTTTATTGACTAATATTTCTAAGTTTACAGAATAATGTATCTCGAAGCAAAGTTTACAAAATTAAAAGAGGAAATGAAAATATTTACGAGTTGGGATATGTCGTTGAACACGACAACCTGACATATTTACCTATGTGGCCGAATGGGAGCGCTTGTAGCGGTCTCAAAAAAACATCTGCTTGGGAAATTTTTCCTCCCCCTCCAGGAACTCGAATTCATTTACTCTTCCCAGAAACCTGCTTGTAAGTTATTATTTTCTATTTATAATTTATATTAAAATAAATTTTTTATTTTATCTTTATTTTTCCACCATAGCAACTAAAGAATGCACATTAATTAATAGTTGCATATTTAATAGTTGACCGTTTCATTATAAAGGAAGGAGATGGTCCGAGGTTGCGGTCATAAATAGGCTAAATAGTGGTAAAACTATTTTATTGAAAGCAGACGTTTCGACCCGACTTTGCAGGTCTTCTTCAGGGAGGTGTGTTCAGCTAGGAGTGAAACTCCTAGTTTTACTCCTAGCTGAACACACCTCCCTGAAGAAGACCTGCAAAGTCGGGTCGAAACGTCTGCTTTCAATAAAATAGTTTTACCACTATTTAGTCTATTTATGACCGCAACCCCGGACCATCTCCTTCCTTTATTAATTAATTGTGCATTAAGGAGAGTTTGAATAAACTTTTTGTGTGAACAGAAGTTATGTAAAATATTAATGTCATTGCTCTTTAATACACTTATTCTTTATTCTACCAACGACAAATTAAAAATTGAGAGATATAAATTTTGAAACATGAATCATATCGATGTCTACACTAGAAATAGAATTTAAGATGTTTTGTGAGGGGTTTTTAATTAAAACATATGCTCTATATTCCATTCTATATGACTTCAGTTTAATTTAAGCTTTTTTACTTTAATTAGGAAATGATTTTAAATTCTTCAGATAAAGGAAAATAATAATTTCAAACTAGCATTAGGTAACTGATTTATAATATTCTAGTTAAATTTTAAGCAAAATATTTAATGTTGTTAAAGACTTGTTTTACCTGTAATAAGGTTATATATAAAACCTTTAATCACTTCGATATGAGTGGTCCCATATTAAAGACTAATATTAATATTAAATTTTTGTTTTATAGGCTCAACTAAAACTGTTTATGGTGATTTTATTTAAAAATTTTCAAGTTGGATCATTAAAGAAAATCATTAGAAACAGTTTTGAGTTAAATCTACAACTCCATCTTTGATATAAAGTCGCTCATATAAATAAATATAACCATATCTCTCCTGTTGCCTATAGATAATGATCAATATCCTCCTAAACCCGAATATATAATACGTGACCACCAAGTTGGATTCAGAAGAGGAAGGAGCATGCCAGACCAGATCTTCACCTTAAAAAAAGTAGATACTCGAAAAATCGTGAAAAGTAGCTCAGGATGTCGCCAATGAAAACTAGGATAGAAACTGTCTTTGGAAGAGCATGACTGTACTGCGAGTTCCCTGGAAGTAGGTGAGATTGACAAAGGTGTGTACAAATGAACTAAATGTCGGGTCATAATACAAGAAGAAATATCTGAAGCCATTAAAGTTTGAGGGTAGAGAGATAGACTCTAGACGAAGCTGTTCGACTTAAATCTGGAGAACATGA
The DNA here is from genome assembly GCA_928085145.1 of Nezara viridula. Taxonomy (NCBI): domain Eukaryota; kingdom Metazoa; phylum Arthropoda; class Insecta; order Hemiptera; family Pentatomidae; genus Nezara; species Nezara viridula. Next base: position 28,456,969 of record OV725077.1, on the reverse strand, counting down.
CGTCAGAATGAAAGGGAGCACGTTAGAATGAACCATAAATATCCAAGGATTATATCATGCAGATCATATAACTGTACTTGGAAGCAATCATGAGGAGATTCAAAAATACGCTATGACTCTGATAAGAGAAGCAAAGCAAAACCATCTAAATTAAGATAAAATAAAATATATGATAGCCAACAATTCACCTCAACTAAAGAATTTGAGTAGATAGGAAGTCGTATCCGAAAGTAGATAAATGGCAACATCTTGGTTGTATAGTAATCTCAATGAATGAACAAAGGTCGGAAACAGACCAGCCTCTAACAAACACAGCTTTGTTTTCCATTTCAAAGCTATTGAAACTCCGAAAAATCCCAACAAACTTCAGATTAAGGACGTACAATAATATTGCGATAAACGTCTAAAAGACATGGACCCTAACCATCCATCATCCAAATCATGAAAGATTTGGACCATAACTGAAATGCTCTGGAATAAGAGTACTAACGCTTAGTGGAGAAGGACCAATGAAGAACGGCTTAGAGAAACTGGTCAATCAATATCTCATGATTTGAAGGCAAGGAGGTCAATTGTACACTTGTGCAAAGTCGTTTCTATTTATAGTTCATAGTTACAACTTGGTCGAGTCGTTCGTGATATCATCTTAACATACATACACAAACACGTATACTTAATACTTAAATTGCCCAGCAACGGTATAGATCTAAAAAAAAAAATAAACAAAGTGGGGATAGAATAAATTATAAGATAAATGGACTAGATTAAATAATATAATCAATAAATAAATTTTCTTTGCAATGAATGTAAAATTTTCAGTCTTTAAATTCTTTTTATTGGTTCATATTTAAAATAATGAATCTTTTTAATCGAATAAGGAAGAATTTACACCATTTAAAATGTGAAGTTTTACCTTTTACGTTGAAATAAAATTTGAATAAAAAAATCCGTCAGCCATCCGTTAATTTTCTATAAGACTAGTGAACAGATTTTAAAGATGATAGTGGACCATATTAGATTCATGGGTACTCGATTTGTTTCAAAATGGTGCCCGACAAGAGATTTTATTCAAAAGTTAATTAATTAATATCCCTGCCCTCTGCCTTGTTTTGGGTAAATCTTGGGGCTTCTGATCTCTACATTGGCTGGAGCATGCAGTCAACTGATACAATAGGAGCAGGATATAAAAAAAAAAACAATAATATGGCATACCATTTCTCATTAATGTCCGAACAAACACCTCATTAATAAAATTTCAAACTTTTTGTATTTGTTCAGGGGAGCTAATTTTCTATCAGTTTGATCTATTTGTTTCTTAGTTACTGTATTTTTTAATAAACAAATGGACATGGTGTCCTTTATCTCACGGGCACAGATATCGAAGATAAGTGAATATTTCACACCATCAATTTCCACCAGTATTACTTACTTAATACTCAAACTATATTGAAAAAAAAAAATATTGTCAAATTGTTGACTAGCTAATTATTACAGAATACTTAATAACAAGGTGCGTGGGATTGGAAATTTCTAATAATAAATAATTATTTTTGTCCGAGTGTTTTGAGGCTTTATTATTATTTATTATTCTTGCCTAGTATAGTCTATCATGAGTATTTTCATGAATGAAGTTATAGCATTGTTTCATTTCATGGCAGATCCATGTACGCGTTTGAGTCTGATGAGGAAATGTTTGGGATGGAACTCAATGGCTATTTTATGTCCACGCATAACTTTCGTACTGATCAGATCGACTGCCTGTGTAAGGAAAATAGACAAAATCGTAGTTCTCTATCATGCGATAAACGTGGTGTGATTGATGTGGAAAAATGTACAGGTAAATTGATATTACTTCAAGTGATATACTAGGTTGTTACAAAAGTCCTTGTACGTGAACACAACTCTTAATTCTAACTCTCATAATTAATCCTATAAGAATGCTTCTATTCCTAATATTTATGTCTATACTTACTTTGACTAATCCTTTAATTTCGTGTGACTCGAGTTGGTTTTATGGAATCATTTACATTTATAAAACGCACTTGCAATGTGAGAAGAAAAAAAATAGTATTTCGTGCTCATCAGAAAAATTACTGGAAAAAAAGCGCAAAGTCATCTGCTGAAGAAATGTCACCGTAGGAGAGTCAGTGGTCAGGAGAGACGGTGAGATAGCAGCGATCCTTATAGCGCTAAGAACACTATCAGGAAGGCTATTTCAGAGAGCTGTTCTCTTTGTCGACTCTCAAGCAGCAATCCTCGATATTACTGACGTGAATAAATGTCTGTCGAGTGCTATCTTGGGGTGCTAATCCCTCCTCTACGATCTAACATTCCGAGGCACCAATGTGGTCCTACAGTGGATTCCGAGCCATTGCGGTATTCCAAGGAATGAGGTAGCAGATAGTCTCGCCAGAAGAGGAGCAGAATTGCCTTAAACAATGCATCCAAAATCTTACGATTCGATTTGACGAATGGTGACGATGGTAGTGAAGGAGGAAACAAAAAATATGCACAAAGACAAGGTGGAAGGGAGACGTTATGCATGTTTGGTGGAAAATCCGATCCCAGCAGACCTACCAAGAAGAGATGCAGTAGTCTGCTTCCTCTTGGCCATTGGTCACGACTATCTACAAAGTCATCTCCACAAGATAAGTGTGCCTGAGGATCCTAGGTGTAAATTATGTGAACGACCAATTAATACGACATAGGAAGAAAAAGGAGAGCCAGTTATTCATCGAAATACTGCCGCACTTTGGTTCAGTCGTTTGAACAATGGTAATAAGAGCGGTTTGGCGAATGTGGCGTTTTGTGTCTTGTTTTTGGTGGTCGGACAGTGGAGTCAAACTTTTACTGAGAACAGCTAGACAAGATGGTATATGCAGTTTTGAGTGCGAAGTGCTCCGCTTAGTTCAACAGGAACCAAGTCATTTTGCTACACGACAAACCCCTGTTACATTGTTCTCGTTCGGCACAAGAATATATTGTAGGAACCGCAAGCAGTAAACGTTTTGCGTAATCTTCCGGATAGCCCAGAAATTGCACCAATCAAATTATAGTTTGTTTGGATCGATGGGACGTAAAAATTAGATGTTAACAGTTCATTGCCTCAAAACCAAAGATGTGGTACCAGTATCAAATCCAATTACTGGCAAAAAAATGGGTGAAAATATTTGAGAAAAGTGAGAATATTTCACTAAGAATAGGAGTATTCAATACTGTTTAAATTATATAATTATGGAATAAAGCTTTAGACATTTGCATAGAGACTTTTGTGACAACCTAGTAGTCACGTTTCTTGTGATCAAAAAGCAGTTTCTCCAGATCCATTTTATAATTTTAAAATTTTTAGGTGAACCATTTTTAATTAGCTTCCCTCATGCTACATTTTCTGATTACTTTGATGATGTTATTGGATATAAGGAGATGATATCTGATGAGTACTACAGTGTGGTTCTTTTACAACCTGTAAGAAATTATGATTTTAATGGTTTTATAATAGGTTTAGGCAATAATTTAGATGAGAACCGCACGGATTACGCGTGGTTCACAATCATTTCGGTCACACTTGTTCATGGAGTGCCAACTGCATTGGGTTTATCCGAAAGACTATTTTCGACGTTTCATGAACGAGTGTGACCGAAATGATTGCGAACCATACATCTAAATAATTACCTAACTTTATTGATAAAGTTAATACCTTATTTAGAGCAATTTGCTCGTTTATATTTAACTATTATTTGTAACCTTACCGTGTACCCAATGGTTTGTTGTCTATGCGTGTTAGGGTACCTTATTTAGTATTTATTAATTTGATATATTTTTTCTCTTTAATTTATTTATAATATTTATACTGTTATTTTGAGATTGTTAGTATGTGATATTATCTTTGTATCTATCTTCTGATCAGCTATTTCCATATTGTGTTTATGCTATCTTCTGTTTCCTTCACCAAGTGGTTGGATGGCTTGGTCTGATATGCCTAAAATCCCTAGTAAATGAAATTTCTTTTTTGTTTGCATAGGTGTGATCTTGTTTATTTTTTTGTCTAGATGTCTGAATTCGTGAAATGTTGACACTGTAAATTCACTTGTATGTTGAGGAATCAAGGTTTTAAGGTCAATTTTCCATTTATATCCAAATAAAATTAAAAATGGTCTTCGGATTAAAAGTAATAAGTGCGGTTCTCCTCATATGAATTTGACTACACATATAAACGAAACCGAATTAGTTTCTGAATGCATACAATTTATTTATGCATGGTGCAATTAAAACGTGAGTGCTATTTTCGATTGTGAGGACAAACCATTTTATCTCTTTTTGCATGAATCCTACCTACGCAGCCTAAAATGTTCCAATCATTTAATGCTTTGAATCGTTTTCTTAAATATTTCTAAACCTTATTAGGTAATTTTAGACGAAAGTTTCTCGACAAATAAAGTTTTAAAATAAAATAGAAACTGTCAATAGAAAAATTCCTGAAGTTATTTCTAAACCTTAGAAGAAGCGTATTCGGTCTGTTATAGAATACATTTACATTTACAATAAAATAATACATTTATTGATATAATATTTTAAGTTACCTCGAATTGTAATGATTTACTGTTGTACGACATTTAATGAATTAATAATAACAACAAAACAACTTTTAACTGAATAATAGTATATACAACACAACACTTCATTCATCTAATAGATTTATAACATATATATCTTATAATTTCATCCTATTCCAGCATTTGAAGCTAGACATCAATAGTATTCATGAACGATCATTCGCAAGACAGCTGTTACTACCAGCGAAGATGCTGAGGATTCCAACTAAATTATGTTCAACGCTACGTTTAAAGATTGCTGGCTCTATCATTTTTTTAACATTCTTTTTTCTTAAAATGATTACAGGATGGCGTATAATTTACTCAACTGAATTTATAATGATCTATATGAATTCATCGTGGCTTAAAATGTTCCTTACAAGATCAGTGGAGTGGAGAGGATATGCAAACATTGAAACGAATAAAGAGAATATACTTGTATACTACGTAAATTGATAAAAGTAATGCAAGTTGAAGCACGAGTTGTTATATGATTGTTTTGGTATTGGAAATGTATGGCAGGAATGAATTAAAAGGTTACTGAAGGTCTTTTGTCAATCAAAAAATGTTCTTTGATCATACATGACTTCAGCCATATTGTTACTTTAGAATCAAACCGTAATAACCATGTTTAACAAAATGCAATTGCGAAGTTCTATCATACCATTTCAGGAAACCACCCATATTATTCAGGCAGTATCAAATACACGTGAGAATGAACTGAACTATGGCCACATAGATGGGCATAAAGACGGTGTCTCCTCATCTCCTCCTGCTAGAAGATGTAACCAAACAAAGGCTCAAGAAAAAAAGTTCAGATGCAATACCAGAAAATCTACAGGTGTAGATTGTGGAAGATCCTAACAAGCAGAAGATATGGAAGGAAACAACACATGTGATGACCGGAAAAGGAGTAACCTTAGAAAATATTTCTTCAACGTACAATCTCGGATAGATGCGCAATTAACCAGACTACTGAGTTTCACAATTCCTCATGTGGCATGGAAGTTTTAGATCCTTGGCCAAGACATCCTTAAGTGATGCTTAACATGTTCCGGATACTGTTGCACTGATCGACGGATCAAAGTACACATTCATGAGAACTACGGCAATTCACACCTTCCCTTTCGAGGAGTTTCCTCGGTTGGAGAATAAGGAGGATTTCCTGCGGTTTAAGGGATTACTTTATGGCTGGAAGGTGGCAGTGAGTCCAGCCCATTTCAATATTGAAGTCTGGTGAACAGGACCAACACTAAGAATAGGTCGTCTTCTACAAAACGCCACCGAATATTTAAGAAATAAATGCTGGAAACTTAACAGCTCTATTTTCTATATGGCTGACACTTTAGGGGTGGTTCTAAGTAAATAGATTAGCATGACGTATCCTAATTCAAAAACATAATGTATCAAGTGACTTCATGCTATGCCAGTCAATCAATTTTAGTGAGGTGTATTTTTGCCAAGTTACTTCATATTTTATGATTGTCAAAATTATTGAATTAAGACAACAATTAGGCAGGTTGTGATGATGGAGCTTCCTTAAGCAAGGGGATCAGAACGAACTTCTAAGATGAACAGATTTTCATTATTGACATCTTCCAGCTCTCAAAGCTCTGTGAATTGCTCCCAGTTCATATTAAGAGAAGATTATGAATAAAAGTAGAGGTGATTCAGTTTTTGTTTGAAACTACCCATTGTGATGGGATGAGACAATTGTAATCTCAAAAGCGAATTATAGTTTGAATACGTATTGTTATGGTAAAAACGCCTTAACTCAACAACCATGCATTTCGGGTGCTGCGTCATCACTAATCAATCTTTCTTTTTATTCTAGTTATTATCTCATTTTTTTGTTACCTTTATGGATTTTGCATTAGTGCACATAATATATTATTTTTATTTTATAACAGATCCATGTATGCATTTTATGATAATGTGGATAGTGTTGATTTGAAATTAGACAGTTATGTCATGGCTGAAAAAAACTTTCATGCTCAAGAATTCAAATGCTTATGTAAAAAAAGTAAGGCCCGGCGAAATCAAGCCCTATTATGTACCAGAAATGGTGTAATTGATATAGAGAGATGTACAGGTAAAATTAGATATATACTTGATGATATGATCGTTACAAGCTCAATAATATTCTAAAATGAATACATATGTAAATATATTTTGTAGGTGAACCATTTTTTATCGGCTTCCCTCATGCTACTTTCTCCTCATATGTCAATGATGTTATTGGATACAAAAAGCTGATTGATGATTTGACCGTATACAACACTATAATCACTATAGAGCCCGTAAGAAATCCATAAGAAATAGATTCATAAACTGATTTATGGTTTAATATTAATTAATAAACTCTCATCTATTGAAACTCTCAGATGTGTTGAAGTATAAGGAAGTTTCTGAAAGCTAACCAGGCTTCTATTCGATCGTCTGCGGGTGTTATTAGGCAAATAGGTTGAGGACGTCTCTTAAGTAACCTTATCAGGAAATAGGTCAGAACTTCCTCTATGTTGCCTCCATGTGATCAAGTAGTGTTGTTGAGTTCTGTGGATTCGTGGGCAGTCAGTCAGTATGCAAAGTTGTTGAGCAATGAAATGATAGAAATCACGGAGATATAAAATAGTTGTGCTAGGTCGATTACCAGGTGCACAATTACCGAACTACATTAATCTAAAAAACAAAATCTGGTGCGGTGCGCGCATCACACAACTTTTTCACTTACCATCCTCTTAGAAGAAATATGTATTTTCAAATAAAGTAGAAGTGAATGTAAAAATTATAAACGCTATATTGATTTATATTTTATATTCGGTATTTTATTTTTATTACCCTTATATATAAAAATATTAATATTTATATCGCTGTAATCTATACAATTAAATATTAAATAATACCAACAATAGCATCTATAAAAACCGCATATGTATATTTACATAACATTTTCAGAGTCCATATGTATTAAGCTCATGTTACGATGGAAGTGTTCTAATCTTTCGGGAGAGCTCGGGGAAGGTCGGGTGCACTCGTATTCCTTTGGTCGCTCAATTACTACTATTCTCCGTTACCATCTCTTATTTCTCCTTTAGTTAATTATCAAATTCTTTCATCTTTTATATTTATATTTAATATCTTTTATATTAGAGATAAATGTGAAATGTTCATTTGTTTCAAATAAAAAAAATTAAAGGTACTTTAGAGGATGATAATACTGAAAAATTAGCCCTGTTAGAGAATCAATTAGAATAAAACCTACATTTTATTTTAAACTGCTTAATTTTACACTGATATAATGAATTTAATCAAAATCATTAGATCCGTTTTTGAGAAAATCGTAAAAATGTGCTTAGTCCATGATATAAAGTGTCACTTCCGGTAAGCCGATTTTTACGAAAAAGTTGCTGTAACATCCCTAGTATATGACAATTAATATGCAATTTCACTTTCGTAAGACTTTTCGTTTTTGAGCTAGACTGTTAACACACAGACCATTTTGCAAGACTTGGTTATTTGGACTCAGAGGGCCTTAAAACAAGTATTTCCGTTGAAAACTCAGATTTGAAAATTTTCACGATCGCAATACTTTTCGTTACTATATATTTCATATATAGGTAAATGAAGGTAACTACTTCTTGTTATAAAATCTCATCGGGGTTATAGTCAATGAAGAAAACACACGTTTTAAATTCTTTTAAAGTGTAACTACGGTTCAATACGTATAATATCACGTCTAAATGTTACTAAGCCATTATTATTCCATATTTTGTCTATTTTTATTCGTCAATTCCTGAATGGGTTTTCACAAGACAGACGTTACGTCAAGGACACGTCTCTATAAACACAAATACCAGAAAAGAAAAGGGTGGTTATGGATTTCTATAGAAAAATATTAGTTACAGTCTGTCTATGATAAATTTAAATCATACTGACTGGATCGTTTTTTTGTTGTTGTTTTTTTTAAACTCTTCTCATGACGATAGGATGAAAGTTTGCAGAACTGAATTTATATAGAATTATATTAATTCTAAAGAGACTCTCTGACAAGATCAAAGGCAAACATAATAACTGTGCAGAAAGTAGTGGTGCATTCAAACAGCAGATTCGGATTAAAACAACAAGCAGAATGGTACGCCAACTTGGGCAGAGAATAATGCGATAAGAAAAAGTTGAAGATGACTGCTTCACTGTCCATTTCATGATCTTGAAAAGAAAAACTTAAAGATACAATCAAACAATATAACGATTCAAGGAATAAGAAATAAGTCCTAATGCGGTGGTTACTTATCTTGATGGCAGATTTAGCAGAAGATTTAACGTAACTTGGGAAATAGATCAACTCAATTCCAGATCTACCTTAGTTGCGAAGAAATACTTTTTGGGGCTCCAAACAATACCTATTTATATGGAGTGGTTGTAGATATTCTATGGCAAACGTCTCTTATCTAGAATCGGAATCTTTCGCACCGACAGAAGAGAGCACTGAACACAGATTTGTGAACGAGACATCATGGTAGGGGCAAAGTATGATTCAACTAATATTCGTTTCATAAATATGATTGTCCATTTGTAAATGCCTAGAAGGATTGAAAGTATTCTATCAATCATAAGAAATACTTTGAGATGATGGAATGGTAGGGAAATGTTCAACGACAGCAATTCCTGCAACACATCGGTCCCTGTAGACTGTAATAGATCTTTGAACAGTGACATCATGAAGACAACATAAAACATTGAACTGACATAGATATCCACGATCACAGTCTTAAATAGAGAGCAAATATAGAAACCCAACTCTAATAAAATGAAGTAGCAAAGTCATCCATTTTGTTCTGGCAGAATCAAATATACTTAGAAAAAAATCGCGCAATTACTATTTGTATAGAAACAATCTTAATACAAACACAGAAGACGCCAAGCAAAAATATAATATGCTAGAGATCTTAGATCATTCCTACTAGTAATCTCGCATTTATTGGATGTCAAAAGTATTACTAAATTACAAAAAAATCTTTGAAAAGATAGTTCCTTGTGGATGACGTCATGGATCTTTTTCAAGAAGAAGGCACATCACAAATTTAAGATTACATTTTTTTTTTTATCGCATTCTAGGAAATATTTGGACCTAACCTTAAAGTTAAAACTGCAAGACAAGACTTGAATAAACGAAGCAGAAAAAGTAAACGTGATTAAAGATCTTTCTTTTAAATTGAAGGTTATGACGTCTTAAGCTTATACTAAAATTTTCAACAAGAATGTCGTAGATTACGCTAGTTATAGATGTAAACGAAACTGCTGCACAATCATTAAACGCCATTTTAATCTAGGATTCATACATGTCACGTTTTCTCTAACGCTTATTTTAAATATCTGGTTTTAACACATAATATTATTTCATAACAGATCCATGAATGCTTTCTACTTTCTTCCTGAAATGGGAATTGTTGATTTGGAACTTCAGGGTTATATTATGGATGAAAACAATTTTCATAATGATGATGAGGAATGTCTTTGTAAAGAAAATAAGGATGGGCGATCACCAGCCTTGTTATGTAAAAAAAACGGTGCAATTGACATAGAGAGATGTACAGGTAAAATAAAAAACAAAACAAATAATGTCTTGGTTGCATCATCAGTACATGCTCACCTCCAAATTGATATCAATTTAAAATTAAAATACTTTTTTAGGTGAAGCGTTTTTAATCAGCTTTCCTCATGCCACCTACTCCGCATATGCCAGTGACGTAGTTGGTTACAAACAGATGGTTAATCGGAAATATGAAACTATAATCATATTTGAGGCTGTAAGAAATCCTAACTATATGTATTCATTTATTGATTAATCTTTATTTATAAATTCATACTGTCAGCAAATATTAAAATCAGGGCATATGTTAAGTAATAATTAAAATAATGATAATAATATGTAGTATATCGAATATGAGGAAGAGAATAACACATCGAAATCCTATTTTTCTCTCGTGGTATTAAAGTAACTATAAGAAGAAATCACATCCAAATTCTTTCCATCCTTCCAAAACTAGGTGGAATTTAACTCTTAGGTATAATTTTCTAAACCATTAGAAAAAAATATCTGTACTATACACAATTCAATACGCTGTAACTTTACTAATTAATACTGGTTCGATTTCGATGAATTGTACAATAGAAAACTTAATTACCTTTAAGTTATACCTAAAAGAAATTCTATTTTCTACTTAACTTTTCCCCTATTTTTTCTCGAAAATGAACTGCATATGTTGAAATCAAAAGGACTTGAAGTGAAAGACTATAAGAAAATATTGCCAAAATAGTTACCTTTTTCCTTTGATCGGAAAGGTTATCTCTCGATCTACTCCTTTGAGAATATGATTTCTAATTTAAAATGGAGAGAAGGCTGGCAGGTCTACGACAAAATGTCCAGGCATAGGTAATTTGAGATCTAAATAATTGGAAGATAATTATCTGGGATGATATATTCGATATAACCGACGGTGGATAAAAACCTCTAAAGAGGACATATTTTCTTACCGTGATGTCACTTCTAGCTGCTACATGGGTCTTCTCGGACTACTGTGTGTCACAACCACTTACTGGTCATATAGACTTGCCCATCACGCTTTGGCTAAACGACCAAGATATTAGACTACGATTAGGCTACGACTTAGAGCCAAGATGTTGAGAGAAACTCTAATGAAGGGACTGAATAAAGAAATCCCCAACTTATGACAGCAAAGTGCTACCCATTCTATAATGATTTTGTTTACGGTTGGAAATCTGTCGTGGATCCAGCATACTTCCCTTTAGGGTAAAGAGGACCAGTCTCAGGATGACAACTTGGTTGGAAGATAAGAACAGTGAAATTGACTGATGAGATTAAAAAAAAAAACAATTACATGGCAAGATAGAAAGTTAAGTAATAATAATAAAAAAAGTTTTCTCTCACTTGTACTACTCGCGAAACAGAGTAAAATGGCTTGTTGGACGCTTCCTCAAACGTGTTGGAGACGCTTTCAGGGGCCTCGTACACCCATAAACAAGGAAAAATTGTAAAAGAATAAAATCGAATACTTTGTAAAGGGTCCTCCACCTGGAATCTGAATTTCTCGCACCGCAGCGAACGACTGTGCTATCTACCACCGCAACATACCGGAGTGTATACCGCATACCAGTGGAGGTGCTAGCAAGATAGGCACATCTCGACTTCTTCCCACAGGAAGACATGGCAAAATATGCGTTCAAGAATGAATCTGCAAATAAATCTGAAAGTGAGAATTTACGAGAATCTCAGCAAATTGAAAAAAAAAAACATTTAAAAGGATCCAACAGAAGAGTGAAACCGGCGATGGAGTATAACGCAAAAAGAAAAAATCTTGAAGTTCTTTCCCACCGTCTGGTTATGTTTAAAACAATGTGGATCCCGGACTACTGACTCTTTCAATACGAGCTCATGAGTCATGAGGGCTTTCGAGATTCATGGCCATCGGATGAGTATCGACAACTTATGTCTTAGCTGTGTGTTCTGCAGACTGTACAGAATTGTCGATTGCACCGCCTTTGAAATAATAACGGTTAAATTACTGAGGGAAAACAGTCCTTATGTACTCATCGAAACGATTTCCCATAGTAACTGCGGAAAAACTATCCGTAGTACGAAGATTTTGTATGCTGCTGGAAAGCCGTAGTGGCTCAGCTCATTTCAATGTCACAAGAAGCGGAGCAACTCATGGAAGACCACTGGAATGAGGAAATCTGGAAGAAAAACTGTCTTAAGAGAGATGAAACATTTTAAGTTTTACTTGCATTAGAGAGAACTTATGGTGACATGCGTAATTTAGTATCTAAACAAAGAACCGTGTAGCCTAAAAGCTACCGTAGGTATTAGATTAATAATAGTGGCTTTGATTTAGTGGCTTATTATTAACAAGAGATGCTAAATTTCACATACTTAGCCCTGCTTATCGCTGCTGATGAGTTAGTGCTGCAATTAATGATAAAGGCTGCCCCGATTTCCGCGTTACTGATCTTGGTAAATCTTACGGTTGTTGAAGATGCAGATATCCATAAATAGTGTGGATATACGTTGATTTTTACTTCTAGAGAACTACGCAAATGTTTTCAGGCTGCTATTATCTCATTCGGATTAAGCCATCCTTCACAGCTGACTGAATAGAATCCATTTCTGTTCTCGTATCTTGCTGCGATTTATCTTAACTTTCTGCAAACTGAGCTATGTTGACCAAGAACGGCATAGACACGGCAATGAGGAGTCGTTTCGTTTTACTGAGTTTATTCCAATTAACTGGCAACAGTTACAATAGCTTGGCAACAACTAAGCTGAACTGCAGAATGCTACAGCTGTCAATTTATACAATCTTGTTTTCAAAACTTCGAGCTTTCTTATTCATCTGTGCAAGGCAGCCTTTATTCAGATCAGACGGTTTCACTGGATCTCTCTTATTTGTCACTGGATTAGACTGGAGATGGTCTTCTAGCTGTAAATAAAATGCTTAAACCGCGGAAAGTTTTATTCGTGAAATAGTAGAAACTTCTATTCGGTTAGTTAGCAATTCGCCACGGATCTTAACAACTAAAATGCGGTACAGTTCCTGATAAATTTCTTTACAGGTACTGAAACAACATCCGTAGCATAGACCATTTACATCCATGAATTTGGCTCTAAATTCTTCACGCCCTTTATTAACTGCAAAACAGATTATCCCATTTTTCTGTACCAATTTTTTTTGTTGTAAATTTTGTCTGCTTTCGTAGGATATTCCTTTTCTAAGTCGTCACCCACAGTTGGTTGACTTCTATAGTGCATTTCCTGATGATGTTCATCCATTAGGACCATTCACAATAATTATTTTATTTCCTTTAAAACCTATTTCTAATGCATACATTTTGTTACTTCTTCAGACAGAACGAATAGCATAGGTATCGTCTCTGCTAAGATTTTCATGCGGCATTTTCAGATAAGCTCTTGTGGATCATTGAAGCCATTCTCAGGGTCGATGCCAGCCAATAGGCATTTCCTGTCGTGTATTTAAATCTTGGTTTTAAAAGTATGTTCATACAACACTGTATATGAAGTTCCTGAATGCGCAGCGAAAATGTCATTTCATGATGCGCCACCCATATTAAATGGTAGGCCAATTATGTAGATGATTTTTTATAATTTATTATATTAATGGTACAGTAATCCGAGGTTTCTTAGTTCTCTTTTTTTAATGGTCGAAATTGCTGTCGCATGATGTAGGTCTTTCATATTTTGATAGGTGAGAACATCCACTCCCTGACTTTCTTATTGACGACTGTCGAGAACGTTTGAAGATTGTTTTTGTTAAGTCATTTGTACATTTTTAATTAATTCTGTACCACTATGTTCAATTGTATTTGTAACGAAAGATGAAGATTATCTTTAATTGAAATATTTATTTTTTATTATTTTTTTAAAATTAGTATGGATAAATCACTCTTGCTCAATCTCCACTGGGTTTAGCACCAGTGACGCAGTTGAGTAAGATGTGCAGGGATCTCCTGGAGTCATATTTTTTCCTCCACAGTTGGAGGAACAAGTCTGGTTTGGAGTTCTCTCGCCAGATTGTAAATATTGTATAAGTATGTTTTCTTTTTATTTATTTGTTTTTAGGTTATTTTATTCTTATTTATTGTATATATATTATTTTTCTGTATAATTTATTTTATTTATTGTACATAGAGTGTGAATGTGACCTCTGAGTACTATTATAAATGTACTTGAGACAGATTGTAATATATTTCAATAAAAAGATAAAATTAATACAATAATATTGAATAACATAATTCTATTATGAAATATAAAATAAGATAACAATTAGAAATAATTCAAGTAGTTTAATAATTTATTTGAAATGTAATAACTTCTCTTGTTTATATTTTATGAATAATTTTATAGCGAACAGGTTTCCCAATTTCTATACATAAGCAGTTGCAAACAAACATTTTACTGAGGAAAATAGATGAATTAACCATACTAAATAATATGACTGAAAAAATGATTCCATTGGTTTGGTTTGAAGAGGTAAATTTACACTATAATTTTTTTAAATAGAAAAAAACTTGAATATATTACTTTTCATTAAGATTGCTTTCATTTACATACACATTAAACATTATAATATATAATTTCATTTTTTTTTTAATGTGAGAGATATTTGAAGAGTCAAGCAAGAAAAAGTCAATTTTTCGTATTTTTCCAGAAAATTACATACTTTTTCATTGTATTTAGATGCTTTAGGGTCTTCTAAGACTAGGAGGTGGGAGAGGGTGGGGGCTGAATTTTAGAACTCTCGTAACAATGTGTGATATATCAAAACACATTATTCAAACATATATTTTCTGAAATTCCGACATATTTTTCCTTACTTTGAAAATTTTCAATACAAAAAAAAAACATCATTTCATCTGTTGTAAAGATATGTGCCTTTTGGTGATCTTATATTTTTTTCCTACTACTTCGTTTTAGCGCGATTTTTGTGGTTCTTTACGCCTCTGTAGTCCCATTTCCCTCAAATGGAATTAAATATTCGATATTTTGTATATTAACCCGTGTTACACATCCCTTTTTATCAAATTATTAACATCCACCTGAAATTTCGTAAATAGTTTCATCTCATCATAACCTAAAACTATTTTAAATTTATAAACGAAAATTCTAGATATTGGGCGTTTTAAATCTGGAAATCTGCAAACTTTGTCTTTTTAATACACTAAAAACTCGTAAATACCCATTTTCTTTCCACTTGAATCGTAAGATAATTTGAATCCAAAATCGAGAAAAAAAGGTAGCCTTCAAAAATGTTGAGCTGTTTGGCGTGACGATACCAAAATAAAGAGGTTATATAGGTCAAACGGCCAAATATTTTGCAGGCCATCCTTTTTCTCGATTTTGTGCACAAATTATCTTACGATCCAAGTGGAAAGGAAATGCGTATAGCATTTAAAAAATTATACACGTGTTTATTTAATTTTACAACTCGTTGCTCAAATTGTCTAACTTTAATTTATATGTATTCTGTAGTTCAGATTGTATTATTTTTTGTCAAACATGAAATAAATTGGACATCCTTAAAAATCCATATTATACATCGCGCCTTATTGCCTATTTATATTATTATATAATTATAATTATTCTTATTACCAATTGTAACTTTAATATATATTGAACTTGTCCAGCTTCATATAAGCCTAATAATAATTTAAGATTTTTATTTCTAATATTTTCATTGTTCGTTGTATTGTGCTTACTTTTCTATTTCATAATAATTATAATTATATCACAATATAATATAAATAATATTATACATAATATAATAATTAATATATTGTAGTCAAAGGGAAATATATAGATTGAAAAATAATTGCTGTCACCTAGGTAAAATCAAACTACCACCTGTAGATGAATAAATATCATTTTCCGTACAAACTTTTAGTTTAAAATCTTTATTTTGTATTAGAAGAGTATTAGGAGGTAACAGGAGCTCAACACATACGTAATTAAATGAACAGATGTGTAATTATTGCTAATTATAGAGCTAACTAGCTGATGTGCCCATCGTTGATGGGTGTATAGTTAAAATTTGAGAATCTTTTTTTGGGATGAATATTGAATTATGGGGGGATCCAAATTTAATTTCATAATATTGGGTAGGGGGATGGGGCTAATTTTAATTTTGAGGGGTTTTCTTCTGATTTTCGGCTAATCCCTCTTGGTTAATCATAACAAGGTATACATTTGTTAGGCTACGGAAGGTGAATCGAATAGCACCTTGAAGAGGAAGATCGTACAAAGTTGAAAAATGGCTGTTTTACACGAGTTTTAAGCGACAACGCGTTACAGATGTTGGGGATTTCGGATTTTTCTCGTCGAGATGTGATTGAATAGTACAACTTTTAAATGTTGCTCGCGATAGTAAAGTTTGGATGGGAATCGAAGTCGGGATCTCTAGTCGAATTACTCAAGAATTCATAACTTTGGTCCTATTCACTATTTTGTTTTCGTTTAAAGCCCATGTTTTAAGTCAAGTAAACCTTAATATGATGTCCAAATTTCAGAACTCTACAATAGGCCATTGTTGAGCTTACCCCTGACAAAATTTAGTTGGACAATTTGGACATCCAGACAGACAAAAATCTTTTAAAAGTGGATTTGGTGTCTGTAATGTATGGAACGGAAAGATATCATGAAACGGGTTGGTTCTATTCAATGTACAGACAAAACCTTTATTTTATTTATATGAATGATCTTTAACCTATAAACATACGTTTATTATTAACATTTATTATCAACATTCACTGGGATCTCTAGACAAATTACTCAAGAATTTGTAACTTTGGTTCTACTCAATATTTTGTTTTCATTTAAAGCCTATGTTTTAAGTCAAGCAAACTTTAATATGATGTCCAAATTTCAGAAGTATACAATAAGCCATTACTGAGCTTACTCCTGACAAAATTTCGTTGCAATGCGAATATACAGACAGACAAAAATTGTTTAAAAAGTGGATTTGGTGTCTGCAATGTATGAAACGGAGAAGAGATATCATAAAACGGGTTGATTCTATTCAATGTACAGACAAAATCTTTATTTTATTCATATAGATAGGAGAGCTCCTGTAACCTCCTACGCTCCTAATACTAAAATAAGATAAAAAATGACATATACTTAAAACGTGTTTATATAGTAGAGAGATAACTAAACGTATGCTTTAAATATTTTGTTTCAGAAAATTATTGAAGAAAGGAGACGTCACCATATAGATAAAGTAAAAACTTTAATTCACCGAGAGATACAAATAATGAATATTTGTTGGATTTTAGTTGGATTCGGGATATTACTCTTGCTAATAGCTTATGTTATGCACGAAAATAGTAAAAAAAAGAAACGAATATATCCCAAGGTACAGGCAGTAGGGTCAATATTTGAACTGCAAACGAGAACACGAATTGATGTTCTGTATTAATATTTAATAGCTAATAGGTGCCTCGTGCCATTCATTTTATGAATGAACAGGTTGTAGAGGTTCAAAATGTATGAATTAATAATAGCTTAGTATAATTTTTGATTGCAGTAAAGTTTGTAGCACATTGAAAAGTGTAGGGGAGGTTGTGTGTTCTGCGTTGATGCAATGTGTCTTTGCCCTAAATACTCAATATGGCAACTTTCTTTTGAGATGCTTTTTAGGTTAGGAAATCACTATTATAGTGTTGTGTGTCACGACTTCCTATGTGGTAACCAAGATACTTAACTTCTGTTGGATTTGCTTCTTTTGAAAAGTGTTTTGCAGATGGCAAATATGTGTTTCTCCTAATATGTTTTAACAAGAATGTTTAAAAAACATTATTTCTGTACACCGGAGGTAAAATACAGCATGTCCATTTTTGTATATGTTCAGGTGAACCAATGTTATATAACTTTGAGCCATTAAATTTTTTTTCTTTGTTACTGAATTATTTAATTAAAAAATCGATATGGTGTTGTTTATCTCCGGGGCACGGATTCGCATTAATGTATTCCAAATAAATTACTATAATAATTAAATGTAATCTGATTCTATAAATTAATCTTGATGTCTCTTCAGTTTCAAAGTTCAGATTACAATGTATATTTAGAAAAGTTAGTTAATCATTTCTACCTATCCTCTTAAAATAAAGTTCTGAGTACATTGTTATTTATATTTTATTTTTTTAATTTATTAAATTAAATGTGAAATTGGTGGTAATTGTTTTTATAATACAGATATAATTTATCTTGAATGAATTACCTATACTTTCTCCAATTTGTCCAGTACAATTATTATTTTTAGAATTAATCTCCAAGAGAAAAAAGTTCTAGTTCCGAAAAATTATTGAAAATACAAATTTCATTCATAGCAGAGCTGATTGAAAATAAAAAATTAACTTTTCTTTTCAAGACTTGGTCAGTGATGTTCTTATCTTTATCTTCATCATCACTACCAAGGCCGAGTACGTGGGGTTCAGACTGATCGGTTCTTAATATTGTGGGTTCGATTCCCACCTGAATTAGTTGAGTGTCACTGGAAGTGGGAATGTGAGAAATACTCTAGTAGTTCATAGCGGTAACTGGTTAGCAGATAACAGGTTACCGATTAACAAATACCAAATTATATCGTGGGCGGGGTGGCCGAATGGGCTAACGCGTGTGCACAGCACCGCCGTTGCCCGGCAACCTGATATATCAATCAAATGATATAAAAAGTCACGAGTTCGCGTCCCGGTGCCGACGAGGGAGCCAAGAGGGAGAGGAAAAAAAAATTATATGGTGTTCCAGTTACAGGTTATTTTAGTAAACTGTGTATTCATTATCTGTCACACTACTCATTGACTTTACTTGTAATACTATAAATTATTAAATCAGATATGTATTTTGCAAAACCTAGTTTAGAAAAAAAAAATATATATCTAAAACAAAATAAAACTAAGAGTAATATACATAGTGATGAGTACAAATGAGTGTATGATAAAGTTCGTTTTCCAATAAGTATGTTAATCATCACTCATAATTTTTATATACAACATAAGCTCTTGAGACCTTTTTTATGGGGGGAGGACGAAGATGTCATCGCCCCCCTCAAAGAGAATGGAAAGTCTGCGTATATGGAGATAATTATAGTGAAATAATTCATATGGAACTATAACATAGATTATTAGATGAAAATTCTTGTTTATATTGTTAAGGGGTGAAGCTTACTAACTGGAATTATCCTAAGATTAATGGATATACAACCATTATTTTATCAATAAGGGTGAAGCACCCTTAATTTATTGGAGACTTTTGGTAATAAATTATGTCAGTTTTGATATTTAATATAACTAATACCAATAAATATTAATTAGCCAAATCCAAACCTAAATAGAATAGAATAGACAATAAAATTTATTCGGAGACAAGGTCGCTTAAGAATAAATATCACAAACAAATCACTGTTACGCACAGGCGGATGTACGGGGGGGGGAGAGGCTTTCGGGCTGAAGACCCCTCCAAAATGGTAAAATATAACCATGTTTTACAAAAAAAAAATATTAAAAACTATCTCTTAAAGTATTCTTGTTCGTTTAATTGGACTTCAAGAACCACTTAAACACCATTTCATATAGATACTTAATTTCTTCCTTTTCTTTATTCTGAAGTAATTATCGATCGTTATTTTTATGAAAAAAAATCTTTCGGGCTGCAGTCTCCTCCAAAATTAAATCTTGGATCCCCTAGTGCTGTTACCTAACCTGGAATCACACTAAACTATAAGTGATTCTCACGCTCTTCGCCATCATTTCACCCGTTATGAGTAGAATGAGTGAACAGATACCCCAGGGTGAAAAGCAATGATTTCAATAACGATATTATGCTGGTAAATGTTACTTTCAGGTACGTTATTTTAAACCGTTACGTTATTTCGACCCCACCACTATTTTATGAGTCATACCAGGACTAGTTCCTTCCAATACAAGTATCATCAATACTAACTTCCCTTTGGTATTTTTTATAAATAGTGCCCAAAACCAAAATATATTGTTCCATGGTTACTTCAATTTCCTTGCTCTTTTTATCCAGTTTTCGGAAATACATTTTCTAAGCTTTATTTTTAAAACTTATTGACAGTGTAAAATAAAAAGCAGAAAAGTATTTTACTACATATAACAAAATAATTTAATTAATAGAATTTTAATGACCTAATTGAACTCGCTTTTTCCGACCTACTGCTTCACATCCCACGGCTATCGTCATTATATAGTTGATAAATATGGATGATTTAGAACAATGATACTAAATAATAAAACAGAATTAATACCTCTTTAGAAGAATAGACTTTTATTGTACAAAGATAATCATTGATTATGATGAAAAAAACGATCTTTCAACAGTGAAAATGTTCTCTCAATACCTTTCTGAAGGAACGTTGGGCTACGTTTGGGCAATAGAAGAAATATCAATATGAGAAGCATGTTGGTAAGTATTCTTTGATGGACTCCCATATCGATTGTCAAACATTTCTGCAAGATTGGTAATTTCGCTGGAGGGCTCTTAATCCAAAGGAGGAGATATCTGAAATAGAGATTTTATTACTTTACATTCCATTCATTTATTGCCTTAGTTTCATTCATCAATTATTGTAGGCAACACGAAATGAGGTGATGTCGTGATGGCCAAGTGTGTTCTTTTTTTGATTTTATTCATTTATTGATATTTACAGCTGTATAAATAAATACAAATAAATCTGCTATAAGAACATAAAACATTATAAGAACTCTTGAAGAAGCTATCCATTGTTAACACTTCAATGATTAGATTAATTTAGAAGGTCACTTGCCCATCTTCTTTTCAAACGCCTCTGTGAATTGTCAGGAATTATTTTAGGTGAAAGGTTATGAACTAGAGGGGCGGGATGACCAAAGAATTTGGAATTCAAGAGTATTTATTTCGGGTCAAGTCTTCATAAAAGAGATTCATAAGGTCTTTGTGAATAATTTTATTTGTATGGGCGGGGTGGCCGAACAGGCTAACGCGTGTGCACTGCACCGCCGTTGCCCGGCAACCTGACATAGGTATGGGGACGGTAACGTCCCCATCCTGATATTCATAGGAAGATGAGCGACTCCTGTGTCTGATAACATAGCTCCTTTGGTCCTCTAGATTTGGTGGTTGGGCACCGGGCTAATAATTTTATCCCATAAAAAAAAAACAACAGGACAGAGAAGTCTGCAAAAGGTTGCCAACCTTCCTAATGAAGAGGGAGTGTTTGGGATCGCGTCCGGTTATTATAAACCAGGTGCTCCCTGGATATCATCTACATAAGAAGAGAACCAAACAATCACAGCTTATCCCCAAGGACAGCCCCGATACTGCGAGAAGACTAATGGTAGAAATTAAAAGAGTCGAGATGTGTTAAAAAAAAACAAGTTTATTGGGAGGTTATTTTATGCTTTATGAAAATCAGAATATAATACATTATTTTAATAACTATTTAAAAAAAAAAATGCATTTCTGATGAGTGCTCAAAACTTTAACTGTGATATGATGTATTGTTTTTAAAGCATAAATAAAAAGTGTTATAGCTTTGATTTGACGGAGAAGGTAGCACCAAGTTTAGATAAATTGAGTCGTAAATCAAAACGTATAAAAGAAATATACGAAGAAGGATGCGTCGACCGAAGAATTTAGATGGTTACACAATGCCGAATTTTGCGAACTGTACGAGGCGAATAAAATGGGTATGTAAAATTTCTGGGCTGAGTGGTGAAAAAAAAAATTTATAAAAAGTTAGAACATGCTGTGCCAACTGGGAAGCGTCTGAGAGGTAGAGCAACAAATGTGGAGAGATTGTATTAAGGCTGATCTGAAAAATATGGTTTGGACAGCGCCCGGTGGACGCAAAATGTGGACAGCGATTGGTGACATCGGTATCGAACCTTCGAGATAGCTAAGTCTAATTATAATTATTATTAATTATCGATATATTCGCTAACAAACTAACAAATTAAGTCATACAAAATTATTATTAAAATACCTTATTCTCGCAAACTCTGGTTCTGAAATAATAAAATAGACGGGTTGACTTCGTGCCAGCCTCAGTACAGCATGGGAAGAATCAACGAACTCCACTGCCAATACAGCTGATAACTTGGAGGCCAAACTACTTTTCCCTAGAATTACACTATTAATCAAATAAATATTGCGATTCGTTAATTAAAAAATAATTATATTCAATATTAAAAACTATTACTGGCCGGTATTTATTCAGATAAACGGCCAAGAAAGTTTGGGATTTTTCGGTAGTCGGGTTTAAGAAATTGTAGCACACGCGACTAAACGGTCCCATTGGACGAAGGGAGAAAAACGAATGTTAAAATTTGTAAGTTAAATTATGTGATAAATACCCAGAGAACCTGGCACTAACCAGCCCGCGATCAATTTTGATAATGGCGAATCATCTACGGCAAATAGGATTCAGTAAAAGAATGGGAACCACAGATGCTCTTATGCGAGTTCGCAAAAACGTTGAAGAAAGAAAAGGAATTTCATGATGTTACTCTTAGACATTTCATCCGCTTTCGAAACGTCATCATACTACAACACTTACAGGGATATGATACAGCGATCAACTTATATGCAGTTTCTGAGGAACCACCAACAGGACATCATCTGACGATTAGAGGAAGTTTCTAACCATTAGGAGTGAATCATTCAGAGGGGATGCCCACAGAAATCTGTTCTAGGTCATGCTCTGTGGGAATTGGTTTTTGATGAGATTTTGGGAGTACTAGTAGAGCAGCTGTTAATAGCAACAGCATGTGTCAATGACTTGGCCCGCTGTGATGACATCCGATAGCAGAGCAGAGGTCAAACTAAAGGCAGAAAGATGTGTTAACTTATTAGGTACATCGTGAGCGAGGATGGCTGCTGCCGAAGCCCAAACAATCCTTTTAAGGTGCATGACTCAGGGGGAAAATCCTATCGTCTTGGAGAAACAGGGACAAACGATTAGTCTCAACGAGATGGTAACCTCACTTGGGCTACTCAAGTAGGGCGACAGTCGTCCTAAATAATCTCAGTCGTGTTGGTGGGACCTTTTGGTGCTTTAAATACTCAGCGACCAAGGATCTACAAAGGAATGGTGCTGTGAATCTTGTAATATGCACTTCTCTCGTGGTGCCTAAACCTCCCTAATCGAAAGAAAACCAGTTGGCATCTATCCTAAAAACATCTCTTCTGCCGGTCACCAGACCATAAAAGACGGTGTCTCACGAGACTGCAGCAGATGAGATATCTCTCGATTTCCTCTTGCATGAAAATTTTATCAAACACGCCTACAACAGAGAAGACTCGGCAGGGATTACAAAGGACCTTCGAGTGAGGATTGAGGAACGGCTTAAAAGATGGAAGACAACATTGAGAGAAGGTACCGTTGAGGAATGGAACAGGAGGAGTGACGGGAGAAGGGGGGGGGGTCACTAACTCTTAAGGGGGCTACCATAAGGGTCCCACCCTCCAGTCTCGACCAGAAGCCAGCTGGGTCAAAACATGACTAGTGAGTCTCCCAATTATTCAGCAGACATGGAGGATCTTGTGCAAAGGCACTACAATCTTGGACATTTGTGGTGTCCCGGAAACTGCAAAACATGTCATCACAAAATGCATTGCCTTTGAGCCAAGCTAAAGAGAACTACCGGTATGTACAGCCCCAACAATGAAGATTTACCTCTGCTCATCTCTGCGGATAAAAATGAATACTTCATGAAATGGTATGGGTGGAAGGAAATAATAGGCGCATCCCTATGGAAGTAAAACAAAGGAGACAAGAACTACCGCAATTAAAATTGAGGTTGATTCTTAAATAGAAATATAGAGAGAGCAAGGTGGCCGAGCGGGCTAATACGTGTACATAAGGCACCTAATGGAAGATAATGTGATACCATAATTACGAGTTCACGTCCCGATGGCGGAGAGAGGCTTTTAGCTTTTGCATTAATCCCTTGCCCCCACTCCCTGGCCAGGGAAAATTCCGTATAGTCTAAAAGACGAGTGAGAGGAAGACAGAAAAAAGAGATGACAGAAATATAGAAAAAATACAAGGTTTCATTGTTTTATAAAATAAATTGGAATCCCGTATTTTCGAAAGACAAGAGATGGAATATAAAAACATGAACAAGTTCCAAAACGTTAACAATATAATAAAATGTATAATTGAAATGAAACGTGATACGTACCCCAAACCCAATACTCTTCTGCATTTTCTATGGCGTAGCGAAGCTCGGAGCAGAGTGTGAGGCCGTATCCTAGGCACCCTTTGTTCTCGAGTCCCTTCGGACCTCTGTGGATGACGGAGTGCAAGTCTTGCAACCTCACTGGTGTGTATCCATAATGCGTCTTCTTGTTCCTAACCTTACTTTTCCAATTGACATTCACTGTAGACATTGGGCAATAATTGAACTTCAAGGTTAAATCAGGCTTTTTCATCCGGTCTCCGGTAACTTCAATGACAAAATTTAGATAAAACTTAAACTTCATAATAATAATCATTCTAAGATAAATATTGATGGGACTTGGAAATTAAGATTCATTTCAGATATACCTTTATTTACTATTTTTTCGTAATCACAATCTAGCACAACATCCTCTAGTTCTCTGAGGATCACTAAATGTGGCTCGTGAAGTCTGACAAGAAGCCAGTGCAGCAATGTAAGTGTATCTGTATGCAGTTCGAAAACATCAGGCTTCTCCAAGTAGAATCTAAGTAACGAAATGTTTGGTATGGTGTCATTTATCTCTTCTAAAGCTTCTTTCAGTGGCGTTTTTCCTATACATTCCTCAAAACAACAAATTACAACACAAAAAACAAAACATTTAAAATTAAAATAACAGTCAATATAAATGATTTTTTCTGGATTATTCATTGTTTACATAATACTTTTTACAATAATCATTAAAAATAATTAAAAAATAAATAAATTAATACTTTATATATATATATATATATATATATATATATATATATATATATATATATATATATATATATATATATATATATATATATAGTAATACCCGCGTCAAATTTCGATCATACAAGCTTAGTTCATGTACTTCGTCAGTTTATGACCAAGTACGTATCATTAACTGAAAAAGATAGAAAATTTATTTAGAAAAATAAAAATGGAAAAATTTAGAGAAAATGAAGAAAAAAACAACAACTAACGATAACTTTATTACAAAGTTTAATACGAATATGTATATATTTTAAACTATATAAAAAAAAACTTCAGCTAGAACAATATTTTTGGTTCTTTCGGCTTGTAGTATACCTTCGCCTTTTATTTAAAGGCAGCACCTTCTCCACCAATCTTCCACTCGTCTCTAGTTTTCTCATCCTTCCGCAGCTAGGTCTTGTTGCGCGATTTGTCTATAGACCGTCTAGAGACATTGTTCTTTGTCTCGTCTAGCGTCCACACTACGATGTAAATTTCTCAGTCTCATCTTCGCAGCCCACCATGGAGGACATACTTTTTTGTTTAATGAATTCCTGCTTAGTGCTAATCACAAGTAAAAGAACGCGAAAACATAAACGTTGGCGGATGCGCAAAGTGCTCACATAAGGACCTAGGTTCGGTAATAAATTATTAAATAAATTAAGACTGGGAGACACCAAGGTAATCTTCAGTTAGTTATAAAACTTTCTAGTTAGACCACAAGTTTTCAAATTTGAAAAATAAATGTAAACCGAACCAGCCACTCGGTAGCTGGTGACAGACTGGGGTGTTTTGCCTCCAGACCCCGAATGATGTCCACACTGTCGAAATGTTGGTTAACATGTCTAACGTTGCCTATTGTCTCCCATTATAATTGGGAGACTTTAGACCTGCGATTTTGAATCTCGCAACAGTCCTGTAGACTGGGGGTTGGTAGATTGGGGATTGGTCCGTACATAGAAAAAATGAGACATGTCTCAGAGACCGAAATCGCGCAGACTGTCTAATAGTGTGTACTAGGCTTTAGAGGCTGTGAAGGCAGAGTGTGCTAAAGCATTGCCTGTTCTAACACTCTTGAGTCTAGCGGTTTTAATCAGGCCTTTTAAATGTATTTATTGGCGGACCCACGGAATGAATCTCGACATACCCACACTTTTCAGAATACGTTCAGTAATCAAACCAGAATAATCCCGCTCTCCTATAGGTCAGATATGTCCAATAAGGTTTTAAAGAGAAAAAATAAATAAAAACTAAGCTTGCTCTTCTTTAACTGTTCAAGATATATCTACTTGTTCTACGACCAGATGTGGATAAAACAACATACCATTGTGTGCGGAAAAACAATCTACTTATAAATAGACTCCAATATGCATAAGTGTTTGTTCCTGCTGTTTATTTTTAGTGACTAAACAGCTTCTAGGGAATAATTGTATACAGATTTCCAACTTTAATGACATTTTACAGTAAATAAATAAATTTCATGAAAAATCCGTAGAAAATATTTCTTGTAGGAATTGTAACCCGGTGTCCTGCCCGGTTGACGAAGTTTATTTTTTACCTATTAATTTTTTTAAATAAAACATTACATATGTTAAATTTGTATAATAATTATATAATATTTTTGTTATATTTATTGCATAGGAAAAGTTTATATGAGATTTTATCATCTATATTACATTTTTAGAATTTTTCTAGAACGTTCAACTGAAACGCTTTTTCGGTCCCAATTTAATTTAATTAAATGGGAATTAATTTCATTCGGCTGGGGGTCCTCATTGGTATAATGAGCTGTCATTCTTAAAGGATGCCCCGGAAGAAAAAATTATAGATAACAAAAACGTAAGGGGCGTATTCTAGTTTATTTATGTTCCTTGTATATCAAAATATTAAAAAAAAAAAAAAACGATTTTCTAAAAAATATTCTATTTATATCAGAAATTTGGTGGCTATAAACATTTGTAATTCATAATAAGCCTCCTCCAAAACAGAAATGAGAAAATATTGAGAGCTTACTCACAATTTTATATGTAAAATTACCTTATAACTGAACTTTTAGTTGGTGACTTGAGCCCAATACAAGCACCATGCATGTACATTATATGTATGTATATATAAAATCGATACCTAGGGATAGTCATTTGTTTTGGCTATTTATAAATTTAAATCGAATTAACATTTAGTTATTAATAATTGAACTCTGAAAAGGTAAATAATAAATAGGAAATAATTACTTTGGGATTTGGAAGAAGAGGTGCTTCTTTCGAGATAGCGTTGAAGGCAGCCAGGTAGCAAGAAATTTTCAAATCAGATATTTTCGATTGATACTTAATTTTATTCAACACTGCTGTTCTCATTTCCTCCTTCCTAATCTATTAAAATGTTATGTGTAAATATATAGTTAACTAATATGATACCATACAAGAAAAAAACTAATACTTAATTATTTACAGATCTTATAATTAATTAAAATATTTCACTGGTGTTTACTAAAATCAATAAAATAAGGAAAAAGATTAATATTATTGGTGTATCACATAATATTTATATTTCTTAACTATTCTACAATAGTATCAACTTAAACCCCCACAATTTTCTTTAAATATCAAAAAATTATTTTATTAATAAAGTCAATAAGGGGATCTCCTAACTGCCTAAGGATGAAGTTATTTCATTTTCTTTCAACCTTCAATTAAAACTATACTGTAAACTTGTACAATACAACCCATGAAGTGTCTTGGTTTCAGTACTATGTAAGGAAGTACTGTTTCGTGGTCAAAGGTTGTGTACGGATGTAATTTGTCCAAGATCACGCTTCCTCTAAAGTAATTATTAAATTAAGGGTACCTGATTTACTTATGTTAAATCAACTCGTATAAGGGAACCGTAGAAAGGATTGAAGAAGATAGATACCATAAAATATATATTAAATGGCAAAACAAGAGGCAAAAGAAGGAGAGGAAGGTCTTCACTGAGAGCGATTGATGATGTAGACGATGATCTGCAGGAGATAGGAATTGGACAATGGAGAAAACGGAGCGCTGATAGAGAGGATTGGAAAGGCGTTGTTGAGGAGAACAAGGCAATGCAAGGGCTGTAGGGGTCGCTAATAAAACACAATGAATAATTATCACCTGGAATAGAACCCGTGATCATGAGCTTTGGAAGTAAGTGCCCTGCCCACTTATCCTGAGTGGCCAGGGCCTAACAAGCCCACCAAACCTGTACTGCACAAGTGAAAACAGTCCAAAACTGCTTGTTGGAACAGACCCAATGTGGTTACATCCAACGTAACTGTCGAACCCAAAAGCCAATGGGTTTCGTTTTTCAATCTTAGAAAAACATTTAAAAGTTTACATATAGCAAGAAAATTTCATTTAATTTCCTTTCATTTAATGTGATTTACGTTAAATAATGTTAGATTTCTGACATTATTACTTATAATGTTTTCGTCACTCTCTTTTGGCTACTATAACTTTCTATATTAGATATTGTTTTTTTCTAAAATTCTTCGCTTTCCAAGGGTATATTATACGTACACCTTCTGACTGGTACTTCCGGAGATTCATTTTCGACCTGGATAAGCATTTTTATTTTTTTCTCCTTTATTCAATTATCAAATTCTTTCAAAAGTTATATTTAGCATTTTTTTGTAACTCTGAATAACGTGAGATGATTATTTTTTTTTTAAATAAACCATATTAAAGGTACTTTAGAGGAAGACGTATATGAACATTTAAGCCCTGTAAAGTGACATCAATGGGGATAAGACCTAATTGATATTAAAGACCCCTTCATTATAAAATGGTATACCGAGTTTAATTAAAATTGTTGGAGCCGTTTTTGAGTTGCTGAAAAAGTTGCTGTCTCGTCTAAGGCATATACCTATCTTACATACGCAATATCAGTTTTGTACGACTTTTCGTTTTTGAGCTAGACTGCTAACATACACAAACACAGACCATTTTTCGGGAGTAGGTTATTTGGACCCAGTGTACCCCAAAACGTGTATTTCCGTCGAAAACTCAGAAAATTGTCTCGATAGCAATACTTACCGTTACTATATATTACATATATACGTAAGTGAAAGTATAAAATTAAGCTATTTTTATCACGATATATTTCCCACCCAAAGTTGGAGTGAAGGTGATCAGCATATGGATTCTGTCTTAATGGACCAAATATTTCTATGAGGTGGGAACGACTGACGTATATAGTTCTCAAGATGCCGATCAAACCGTTAACGTACAAAGTAATTGTGATGAAAAATTGATACAACTGATCTAAAAGACGAACATCTTCATGACATTGGAAATATTCAGAATGTTTCATTTCAGACCTTTTTGAACCTTGCAGATATATTGCAACCTTGAAGACATGTGTTACGAAAATCTACAAGTACTTAATGCATAGTTAAAACCTCATAACTATCATATGTTGGTAATAGGCTAATTCGATAATGATGATAACACAAGTTATGAACTATTAAATGATCCATTATAACAGTAGTTGGGATCATTGGGGATTGCTAAAGTGAGCATGTAGAATTTTAACCTTTACCAACCCTTTTATCTAATTCCCAGTGAAAACAGAACACAAAAGATATTCGGCAATTGACATATCGTTGAGTGAACTTTGTGTTTTACCTAGTACGGCTTTCTAGATCCTTGAAGCTATTAAGTAGTTATATCATTCCTGAAGTATACATTGCTAACCTATAACAGCAAACGTAAACTCCACTTCTATTGTTTGATTTATTGGAATGCATGGTAGAAATAACACACACTGTTACATTCTAAATAATCAAGAAGGCAATATTTTAACACTCACCATCTTAATAGTGGTAGAGATCCCTCACTCTTTGTAGTTACACTCGAGCTTTGTACAAGCCGCACAATAAGCCTACTCAGATATGATCCGAATCCAAAGATAACTTTATTCAAACATTAATTTATTATATTTTTTTTCAAGGTCAACAAGAACGAATTTAATGGGAAGCGAATTAATATTAATGCATTCTAATTTTAAGTAACCATCAACCGAACATGAATCCATCAAGTCAATACAACTATTCACATGTGATAAAAGATAGCAATTACATTATAGGCAAAGTTGAAAATTGATATTGGGTTTTTTTATAATTTATGAGCTTGCCATAACTCCGATAGTCAGTGCAAGATAAGAACATCATTATCGTATGGCTGCATCAATACGAAATATTAACTGAAAGGATCGATAATAAATAGGCTTATAGCTGCGGTATATCGTAAGGAGATCGATATCTATTAACTAGGAAATTATTATTGCCAATTTCGGTAAAATATAGTGTATGTTTTACAACCCACATGTATTCCACAGCATAGTACAACAAAATGAGAAAGATTTACACGAAGCGGCGTGCCCATCACACAATTTTCACTTACCACTCTATTCATATAAGTACTTAAGCAGACCCTACACGGTAATTCATGAATGAACGACACAAGAAGTTCCAAGATTGCCCGCGATCGCTTTGATCATGAAGACCCTTACACGTTCAATCATTACTGATCATTACTTATCGTTGCTGATACCAATTTAGCTCAGTTGTAAACAAAGAAACAGCATAGATATGCTTATTTGGACATTGTCATTTATAATATTGGGCATCAAGAGAAAAACGGAGATATAATAATTACTTCCTAGTGCCTGAAAATCGTTTAGATCAAAGTTAGTGAAATATAAGTCAACTACACATACAAAAATCTAGGAAAAGTATTGCGAAAATAATCAATTTGTTAAGAAAAATGGAAAAATTAATGGCAAATAAACACAACAGTTAAAGATTTTTTTTCTATAAGTAAATTGTGAAGTTTCCACTTTTTCTCTTCAATTTATTGCCTACTTGACTACTTAAAAAAAAAAAAGTTGAAAATGATTAATAATAATATAGACTAGGGATATAAACAACTATTTAATTAATAACGAGACCTAGGTAAACTAACCTATCTAGTAGTAGTCTCATAGAAGGTAGTCTCATAGAAAATCGTTTTGACAAAAGTTAGTAAAATATAAGTCTACTACTTACAAAAATTAAGGAAAGGTATTGCGAAAATAATAAATTTGTTGAGGAAAATGGGAAAAGAACTGATAAATATACACAACGATAAAGTTTTTTTTTTTCCTAAAGTAAATTGTGAAGTTTCCTCATTTTTTTTTTTTTTAATTTGTTGCCCACTTGACTATTTAAAAGAAATAGTTGAAGATGGTTTAAAATTATAAACAAGGGATATGAAAAATTATTTAACTATTTACATATAATGAAAATCAGAAATTTATAATGGTTGTGAGGCATAGGTAACCTAACCTATCCAGCAATATGGTTAGTCTCCCCACTACTTTTACCTCAGTCCCCCCTCCACTTCTCGTGAATGAACCTTTGATTTCCGGATGTTCGGAAATCCGCAGCGCACCACCATCAGTACTTCATTCACTACCTTACACGACAATTCGGAACGTCATTAGTGCAATTCCGATTGACCGTGTAGGGTCCCCTTTATATTCTCAAATAGAGCTATCAATATTACACATGTTTTGAGTAATCACAAGTCAAACTTAAATAGCCTTTCAAATAGGTATACCGAAACACCGAACTCTATCAGTCTATTTAAACACTCGGAGTTCTATATAAAAAGCTTAATTTGAACGTGTTAAGATATCTGTAATAAATAAATAATATCTTCAACGTAAGGTTTTATTCAACTCATAGAATACAACAACATTAATGAATTATGATGTTTTAAAAACATGTGTTAATTTAAATTTACTTAAATTCATAACATTCACCCCACCTTATTCATTTAAGAGGTATAATAGTCTTTTAAGTATGAGGGAGGTCTTCTAGTTCTTGAGCTAGCTCGTAATAGAGACCTATCCTCGGAAGGGCTGTTCACTGCTTGTCCTTGGTATTCGTTACCAACTCGTAGAATACAACACTAATAAATTATGATGTTTTAAAAACATATGTTAATTTAAATTTATTTAAATTCATAACAATATCTCAAGTTCATAAATATGGAAGAGGATTATAATATGTAGAAAAACCAAATTTACACCACTTTGTACTTTTATCTTTTTCAACAAGAGCTTTCTGACTCGTGCAACTATTTCGCCCAAATGAAAAAGCTCTTAACAAGATGAGTCGAGACATTGGAATTATCGATTGTTTGAGTTTTTTCTGATCCCGGATCCTCTCCTTCTTGACATTTTTCCTAAAGAACAACAAGCATGTACAAAAAAAAAAACAACGGCACATGCTTTAGACCACACAAAATAAGTTAAAACATCAACAAGGCGAGATTAATAATATGAAATATAATTTTTTTTTTTTTTGTTCAATTGGCTTGTCCGGAAAATAATGCAGGATTTTGAGTTTTCTTTAAAATACCCCTCTATATAACAAATTGTTAACTTTAATTGGATTATTCATTTGTATGAATGCCTACATTTATTAATTCTCTTCCAAACGATAATGTTTGTTTACCTGTATAGCATTTCGCTGCTTAGAAATAATTCAGTCTTTACTAAGATGCCAACGCGTGATTTTCGTAAAATTTTGTTTTACGAGTTTAAATTCGGCCGGAATGGGACCCAGACGGCCAGAAACATTTATAAAATCTTAGGCGAGAGCAGCATTAATGAATGCACTGTTCAACGGTGGTTCAAAAAATTTTGGGAGGGAGACTTCAGCCTTGAAGACAAAGAAGGTCGTGGAAGGACTTCCTCTCTTGATGACGATGTTCTGCAGGCTTTGGAGGAAGACCGTCACCCCCGATTGAGCAAGGAGATTTGGATGATACATAAGATTCTGGTGACATTTGGAATATTTTTCTGATATGAGGCCAGCCTGCCTTTGTTTACAACAGCTACAGTACTGCCTGATAACATGCATTAACTCTGCAACAACTTTTACTAAAAACTTATTATATTTTTATGTTTAATAAAGTAATATATACGAAGTATATTTACAAGAAATTAAATACATGATTCAATGACTGTTTTTTATTCAATTCAGGCGGGCTGTTTTGAGAATTACAGCAATGAAATATTTTAACATTAGTAAATCTATTATTGGAAATTAAAACTTAGGTATGATTTATGAAGTGGTGTAGTTAGTAGGTTTCTTCACTGCATCTGCTGATTGAATCTCCTTTGGTCCAGTGAAAACCCAGGTCCAAACTCTGCCAAGACGCCCATCTCCCCAGTCTGTGTAGGCCAAGCCTCTTCAGTTCCCAAGGCCGGGAAAAGACATAAGACCTCAAGCTTTTTCATCCACGAGATTTTATACAAATATTCAGGTTGGGGCAAGGATGGTTTTGATTGGTCCTCAACTTCGGTAAAGCCCTCCCCAAAATGGTAAAATGTAATCATGTTTATGGTAAAAAATTATCTCTTAAAGTATTATTGTTCGTGTAATCACATTTAATAGGACTTCATCATTTAAACACCATTTCATATAGGTGGTTAGTATCTTTTTTTTCAATGTAATTATCGTTAAATATATAAAAAGGGCTCAAGCCTCCCCCAAAAAATTAAATTCTGGATCCGCTAGTGGTGTAGTCCCATATTGGCTTGAAACAAATTAACATCAAATAATGCAATTTTTACATATTGGTTTTTCCCTTTCAATGGGCACCATTTGAATCCTGATTTGAAGATGGACATCATAATGGTAATTTTGTTTAAAATGTTGCAGAATTTTCAAATGGCTCCTCACTAACATTAACACTCTGTGCCTCATTTGAGAAGTATTTGCAAAACACAAACAATATCATTCACCTGGCTTCATTCCTCAATTTAGTAATGAATTTCATTAACTGAATAATTACTACCATTAATGATTGTAACCAGAGGAACCCATCCCTCAGACTAGTTGCATACAGCATAAGAAAAATGGAAGCTGAAATTGAAATTTCTGTAATTATCCCACAGCAGATACTACAGTCATCATACCACTACTCAATATCCACCAATCAGACAAATGCTGTTATTTGTTTTATATTTTTGTCCATTACTGCGGTTCAGCAAAAATTGGATGTTTTGGGATTTTTTTTTCTCGACTCTGACTTGTTAGAAGAGACAAATTTTATATTAGAATAGACTAGGAGATCGTCCTTAAGAAGTTCTTAGTAACTGTAGAATAAATACAAAATATGCATAATATTTATTATTGATTCTGCTTCATTTCAGCAATGGTATGGCCAAATATATGGCAAACATATGTCAGATGTAGTGGCCACACTAATCAGACAATATGGATTATTGAAGACTTTGGCAAATTTTTGATGTATGTGAAATAGTAGTGTAACATAGAAAATACAATTGTAACAAACAGTAGCTACACAAAAATTATTAAATACAATGATAGTACAGAAAGTAATATTACTATTTTTAAAGATTATTAACCTCCCAAAATGGAAAATAATCTTTAAAACAATAACCTACAAAATATTGAGGTAACATTATTATTGAGGTGCTATGGTCGAAATCCACAAGTGAGAGGGAGGATTGGCTAAAATTTATGGGTACATTGAATTATATTGTGGGGAAGAGAGGAGAAGCCTTCCGAACTATTTAAGCCACAGAATCGTTATTTATGATTATGATGGCATTTAGGATTATAATGTTTCAATTTTTAACTAGCAAGAGATGAGTATAAATATAGAATGTTGATTAAAAGTGATTTTTTTTTTAATGTTTAAGTTTAAGCTATAAGAATTAAATTAATCCTCAAAACAAACTTTTTAGTATGGTTAAAAATATAACATGATCATATATCCAATTGCTCCACCAATTAATCTAATAATAATTGTCAATAAATGTTCAAATATTTCCAAAAATATAAAAGAAACAATCAAATAAGAAAATACTATAATATTTAAATCATAAATAAATAACAAATGGTTGCTAAAAGTAGTCAACCTTTTATTTAAAAAAAGAATAACAACTTTTTAAAATATAATTTAATTTACATTATTTACACTCTGTCAATGTTAGTATATATTTACAAAATTCAATATTTTTAAATATTATTTTATATTACAATGTACAGTACATAAAGGACTTCAGAATTTTTTTTTAATCTTCGGCCTTTCTTTAATCTTGCAATTTTTTTTTTGTAAGCTTTGTGATTTTTTTTCTTATATTTTTCAAACTTTTTTTACATATTTAAGAAAATATAATTAAATACACATGAACATATTTAGCTTTTTAAAACCCATATTCTACTTAAAAGAAAATTTAGGTACTGTTTATAGTAAATGGCGAACATTGATAATGAATTACTCTGATTTTGTTGGTAATGGTTTTAACATAAGAAGTCTTTTGGAAAATATAATAAAAAAAAAATTAAGTACTACAGAAAATCTGTTTCTAAATTCAAAGCCTCTAAAATATTATTGAGTTTCATATTTTCTAATAATCTTTGGTTTTCATATGGCCGATAAGGTAGCAAAAGCTTTAAGTCTTTGCATTCGTTAACAAATTTTTTATAGTTGTTGATTAAGTACAGTACGCTGTGTCCCTGAAAATTCATCTGTGATTCCAGCCAACTATACAATTTTGGATCTATATTACAATGCAGAAAAGCATGAATATCACCTTGGAATAACTCTTTCATGAGTTTACAAGCTTCACGGTTTATAATCAAATCTTCATAGTTCAAATTAACATTTCCTTTATCAAAAACAGTCCCCTGAAATAGAAATAAAAAGATAAATTACACAATTCCTATACAAAAAAATAGTCTTGAAAATAGTTATTGAAAGGAACACAACAGATTAAAATCACTATTTTTGAATTGTTGAAATCAGTCTCTACATGTCATTTATAATAGAGCATGCTCGCCGCGTGTCTCAACAAGAATTATTTGTGCTTCAGCTGCAGATTTCATTAGAATAAGATAGTACAGTAAAATATTCCACAAATACTCTTTACTTGGCAAAAACTCTTTACTTGTCATATTAACTCTTTACTCGATATGTTTAGAACTACTAGAAAAACATTGCTTACACTGTGGTAAACCAACACACACAGAATTTGAAGCTAACCAACAGTAGTTCTTAGAAAATTACATTAGAAGAAGAGAAGAAGAAAAAGTCTTTTTATTTATAAAAATTACATAATATAAATTACAAAATAATATTTTTGGATTTAAAACCGAAAATCAGAAGTGCTACATGGTCTGTTGACCGTCAGAGGAGACTGTGTTTTATAACAAAATTATATTTACAATGTAAAAGTTATATAAATATTTTAATTACAAAAAGAGTGGTACCAAAATTCTCCAATTTATTAATTGTTAAATTCTCTGGTGAGCATTATTCTATAGGAGAAAGCAGACTTGCAGTAATTTACCAATGCTATCTAATCGTTTCCATTTAATAAATCTATTACTTGATCTCGAGATAAATTTCTAGATTTTAACCATTTAATTCTAAATTCAGAGATTATCTGACAAGCAGCCAGCAAGTGATAGAGATCTTCTGTTTCTTCTGTATTACACATGCTACAATTATTATTTGTTTGCTTGAGGTGTTTATAATTTAAGTTCAAAACATCAGCTCTAATTTCAATTACCCATCTGATCACCTTCAATGAGCTTATGTCATCAATCAATATAATTTACTGAAGTTAAATGAGGGAAAAAAGGAAAATCACATTACAATCTGAAATGAAACCCACATAGTTCTGGTGCTGCCATCTGTTAGAAACAGCAAGAACTTGTTGAACGTTCCAATACAATAATATGAAAATATAATTTATAATATTTTATTAATATTATTTTATTTATTATATCTTCAAAACCTGGTTTATAGACTCATTAAGGTAAACCACTGATAGATGTATACATAAAATATTTTAATTAATAAACAAAATCGGGAAATGCTATTCATCCAAAGGCGAAATACACTTACTACTTAAATATCTTGGTAGATTATTGATTCAACATTACAATTATTGAAGCTTCATACTTTACCACGGATGTTAAAGTAACAATTTGTTTAATAAGTGATCAGCTTGTCCTACTGGAAAATATTCTAATTTAATAGTCAGACAAGAACACTAGCGGATCCAGGATTCAATTTTGGGGGAGGGCTTCAGCCCGGAAGCTTTTTTTTTCATAATTACTTTGGAAAGAAACTAACTACCTATATGAAATGGTGTTTAAGTGATTCCTTAAGTCCTTTTAAATGTAATTACACGAACAACAATACTTTAAGAGGTTTTTTTAAATTTTTTTTGCCATAACACATGGTTATGTTTTACCATTTTCTGGGGAGGGGGGGGGGGCTTCAGCCCGAAAGGCCCTCCTCCCCCGTAGATCCACCCGTGATACTAGATAAGGTTGTCAGAAGATTCTAATAATAAAGCTTAGGGACGAAACAAACTCGTTATATCGACGTGAAATCGACTGACCTTTAAAATTAGGCAGGTATTATCATCATATTTTTATGTTAATATAAAACAAGTCTACCTCTTCAAAATCTTCAACAGCAAGGGGCTGTCCAACAGCCCAGAAAAATAGGCCTATAAACACTGCCGTCTTATCCGGTGTCTCATGAACAAACTTTTGTAAAAACAACTCTAAGGTTTTTGATGGTACATAATCTCCTACTAGACCAGTACAAATCATATCTCTTATATCTTGGTTTTCATCTAAAATAAGTCTAACACCAGACACCCATAAGGTCAATTCTGTAAAAAAATTATATTGTATAATTAAACAAGTAAAACATCTTATGCTGTTACCCAATGGTTTATTATTTCCAAACAGATAACCCTAATGAACAATAAAAAATCTGGTGCACACATCACATGACTTTCACTTACCACCCTCTTCTTGGCAGAAATAATAATTTTCAGACAAATGGGAAGTGAAAGTAAAAATTATAGATGCTATATGTATTTACATTTCATTCTAGGTATTTTTATTTGTTTAATTAATTGTAATTTATACAATTAAATATTAAATAATACCAGGAATAGTATTTATGAAAACGGCATATGTATATGTACATAATATTGTGATGGTCCCTATTATATTAAGCTCATGTTATGTATGAAAGCATGTTCTAATCTTTCGGATGTTCTCATATTCCTTCGGTTCCTCCATTACAACAATGTTCTGTTACAATCTCTTATTTTTCCCTTATTTAATTATCAAATTCTTTCATATTTTATATTTAACTATTTTTTATATTAAAGATGAATGTGAAATGGTTAATTATTTCAAATAAAAAAAAATTAAAAGTACCTTAGAGGAAGCTAATATTGAAAATTAGCCATCAAAGCCTTGTTAGAGAACATCAATGAGAATCAAACCTACACTATATTAAAAACTGCTCAATAATACACTGATATACTGAGTTTAATCAAAATCGTTAGCCGTTTTTGTGAAAATCTTAAAAATCTATAAAATAAAATAAAATTACAACACACACACAGACACACCATTTTGTGGGACTTGGTTATTTAGACTCAGGGGACCTCAAAAGGTGTATTTCTTTTCTGACAACTCAGATTCTAAAATTTTCATGATCGTAATACTTACCCTTACTATATATTACATATATAGGTAAGTGAAAGTAAAAAGTGTTTATGAATTATTACACCAGGCTTAAAAAGGAAATATATTTATTTATTTATTCTGTGTTATAATAAATCCTAAACACTTTAAACAAATTGTTTCTCTATCTTCATCAATAGGTGAGATGTGGGGATTTAAAATCGCTAATCAGCCACCATTTTGTTGGTGATCTATTATTTGTTGGTTTGATTAGGGAAAAACAAAAAAAAATCTAGGAAAACTAATTAGCCATCTGTTTGTTGATGTGATTAGAGTGGAAAAAAAAATCAGTCCAGTAGTCTTGGAAAAAAGTTATAGACAGTGGATCTATAATCTATGAATCTATAATCTTCACTATTTTGAAAATAAACATCAGATTCTGAGGACCATCCTGGTGATCTTTGATTTTGTAGAATAATTTTTCTGCCTATTGAATAATATTTCCTAGTTATAAATAAAATTCATACAGGATCAGAAAAACAGAGACAATTAATAACCAACTTAAAAATAGATAAATATTTGAGAAATTTCATTATAATCAAATTATATGAGAGATTACAAAAAAATAAAGAACTAAATACTTACTACAATCTATTGAAGACTTATCCAACAAAACAAGAAAATTGTTTGCTAGCAATTCAGCACATGCTAATCTACACTGATGGTCAGCATCTGGTTGAGAATAAGTATTAATAAGATCAACAATTAGTCCTACTTCCTCATTGTTCAATGAGTTATTCTAGGGGAAAAAATATGCAATAAATAATATATAAGCTTCCAAATATTAATAAAATAAGAAATTCATCGACTTACCTGTGATCTAAGGAAGCTGTTGAGGCAACTTAAAGCATTACTTGCAACAGATCTATGGGAATTTTCGGCTATATTGTAAAATAATTGAACTATTTTCATTTTCTCAGATAACTTATTGAAAGCATGAGGAAAAAACTGGAAACATTTCAATAATTTGACTAAATCTTCTTGATGATTATCGACGATGATCTTTTTCGATAAAATGTCTCCGATATCTTCAGACTTCTTGACTGACTCGCTAAATTTATTTTTTATCAAATCGTCATTCATTTCCAGCTTTAAAGAATCGTGAATATCTGGACAAAATGTTGAGGAACTATTGGAAGCAATAAATTCGAGAAATTCTAATGTCACACCTACTACATCGTACTCATCAGATTGTAGTAATTTTACAATGGTATGATGTAGTTCTTCCACATTGTTATCTTTGAAGTTTAAAAGAAACAAAAGTATTGAAGAATGGACTAAGAACACTTCATATCCATAATGGTTATTTGGTTTGTTCGAGAAAAGAACATCTTTCAGAATATTTTTCAAAGTTGTTATAGTGTCATTAGATATTGCACTAAAATAGTTAACAACTATGTGAATTATCACAAGTAAAGATGTATCTTTAACTATAAAGGAATGGTTTAGTTTATTTAAAATATTTAACATTTTTCCAACCCATCCATTAATGTGTAATTTCATTTTTTCACAATTAAAGTCTTCTAAAGCCCTGCTTTGTTGAATCAATTTTAGTACCTTCAATCAAAAATATTGATAATAATGTTTAGACTATGGAAGCTTTTATTATTTTTTACTGTAGTTTAAAAATTAATATACAACATCCTTACCATAAGTAAATAGCCATGCACATGATTTTCATATGATGCTTGAGATATATGGCTCATTAATTCATCAATTTGTGATTCATAAGAAGAAGATGTAATGAGTGATGCCAAAGCAGTGGCTGCAAGAGCTCTGGTTTTCATTACGCTACTTTGAGCACATTTCATAATAAATGGTACGTATTTCAATAGCTGTAATGTAA
Source organism: Nezara viridula (assembly GCA_928085145.1). NCBI lineage: Eukaryota > Metazoa > Arthropoda > Insecta > Hemiptera > Pentatomidae > Nezara > Nezara viridula. The sequence continues at coordinate 28,416,399 of OV725077.1, read as the reverse complement.
TGGATATTTTTTAATTCAATTTATTTTTTTAATATTCTAATCGATAGAATATTTAAAATTATACCTGTAAATTGGAATCTGTTCCCTCCAATGATGAAGGATAAAGTCTCCCCAAAAGAAGTAGAACTGGATAAAGTGCTGGATACATATGGTTAGTCGAAGAAGCTTCCAAATGAGAAAGAAGCTCTGAATACAGTATTGGGTACCTACAAGAAAATAAATTTTAAAAATAAATAATTCTAAATCTATTTATTTATGTAAGCTTTGAGATTTACAAGCATATTGCAACTTATGTCTGATGCCTGTTGACATTTGAATATTTGAATTAAGAAATGTAGAAAAAGGTAATAAGTAGACCTGACAGTATAAAATAGTTGATATGAAAAGTAGTGATGGGCAATTTCTACTATAGGTCAAAACAGAACAACCCGTTCCGTTCTACTACTAGTATTGAACATAAAAAAAAAAAAAAACTAAAAATTAAAAAAAAACAGAAAAATTATTGAAACAGAAAATAAATGGGAAGAAGTACAAAAAAATGATGTGGCAGAGGAAAACAAAGGGTTTAATAAAAACATCGGAGAGAGCCCGAAAGTTACATTATCCAAAAGATGCACCTGAATCAAAATCAATATTTAATCTGAACAGGTAATAAGAAAAGAATGTTTGATGAATGAATGAATGAAAAGGGTATCAAGAGATGGTTTTCTCAATAGAACAACAACCAAGATTTATATATCATTGCTAAAGAATTGATGAATATAATTGCCACTTCAGTTTCGTGCAAGAGAATATTTTCATGTTAATCAACAAAAAGTCTGTTTATAAAAAAATATTTTTGTTTTTAAAACACTTCTCAGGCTTAGATTCAAGAATATTTTTTTGTTTTTTTGCTTCAGTTCATATCAAAAAAAGTCTTATTCATTTATATGAAAAATTAGAATTTTTATATAAAAATTAATTTATGTAAAAAAATAAAAAGCACATGAGAAGGAGTTGATCGGGGGGTGCGGTCAAATAAATACTAATTATTTAATTTTTGCCGACGTTTCGACCCACTTTGTAGGTCTTCATCAGGGCTACAAAAGATACAAAACATAGTGAAAATAAAATAAATGAATATAAGTAGATATAAAAAAAGAAGAAGTTGTGTGATACAGAAATAAAAAGATGATATCAGAGATATAGTGGGTGACAATGCAGTTAAAATAACAAGTATTATATATGTAGAAGATATAAACAAGAATGAAAAATAAGTATGAATAAAAATAGAAAATAAAGGAGAATATAGCATGTAAGTTAAAAGTGAACAGATTGCGATAAAAGATAAGGAATGCTACATTCTCCTTTATTTTCTATTTTTATTCATACTTCTTTTCCATTTTTGTTTGTATCTTCTACATATATAATACTTCTTATTATTTTATATCTACTTATATTCTTTTATTTTATTTTCACTATGTTTTGTATCTTTTGTAGCTCTGATGAAGACCTGCAAAGTGGGTTGAAACGTCTGCAAAAATTAAATAATTAGTATTTATTTAATTTAGTATTTATTTGATCGCACCCCCCGATCAACTCCTTCTCATATTATATCAACGGTCAACCATCTCTACATCATTAATAAAAAGTATAGTTTTGTATAAAAGATATTCCAAAATTTTTTATTTGTGTCCATTAATACTTTTTTTTAATTGGATTCAATTTCAATGAGAATAATAAGTTTGTCAAAGTATAAATTTAACTAATTAAATTTGAAATTCCAAAATGGAAAAGGGTTACTGCAAGGTTGCTGCATATCTCCCACTCTATTCAAAATATACTGTAATGTAAATATTACATAGTGGTGCAAAAGCAGTGACATCACGAACTACTGTCCAAAATAGACAAAGAGGTGGAGAAAGACAGATAGAAGGGGAAGCAAGTGCCAGTTGTTAGAGGAGAAAGTGACCAGCCGGCAAGGAAAGAAGATCGAGACTAGCAGAGAGTGACAGGTCAGCAAGTAGTGAGTGTCTAGACGAAGACAGAAAAATAGAAGATTGTAGAAGTTTAATACAGTGAAGTCTACATCATCAATACAGAGGAAGATTCAGAGCGGATTGGGGTGAGTGCAAAAGAAATGGCGACAATTAGGAAGTGCGTCAAGAAAGAGTAGACCCCGACAAAACTGAATAGAAATCCATAAATGTTATATACAATTAATGTATGCTTTATATTATATAATTGAGGAATGTGTGTTTATTGTCTCAACCCAATCTGAGAAATAATTTAAAGTAATTGTGTAAAATAAATATAATTTGATTCAGAAATTGTTTGTTTACTTTTCTAAGGAAGATTAATCTAACAATACCTTGATGAATGTCTAAAAGGATGGATGAGGGAATGTGGGAGAATGGGCATTCAGCCATTTATTATTTGCTGATGACCAGGTATTAATTGCACAAGATGAAGAGGATATAAGCTACCTATTCAGAAAAATAATATATCATTATGAGCAGGGAGACAGCTAAATAAATGACAACAAAACTAAATACATGTACACAGAGAAAGAAGAGAGTAGCAACCAAACATTATGCAATAAAGTAAGGTGGAACTATTTAGTTTTTTGGAGTCCATAATTGAAATTAAAAAAAGGATCACAATTGGTAAAAATGCAATGGATATGCTTAATTCTTTACTCTGGAGCAGCAATATTCTAATAAAAACAAAAAAGCTAACATACAAAGCTTTGATAGAAAACTTAATATAACTATATAAGAAAACTATATATGGTTCGAAGACATGACCTCTCAGTATGACCCAGGAAAAAAAAATTCTTTCAGTTGAAATGGATTTTTGGAGGACAGCAGCAAGGATATCGCGGATTGAAAGGGTAGGTAACACCACTGGAAATAAAACAAAATATCCTAGAGGTGATGAAAGAAAGGAAACTGAAATGGTATGGCCATGTGAGACGAATGGGTGACAATAGAATACCAAAAATAATTATGGATTGGAAGGCAAAATGTAGAAGAAGGAGAAGACCCCCATTTAGATGGAAGGATAGAGTGGTGGAGAGTAAGGCTGGTAGGGAACTGTCAGAGGTGAATGTGATGCACCAGGAGAGATGGAAGGACTTGCTGAAGCAGGAGTTTAATTAGGAAAATTGAAGAAATTCCTAAGGGGAGAGGGGAAAAACATTGAAATATAAAGGAAATTTAATTTAATTTTATAATAGAAAAAATAGATAGTAAATAAATAAAGTGAAGAAATTAGAATATTAACTGATAATAAGTAATTAAATTGGTTATTTCATTCATATTTCAATTACAAACTACATTCCTATTGGATAACATGATCAATTTACCTTTGAAAAAAGAGCCTGCCCGTCATTCTGTTTCTCCAGCTTAGAGTTTCAGATTTTCCTCGAGGAACACCAAACACTCTTGACATTAATGCACTAAGCAAAAGAGTAGAAGAATTTCTTTCCTTAAAAAAAATAAAAATAAAATAAAATTGAATTAAATAAAATAAAAAAATGTTTATAATGAATTGAATTTCTAGCCAACAGAAGGACGTATCATATAATAATAAAATGCTTTTTTGGATTACTACTACAAATGAGATACCTTTAATTATTTCTAATTAGGAAAGAAAAAAAGGGAAAAAGATGAAAACGAGAATTCAACTAAAAATTATTTACAAGTATAAAATAATTACAGCCCAAGTGTTAGAGTTGAATCCATTGATGGCAGTAGCGATACCTTCTGCTACGTAAGGGCCAACAGCTTCGCCCAAGCTAGAGCCACGGTAAAGGGCTCTCAGAATATTCAGAGCATGCACTCTCCCTGTGAATTATAAACATGATCAGTATTCAACGTAAAATATAAGGAATTAAAAGACAAATAAGAACAAAAGTAAATAAATGACTAAGAAAGTAATTCTATCTAATAATCATATCTGTCTTGTATTCATATTCTAAATGTGCTTGCATAACTACTTAAAAATATTAGTTGGTTGTTAGTAAATTTAACATCTATGAATACTGAAAATTGGTATTGCGATTTGATGCCTTCAATATCTGATTGAAATTCAAGACTACTGAAAATATATTAACTTACTCAAATTATAAATTATAATTATGGGAGTCTTATTAAATTATAGTTATATATGGCAATATCATAACTTATAAGTAAATATGCACATAATTTTAATTAATTTAATGCAAAATCTATTTTTAAATTATTATTAACAAAGAAAAATCTGCCCACCAACTAAAAATCTAGTGAATTATGTAAGAAATACATTATTTATATTTTATGGAACACCACACATTTACCTTCTGAGCATCCTTCTTTGGCAATATTGAGAAGAGAGGACATTGCTTTATGCAGACTCTTGCATGAACCACTTTCCAATTCACTGCATATAAGTCCCTATTATTAACAATTTAACAATTAACAAAGTTATATATTAATAATTAAAAAAATAAAATGCAAAATAAGGTTAGAAAAAATATTATCTATCTAGTCAAAGCTCAAATGATTCATACACTTTAGTAGCTAATACCTCTGGTTTCACTAGCAAATATTTGATTTCCACCATTAATTCTAATTAACTTTGTAAGAAGAGCCGCAGTGGTCGAGCGAGTTATTAATAACACACAAAAAAAATATAAATAAAATAATTAATAACTAGTAGGCCCGTGCAAAAAATTAGCACAGCATATTGTTATCAAATGCTAAATTAATAAGAAAATAAAATAATGCAACATATCAAAAGATAAAGAAATCTAATGTTCTTTTATCAATAAATATAATTGACAAAGAAAAAAAAAATTAATATAAATGTTCATTTCTGTTTGGAACCAAGATGTATACAAATTTCAGTAAACTGTATCTCTGCTAAATTTGTCCGATTTCAATAATTTTTTTTTTCAATTTGTAGAGAATTTAGTAATCTTTTATATAATCATGGGCATAACCAAGGGAAAAGTGTGTAATTTTTTAGTTATTCGCAAATAAAGTTTGTTTTCTTTCATAACTTGTTTGCATGAATTTTCGGGGTGATTGGACTATTTTGCCCGCCTGAAAGAGAAGGAAGCCTTCGAAAGTGGTGGCTCAATCTTGAGATTTGGTGAAAAATTAACAATGATATGGCTTGCCCATCGATAAATAATATAAACTCCTCCTCTCGATCATAGAGACCTCAAGTCGACGAAATGAGACATGTATTCAATGACAGTACTATAATTAATGTAAGGTTGTGTGGATGCAAACCCTATGCCTTGCATTATTTCTAAAGTAGTACGTTTCTGGGCTTAAAAACGCAGGATCCGATAGTTCCGGAGGAACTATCTGGGTCTTGCTGTACGCATCAAAATCTTCAAGATCCAATTTAACCCGTATTGATCTACAGACCTACCACCGTTCCAGTATTGAAGCCTAGCAAAATGTTTGTATCGACTTTATTTATTTTAGAAAGAAAAACAAAAGAATACGATTCGCTAACCCCTCCCGTGAAATTCTGAATCCAACGGTACCCCATTCATGGTATTTGAGCATGACAGGAGCTTATATTTGGTACAAAACCGATTTCGAGCCTTACTGCAATAATATATCTGAGGATAAATTAAAACAATTAAGTTGGGCTCCCTAGTTGACAACTTAGACCACAACAGCGCGGGTTCGATTCATACATGGAGACAGTAACTTCCTCACCCTGAGATTCATAGGGAAGTAAGCGATCCCTGTGTATCTTAAACCAATTGCTCCTAGTCCTTCAGGTTGGGGGTTGGCTATAGAGCTGACAATCCCCAATCTCATAAAAAAATTTGGTGGAAGACTGAAGCAAAAGATTACCAACCATCTTGCAGGAAAGTTCCTGATGAAGAGGGAGTGAAATATTATCGCGTCCGGTTAGTTAATGTGCTCCCCGGATATCTCGAAGTAGAGAGAACAAAATGATCACTACTGTCGCCTATAACAACCCTAAGCTGTTGCAGAAAACTCATGACTTAAAATGTCGAAGTCAATAGGCATAGGAAAAAAATAAAATAAAAAATTTGTAAGAGTCTTAAGGAGAACTACAATTCAAACCAGCCAGGAGATGTATAGCCTTCGAATTTATCTTTAATCTTTAAAAGAATTTAATTAGCTTTCAAATGAGTACCAATAGTTTTCCAGTAAACAGACAATTTTTGCTTTATTAAAAAAAACAATTTTTATTCGCACTATTTAGGTTTTTGAAATATGTTTTTAACCCATTAAGAATTTTACCAAACCCAGCCTTATTGTACATCTACAATAAGGAACTATCAATTAAATTTCGTAGAAATCACTATTTATAAGATACAGGAATCAATAAGTTACTTAGTGTATTGAATCTTTCTTTTCAATAAAGGGACAAAAGCATGAAGAGAGACTGAAATTATTAAGTGATAATGTATAAATTTCATTTCTAAATTATTCAAGCAATATTTCCCATTTATTATTGAAATAGTTTATTAACATACAATTAATGGAAATAATTTTTCAGATATGGGAGAAATTTGTGATCATGAATTGTAATAATAGATACTACCGACCCCCAGGCATACATACTGCTCAAAATTAAAATATGTTATTCAAACATTTCACTAAGATAATAAAACAATATTTAAAATTTACCTGTACTATAAATGGTATCCCTGCACTTCTTCTAGTAGCACTTAATTTTTCATTTATCAATATTTGATCCAATGTTTCATCTAACCATTTCTTTGGCAATTCATGAAGTTTACCAGAATTACATCTAGAAATAAATAAAAATATCACATTCGAAATTAAGTAAGCAATGAATTAAATTAACAACAATCTTCACAATATACTAACTTCCATAATCTCCCAGACAGTTTGGAAAAACCAATATATGCTTGTTCAAATGCTCCTCTATGCTTAGTTTCAGACAGAAGACTGGTAAGATGTTTTCCAATAGCTAGAATTTGATCTTCCGTAAGAAGACCATCATCTATAAAATAATGATAGTACAAAAACAAAATTAGCAATATTATATATTTAATGAAATGTTAATTTTAATAAATATCATTATGAACATCTTAAATTATTGTGTATTTGGATCATTATTTAGGCCAAAATTGGACTCATTATTTTTAAGTTCTTACATCTTCAAATATATTGATGCTATAGTCATCAATTTTTACTTTCCCTTATTATATGTGTAATATATAATAATTGTGTTTCACTTTATATCAGCGGTGAAACACAATTTTCTCAAAAATGCTCCAACGACTTTGATTAGACTCGGTGTATCATTGTATAATTGATATGGTCTTTAATATCATTTAGGTCTTATCCCCACTGATGTCGCTTTACAGGGCTTAAATGCCCAATGTCAACATTTCTTCCTCTAAAGTACCTTTAATATGGTTTATTTGAAAAAATGAACTCTCTTTTATTGACAGTAACTATAAAAAATGGCTAAATATAAAGTTTGAAAAAATATGATAATGGGAAACTGGAAAAAATTGCTTATCCAGATCGAAAATTAATCTCCGGAAATAATAGTCAGAAGGTATACGTGTAATATATCGTTAGAAAGTAGAGAATTTTAGAAAAAATAATATCAAATAAATAAAGTTATAGAAGGTAACGGAGAGTGACGAAAAAAAAAAAATAGTAATTTCAGAAAATTAACATTATTTAAGGTAAATCACATGTTTCCAAGGAAGTTAAATGAAATTTACTAACTAAATGTAAACTTTTTTAAGTTTGAAAAAAAAGTATTTAGAATCCACCTCATCAAGGCAATGGCATTGCTTAAAAAACTATTTCATATTACTAATGTCATAACATCACCAGAATTCAAATTATTACCTGATGGCAGTGCTACCTCACCTCATTATTGCAAAGTCAAAATGGTCTACTTCAATACTTATACATAAACATTAACATTATATAAATAACATAAACATAACTGTTGAATCCTTTGCAGAATAGACTTACCAACACCATTTTTCTTAATAGTAGCTCTTTCTGACAATTCACCAAGAAGAAGCGAAACTTCTTTCACAGTTCTCCAAGAACAAAGTAGTACCATTTGAGAAGTTACTTGGGGTTCACCATCTTTTTTGGATTCACCTTTTTTTTTGCAGAAAAGAAATTAATAAACAAAGCAGCTGCAATATTAAACAAATCATGAATTGTGGAATATTAAAAGAAACATTGTTTCTCACTGTAACTAAAATCCATTGGAATGTGGCCTTCAGGAGATGAATTATTAACGACACAAGCCACAGTATCATTACATTCAAACGCTGTTTCAATTATGTCCTCTATCAAAGAGCACCATTTTCCATCGTTTCCAATTTCTCTGAAAAAATGAAAGCAAATTATGCGAACCATTGTTGTAGGAAGCATTATAAAAGTAGTTTCAAAATAATGTAAACATTAAATTATAAGCCAAGATTTTTCATAGGTAAAAAAAAACCTATACCACTACAACCCATGGAGGGTCTTGGGTGCAGTACTTTGTAAGGGAATACTGTTTCAAAGTCATTGGTTTGTGCAGGGAGGTGATTGGGCTGAGATTATGTACAACCGTCAGGTTCCCCCCTAAATCATTTATGTAATATTAAAAGTTTCCACATATCGAAAGTGGGTGTGTTCCATATGGATCTCCTGACCTTGGTTTGATGTAACAGAATAAATACACAGCCAGATATAAATCCAGGACCTTGAGCATGGGAAGTGCATTATTCATTTATATACCATAAAAAAAAAAAAAAACCTGTACCACTAAAACCCATGAAGGGTCCTAGGGTTTAGTACTATTTAGGGAAAGCACTGATTATTAGTCAAGAGTTGTGCAAGGAAGCTATTTGACTAAGATCACACTCAGCTGCCAGGTTTTCCCACTTAATTATTTAATTAAGGGTACCTACTTTACAGAGACTGGGTATGCCCCAGTAGGGTCTCCTGATTCCAGGGTCACCCCATGGCTGATGAAAAAGAATAAATAATTTTTCTGCCATGCGCCGGGATTCAAACTCGGGACCTTGACCAATAATTAAAGTAGACAGTTAATAATAAAATCTTTCTTATATATTGTTTCTATATAAATGTATTTAAACATGTATAATATAATGTAATGATACAGGTTTAGTATGAATTTATATTATTACTTATTTCAATAAGATATTAATAAAAAGGCAGGATTAATGAAGTAATATTTTCCCACATTATTTTTGAAATTATAAATTTTTCAATCACAAATAGTAAAATTACATGTCTAATTATTTTTTAACGTATTTTTCATTTTTATTATTATAAAGTTCTAAGGAAGATAATAAGGTACCCTGTATTTAGATCGTAGGATGGAGTCTGGCTGAGACAGATATAGGCACACCACAAGTGGATTAAAAGACCATCCCCAGCCTCTAAAAGTGGATACTCTTAATTAAATAATAATCAGGGAGACCTCCTTGCACAAGCACTGACCAAGAAAAAGCAATCCTTACAAAGTTAAAATAAGAACAGACTTTTTATTGAAGCATTTGAACAAGAGTTTTTCTGAATATAAAATCAGTACTATAAATATAGTACTGAATAAATGACATTTAGTAATCTTAGAAACTGACATTCATAAATGAAACATTTATTTTCACAAATAATAGAATATACAAAAAAATTTAGGTAATTCTAACATTTTTAATTGTATATTAGGGATAAAACACGTTTTATCCGTAATATACTAATGTAGTTGTATTGTAAATTTTAGCTATTGATATATTATATATCGTTCTTGTAAAATTAATAATATTGTAATAACATTGAACCTACTTCAAATCTAATGCTTGCAGTATATGTCTAATTACAAACAAATGGCCGTATAATGGACCAGATGATGCAGCTCGTAATAAACTTTCTTTAGCCACCTGTAGCTCATCTTTTAAGGCTGCCAAGGTAGACGTCAAGCAAAAGTAGCTAGTGCTTTGTGTTCTAAAACATAGTAAATCATAATAATAATCAAGAAAAATAAAAACAATTTTTTTTTTTTAATAAATACCACACAACCAAACTATTTTTAATGCTAATTTAAAAATCCATAAACATAATAATAGTAAAAATATTTCTTACACACTGTTATCATCGATGATTCCATTAAATGTTGCCAACAAGCTCATATAATATCCAGCTGATATACTATCAGGAGGCCTTATGCTCGAACTTAGAATTAATGTGTTTTTAATATAGTTGTTGACATGTGATTGGTTCTAAAATGAAAAGAAAAAAATCTTATTTACTTAACAATATGTCCTCAAAGTAATTGATAATATCTTCAACAGTTTGAAGAAAAAAAACAAAACAAAGGGTTTTAGAAATAGAGAGTTAGACCACAACTTCATTATCAAACAAATATTTAAAAATAAAATAGGTACAAGTAAAAAACTGAAAACAGAACCTCTTATTGCCACTTTAAGAGAAAAGAACTTTACTCTCTCTACGTCTGCATAATATATAATCAAGGGTTATATGTTTATTATAAGTATTAGTCATTTATTTTCAAGTAGTAAATATTTTCAGAAGTTTTATAAGAAACAATGAAGAGGACGCATCTGATGATGCCCAGTGAACTTTCAAAATTAAGATATCCTAATTTGTATAAGCTATAGTGAATGATTATTTATTGTGATTAAATAATGAAAATTTTCAAAATTAACTATTTTTTCAGAAAATTCTATTCCCTAAAAATTACTGATTTAAAAATATAAATAATTAATAGTTTACGATGCTTTTATAAAAATATATATATATATATATATATATATATATATATATATATATATATATATATATATATATATATATATATAAAATATTTTCATAATATTTGTATTTTTGAAGTGAAAACTTCTTTAGGCGTGTTTTGCACTTTTTTGTGGAGAGTGAATTAGATTGAACCGTCAGATTTCCAATACATAACGCTCTGATAAATTTGGCTGGAGTGCACTAATAGAAGTGTTTTTGCATATGGATTAAAATATCTCAAAAACTCAAAATCAGAACATATTGTATGAGATGGTAATGTTCATAATTTTAACCTCTTTTTAATGAGCTATTATTCAAAAATGTATCTTAATGCAATGTCGTGTTAGAGAGGCGAAAAAATAATGTCGAAAACCAAATGACGAGTTTTACTGAAGTTTTGGATTAAAATATATCAGAAAATAAAAATCGGACCTGCATACTATAAGTAAGGAAATTGCTCAGCAGTTCATCCTCTCTGTAATGGACTATTATTCAAAATTGTATCTTAGAGTCAAAAACCAAATGATAACGTGATTTATTTAAGATATGGATTAAAATATCTCTGAAATTAAAAATTAGATCTGCATAGTGTAAGCGAGGGAATTATTCAGCATTTCATTCTCTCTGTAATGGGCTATTATTCAAAACTATATCTTAACGTGACACTCTGTTTTAGGGAGGCGAAGGGAAAAAAATAGTGTCGAAAACCAAATGATAACGAGTTTTAAAATATCTTAGAAACTAAAAATCGGACCTACATACTGCAAGCGAGAGAAATGTTCAGCGTTTCATCCTCTTTATAATGAGTCAGTATTTATAATTTATATTTCATATTATTAATCTTGCGTTGTTAATGTTTTTACTTCTATCGTATGGTCTAAAGCACACCTTAATTTTTTTAATAGGTTTAGATAACAATCAACTTATGAATTAGTGTACAAGATAGAAAGAATATAAAGTAAATCAAAAAGTATTTTGAAATGGTGTAACTATTTGTCAGTTATATAAAAAGAGAACACAATAGCATAAAATCTGTCCTTCCCTCACGATTCTTAAGTTGTTCCCCTATAAACAAAGATGTGCAACCTCTTAACTAATATACATGTTTTAATCTATTTGAAAATTGACAAAAACTGTTTATGGAAGATCATGATTAAGGTGGGTACCTGTAGGTGATTGGTGAGTACACGTAAGATGTCTCTGAAGCAAATGATACTAGACATGCTTGAAACTTATAAGAAAGAGGACTATAAAGGAAGGAGATGGTCCGGGTCGGCAGTCATAAATAGGCTAAATAGTGGCAAAACTATTTTATTAAAAGCCAACGTTTCGACCCGACTTTGCAGGTCTTCTTCAGAGAAGTGTTTTCAGCTAGGAGTTTCATTTAGAACTGAGAAGACCAGCAAAGTCGGGTCGAAACGTTGGCTTTTAATAAAATAGTTTTGCCACTATTTAGTCTATACATGACTGCCACCCCGGACCATCTCCTTTCTTTATAATGCAATGGTCAACTATTACATATTCAAAGAGGACTATAATTAAACAAGTAAAGTAACTTACATATAAGTAAAAATAAATGATAAACCAAAACAATAAATGTAATCCATCAACCATTATATTTTTATAAATATATTACCTCAAAATTCAATAAACTAGAAGGGTAACATGAAAGCAAATCTCTAGCAATGATTTTATTGTCTTCATAACTGTCTAACAAACAAGAAAGTAAAATCTGAAAAACAAAAATACATTAGAATCTAATAAAATCAGCCATAATTCTGTTTTTAAAAATATCAAATGTTAGGTCTCTTGTCCACTGGAATCAGTGACTTAATGGGAAGCAGCCCATAAATCACTAGATGTAGCTATGAAAATTAGTTGCGCCTTGATGCTTCCATTGGATAAGAGGCCTTAAAAAAATAAACATAATTTGAAGGATTGTTAAAAATGATAATTACTTCAGCAGATCTCTGGTTATAATCTCCATATATGCCAAGCTGTTTCATTAGAGCAAGACCTCCTAATGCAAAAGACCGTCTAGATGGTGAAGACCCCGGAAATATTGATTCAAGGCAAAGTTTTTTAAAGTCGGCCAGAAATCTCTGATATTCGTCGAGAACATAAGTTAAATTTTCACTGGTCATTTCACTTCTCGCATTCTTCCGTTGCCTTCGCTCTAAAGCTGATCTGCTATCTCTAACTCTAGTTAATAACTGTAACAAAAAAAAAAATCGATATCAATAAGGTTGAAAGGAGAAAGCACTTTTAAAAATTAGTCAACATAAATAGAAATATTAACATTGTACTGCTAAACAATTTAAAAAAATACTATTCTTCATATAAATTAACTTTTAATGATGTAAGTTTAATACTATTACAATGGTAGTAACAGTTCAGTGATGGTTACAAAAAGAGTTGAATAATTGAAAAAATAAAACAATAAAAACATGATTATTCTGCATGACATCTGGTTTAACATTGTCATTTATTATGTTACAAGAAGATGAAGGAAAATCTGTTTATTATACAAACTTTTTTTGAAACTGCAAGTATGTTCTGTCTGACTGCTGGGTCTTGTGTAGATAAATTGTAAATAAAAAATGTTCTAATTAGATTTAATTCCACAGGTGTGAATTCTTCAGTTGATTTAGATGTTTCTACAATAAGAGATAAACAAGACAATCTAACCTGAAAAATAAAAATAACTTTCAAATACAAAAACTATAAGGAATAAATAGAATCTAAAAATTGATCAATAAATAAGTTTATTAAAGTTGAATACAAAATGAAGATATTATTTTAAATATTCGACTAATTTTTGTAATGGATACAATTATCAATCGAATCAAAGTTTTCAATTGCACTAAAAAAAATTGTTATAAAAATCATGGTGTGGTGATGGTGGCTGATTTCATTCAAGATCACATCCAACACACTTTTCATGGAATCCTTCGAAACAAACCTGATGTGTCTAAAGATAGATCAATCCCGTTCTTTAATAGTAAAAATGTTTTAGAGCCCTTCACATTTGATTGTTTTATATAAAAAGTTATTTACATTTATAATATATAAAAAAAAACATACATACATGATAATGACTAATAACAACAATTACAATCATATGAAGAATGCGTTTAAAATATAAATTTAATTTTGATTGTAGCAGTTCAATTCAATTCAATTTGATCACTGTTGCAATAAAAAATAAACTTATATTTTACACGCATTTAATTAAATCCTAAATTATGTAATTAAAACGAGAATAAAAATTTAACATATTATTTTAACAGAGTAAGTTTTCTACCAATTTGAGTAAACAACACAATTTAAAAAAAAAAAAATTAAAAATGGAATTTTGAAATAGATTTTATATTTTAAACAAAAAATGTTGTTAGGGTCTGTTATTCATTGTATATGAACATGATTGTTATTATGTGGCTACTTTGAGTATTATTTGGGATTTCATCTACATTTACGATTATAATCGTAAATTAATTTTGAACAAAAACTAAAATAATTATATAGTGTAAGCAACTAATAATGTATTTGAAAATTTGAGGTGCCCAAAAAAGAGAAAATCTACCAATGAAGTTAATAACATTTTGTTATATTTCAAGGATTGGAATAAAGAAGATTTATAATCCTCTCATAAATCAAATCTATGTAAAAAGTTAATTGGAAAACAAAGATACAACAATAACAAAGACAAAAAAATCATTTTTCAGTAGTTGGCAGCACTGACATGATTATCAAACTGTGTCATAGCCATAATAATTTAATTTAAATCTATATAAATAAAATAAAGATTTTGTCAGTACATTGAAAATAATCAACCCGTTTTATGACATCCTACCGTTTCATACATTCCAGATACCAAAGCCACTTTAAAAAAATTTTTGTCTGTCTGTATGTCCGCATTGCAACGAACTTTTGTCAGGGGTAAGCTCAGCAATGGCTTATTGTAGACTTTTGAAATTTTGACATTGCATTAAGGTTTGCTTGACTTAAAATATAGGCTTTAAATGAAAACAAAATATTGAGTAGAACCAAAGTTATGAATTCTTGAGTAATTTGTCTAGACGTCCCAGTTAGGCAGTTACTTTGATTCTCATTCCAACCTAGTCTACCGCGAGCCACATTTAAAAGTTGTACTATTCAACTGATGGAAAAATACGAAATCCCCAACATCTGTAACGCGTTGTCGCTTAAAACACACTAATTTTTCAACTTTGTCCGATCTTCTCTATCAATGTGTCATTCGATTCACCTTCCCTAGCCTAACAAATGTATACATTTTTAGGATTAACCAAACAGATTAGCCGAAAACCGGAAGAAAAACTCCTCAAAATTAAAATTACCTCCCTTCCCCCACCCAATATTAAGAAATTAAATTTCGATCTCCCCATAATAAAATAGCCATCTCAAAAAAAGACTCTCAAATTTTAACTATACACCCGTCAACGATGGGCACATCAGCTAGTAACAAATATGGGGAAAGTTATCATAAAACATTTTTGAAATTTAGCAATTTAAGTAAATTTTAAAAAATACTTATTGATTTTTTTTACTGAAGTTCAATCAGATTTTTTTTTTCAAATTTTTAGTTAAAAATAAATTTAAAAAAAGCTTGGGAAGTCATTTGATATTTTTCCAAGTCAATTGCTCCTAAGAGCTGAAAAATGGACCTGTATTACTGTATTATATATATAGCAGATAATTGGTTTAAGATAGATTCTTACATCATCATCAAAATGGTACATGCATGATTCTAAAAGATTTACGTCCACCAAGCCTTTCCATGTCTTTGAATCATCCTTGCCGGAAAGCAGATTAAATTTCCTTCCAATCTTCAAACATGTCAATATCACATCAATCTTTTCTTCACTGTTCTCCAACCCTATACTGACAAATAACAAAAAATAAAAACTATAAAACAAAACAAATAATAAAATTCAAAAATATAATCTTATATAAGATACCTTGTGATATGTTCTAAAATAGATGAATGGTTTCTTATAACAGCAGTTAGAAGCTGCTCCAAAGGCGCTGACAATTTGGAATGCAAAAGTGGCTTCACCCAAAGTTCAAACCATTCTAATTGGTTCGTTCTTTCCTTCAAGTCTTGACAGATTAAGGCTTCAAGGGAATTAAGGGCCTAGGAATAGTTAATATTAAAATAAGTTAAAAAAAAAATAAGACAAAGGGGACAAACCTTACAAATTATCACACAATGGTTTCTTATTTTGAAACAGTTATATATCATATGTAACAGTACTTTTTTTGTCACATACAGGAAAATAAATAAAAGGTGATTACTAATATAGGCCAAAATATTTTTTTCTTCAACATTTAGTAAAATATATGGGAAAATCTTAAATGTAATCAGGTGATGTAAGACTTTCCAAAATTCAAAACAAAGGATATCAGCTTTACAGAAAAATGTTGAAAAATTACTTATAACAACATTTCTTTGCACCGAATGGTCCAATTTCAAAGATTATTTTTTGGCATTTTTAGAAATTTTTAAATAACCATATTAGAGATGACTTTACCCAAGTTTCATCGAAATTAGTACATTTGTTTAGAGGCTACAGTCTATAGCGACACAGGTTTTTCGGCTGCAATCTTGAGAGGAAAGGGCTGATGGTAATATCGAGTTCTGAGGATCATCCTCGGGTATCCTTTGACATCGATACAGAATTTCAAAACAATACTCTAAGAAAAAGGCCTCAAATGGTGCAAGGTGGACAGACAGATTTTTTTTATTCAGTTTTCGGATTCTACGTATCTTGAAACATAAACCTCAAATTTTGAGGAGAAGGGTTACCTTTTTTTTTTATTTTCTTGGAAAATTATAAAAAATGGTTATTCAAAATGAGGCAATTTCACATTTTATTCTTCAAAATTGACTTATTGACAGCTTAAAATAGACAATGGAAAGGATTAAAATATGATCAGATTAAATATTTAAAAGAAGACGTCTGGTGTTCTTATTAAAAATTTGTTCAAAACATAACTCAAAGTAGAATAAAAGATAATGTTATGATGTTGGCTTTCTCTTATTCAAATTTTTTGGACCATGCCTGTTTCCTCCCCATGGTCTTCAAATTAAAAATAACTATCTAAAATTATGACATGTTCACATCAATTAATTAAGTTTTCTGAAGTATTCAAAGACCACTGGGTTCGTCCTGGGATCAGAGTAAATGAGCAACTCTTAGTAAACTATGGAAAATCAGACAATTAAAAAAAAAATTTTGAAAACAAACTAAATATAATATAATTACATAATTTGAAGATGGGTTGGCCAATGCAGCAGAAAAAAGTGCTTTCACGAGACCAGGTGTCTGGGAGATGATTTCTCTGACAGGTACATGAGAGACTAGTACCGAAATAGCTGCATGTTTACTTCGACGATCGACCGACATTTCAGATACATCTTTTAGAATAGCTTCATACACACCCAGTTCTGAAATGAAAAATTGTTTAATTAACAAATCATGGTTTTAGAACAATTAGCACAAATGGCTATTTAAAAAAATAAATAAATGTAATAAAAATTCCCTTAATAGGCATCTATACTTAATGGACATGTCTAATACCAAATAGTTTAAGCACAACTGCCATCGGCCAACTCACACATCAAGTGGGTTAAGGAATGATAAGAGTTGTAATGTAGATTTTTGATGAATTAATGAAAAGAATTGTGCTAGATAAAATTGTTCTCAGCAAAATGTAGGTAACTGCGAGACTCTCACCAGTTAATAAAAATTCAAAATATTATTATAATTAATACAAAAATATAATTGTGAATTGATGGTTGACTATAGTGAATAATTGAAGAGAAGGATGGTTGGGATGATCAGTCAAAATAAAAAATAGTAAAAATTAATAAGACACCGTGTCTATGTCTGCTATTGTCTTTCCAGGCTTCTTCAATTGATCAGCACTGATGAAGGCCAGAACTTCGGGGCGAAACGTCGGCAAATATTTATTATTTTGACTGATCATCCCAACCATCCTTCTCTTCAAAAAATATAATTGGCTGAATTATTTAGTCTAAAAAAGAAAGGAAGAATAAATTAAAAAAAAAGAAAAACAATACATATTTTATTTCGGCTTGTTGGTAACTCAACACAATGTCCCTAGACAATAAGTCTGGAGTGGGCTCAGTTTATGTTCAAGTGTGTTCATAGTTCCATTTACTTATGGACAGAAATTAACAAAAACAAGATACTTTAACTAAGTTTCACAAGGTACTTAAAAAAACAAAACAACTAATAAGCAGTTCAAAATCAGATTTCTCTCAAAGGAGACATTGATGATGCTCTATTAAACCCTAGTTCGACCAGTTTGTATCACTCGGAGACTTGGGCTATAACAATGGCTGAAGGGAAATAATTCCTGGTATTTGATAGCATAATACTGTAGAAGCTCTTAGGACCCATAAAAGTAAAAGTATAAAGAAGATACTGCAAACTTTTAAAACCTGGATGGTTTTAAGATATTTCAACATTTGGGACGTGTTGATACTTAAGAATATTGACAAAAAGGAAATCAAGGGCAAAAGAATTGTGGAGAGACCGAACATAAGATGGATGGACGCTATACCAGAAGATAAAAGAACACTACTTGATGTTCAATGAGAGATACTATAAAAGAGAAGATAGTCAACTGATGAAGGGTATTGGAGACGGACCAGACTACTCAATAATAACAAATTGCTGCTTCAAATAATAATTAAAAAAAAGTACTACTACAACCCATGAAGGGTCTTGTGTACGTACAGTAGGGAAGTACTGTTTTTTGGTCAACCCTTATGCAAGGAGATTTGTCTGAGAACAAATAATGAAATAATATAAATAAATAATAGGATTTTTCTTTTTATCAGACTCACACACACAAAAGAGGAATCATCAGAAAGTAATAAATATAAAGCCTAAATAGAATCAAAATGTTATACTTACCAGGACAGATAGCTCCTATAGATGCAACATTGGAGAGTGACGATAAAGCAAGATGACGTACAGCATCCATGAAATGATCAATATGACCCCACAAATAGATTAAAAATGAATTCAGTAACTCTTGGTTTACCAGATGTGGTATCTTCGTATAACATTTACTAATAAGCAATATACATCTAGCAGCAGCCAACACAATCCCACTTTCTGATGCTTTTCTAGATAGTAAACCAAGCATTAATATTTTTATAAATCAGTGTTTTATTTATATTTTTTGTTGGATAAATCCTAATCTGGACTAAGAGCTAAATTTGTTTTAGTAAATAGGAAGAAAAATAATTCTATTTTTGTAGTATTTAAATTAATAAAATGAATAATTTCATTATCAAGTCAGATCAGTATATCAACTGAGCATACACTAATAAATATTTCATTGTTGTAAATCTCAATAAAGAAATCTAAAAATGTCATTACAATTAATAAGTCTACTTTTTCCAATTATGTAAACGTTTCAATAGAAATTAAAAAGTCTTGTAATCAAAGAAGGAATTAGAGTACTCAAAAAAATTTAACAGAAAAATGCATCTAAAGAATTAACAAATAAAAAATATTATTTAATTGAAATTTTCCACTTTCACCTAATTACAAAATTATATTTATAGGAGAATGTAGCAAGATGTCTTATTCTAAACCATTAGTTTTTATTTTGTTCTAGTTGATTTGAAATTGTTCAGTTTGCTGTTTAGCATCCAAACAGCAAACTGAAAAATTTATGATACAAAACTAATTTTAATACATATTTCTTTAAATACTGACCTTTCTTCAACCATAAGCACAGTATCATGGATGATGTACAATGCAGGTTTATTATAGCCATTAATACTAACAACAGATTCAAAATCATGTAAGGAAAGTGCATTCAGCAAACCAGAGCAAAATGATAACATTCCCAAATCATTACTTGATTCTAAAATAAAACTGTAAATCTAAAAAATAAAATAAAATCAAGAACATTGAAAAAAAGAAAGGATTAAATCATGTAATTAATAAATAAGAAACCAACCTCTAACCATTGTTTCTTATCAACATTTATAGAAGTATGAACAGCTAAAATTCCAGAAGCAGCTCGTGTGTCCAAAGGAAGTTCAGAATCACACAAAAGAGTTACTGCCATTTTAGATAAGTTTGTTGTAGAATTTACAGGATGTTTCTGACAAAGGCTTATGCCTGCTTGTACGCAGCTATGTATCCCGGAAATAATTGATAATTTCTTAATTGGCGCTTCCTCTTTCCTAATAGAAAATAAATATAGTAATTGTTTCAAAATGAACAGATATTACATTTTTATAAAACATTGGACAATTCTGGAACTCGGAGATCAACTGCACTATAGCGACATAATGTAGTTAACACAAGTAAAAGTTAAAACTAACGATGATTAGTCCTAATCTTCAGCCATTGGCGTGGACCAGAATATTTGCAAATGTTAATAAAGTGGTTTTGGCAATTGGTTGCATTGACACTCGGATTGGCTGACTCTAAGCAATTTTCTTTGACACATCAAAAGTATTTGATATAACTATTGCTCAACATTTGTATGTCGCTCACACACATGAATCAATTGCTTAGTGGATTTCTTATGTTTATCAGTATAATGAATTTTTGTAACTTTGAAATTGATAATGAAATTATCAATGATTCATAATTTGATAACTTTTAATAGTTAATCAGATTAACTGTTAATTCGTAATTTCCTGCATAATTAATTTAATGATTTGTAACCAATTACTCAAAATCACCATAGTTTCATCATTCGACATTTGAATATTTTAAGTTCACAAAATATTGTGGTTAAATAAAACATAAAAAATGAATAAGTTTTTTTCAAACCAAATTGTAAAATAAAAATCAACAACAATCACTTTAATTCAATGTAATAGAGAGGAAATTCTACTCTCCAATATCATGGAATTAAAAAATAAAATATTTTATAAGCAGTATATCTATATAAAAATAAAATAATTCATTAATAAATTTAACATATCTATAGTAATACTCACAACAACTCTTCATGACATTTTATAAGAGAATATTCAATAAATTTATATAATAGTTCAGCACAAGGTGAAAAACTATAAGTAGATAAATTTGGATTATCTAAACAAGTGGAAATAGTAAATGAATAATCAGCGATGTTGTCACAATGCAAATCTGTTTTAAGAAGCATTTTCATCAAATGTTTTAACAAATAATCTTGAATAGTACTTCTGAATTGCGTAGGGGCTGAAGAAAAAAACCTGTAATGGTTATTAAATTTATATTAAGCAAAATACAAGAGTAAAAACAAAAATTCTTAGTTCTAATGACTTACTTTAAAAAGGATTGTAGTAAAGGACTTTCCTTCTTAAGATTAAGGAACACATAAGTGATAATGTCAATTATAAGATTGTCAGTGTCGGTTTCACCATTACTAAGTGTATTGAATATCTAAAACCATTAAAAATTGGTAAAGAAATTTGTATAGGAAGTTTACAGTCAATACAACATACGGAATTCGAAATAACCTGTTTCAATTCTCGGACTTGAAGTTCGACAGTTTCTGCATTCAGTAATTCGGTCACTAATAATATTTCTTGAGCATCTAAAAAATTTTGTTAAGTAGATAAAAAGTTCAATCGTGAATAAATTTATTTAAAAATAGTTTCTTACTGTATGCATTGATTAAAAATTGAAGATCTTCTTTTTTAAAATCTCTTTTGATGGGCCTGACTTTTTTATCAGAACTGATTCTTAAAGTTAACCCATTCATGATTATTTAAAAATCTTTAGAACAAAATCTTTAAATATTATGTAAATGATGACCACAGCCTAGTGAAAAACTAATTCTTTAAACGAAAATAAAGAATAAAATTTAAAAATATGAGTGCAGGGGATAATAATTGTAAAGATAAACAACATAAATTAGTAAAAATTAATTATTTAAAGTTACATTAAAGAAATATTCAAATATTTGGTAAACAGATTTATTAGGAACTTATCATTTAACATAAATAAATGATTTCCTAAAAAAACGAGCTAACTCAATGGTCTTATTAACGATATTAAATGAAGTAAACATAAACAACATGACACACGTGAGAAATATATAACCAGTTATTAACCTCCTAATTATGATCCCTCCTGTCAACACTCCAGTGTAACCAAATATTCTCCGAACTAAAATAAATAATTTACAATTTCGTACTTTGTAATGTATTTTAATTTACTTTTGCTTATTTTTAATTTTTTAAATAACAGTTTTCTAACTTTTTTATGATTAAACAATGTAAAACATCCCTCTACTATGTATTGAGTGGAAGAATGTTATTAAGAATTACCATGAAATATTTTGTAGAAGATTTATATTCAATACTTAATCAATTTTTAGACTAAATGAGTGTATTTAAATCAGTCCAGTATGTGTTTTATTTATGAAACAAGTAATTAAATTAAATTATTTAAGTTAAAGTATAATTATTTTTATCATAATTTCGAGGAATGATGATCAAACTTAAATATTATTTTAAAATATTAAATCATTTATAATACATTTATAGCATATATAACTGGTTATAATGCACATTAGGAAAAATAATGAAGTGATAACCAAACTAATGATAATGAATCCGATTTGAGCGCCCTCTACACGATAAACAGAATTCTTAAGGAGTTTCATAATCAACCTCAGTATGTTCTTAACTTACGGTGTGTTCGTAACGCTGGTGTTTGTGTTGGCTTTTATCCTGTTATAAGTTCGTTAAGTGCGCGAGTTCTTTTATAGTTCATTGTCAGGGTTCTAGTGGCTTTGTGTGTTTAATTTTTATTTGAATTGGTGTAAAAATAATGAGTCTAATGGAAAAAGTAAGTTATTCTTTTAGTTTTTGGTACTTGTTTGTTGTCATTCTTCTTGGTTTATTTGCTATTTATGTATAATATTAGACATTCATTGCATTTTTAGTTAAAATCTATTCTAAAATTTCCACTTAGAGGCATGTTATACTTGAGCTTGTTGGTTTGATGGATGCATGAAATACTTAATCTTTTTTGTGAATTGGGATGGCTAACATGGTAATTTTTAGTTTCAGAATCTCCATTGGCCTATAGCCGGTGATGGCAATTCGCTTTCTTAAGGTGTTTTCTAACTTTTAACAGTTTGGAACTAAGCATTCGAAGGCCTGCAAAAAATACATTTATTAACAGAACTCTAATGCCTATTGCCTGTCAGGTTTATTTTTACCATTAGAACAATATTTATATTTCCTAAGGTATTTGGGTTTTGAACTCTTTGTTGATAATATATATGTATTGTTTACCCATAACATAAATTGTAAATAAATGCATTTCTTCATGATTTTAACATATTTTATTAATCCTGGAATATACCTTTACCTTATTTCATAATCCCATTTATATCTGTCAATTATCTGTTTAAAAGATTGTTGTTTTTTTGTTATTATTGATATTGATATTATTATATACTGAAGACATACTAAAACCATTTTAACGAGTGTGAGAAAAATTCTAAAGGAATGTTCTTGTTTGCTCAATTGTTTAGTTTATAAAACCTGAAAAAAAATCGAAGTGTAAAAAAATAAAAATTTTGAGCTAATGAAGTTGAAGAATAATGTTTATAACAGCTTGACGACAAAAAATACAGTTCAACCTCTGTATTTTTTATTTCGATTTATTCGAAAAAGTTATTCATATCGCATTAAATTAATACATTTTCAACACGAAATCACATTTGTGAAAGTAGAAAATGTTGCTGTTATGATAAAAGATACGTAATAAACGTTATTAAAAATTATTGTGGGTAATAATTAAGAAAGAAAAAAAACAAAACAATTGTCATACCCATGGGAACGAAATTCCCGTATTTTCTTTCTTCGGTGAATTTTTCATTTTTAATTCAGTTAAAGTTTTTCTCGTTGCTGTCAGAGTTCTTAAACTAAAACAATTTGTATGAACGAAAAGTTCGGCTTTACGAATAGTGAAAAGTTAATTAAAAAAATAAAAATAAAGGAAAAAACTCGCGAATTCACGGAAACTAAGGAATCAACAAGTTACACCGACGATTAGAATAATGATTGGAATTCTTGCTCGATAAATCGATATAATGTAATATTCCAGAACATATTTAAAAATCTGGTTCTTCAAAATATGGTTGTATTTTCTAGAATTTATATTTTACTTATAACTTGAGTAGAAAGAAAAGAAAAGATGAATAGTAATGCAATCAAATATATAATTTACCGAGAAACTTGAAAATAAATACTGATTTGTCAAAAGGATTCGAAATTCTTATTGTTTTTCCTTTCACTGAATATTCATGAACAGCTATAAGTTTATATTTAAACAATATTATGAAGATTCCCAACAAGTAAAATCCTTAGACAGATAAGCAAAATATATATCGTTTTAAAAAAAATATATGATGGAATGATGCTAATTTCTAAATGTTTAGGTGTCGTATTCTGAAATCTAACATCCTATTGTTTACAATTCCTATATTTAACTTATATCCAAATTAAAAAGATACCCATTTTTAAAATGGAATCAAAAGGAAAAAATTAATGATTGATTATTTTGTTGTAAGAAAAACAAGGAATATTTAATAAAAAATTATTTAGAATGTGAAAATTGCTGTGTTTTGATATTATTCTGAAATAAAAACATCAAAGTACTTAAGTAGAAATTATAATGAAAAATTAAGTTTTAAAGAAGAAAGGTTTGAAACCAAAATTATAAAAAAAATTGTACGAGGGCGCCTTAAGTCTTTTGCGTACTTCTAAACGCCCAATAAACTTTTTAATTTTTCTTATTGTTCTAAGCAAATATTTTCATGGAAGAATGTCCGAAAAAATCTTCCCATCATTCAAGTGAATAAGAAAAAAATGTTAATTTGCTCCACTAACGGATCCTGAATTTAATTTTGGGCGAGCTTCAGCCCAAAATATTTTTTTTTTTTGTATGCATATATTAGGATAATTACTTCGGAAGAAAGAAAGAAACCAACTACCTATATGAAATGGTGCTTAAGTGATGTATGTTGCTCTTTATGTCTCGTTAAATGTAATTAGAGGAACAATAATACGTTTACTGATCCGAAAGTGGAAGTCTTTTTTTTTTTTTTTTAGGCTAATGGATAGAATTTGGTATAATTGATAATTACTTAATTATCTGTTAACTAATTCCTTACTTTCCTCCAAATTTGAGCCAAATCGAACTAGCTGTTTTAGAGATATAGACGTATCAAGGAAAACGCATTCGCGCATATATAAGAGAAAGTAGATGACGGAATTCAATATAATCGATATAGAATTATTATTTTATTAAACCTACCTTTCTTTCAACTTTGAACAAAATCAAATGAGCCGTTTCTGAAATATTGGCATATCTATGAAAATACGTTTAAGCGTGCGCAAGCGGAAGTGCTAAATGGAATCTGAAAAAATTGATATGGCACCATTTAGACACCAACTCACATAATCCGTGGAAATTTCATGAAAATTGGATGAAATCTAGTAGATGATATGCCCGTCACATAGTTTGACTACAGACAGACAGAGACCGAACCAAATTTGATCTTTGATGTCTGAAACGAAAAACGCGAGTGGAGAATTTTGATTCTGAGCACACATTTTTTTTTAACCTCTCGCACGAATAAAATTCTTCCCTATCTTCGGTAGTGAGGAAGCAAAATAATTTTTGAGTTAAACCACATCGAAAATTATTCATTTTGTCAACAAGATGTGTTACAAACATTTAGGTTGGATAAAAAAAATATTGAAGGTCTATTGATCTGGTGAATTTAAGTAATTCTTACAAAACGTCTTCAGGCTAGCCAAGGTCATAAGTGAAAGAAGCAACTTTACGAAGAAGAAACTATTAGAAAGATATTCTAGGTGAAAAAAAAACTGAATAAAGAATTCATAATTTAAACATTTGTATATTATTAATATAATTAATTGATACTCAGTTATCGTGTGCCGTCATTGATTTCGTATTTTCTCCTCCTTTTTGTTTGGAACTGATAAAAATGTTTCAATCGAATTCCGAAATATCTTTCGCATAATTTTTTAGTGAATATTTCATATATTTTCAAATACAATTTATCAAAATGGCGGAGGTCTGAGTAAGTTGAGGCCCCAAAAACTATTTTTCTAACACCAGGACAATTTACTTACAATTTTTCTATCCCCTAACAATATTATGAGGTAGGAACTTATTAGAACAGAATTAACTTTCAATAAAAAATTAATACTATCCCTATTTCTTGGCACTGTTGCCCAACCGTCACCCACATTTTTCACTATTTCGTCTCTCCATCTTGTGTCTCCTCTTCTTCTCTTGCCATTCCTTGGAATCCATTCCGTGGTGATTTTCGACCTCCTTCTTGAGTCCAACCAGTCCATCTCCATTTCAACAAAACAGTTTCTTTCGATAAGGTTTTAAGCTCCACTTGATGTTGGACTCTTCTGTTGTCTTTCATTTCAATTGCTTCGGGAAAATTTTAATTGTATATTTTGCATTCATATTTTTTTTCCGGTTGTAGACCACGTCTGAACTTCATTTAAAATTACCGGATATTCTCATTTTTCAGTACTTTTGCCTTGATATCTGATGGTATTTGACTTTTAAATGTTTTTAGGCTCCAATTTTTTTTCTGTCCCTAGTTCATCCTTCTGTTCTATTGAACCATATCGTACATCTTTACTTCCTTTAACTTATTATTACGTCCTACGTAATAATACTGTTCAACAAATCTAATTTCTTTGTTTCTGACTTTCTAGTCACCTTTTTGGGAATTCATAATCACAATTTTTTCTAGTGTTGCCCGAAATCGGTCTTGGTATTCCACTTTGCAAGACCAAGACTAAGACCGTCTAACTGTTGCAAGACCAAGACCAAGACTATTTAACTGTTGCAAGACCAAAACCAAGAAAAGTAAAAATAAACGCCTTTTTGAAGCAAAATAGTTACTAATACTTGATAAGTTTAGTTACTGTATGTAAACAATTAGTATAACTAATATACTTTTGCATTTGAATCTTCTAATTTTTCATTGGGGCTTAGTTAGGTTTCTCCTATCTAAAAAATTACAGCAATATCTCTATAGTAATAAGCTAATGGGTAACTGGAAGACTGTTGCGAGACTCTTGGGCAAGACTGAGTTAGAAAGACCAAGACTCGTCTCGGTCTCGCATTTCTGCAACACTAATTTTTTCCGTTTAGTTATGCGACCACACGAATTCGCATTGTACTAAGCTCATCGACCATCTGATAAATTTCTGATTGAATTGGCGAAAAAAAAATGTCGTCTGCTAATCTCAGGTTTGACGACTTAAACCCATTTATTGAAATACCTCTCAATGGCCTATGTTCTAACTCATGTATATAAGTTAAAATATAAAACATTTCCCATTTCGATTATCAAGTTACTCTGACCTAATATTCTTTAAATCAGGCGCCATTTTTTAAAACAGCTGCGCTGGAATGGCTGACATAGTTCAAATGAATCTAAAATACACATATACCTAAAGGTATACTTAATTCGCACTCAAACCTACTCCTGTTATGAGTACCCTTTCTAGGCCTTGGTTCGAGGGCTACCGTCTTTGCATACTCACTTAAATTAACATCTCGGATTAACCTGATCCTGCAGTACTCAAATTTTCGTCTATAGGAATATTCTTATTGTCTTTAAAAATAATCTTTAAGAATATTCCTTCTTGATGCACAAGTGGCTAGGATCAGAAGGCACTCCTAGCCCCATTATATAGCGGGGAGACCTGAGGGCCTACCGTTAAGCCAAGGGTTATGGCTGAAGGTCAGGTTTTTTTCTTCTCCCTAACCAGTCGGCGTGGAGGTTTTTTAGGATTGGCTGGGTCTAGTTCCACCACTGAGGAGCACCCTCTTTAGGGTAGCCACAATAGGCCAGATCTATACAATCAGTCCCGCTTGCTGCACCCTTTCGTTTCTTCTTCTGCAACAGATAATCATTAAACATTTTTTTAAAAACATAAGTAATTTTTAAACAAAGTCTAACTACAAAATGAACATCATCATGTTTAGCTCCCCGAAGGCGTATGTTGAATACAGGAGTATGATAAAAGAACCAGTAGCTGAAAGTCCACTTATACCTGACATGCTGCTCGAAAAATGATAACAATAAGATTTCAGGACCTCCTAAATCTTTATTTAATAAATATTTGGTTTCCATATTTTTTTCTTGCATATTTGTTTGATTTGCTTTACTCTTGCCTGAAACCATAACCGAAATAATGTGTAGCAAATTAAAAAGATCCCGTCCACTTAGTGTTCAAGGGACAGCAATCTATGAGTTAGGACACCATACCTTAGGTTTACCTTTTTCTTCTTAGCTACTTTGATTTATCCCTACATTTTTGTTTTATGTTATTTGTTAAGTGTTTTTATATTATGTCTATCTTTTTTTTTTAACTTGTATTGATGAAGGAATTGGAAATTTATATCAACTACCTGAGATTTATAATGGAGCCTTTGGCCAGTAGTTGACAGACATGCATTCTCATAAATTCAAAGAGATATACTTAATAAATGTTTCTTAAAAAGGTCATTATTCACTAATCTCTTGAATAAAAAAAAAAAATAAAAAAAATGGTATGTCCACTCACACGACTTTCCTACCTATTTCAGAAAAGTTTTTATATCTTTACATATGTCCATCAAGGAATAAAAAAAACTGAATTCGATTTATTTTCCTGAAAATTGATCAAAGAAAAGATTTTAGTACGATTTATTTGATAAACTAAAGCACTGGAAACCGGCTTAAGGTAGATCAGTGTAAAAATGTCAGTACCCTCTAATATTGTCGATCGAAAATTTTTTCCATAGCTTAATTTTGTAAAACAATAATTTCTAATGATGTAGAAATGAACGATTTTTAAATAGTTTTGTATAGAGACAGACAGACAGACAGACCAATGGCTAAAAATGTGTTTTTCGGATTCAGGGGGCTCTGAAACGTATAGATCCGTCTAAAACCGCATGTCGGAAATTGGACCCGATCGCAATACTTTCCTTACCTAGTATAGGTTGGAAAGTAAAAGATTGATAGTGATTTGGATTAATAAATTATAATTTCTAATGATGTGTTGGCCAGTGTTTCAACTGCCTCCCGCAGTGCCACATCTTACGCCCTGAAGACGACCTGCAAAGTGGGTCGAAACGTCGGCAAAAATTAAAATTATTTATATATTTTAATTTTTTTATTTATTTGACCGCACCCTCGACTAACTCCTTCTCATATCAATAATTTCTGTTGAATGTAGAGAAAATAGTGAAGCTTGTGTGATGCGGGCAACAGATTTTCTTACTTCTATTTAGTTATCTTACCCTTTCTGACACCAGGATATGTATCGTAATCTTAAATAGGAAATTGAATAGCTGTATCTTCGTCAATAGTTGTTCGGAATGAACGATTTTTAAATAGTTTTGTATAGAGACAGACAGACAGACCAATGGCTAAAAATATGTTTTTCGGATTCAGGGGGCTCTGAAACGTATAGATCCGTCTAAAACCGCATGTCGGAAATTGTACCCGATCGCAATACTTTTCTTACCTAGTATAGGTTGGAAAGTAAAAGATTGATAGTGATTTGGATTAAATATAAAGCAAAAATAGGTTTTCTTATTGCCAAAAATAGCTTCTTCACAGTGAAAAAATGAGTTAGTTTTATAAATTAAAAGAAATTTATATTTTAAAATTAAGAATACAAAATATCAACACTTTATTTCGCAAAAACGAAGGTTCGGTGCCCTTACTGATAGATTGATACTGATAGTTCCTGAGACATTAATTGTAATTCCTTGTTGTTGCCATTCATTGTTTCGGTTACAGTTTCCGGAAAGACTGAGGCAAAACAGACATATGAGTAAAAATAAATATAGAAAGTGAAAATAAAGAAACCAAAAATGTATGAAATAGACTTCTAGAAGGTCCTGAAATCTTATTATTCTCATTTTTCGAGGAGGATGGCAGGTATTGCTATTATGTTAGCTACTATTGCTTTTACCATACGGCTTATCTTCAAAAAGATACGTTTTTGGACTTA
Organism: Nezara viridula; assembly: GCA_928085145.1. Taxonomy (NCBI): domain Eukaryota; kingdom Metazoa; phylum Arthropoda; class Insecta; order Hemiptera; family Pentatomidae; genus Nezara; species Nezara viridula. Next base: position 28,386,513 of record OV725077.1, on the reverse strand, counting down.
AGACGCATGATACTGATGCCCGACTCGAAGCATTTAAAAAGGAATTTGACCTATCTCGATCTATAAACTTGCCAATGTAGGAGTTCTGAAAACCAGGCGTGCCCAGAAGGGAGTTTCATGGCGCGAGTTACGTCATCAAAATTTTTGAGAGGGGCACATTATGACGGGGTTTTGTATTTTTGAGAGTCACATTTCGACAGGGTTATGCATTTTTTGGATAAGAATTTTCAAACCAGGGAACAAGAAAAAACATGTAACAGAGTGCTGTAGTGCAATTGTATATGATCTTCATACCATTTTGTATATGATCTTCATTTATTTATGCCTCCCTTCCTTGCCTTTCGGCTACACGGGATTTTGCAGAGATGGCATATCACACACGTGCATAACATTCCTGCTATTTAACCACAAATTAATTGTCAATTTTGTTTTGTTTTGTTATTTCAAATCTCTTCTTTTTTCATTATTTTCATCATATTAGCCTGGCGGCCTTCCATTAGCAGGCCCTCTTCTTCCCAGATTAAAGTGGGATGGCCCCAGAGCAGCTTTCCACCCGCACCAGCGAATCCAGGATTTATTTTTTTGGGGGGGGAGGGCTTCAGCCCGAAAGTTTTTTTTTTCATAAAAATAGCGATAATTACTTTGGAAAAAAAGAAAGAAACTAACTACCTATATGAATTGGTGTTTAAGTGACTCCTAAAGCCCTTTTAAATGTAACTACACAAATAATAATACTTTAAGAGATACTTTTTTAATATTTTTTTCGATAAAACATGGTTATATTTTACCATTTTTGGGGAGGTGGAGGCTTCAGCCCGAAAGCCCCCCCGTAAATCCGCCCGTGTCCACCCGTACACAAAATCTTTGTAATGCGGGTAGTTCTCCTCCGTCACTAACTCAGGTTCATCCTCCGTGAGTATATGATTATTGTATATGATCTAAGATCTTTTAAATTCTGCTTTAGCTTGCACAGTTTTTAGGAAGAAGAGAGCAATCAAATGTCTTGGTAGGAGGGAAGAGGGAGCTATTCTTGTGCAATCAACCATAAGGGGGATGGTCACCCCAGCTGACACCTCTCAGTTTTTTTTTTATGACTTTTCCTAGTCATGTTAGGAATTTAAGGATCGGAATTGGAATTTTATTTTTCTTGATTAAATTCCATTTCGCTTGATGCCTGATTCGTCATAATGATAAACTCCTGAGAACCTGAAAAGAGTATATCTATACTATTATATTTTACATAGTTTAAATAATTACTTTTCATGCATTATTATTTCGAAAAACCCTTAGCTTCTCTAAAAATATAGGAATGGCGTGGTTGTGGAATATTGTGGAAATATGACCCTTGTCTTTCTGGCGGTTCAAGGAATACTGTAGACATAGATGGTGTAATCGGAGTAGATGGAAGAAACGGAAGATATCGCTGTAGGTTTAAGAGAAAGGGTCGTTTAAGGATTGTCTTGGTGTCAAGTTGCAGAAATGTCGGGGAGTCTCTTAGTGGTTGTTTAGGGTCTGCCGTTCTCAAAGTTGTTCCTTCTAGGTTTCTTTTTTGAATTTAAGTGTTTTCAAATACTAATTGTATTCTGTGAACGTATATTGTAACAACTTTAGGAGTAGAAACCTATGATTCTGCTTTTTATTTATAAATTTAACTTCAATTTTTTTCTAACCAAGTATACTTCAACAATCGACAGATCTGTTGCATATTATATTTTTTTATTGTAACTTGTCCAAACTATTGTTTGATTCGATCACAATATTTATTTGGTTGGCAAATAAGTCCTTTCGGATTTTCTGTTTATTTTTATGTCACTATGATACACTTCGTATCTGATGATTTAATCCCTAAGGTGGATTGTTTATCCTGTTTGTAATATGTCAACAACTATATCTGTTAACTCTTGTTGAAACTAGCTTAGTATTTTGTTTGCTATTGCACTATGAATATAGAAGAAAATATTATTCATTATTGGTATATTTTGTTGTATTATTTTAAAAAAGGTAAGCGTGCTGCAGAAGCTCATAAAAAATTTTGAAGTGTTTATGGGGATGGTGCCTTAACCATACGCACCTGTCAAACTTAGTTGGCCAAATTTCATTCAGGAAATTTTGACATCAATGATGCTCAACGGTCTGGTCGACCACATGAAATTGAAATTGAGCAATGTTAAGACCATTGTTGATCAAATTCCCACCCAATCAGTACGAGAGATTGCTATGGTTCTAAATGTGTCGCACGCAAGCGTAAAAAACCATTTGCACAAGCTCGGCTATGTTTCCAGGCTTCATGTTTGAGTTCCTCACATGACTTTTTGATCACAAAAAATGTTATGACTTCAATACGACTATAGCTATCTATAAGAAAACCGTCAATTTAGGGCCACATAAACTACACAAAATGAAATCAACAGGACCTTCGTAAACAAACTAGAAATGGAGAAACAAAATAATAATCTATTAGGAGTTTTTGTTTATTTATTCTTTATGTAGTCACTAAATCAAACAACCATTCATACGGCTGAGTGAAGAGCAATAATTCAGCTTTACAACGGATATAGTAACATCGAATTTGGAGAACATTTTGAAGAGTAATGAATGATCGGACGCCAACGCTTAACCCCACACCTCATTGATCACTCGCAATAAATTATTGAGCCTTGGATGGGACTTTTGCTTCACCCTCCCTATTCGCTAAACCTAGCTCCATGAGACTACCACTTATTCCAGTCTCTGCAGAACTCCATGAATGGAAAGAAATTCTATAAGGAAGAGGACATAAAAAACCACTCGGATTAGTTTTTTAACAATAAACTCCGAAAATTCTATGAGCATGGCTTTATGCAGTTATTGGAAAGATTGGAAAAAGACATACTAAATAATGGTCAATATATTGTCTCATTCACCCCTTCCTGGCACCAGAATATGAACCCGTAATCTTACCTTGGAAATTGAATAGCTGTAATTTCGTTAATAGTTGTCCAAAATGAACGATTTTTATGTGGCTTTGTAGGGAATTTCGGGGGGCTCTATAGATCAAATAAGTTTTATGTCTATAATACATTGTTTTATTTATTTGCCAACCCAATATTAATGTTGAAACAAAATTGTCAGGAATTTCAGTCAAGATATTTTTATTAGGTTAGCCGACGTTTCAACGCTATCATGTGTGGTTTTAAAACATCTTCAGGATTATCGTTTGGAAGTCGAGACAAGAACTGAAACGAAGAACTTTTGAAAAAGTGAGAGGTTTCGAAACCCTGACGTTTGCAAGTATATGGGTTGAGATGGGTCAAATAATGTTAAATATTTCGATGGAGGCATCAAGATCGTTTTCAAGATATTCATTAACAATCTACCGACGTATTTAAGTATGGAAGTATATTCCCCTTAAGTTGAATAATATTATTTACGTAATATTGTTAGATTTTTTTCTAAATGGAATTATTTTTATTTATAAGATATTTATAGGAGGGATTGATTGAATGGAAATAGTTAATATAGAAAAATACACTTTTTTTTTCTTTGATCTTGATACTTGAATGGAATATCTCTTTCTATTGCTTTCCTCGTGGTCCATCGTCACGGAAGTGACCAAAGAAAAAGCTTGAGGAGGATTAGTATAAAGGAAGTGAAAATAGAGAATTCAGCAGACAGCGCTACACATCCTGTACAAGTGTGGAGGAAGCGAGGAGTTATTCATGACAGAGGAGATGCAATCGCTTGCATAAAAAGGAAGGAGCGCTCTGCAACGGGCATCGTAAATGCTTGTCGCATCCCCTCCCTGCTACATTGCATTAGAGTATTCGATATCGATGGCTGTGGTTAGATTATTTAATAGTTGGTTTTCCTGAGTATTAGCAAACATATTTGCTAATGCGAGAAAGTAATCACGATGAAGAACTTCTTTATTACTTATACAACATTTTATTTCAATAGAAAATACAATTTTTCTATCTTACTAGAGTGGACTACGGATGTGAGGTCAATGAACGTTTGTTGATGTTCCTAGGACGAAATATATTAGATCCGTGTTTGTGGGTTCTTATTGATGCCCCCAAGGAGGCGAGAAAAATGAAAAAATTTAAAATTTTACCTTTATGTTTATCATTTACAATAATAAACTATTGTAGTCGACCAAAAAATTAAAAAATTTAACCTCTCTCAAAATTTGAGGTTTTACCTTTCAGAATACGTAGAATTCGAACATCGAATACAATTTTTTTTGTCCGTCCGCGCATTTTCTCTACAGAACCGATTTTTTTCAAATTTGGATTTAAAGTCAGAGGTCACCCGAGGATGATCTTCCTATCCGCCTTTTATTTTCAAAATGGTGGCCGGAAAACTTGCGGTGCTATAGACTGTAGCTTCTAAACGAATCTACTGATTTCAATCAAACTTCGCTAAAGCCATTTTCTCGACGCCCTTTAAATTTATCTATATAACATAGTTCAACGAAAAGAAGATGGAAAAAAAGTTACGAGAGATGGTAAAATTTAATTCCGAATAACTCAAAAAGTATACACTTTTTTGTTGGCATTGTAATGGTTTTTTAAAAATTTACGGAATTTCCTAAAAACCAAAAAAAAAAAAAAAAAAATTGTTAAAATCGGACAATTAGGAGCAAAGATATGGTCTCCAGTTTTTTTTATACGTTCTACTCGAAATGTTATATCCTTTTTTTGTCCGTCCGCGCATTTTCTCTACAGAACCGATTTTTTTCAAATTTGGATTTAAAGTCAGAGGTCACCCGAGGATGATCTTCCTACATCGGCATGACTATCTGCATTTTACTTTCCAAAAACTAGATTACGAATAACTCAAGATGTAAACACTTTTTTGGTTATATTGTATGGTTATTTAAAAGATTACAAAATATCCAAAAAAAAAAAGTATTGGTTGAAATCGGACAATTTGGAGTAAAGATGGTGTAGATATTTTTTATACGCTCTACTCCAAAGGCTATATCCTTTGTTTTGGTTTCTTATTTGTAAAAGTGTTACTGAAGCAACGCCATTTTTCTAAGTAAATTACTATTGATAAAAAAAAAAATTAGGCCAATAATGGTAATCACCTTTTATTTATTTTTGAAGAGAAGAATAGTTGGGATGGTCAGTCAAAAAATAAGGCAAAAATAAATGATAATATTTATTTTTACATATGCCGACGTTTCGACCTGAAGTTCAGGCCATCATCAGGGCTAAGAAAAGAACCAGATAACAAGGTATGAGAAATATAAAAATTACAGTAAAATGAAGTTGTTAGAATAATGACAATAGTAAGAACAAGAGACAAATAATAATAACAGGTACAAAGTGTGGAATGATGAAGTAAACATAGTCAAAAAAGGTGACATAAGTATTGTAAAGGGAATCTTAAAATAAAATGTAAAACAGAAAAATATGAAGTTATATAAGAAATGGAAATAAATAGTAAAATTAAGATATAGTGAATAGAATATTTAGATAGAAAATTGAGATGTTGTAAAGTCTATCAATATGTAAAGACAAAGTATGAAATAATAAAGAGTTGAAACAGAGAAAAGGAATGAAAGGAAGGAGGAGAGAAAATGAGAAGGTTGAAATAAGAAAGAGAATAAGTAAGAGAAATGGTAACAACCTGACTGCTCTAGGTAAAGATGCAATGCTCGTGTTATTCAAGGATGGAGGTGGATAGAAGGTTAAATCAAATTAGTCGAAACGTCGGCATATGTAAAAATAAATATTATCATTTATTTTTTGCCTTCTTTTTTGACTGACCACCCCAACTATTCTTCTCTTCATTATCCACGACAGTCAACCATTTACCAATTATTTATTTATTTTTCTTGGTTACGAGGAAGTACAAGTATACTCTAGATGTATAATTGTTTAAAAATGATAAACCAGTGTGAAATAATTTGCTTTGTTTGTTTTTATATACTATTCTGCCTTTGCTCTGCGTATATATTTTCGTATATAGACTAAATTCCGGAAAAAAAGTTATAAAGAAAAGAAAAATGTTATGGGGCCTAACTCCCTAAGTATATATTATACGGTAAAATTTATAATATCACTTTTGAAAGGTAATTAAATTACCAACAAAATCATTGCAATCCAACCAGTATTGGCGATGATACAACTTATTCTATTTTTTACACATTTTTTAACTTATAAAGAAAAGATTACTTTCCTACCTGTACTAGATAAGGAAAGTATTGCAATCGGACCAAATTTCCGATATACGGTTTTCGACGGATCTATGCGTTTCAGCCCCCCCCCCCCCGGAATTCCCTACAAAGCCACATAAAAATCGTTCATTTTGAACAACTATTAACGAAGTTAGAGCTATCCAATTTCCAAGGTAAGATTAAGGGTTCATATTCTAGTGTCAGGAAGGGGTGAATGAGAGAATAAAGATGGCTAAGTGGAAGTAAGAAAATCTGCTCCCTGCATCACACAAGCTTCACTATTTCCCTTACTTTTAACAGAAATTATTGTTTGACAATACTAAGCTATGGCAAAAAGTTTTTGATCAGCAATATTAGGAAGTATTGAAATTTTTACACTGATATACTTAAGCCGGTGTACTCAAATCTTTTGTTTGATCAATTTTCAGGAAAATAAATCTAGTTCAATTCTTTTTTGTTTCTTCATGAACGTATGTAGAGATATAAAAACTTTTCTGAAATAGGTAAGAAAGTCGTGTGAGTGGACACACCAGATATTTTTATTATATTTATTTAGTGATCTGTATCCACTGATCAAAAGCGTTATCTAAGTAAATAGGAAATTTTCACTGGATTGCTAATAGTTCACGACTGTGACCAGTTGATGATCTTATTGCCGAATTTCTGCCGATGTCATGGTAGCTTCTCGGATTCGATTATTATCGCACAAGGTGCCATGATCCGAGTTGATACCAGATAATGGAGGCATGACGCGCTGCCTGCCGAACCTCGAGGATTATTCTCCTCGGTTTGTGTTCCGCTACCTCCCGCCTTGTTTCGGCAAATATCTGCTTAGTAATGCGGCTTTATGCTCAAGTTCCCTGAAGAGAAACTTGAAGCCATAATGGCTGACTGCCTCCATTGTTTGGAGTAAACATATTATTGTTACCAGCAAACAAATGGGCCTGTATTCGGATTATATTTTACTCTGGTTTAGGTTCTTTAATACGTTATTTAATATCTACAAATACATAACCCATTAAATAAAAAAATATCGTTTACGTTTAATTATTTCGCATTAATGTGGAAGAGTAAAAGCTCAACTCAATAAAAAAACTGAACAAGAGACAGAAAATCAATGTTAGGTTTTGGAACTAATGACCAATGTAGTTGAAAAAACGCTGCAAATTATTTCACAATGGTTTATTATTTCCAAACAACTATACATCTAAAGTAACATTACCTTCCTAGTTACAAAGAAAATTAAATAAAAGGTGATTCAATTATTGGACTGAACTTTTTTTTTTTAATCATTAGTAATATGCTAAAAAAAAATTCCATTACTTCAGAAACACATTCAAAATTTAAAAACCAAACAAAGGATATACATTTCGAGTAGAACGTATTTAAAAAACTGGAGACCATATCTTTGCTCCTAGTTGTCCGATTTTAACAATTTTTTTTTTTTTTGGATTTTAGGAAATTTCGTAAACTTTTAAAAAACCATTACAATGTCAACAAAAAAGTGTATACTTTTTGAATTATTCGGAATTAAATTTTACCATCGCTCGTAGCTTTTTTTCCAGCTTCTTTTCGTTGAATTATGTCATGTAGATAAACTTAAAGGGCGTAAAGAAGATGGCTTTAGCGAAGTTTCATTGAAATCGGTACATTCGCTTAGGAGCTACAATCTATAGCATCGAAGGTATTTCGGCCGCCATTTTGAAAGTAAAAGACGGATAGTAATGTCGATGAAGGAGGATCATCCTCGGGTGACCTCTGATTTTATATCTAAATTTGAAAAAAATCGGTCCAGTAGTTTCGGAGAAAATGCGCGGACGGCGGACGGCCAAAAAAATTTTTATTTGTTTTTCGAATTCTACGCTTTCTGAAACAAGAAACCTGAAATTTTGAGAGGGGGTTAACTTTTTGAATTTTTTGGTCAATCACAATGGTTGATTATTGAAAATAAACCCAAAAAGTAATGGTGCACTTTTTTAAATCCGACCTAATGAGATAAAAGAGGGACGTTTAATTAGAATATAATCATAAATTGTTTTGATTTTAGCGGTTCCAAACATTAAATGCAACCCTATAAACAACTACTCATTTTGTAGCTCACGTTTTGATCAATTATTGTCTTATCTTTTATTTGTGCTGATACCACTAGTTATTTTTTTTTTACAATAATTGTTATTTGATAGGTATAGATGCCTATTATTTAAGTAAGTCATTCATCAAATTAGCAATTAATAATTTGACCAATTAACTTATTTCTACATGCTCTAAAATAGTTTCATAACTTCAAAAGTAATTTACTAAAATATAGTCAAAAATATCCCTGTGAAATTTTTCTCAGATGCTGCTTAGTAGATATATTAAAGAAAAATAAAAGAGTTGATTGCCTTTGTTTACCTTTTGAGACATTATTTTATTTTTTTTAAATATTCTATTTAAATAAGGGAGTCATTCGGCATTGTGAAAAATACTACTGTCATATAACCCATAATTGATGTTATTTAGCAACGATTCGAGTCAGAATACATTTCTCTTTTACTGGGTTAAGAAATTATCTCAAATTGGTAGTAAAAAAAAATAAAACGAAAGAGCAAGAATGTGTTAAATTATTCTTTTAATATAGTTTTTGGTTGTACAATACAATAAAATTTGAGTCCTTGTAGTGAAGAAACTTCGCTAAATACTTCTTCTTTGAATATTGGTCGCCCTTTTAAACGATTCGACGACTGCTATACTCGAGGTAAAATCAATAAAGTTTCAGATGTAATTGATAAGCCAGGGCAGAAGAAAAATGCGTTCGCCACAGAAGTCTCAGTTTAATCACTACGTCAACTGCTATTGAAGTATTAGATCAGACCTGAGTATTATTTCAAATAAAATATTTTTTTCGATTTCAGCATTTTAAATTATTTTTATATTACAATTTATATATTATATATTTTTTAAAATCACGAAATACAGAAAAACTATTTTTTTGGTGGGTATTTGAAATATACAAAATAAATTCCCGAATTGAGGAGATCCTACTTAAAGTATATATATATTTTTTTTCTTGTCCTCCATTTTATTTTTCATCAATTATAATATAAGAACATGCAATATATACAAATATATATATATATATATATATATATATATATATATATATTCATTTATTATCATATACCATAAATATCACGTGCCTGTGCGGCGACTAAAACCAAAGCTGGAGTAAAAATAGAATATCAAGCATTATAGTTTTCTTCACGTAGATTGGTCATTCGTCCCACTATGCTTCGTTTCAGACATCATCGGGACAGAAAAGAAAACAAACACAAGTTCATATCACTCCATGACATCCAATCACGTACTCGAAGAGAGATGAGCTAATACAGCTGAGGAAGATTATAATCAAACAGCTGACCCAAAAAAAAAGAATTATGAAAAATACATCTAATTACCAACCAAAAAACATAAATATGACACAAAAATAAAAATAATAATAAGAAGACGCTGAAAATTATTACACAATGATGTATTATTCCCAAACAGTTATATACCATATTTAACAACACTAAATTACTTTTATTGTCAGATAGAGGAAAATAAATAAAAGGCGATCCCTATTATACGCCTATTTTTTTTTCAATATTAGTAATTTGCTGGAGGTTTGGGGCTCTACTAAATAATCAAATTCCTCTCGTATCCAATCCCTACAATCCAAAATCCTTCGTAAAATCCTCAATGCTCCCTACTTTGTCAAAAATAAAATCATCCATAACGACCTTAATGTACCATATGTTTCCGATTTAGCTCAATCAAGATACCTATCCTTCCATAATAAACTTCTCAACTATCCGAACCTTCTTGTTTCCAACCTTGCTCCCTCTTCTATTCCTGACAACCCTCCGAGGCGTGTGAAAAGAAAATGGTCTCGGGACCGTCTAATATAAAAATATAATTGGAGTGCTACCAATAGGTAGTTTCTCTTCATGTTGTACATGTCATGTTAATTGTTTCGTATTTACTTGTTGTATTTATCATTTATACAGTTGTAAATTTCAATATTGAAAAAAAAAAGGAAGTAAAGTAATAAAGTTTATTTCTGTATTTAACCTTGGAGAATGGTGTCAAAACTGGAGGATTACAATAAATTCCAATTAGTCCGATCAAATCACCTTTCCCCTTCGTCGTAAACACATGATTTCATGTCTTACAGTATCCTTTAATAATACCCCACTTGTCCCCACAAATCCGATACCTTGGACTCCACATGGAGAAATGTCTAACTTGGAATCCTCATACCAGACTGAAACGACAAGAAACGTTTCTGACCAATTCAACACTTACTAGACAAACGCTCTACGCTTTCAGTTAATTACAAAATACTCATATACATGACTGCAATAAGACCTATTTGAACTTACGGAGTTGAGATTTGGGGCATCGCAAAGCCATAAAATTCCTCACGAATCCAATCCAAAATCCTTCGGAAAATCCTCAATGCTCCTTACTTTCTCACCAATAAAATAATTCATAACGACCTTAATGTTCCTAATGTTTCCGATTTGGCCCAATCCATATACCTATCCTTCCATAGCAAACTTCATAACCATCCGAATACTCTCGTTTCTAACCTTGTTTCCTCTTCTATTCCTAATACCCCTCCCAGGTGTGTGAAAAGAAGTTGGCCTCGAGATCTTCTTAGAGATATTATATACATTTTTTTTTCTACCAGTGGGTGATTTCTTAACAAATGATTTCATGTTATTATTTTCTGTTATCAAATTTACTAAATGTATGTTGGTTATTAATACAGTTGTAAATATCATAAATAAATAAATAAAAATTTATGTAATTTGGTTATGGCCTTATGAATTTGTATATATATATGGAACCAAAGTTGTGCTCAACATTTTAGTATTTCCTGCTTGAATCCAAAACTTCCATACCTTCGGTTGTGAGGACACAAAAAAGGAAAAAAACTAGATTAAAATTTATCTAATTAAATATAAATTATAAATATAAATATTAATCTAAATTAAATATAACCGTATGTTCCCTTGTTTTATAATGGAAGTCTGTTATTTTGCCATTTGGATGAAGCAGGCCGTGGGCTGATAACTCCAATCGACCTGGGATACTGTGACTCGAAAGGATTTTAATTCTTCCGAATATTCTTTCCTTTTGATATTGCGACTTCTTAGCATAATTTTCAATCTTCTCCTGGGACTATATTGGAAGCCATTGGCCAGCACAGAGCGAGGCCCTATTGGAATACAAACTGTTCTTCTCTTCGGTAATAGGATTTGTTGAAATTGTTTTTCTAATGAAACTTGCAGAGCTCTGTTAGATACCACATGTATAAGAACTGTCTCAGTTTAAAGTTATAAGGAAGAATGTAACTTGTATGGAGAACATATCGTATGAAGAATGTAAGTAGAACATATTCCCTTAAATGTGAGAAAACTCATTTACCTAATAGAATAAATCAACTTAAAAGTTTCTGGCCCAAGTTAATTATATTGCGGTTTATTTTACTTGTCTGTTAACTTTTCAAAACTTCTTATTAATGCCGGTATATATTCATTAAGAAGTTTGGGTTTCATTTTATCCTCCCTCATATTTATACTCCATTAGGTATATTACATTTCAGGTTATAACACCTTAGGGCATATTATGAATTAGTACAGTTTTATAATCTGCAACCTGATTTATATTAAGTAGTGTTGCCCAAATGCGAGACTGAGACGAGTCTTGATCATGAGCAAACTCAGTCTTGATCATGGTTTTGGTCTTGCACAAGTCTCGCAACAGTCTTACAGTTACTCATTAGCTTATTACTATAGAGATATTACTATAAATTGTTTAGATAGGAAAACCCTAACTAAGCCAGAATGAAAAATTAGAGGAGTTAAATACCAAAGTATATTGGTTATCGCAATTATTAACATATAGTAACTAAGATTGTCAAGTATCAGTATTTTGCCTTAATTTTTATTTAAAAAATCGATTTTTTTTACCAGTCCTGGTATTGGTTTTGCAACAGTTAGGCGGCCTTGGTCTTGGTCTTGCAATGTGTACGACCAAGACCGATTTTGGGCATCACTAATATTAAGGATCAATAAATATTGCTTTGAAAAAATTGCCAACTTTTTTCCTCTGTGATTGACGATAACATATTTATTGTCTATTAATTTAGAAATTAAGTTCGGTGCATGAACTGAACTGGAAATTTATCTTCTTAATTAACAATATACCTGTTATTTTCAACCAGTGTTCCATTATTGTGACCAAACTCTTGAATGCTAACTGAGCTTTGGAAGTAAAGAGGTACAAGCCTCAAGTAGAGATATTTTATTAGAACAACGAAGAAATAAATGTATTATGTTTTTAATAATGTTTAAATGTTCAGGTTATTGACCATTCAACGATATATTTTATAATAAACGACCTTCATTAGGTTATTCATATTTTTGTGAGATTTTTTAATAATTACTATATTTTACCTAAATATGATAATTTTTAAAAAAAAAAACTCTTTTTAATCATACAGTCTTTTCTTATACATTTAAAATATTTTTACAGTAATTAAAAATTATTATTTTTTAACGTTTCGGTTCCAAGAGCCATTTTCGAAACATTATTTTTAAAATATATCTGTATATAGAATACTACTCTATGGTTGTACTTGTTTTATTAAATCAAAAATGTTTTGTTTTATTTTTATTTTCTTCCAAAATGTCTCTTCTTTTCCTCATTTTATCAAAAACTTTATCCTTAATTTCTTTTTTTTTTTTTTTATCACCCTCATTTTATCTCCACTGAGCTGTAGTCTAAAGAAAACATTTTAGATTTAATTAAACAAGTACCATAATAATATACTACCATAGAGTAGTATTCTATATACAAATATATTTTAAGAAATTTTTAGAAATAATGTTTTTAATAGGACCAATGTTTTGTTTTTTTTAAAGGAAAAGGAATTTTTAAAAACGGCTCTTGGATCCGAAACGTTTTAAAAGTATAGTATATAATATATTTTATTTTATATCTTACAATATTTATCACTATAAAATTCATACATTTAATTGTAACATTAACAATTCATTTATATAGCAAAATTGCCATGCAAAATATAATCTCCTACCTTTAATCGTTAACTTTCTATCTGAAAAAAAATCAATAATTTGAACATTTTGCCTCGTCACTCTGATTGATTGGCAAAAAATAATATAGGACTGAACAGAAAAACCTTAAAATGTATCGCTTTGGGAAAAAAGTAATGCTTTGTATTTGGTCTATTGTTGTAGTTGGTGAAACTTCGGAGGCGTTTTTCATTTTGAGCTTGTTCCTGATGGTTGGACAATGGACTCAAACCTTTAAAGTAAAAGCACCAATACCTGACATCCCCCTCGAAATATGGAAATAATAAAATTTCAAGACCTCCTAGTTCTCTAATTCATATATTTTTAGTTTTTATAACTTTTATGTTTGTCTGCTTTGCTAGTCTTGCCGGAAATTGTAACCGAAATAATGAGTGGCAAATTTGTCAGTAAGAGTACCACATCTTAGTTTTTTTTTCTCTTTAATGCTTCCAAAATTTTTTATTGATTGTTTTTTGGAGTGTTTTTTATGTTTTGACTGATCTTGAGGAAGGAATTGGTTATTTAATGGGTGTCAGATACTGGAGCCTTATAACGGGAACTTTTGCCAGTAGTTGACAGGCCTGTACTCTCATAAAAGTCCAAGAGATGTATTTAATATAACCGGTGTTAAAAATGGGACCATTTAATACCGTATCGTTAACAAAAAATTACCAATGATTTGGATTAAATATAAAGCAAAAATAGGTTTTTCTATAACCAAAAACAGGTTCTTGACAGCAAACAGCATTTATTGATAAATTTTAGTCGTGAATGCAAGAAGTTAGTTTTATAATAAATTATGTAATTATAATTATATGAACTTTCTCTTAATTACATTCTTTTTTTTCATCTCTGTTAGCTATAGGAACATTTCAAATAAAATTGTGTCAATTTTCATATTTTTTTTTTTGTTTATTAAATCAAATTCACAACTTTTTTTTTTTTTTGTTGTTGGTCCTCCCCTTCCTCGCCTTTTTAGGCTATACGGGGCTTTTCCCGGACCAGGTAGTTTGGGCGGGGATTTAAAAACTCCTCCGGTCACCGGGACGCGAACTCTTGACTATTTTTTTATCAAAGTCTTATGTATCAGGTTGCCGAGCAACGGCGGTGCAGTACACACGCGTTAGCCCATTCGGCCACCCAGCCCACTCCTCAAATTTACAACTGTATACAAATGCAACTAGTAAGTATGCACAAGTTATAAATAATGACATGAACAGGCTTGAAGAGATACTACCCAGTGGTAGCACTCCCTAAATAATTCTAGATAAGAAGATCACGAGGCCATCTCCTTTTCAAACGCCTAGAAGTATTATCAGGAATCGAGGTAGAAACAAGGGTTGATACAAGAGGATTTGGATGGGACTGAAGTTTATCATGAAATGATAGATATCTGGCTCGGGCTAAATCAGCGACATATGGTACGTTAAGTCTTTATGAATGGTTTAATTTGTGACAAAGTATGGATCATTAAGAATTTTAGATTTTAAGGATTGGATACGATAGGAATTCGATGGTTTGGTGGAGCCCCAAAGCTCATTTTAAAATTTAGATACATTGTTCATGGCTTTGAAATATGTCTTGGTAAGAAGAGAAACGTTTAGCCTCATCCTGCATATAGCCCAGATATCGTACAATCAGAATATGGTTTGTTTAGATCAATGGCTCATTTTTGAAAAGGTCGGACCTTTGATAACTAAGAGGACGTAAAAATTGGATGTGAACAGTTTTTTTGTTTCAAAAGCTAACTATCAAAGGAATGTTGCAGGCATCAAATCCAATTACTGGCAGAAAGTTGGGGAAAGTTGTTGAAAACAATGGACTCTATTTTGAAGAGTAGTACTCAATAATGTTTAAAATATGTCGTATGAAATAATTTGTACAAGGACTTTTGTAACAATCTAATAATTATTAATTATATAATTAATTATTATAATTAATAATAACAAAAGAAGAATAGAACTCAGATCTCTTGAGATTTATAAATAAATTTATTGACATTTTTAATGAAAAATAAACACGTTTTGTGGTCCTATTTTAATTAAACAAATGTTTATTATCGCCATAGTGGCAAAGAAGTTCTTACCCCAGGCTTCTGTATTCCACTCTTAATAACTGAGAGAAATATAAACCAAGTATTATTAGTATAGTATTATTAGTGTTATTACTTCCCCACCTACTGGATAGATGCCAAAGAGTATAATACTTGGTTATACTAACTTTATAGATAGCCTTGGTCTTATGGTTTAAATGCTAAACTAAAGGAATATGTTCCAGTATAGGAAAGCTAATTGGCTTTGTATAAGTCATTATAAAGTTTATAGCTTCACCATTTCTCTGTGTTAAATAGAAATTCTTGATAATGTTATATTGTTTATATGAATAGACATGTTTACCTAATATCGAATATAGTTCTATTTTACCAAAGAGAAGGGTAGGTACCTTCGAAATTAGGTATACACATTTTGGGTCCCCTGAGTCCAAATAACCAAAATCCACAAAATGGTCTTTGTGTGTGGGAACAGTCTAGCTCGAAAATGAAAAGTCTTACGAAACTGAAATTGCCTATTTAAGTTAAGGGTAGGCTTGGGATGATACAGCAATATTTTCGCCAAAACCGGCTTAACGAAAGTGTCACTTTATATTAACGATGTTACACATTTTTACAATTTTATTAAAAACGGTTCTAACAATTTTAATTAAATTCGGTGTATCAATGCATTATTAAGTAGTTTTTAAAATTATTTATGTCTTATTCCTATTGATGTTACATAATAGGGCTTAAGTGTCCAATGTACAAAATGTCTTCCTCTAAAGTACCTTTAATTTGGTTTTATTATAAATAATTAACCATCTCTCATTGTTAGGAGTTTTGAAAAAAAGGTAAGTATAATTTTTGAAATAATTTGATAATTGAATAAAGGATAAAAAAAGAAAAATGCTAATCCAGATCGAAAATGAATCTCCGGGTATAATAATCAGAAGGGATACGTATAATATATCATTGGAAAGCGGAGACTTTTGGGAAAAATAATATCTGATAAATAAAGTTTTAAACGGAAACGGCGAGTGACGAAAAATATATAAATAACAATTTCTGAAAACTAATATTATTTAACGGAAATCACATGTTTTCAAGACAATTTCTCACCAAATGTAACAGTCCGTCTTACAGATCTCTTATTATCAAATTATTAAAATAGGGCTGAAAATTCAAAGCTTCATCTCATCGTTACCCACAAATATTTTATTTTCGAAAATTCTCAGAATTGGGATGTTTTCAACTCATTCATGTTAAACTTTTTCTACTTAATTAGGTACTAAAACTCATAAATACTCATTTGCTTTGCACTCGAATCGTAAGATAATTTGAGCACCAACTCGAGAAAAAAGGTGGTCTACAAAAATATTGGGATGGCCTATATAACTTATTGAAGGCCACCTTTTTTTTCGACTTTGAGCTCAAGTTATCTTACGATTCAATTGGAAAGCAAATGGGTATTTACGAGTTTTTAGAACCTTAATTAAATTGAAGTTTGCCGACATCCAAATTGAAAACGTCCCAATTCCGAGAATTTTCGTAAATATAATATCTGTTGCTATTTCTGAAGTTTCAGCCGGATGTTAATAATTTGATAAAAAAACGGTCTGTACCACGGACTATAGGCATTTTAATATTTTGTGATTTGAAAAAAAGTATTGAAAATCCACCGAATCAAGACAAGGGCACTGTTTAAGATACCATTTCATTGTACTTGTGTCAAATAAAAATATTTCATGGATATATTTAGAACCTTAAATATATTTACTACAGTTTAATAAGTCTAGACCTGATATTATATTTAAATAATTAGGTATCTGGACATCTGCTTATTCCAAAAAAATCATCACGTAATCTTTATTTTATTAAATTAGTGATTAATCTGATGATTTTTTTTCCTTTGTTATATCCCAACATTATCCATTTACAATTAGTGTTACAACTTTCGACCTATTTATTACAGGTAATCTCGTAATTCCGTTATAGTTATCTTTGCAATGGAAAATAACAATATATAATTATTTATATAATTGTTTAATAATTATTATTCGTACAATCCATAATCAACGGATCGTACAATCCAGAATCAACTTTTGATATAATAAATAGGATTTTTGTTATTTTAATGGTATTAATGATTTGTTAGCTATAGATTTAGCTCAGTTAAAATGCACTTCAAAAATTTTATGATAACACAACATTGCCAGAAAATAATTTCCATTCAAATTATAGCAGCAAGTGAAAGTTTTATGCTGCGCGCACTTGATTTTTTTTTTTTTATGTTTGAAGATAGTTTAGTGATAGTAACTGTATATGTAGATTGGTGTTTACATGAATAAATTAGCATATATTGTTAGATATACTATTTTAACTGGTGAATTATTTGCAGTATCGATTACGCGGAAGCAATACCGGGGTGAATGATCAGCCCGCACAGTTTTGAATTTCAGTTTGATTTACAAGCCAACCGACACCCCGATATCCCTTTACGATTTAACTCTATATTTCTGAATAAATTGCCTTCGCTGCATTTCACGAATAAAACCAGTTTTCATTTCTACTTTCAACTTCCACATTTTAGGTTCAAAATTTCTATGGCAAAGGTTTTATGATAAATAATTGTGGGTTAATGGTTGAATGTCGTGAATAATGAAAAGAAGAATGGTTGGGGTGATCAGTCAGAAATAAGAAGGCAAAAATAAATAATAATATTTATTTTGACATTTGCCGATGTTTCGACCTGAAGTTTAGGCCTTCATCAGGGCCAGATAACAAGGTATGAGAAAACATAAATAATGTAGGTAAGCAAATTAAAGTAAAATGAACTGGGTAGAATAATGACATGAGTAAGAACTAAGAGATAAATAATAATAACTGTTACAAAGTGTAGAAGGAAAAGAAGAGAAAACTGAAAAAAGAAAGAAAAAACCATCCTTCTCCCGTAGCTGATAGGAACAAAGTAAAGCTATGGTAGCAAGGAAGGGGGGGGGAGATGTCACATTTTTTGATTATGTTTACTTCATTCATCATTCTACACTTTGTAATGGTTATTATTATTTATCTCTTAGTTCTTACTATTGTCATTATTCTATCCACTTTATTTTACTTTAATTTTTTTATCTACATTATTTATGTTTTCTCATACCTTGTTATCTCGTTCTTTTCTTAGCACTGATGAAGGCCTGAACTTCAAGTCGGAACGTCAGCAAATATCAAAATAAATATTATTATTTATTTTTTCCTTCTAATTTCTGACTGATCACCCCAACCATTCTTCTCTTCGTTTTATGATAAATTATGAATTTCCCCCCCATGGATTCCAACAGGGTGTTCCATAAGTAAAAGGTAATATTTAAAGAGATGATGGAAATCTAAATAGTCCAGTCAATGAATGCTCGAAAAGCGAGTGTAGAAGGAAATGTCGGGGACACAATTTTTGACTTTGGGACATTATTTGGGCTAGTAAGGAGGTAAACATACTAAAGATACCCACTCCTAGGTGAGGCAGATGTGAGGACACTTTTATCGGGTTTTGGTTATATCAGGAAAACTATTCATCGCATCTGCAAAGACGTTATATAGAAAATCAGAGCTAATAAAATTGGCAATATGATTGATTATATATTATATACCTTTTTTCGCTAACTAACTTAGTTTCCGAGATATCCGTCCTCAACTATGATGAATTTTGAAAAAAAAAATGCCTCATGTTAATTGCTAAGCGCTCCCCATCCCACATTTAGCTTACTACTCCCCAAATGCGAGACCGCAATGAGTCTTGGCCCTGCTAACTCAGTCTTGGTCATGGTCTTGGTCTTGCGCAAGAGTCTTCAAGTTACTTATTAGCTTATTACTCTAGAGATATTACTGTAATATTTTAGATAGGAGAAACCTAACTAAGCCCGAATGAAAAATTAGAGGAGTTAAATGCAAAAGTATATTGGTTATACCAATTATTTAAATATTTTAACTAAGATCAAGTATTAGTAACTATTTTGCCTTAATTATTATTTAAAAAAAAAACGATTTTTTTTTTACCAGTCTTGGTCTTGCAACAGTTAGGGGTGAAAGGTAATATTTAAAAAGATGATGTAGATCGAATTAGTCCAGTTAATGGATGCTCGAAAATGGAGTGTAAAAGGAAATGGCGGGGAAACAATTTTAGACTTTGAGACATTATTTGGACTAGTAAGGAGTTAAAAAGACCCACTTTTTGGTGAGACAGATGTGAGCGGCGCCTAAGTCACTTTTATCGGGTTTTGGTCATATTCGGAAAACTATCCATCGCATCGACAAACACGTTATATACAAAATTAGAGCTGATAAAATTGCCAATATTTTTTATTATATACCTTGTTTTCGCTATCTCACTTAGTTTCTGAGATATCCTTCTTCAACTATGATGAATTTTGAAAAAAAAAAAAAAAAGGCTGATGTTAATTACTAGGCGCCCCCCATTCCACATCTAGCTTACTACTAGTGTAGTCAAGTATTAGTAACAATTTTGCCTTAATTTTTATTTTAAAAAAAACGATTTTTTTTACAAGTCCTGGTCTTGGTCTTGCAACAGTTAGACGGCCATGGTCTTTGCAAAGTGCAAGACCAAGTCCGATTTTGGGCAACATTACTTACAACCTAGGAGTGGTGAATTTTAGTATGTTTATCTCCTTACTTGTCCCAAAAATGTCCCAAAGTCAAAAATTGTGTCCCCGCCATTTTCTCAAAAAATCATTGATTGACTGGACTATACACCTACGCTTAATCCTGTTTTTCATAAAATTATGGATCATTGGCTGAATCCCCAGTATCACAAAAATTTCCTTGTTTAATTTGCAGCTTGAAGTCTATTAATCAAGTTGAGATTTGTTACAGAAAAAGTTGAGGTTCATCTTAATTGTATAAAGTTCAATTTCAACCACGGTTTATATAAACTTTTTTGTAGCACTTAAAGTTTACTATCACCTCTTAAAATATTTGTATTCCCTCACGAGAAATTCTATATAATCAACCTCTTATGAAAAATGCATTATAAGAAAATTATATCTTATTTTATTTTTCATTTTTTAATAAATTTTTCATTTCAGCTTTATATAAGTCTCATTGATCCATATCCTTGCTATTTTGTTTCGAAGGTAGGCTGACTGACGTTGAATGAATTTTCACCTCGACGCTCGAATTTCTCCAGTTAGTCATATTAGCGGGTGGGATTTTCGGTCATTACTTTTCCCCTCATACAATGTTATCTCCCTGATGATAACGGTACGGCTGGGAGATTTGTTCGAAGGGTTCAAAGAGAGTTTCACTATTTCTAACAAGTCTTGTTATTAATTACGATTCACGATCTTGTACTTTCTAGATGTAGCCTAGTTATTGAAGAAACTAAGTGAATCCATGCTGGTGGGTATATTTTTTCCCCACATTCATCTGTGCGGAAGGTTGGGAAGCTATTTAAAACATCTTGATTGGAGTCTCTTAACTTGATAATAAGATTAAAAATCTGGTACATGCGGACTCCATGTCATTCTTATGTTAAATTTCTGTCCAAGATATTGCATTTTATCTATTTGAGAGATTTGTGCATTTTCAAGGTAAATAAGAAGTTTCATGTCGAATAGTGAAAGTGATGTGCTGGGATTACTGGTTGAGTCGAATTTTCCAATGTTTGCACCAATCGTTTAGTTTTGTTTGGTCGTGTAGTCTGTGAGGTATATGTAAGATTTTTATGCCTTGTATGAATTTTCGTATGGTCTGTGTATATGATGTATAAAAGCGGAGCGAGTACTGTTCCTGAGGATCTCCTGCTAAGCCTGGTCTTATTGAAGAAAGTTCTGAGTCTTGGTCTTACAGAAAAAAATCTGTCAGATAGTAAGGACTGCAGTATAAGATAATAGGTAGGTGTGAGTATCGGCTTCTTTCAGTTTTTTTTCCCCCAGAATATCAGACTCACTGATTGTCAATACTTCTGGTATGTGTAAGTGAAGAAATTAAGTTTAAAAATGATAGTTTTTATATTAAGTTGAAATATTTGTAAATATATTTTTTTTCCTTGGTGTCTGTTAACGTCATCAATCAGCAAATGTGCTCGAATTACTAGGTAGAAAGCACCTCTTCCCTGACTCATTTCAATTACTTAGGTTGTCTAAGGAAGGAGATCTCTCATCCAACGCCTTTTTAGTCTCCTCCTCACGTTCTGGGGTATGTCAGCTGTGGCTATGTCTCTTATTAATCTGTTGTGTTGTCCGTTTAAATTAGTATAAAATCGTTGGTAGTGGGTCGTTATATGTTGGTCAACTGTTGGAAGGTGGAGGTCAGTATGTAGAGTTGTGTTAGTCACGTACCATGTTGCTTTTGTTATGAGACGCAATCATTTTGATTGGAAAGCTTAAAGTTTTTGTAGGTGGGTACCGAATATTTGTGATGAATATGTCCATATCAGTTTAAGTAAGTATGTATATGTATTCAGTATCAGTTTTGAAGATTTAGAAAAAAGAGGATAAAGTAATTTGAGTCGTTCTTTAAGTGTCTTAAGTATCATCCTTCTGTCGAAGGTGAGTCCAAGGTAAAGTACAGTGTCCGTTTGAAGAATTTGATTGTTGTCAATACAGAATGGAGAACAGATGTTTTTTCTAAGAGTTAATGGTATATGTTTAGATTTTTCGTGATTAATTCGAATTTACCAAAGTTTGAACCAATATTGTAATTTACGTTATGTTGTAGAAGTAGTGAGGCTTTTGTAAGTAAAATATTAATTTTGCTTTATTTTTATAATTTTATATATTTATTGTTGTTAATATTTACATATCCTTTTCAGAACCAGCCTGGTGCTCTTCATGCAAGTTGAGGTATGTTCACTTCATTGATTTATAAAAATTATTTCACACAGAATTTTATAGTGCCTTACATGTATTAGACAATATTTTTCGTTGAACGAATTTATAAAAGGACTTTGTCTTTCTATTTGTTTTTATAACTGAAGATATCCTTGTCTGTACAGAGAACAGTTCGGGATAAAACGAATGCTGTTTTCCATTTTATTTTTTTCTCTCCTGCTATCACCAAAACAATACGATAAAAAGTTTCCGTGTTTTTTTTTTCTTTTTTTTTTTGTCCCCACCTGTGAAATTCCTAAAGCATAGAACCAATCTCCTTCTACAGTTACAGCAAATATTCTTCGGAAAGCAATTTCCTTTTTCTTGCCTTAGGGAAATCTGATTTTTTCGCTCATCTGTTTTTTATTTTGGGAGCATTCCGTGAATCTGGATACCCAAAACAAGCATGATGTCTGAATTAACAATGCTAGAAATAATGAGAGATTAAAAAAAAAAAATAGTAAGTATAGCTGCTGAACAAGGGGTTGTGGAAGGATTTTTACGTCATGAAAATTAAAAAGTGAAAAACGCTGCAAATCACAATAGTTTATAATTTCTAAACAATTATAAATCTAAAGTAACATTACATTTCTAGTTCCTAGTTTATTTTTTAGGAAATTTCGTAATCTTTTAAATACAATATCAACAAAACAGTATGTAGTTTTTGTGTTACTCGGAAATCCAATTTTATCATCCCTCGTAACTTTTTCTCCAGTTTCTTTTCGTTGAAGTATGTCATATAAATCAATTTAAAAGGCATCGAGAAGAAGACTTTAGCCAAGTTTCATTGAAATCGGTACATTCGTTTAGGCGCTAAAGTCTATAGCAACAAAGGTTTTTCGGACGCCTGCTTGAAAGGAAAAGGCGGATGGTAATGTCGATCTAGGAGGATAACACTCGAGGTTAACTCTGACATTAACTCCACAATTTAAAAAAAAATGGCGGACGGACCAAAAAATTTTTATTCGTTTTTTCGAATTCTATGTATCTTGAAACGTATAACTTCAAATTTCGAGGAAGGAGAATTAAGTTTTTGTTCGATTACAAAGGTTCATTATTGAAAATAATAAACCAAAATAAAATAAATAAAAGAATTTTCTTTTTTTTTAAATCATTGAATTAAACCTTAAAAAAAGTCTTCCAATTCCATAATGCATTATTATATTATATACTTTAAAAGCCAAAATTGTAAAACATTATTTCACCCAATATAAAAAAGATGTACGAAATTTAGCGCGTAAACATGGGTCTAGGTTTCTAACTTGGATAACATCAATTTCTGACTTTATATAATTCGAAAATATTTCAGAAGTGAAAATTTAAATTCACTTCTTAGTTAGACATTCATCGTTAAATAAAAGAGCCAATGACTTTAAAAGTGAAATAAATTACCAAAAATATATTCAATAATATAATTCCATGTTAGACCATTATCAAGTGTAGGGAAGCTTTGTATTGATGCATTAAAAAATTTTGTTCTCAAAAAAAAAAGACTCGTTTTACGTTTTAGAAATTTTATTTGTCGATAGTCAAATCCTTATGAAGGTAACTACTACCGATTATTATGTTATTATTAGGGAATATGCGATTTGGTATTGAAAAATGTTCTGTTATATTTAGTTCAAAGTTGGATGAAAATTAACGAATTGGGGACAAGTGGTAAGTTTTATAACTAAAAATATCAAGTTGTAACTTATAAATATGCATCACTTTTATGAAAGATATCTGGGAGAAAAAAAAAACAGTTACATAACCACTCTACATTTTATGAAGATCATTATTTTTAATTATTTTTTTTATACATAAAAAGTGTATCTAGGCAATTATTATTATTATATAAATATTTGTTTAGTTATCGCTTCCAATTCAACTAAAAACATGACCCTTAACAAAAAAATACTTGGATTTCCTACTTTTCCGCTGAAAAATCGGCCCATTGTTTATTTGAACTTTTTTGTAGATCTTGAAATGTGCAATCACTCCTATAAAAATTTTCCCCTAATTACTCTGTGTATAAAAACGGATTATGTTAATTGATGGTAGTTATCATTATTATAATAATAAGATTACAATATAAGTTATATATTTAGTATCCACAAGTGTCAAATGTTACTGTACTTATGTATTTGTAATATTGAGCTTATGGCAATGATGTAATGCAGTTTAAATTGCTTTTGATAAATAAAATGAGATTACTCCATTTTCTCGATGCTATAATTTATTTCACTTGTCAATTAACATCACGTACAGTCAGAATGCTTAATTATAGGAATTTAACCAACTGCCTGCAGTGATACCAACCCAATATTGTATTTCCCTTTATACGTGGCTATTCCCTCCGGCGAATCTAACTGCATCCGATTCGGTATTAACAGAACATATTGCTCTGCTAATATTTGCTGGGTCACCACAGAATTCAATATCCCTACCAATATTTCACATATACTGTTAGGTGGTTTTTTTTTCTTCCATGTCATCGACATTGTATTCTTCGATGAAGGTTGTGTTGACAATGCGTTTTAGGGAATAGTAAAAAATCTGTATGTGTAAAACTGAAAATTCCCGTCATAGCCAGTGATATGCCCCAAAAATTAGGTTTAGATTAAGGATTTAAACTCAGTTTGTACATATTTTTTGTATGATATTCCTCTGGTAGATAGATATCAACTTAAGGTTATAATGGATAATACTTACGAAATTCAATAGACTTTTAATAGAGTCTAAGATGAAAGAATGCTTGTACATTTATCCACTGTTTATTATTAAACTGAATATATTCTAAGGAACTATTTTTTAAAAATAATGTTCTGGAATGGTTGAAGGTTACCACCAAACCATAAGCACAGCGAAAGCTATAGATCGTTTCTTCTTTCTCATCCATTCTCGCAGCGTGGTCCCCTACTTTCATACTGAAATAATGCTGATAGTCAATTCAGTCTCCTACAGACGTTACCTGGCATATCCGTTGTGGCCATGTCATTTATAAGTATATTAGGATGTCCTTGTAAATTGTCGTGGAATTGTTTGTAATGAGTTCGTATGTGTTCGTTAACAGTCGGCATATGGAAGTCAGTATGTAGGGTTATGTTGCTAACGTACCAAGGTGCTTTTTTAATTGTCCTGAATGTTTTTGCTTGAAAGATTTGAAGTTTGTTTAAGTGAGTCTTTTTAGCAGTTCCAAATATCTGTGATGCGTAAGTCCAAATAAGTTTTAGTAAGTAATTATATGTGTTCAATTCCTGTCTTAAGTTTTAGTTTTGAATGTTTCGAAAGAAGTGAACTCAAAATTCTTAACCTTTGATTTAGCGAAATTGAAAATGTTGACTCGAAAAAATGAGATGTCATTTTGTTTCCAAAGGAGGAGCTAATCTGTTATGGTGATTTTTGAACTCAGCAGATGGAAATACATATGAATTTTTACCGCAAAACAGTTTCATTGTTATTTATTCTGTTTCATCACCGCCTGATGGACACCAAGCTTATACAAATTAAAATAATTAATTAAGGGAGAAAAGCTGGCGGTTCAGCGTGATCTTGGCCCGATCTTCTTCCTGCATAAGCGTTGGCCTTGAAACAATACTTTAATAGTACTGAACCCAATACTCGTCATTAATTGTAGTGTTACAAATTCTTATTATTACTTTTTTTTCTCATAATGAGGGCCGGAATGAAAATTTGAATTTTTACGGCAGTCATCCTCAGATATCTTAAACCGCTTTGGAACTAAATATCGCTGAGTGATGAGATGGACGAATTTAGAAATCCCCTATTCAGAAACTCGTTATCATTACATTTTTTTTTTTTTTGCGCTATATTTTCCTCTTTTAGCCTCTCTAAATCGGTGCAAGATCAAGATACAATTTTGAATTATAGCTCAATACAAAGCAGATGGAATGTTATACATTTATCTCACATACAGTATGCACTCTGATTTTCAGTTTTTAAGATATTTTCATTGAAAATGTTCAAAAATTTGTTATAACTTTATTTCTGGCGCTACCTTTTCAACCTTTTGACTCACTATCTCAATATAGCTTACATAACGAGCGTTCTCTCACGTCACGAAATCAATTTACTCATTTATAGGCCGATTAGCTCTATTTCTCTTATCAGAGTCTTAGTGAGTATTTATTATGTCCATTTGATAGCTTACAAGGACAGCTATATAATCTGGATATTTAATAATTTTATGATGATCTTGTTTCTTATCTGTTATTATTTTGCAAACATAATATATAATAAGCTAATGATAAACTAATTGGTAAACTGAGTTGAATAGTTACAGCGGCCGTACTATCGAGCTACTATAACACTAATCGCTTCCACAGGTGACAGTTTATCCAACAGACCTAACGAATCAATGAACCGAGTTTAACAATAGTTAAACTCCAGTACGAAATAGTACCATTCGGCATTCTTTGATAATTTTTTATCAGCTGTCTCGGGACTAGTGTAATGTAAAAATTCTTAAGGCGTGTTTTACACTTTTTTGTGAAGAGTGAATAAGATTGAGCAGTCAAAAAGGAAAAAATAGTGTCGACAACCAAATTATAACGAGTTTTATTGAAGATATGGACTAAAACATCTCGGACGCTAAAAATCGGATCTACATATGTAAGCGAGGGAAATGTTCAGTCTTTCATTCTTTTTATAATGAGCTATTATCTATTATTTATATTGCATATTATTAATCTCGCCTTGTTGATGTTTCACTTCTATCACGTGGTCTAAAGCACACACCTTAGTTTTTTAAATATTATATTAAATTATACATTTAATTATGATAAAAAACGCGGTATAGGATTAAAAAATGGTAATTTAGTAATTATCCTATATATGATGTTTTTTTGTCGGTACACCATAACTTCGTCAATTCTTAATCAAATCCAATGATTGACCGCTCATTTTGAAGATATTCTTCTCCTTCACATGAGAAAAATAGTCCTATCCCTCTGAAATTTCTGAAAACAAGTTATAAAGGAAAAGAGACTTTATTTGCGAATAACTCAAAAAGTATGCATTATTTCTTTCACCCATGATAATTATAAAGATTACTAAATTACCTACTAAAAAAAAAAAAAAAAAAAATCGGACAATTATTAATAGAGATACAGGCCATTTGTTTTCGTGTACTTAATAATGTCTTTCTGTTTAATGATATTGTATTTAGGAGTAGAATAGTCCACTACACTTTTTTTCCTGGCTGTTAAATTAACTTTATTATTTCTTAAAGACATTTAGTTGTTCTTACATTTTATTTTTTTTTAATAATTTAGAAAATCACATGATCAGGGCATTATTTTGTCTTTATTATCTTTCAAGTCAGCGTTCAAATATAGGTCTTACCAAAACAATTTGTACAAATATTTTCGTCTATTATGTTAAATAGAATATTCTAATCGACCAAGGAATAAATATTAATTCCTTCCTTATATAATACATAGGAACTACTTATTTTCATATTGTTTTACTATTTCTTCACTAAACAAAATTTTCTGCGAATTATTTGCACGTACCAACTGGTATATTAATTAAATGTGACGTGTGTTCACACTTTCTAATTAGGAATTGGATTCATTGTGGTGGTGAGGGTCAAGCAAACTATATTTTTGTAGGCCTTATTTCTTTTCTATTTTTTGATGTTATCTTACGATTTAAGTAGAAAACAAGAGAGTATTTATGAGTTTTTACTACCTAATTACACAGAAAAAGTTTTCAGATATCCAAATTGAAATAGCCCTCATTCCGAGAATTTTCGCATATAAAATATTTGTAGTTAAGGAAAGTATAGCGATCGGGTCAAATTTCCGATATGCGGTTTTCGACGGATCTATACGTTTCAGAGCCCCCTGAGTCCGAAAAAAACATTTTTAGCCATTGGTCTGTCTGTCTGTGCCAAGATTTTCTCGGGAACTCAACCGATTTTGTTGCTCCTTTTTTTATTTTGTAGGGTTTTGACTACTGATGCCTGTGACAGAAATTCGGTGCTCCATGCGCAATAGCTTGCGCGCAATAAACGAAAAACATGTTTTTCTATAGACTATAGCGGCTATAGACTAAAACGGCTCTAACGATTTTGATGAAACTTTCCCATAATGTTCTAATCATTGTACTTTTAATTTTCGTATATAGAATAAATTTCCGAAAAAAAAATCAGGAAAAAATGTTATGGGGCCTAACTTCCCCTATGTATATATTATACGGTAAAATTTATTAAACGTCGTTTAGCCTGCCGTTTGAAAGGTAATAAAATTCCCTATAAAGCCATTTAAAAATCGTTCATTTTGGACAACTATTAACGAAGTTACAGCTATTTAATTTCCAATGTAAGATTATGGTTTCATATCCTGGTGTCAGAAAGTAAGAATATCTGTCGCCCGCATCACACAATCTTCACTATTTCCTCTACTTGTAACAGAAATTATTGTTTGACAGTACTAAGCTATGGCAAAAAGTTTTTGATCAGCAATATTAGTAAGTATTGAAATTTTTACACTGATCTACTTTAAGCCGGTTTACATTGCTTTAGTTTATCAAATAAATCGTACTCAAATCTTTTGTTTGATCAATTTTCAGAAAAATAAATCTAGTTCAATTCTTTTTTGTTTCTTCATGAACATATGTGAAGATACAAAAACTTTTTTGAAATAGGTAGGAAAGTCGTGTGGGTGGACACACCAGATATTTTGTTTTAGTGCTCTCAAAAGCGGTGTATAAAATCCCCGAATACCTATTGTTTTCCAATTTTTCCAGAACTCCAAGTGGTAGCAGATACAGAAGAAGCGAGTATCCACAACTTCTGGCGAATAATAAAGAGACAAGAAGCGGACACGATAAGTAATTACACGAGCTGTATCTTTGGCGAGGATCTGATTTGCATATTCAAATCGCCGAGAAGCTCTTCATGAGCCTTTCCATCTGTATTCTGTAATCTCCAGCTGTGGCGGTCGTATCTTTTCATCTCTATTTGTCTGCTCTTACCGACATTGTATGAAGTAGAGGCGTTTCAGGACTTGGAACTTGGAATAACATACAATTTGTGCTAATGGATACGAGTTCCTTATCGAAAAGTTTCTTGGTATTTCTTCATCATTATTAATGGTTATTCTAGTAATTGCTTCATCACCATCAATTTATATTACTCGCCTGACTGAATAAGTGAAAATTTAATAAATATTCGATATTTTTCAGATAAATAAAGTCAAATTAATTTATATTTTTCAGGTGAAAATTTATATTCCATGGTATAAAAAGTGAGAGCGGGGTAAATCCATTGGGTATGTACTGACTTCCAAAGCTCAAGGTCCCGGTTTCGAAATCGACTAGGGTCGGGAGACCTTCCTCGGCCATATTTAGCCTTTATAAAATGAGTACTCTTAAATAAATAATTACTTAAGAGGAAATACCTAGTGTTTGAGCATGATCCCGGTCCGATCACCTCCCTATTCAGCCGTTCGCCTTGAATAGAAATATAGTTAACAGTACTTCCTTACATAGTACCGAACCCAAGACCCTTCATGAGCTGTAGTGGTATAGGTCTATAAAGAGTTCTGGCTTCTTACCTGTTATTGAGTTAGATATTCTCTGCTGATATTGAGAGATCTTGGTATATAGGTTTCTTAAACTGGTGCGGTGCATAACACGAAACTCACTTACCATCTTATTTTCAGTAAATTGCTTGAATTGTTAACAATCTAATTCTTTGGAAAGTTAACAATTTTATGAGTAATAAGTAAATAAACACTACTGTAAATTATGACAAGTACAATATACATTTTAACCAAAAATATAGATTTGTCAAGTTGAAAATAAATATTATTATGAATTAGTAAAATTTTTAGGAAGTTGGATAATGCTTTTGGTTGTAGGACTGACGGTGGAAATTTGGGTGACATCTGTTCTGAAACGTTGAGCATCTTTGATAAGTCTAATATATCTAGCTAATTTGTTTTGTTTTTAACTTCATCTAAGTGATCAGCTGTTTTTTATGATTACCTATATTTGATGTGTATTTGATTTATATATTTTTTTTCTCGTTATTATAATTATACCTTTTTCTTGCTGTTTCTAGAAATTTTTGTGGCATTTATGAATTTCGGTTAGAAATTACATGTTTTTCATCTGTCCCTTTTTTTTCCTGATCAGATGTTCGATTATAACCTTCCTTAACTATGTTCCTGTACCTTCCATGCAGTAAGCGATTGGACGTGGTGGAATACTGTCATCG
Organism: Nezara viridula; assembly: GCA_928085145.1. NCBI lineage: Eukaryota > Metazoa > Arthropoda > Insecta > Hemiptera > Pentatomidae > Nezara > Nezara viridula. The sequence continues at coordinate 28,356,086 of OV725077.1, read as the reverse complement.
TTAATTTATTTTTATTTTCTCACCTGATGATGTCGGAATTGGTGAAGCGTTGACGTTTTTATTTTATTACTTTTACTTAACTGTATATAAAATATATAGTAATTATATTCACTGACCTATATATAAAATGTATAGTGAGGAACGGTATTGCGATCGTGAAAATTTTCAAATTTGAGATTTCGACGGAAATACGTGTTTTGAGGTCTTCTGAGTCCAAATAACATTGTCCCGCAAAATGGTGTGTGTGTCTGTGTGTATTCATGTGACAGGTCAAAAACGAAAAGTCGTATGAAAGTGAAAATGCATATTTAAGGTTTGTATATACCTGAGATGTTACAGAAACTTTTTCGTCAAAATCGGCTTACCGGAAGTGAAGTTGCATTTGATATCATCGATGAACACATTTTTACTATTTTCTCGAAAACGGCTTCAACGATTTTGATTAAATTCATTATATCAGTGTAAAATTAAGCAGTTATTAATATTATGTAGATTTTATTCTAATTGATGTTCTCTAAAAGGTCTTAAATGGTTAATTTTCAATATTAGCTTCCTCTAAAGTAACTTTTTTTTTTTTTCATTTTAAACAATTATTCATTTCACATTGATCTCTACTATAAAAAATATTTAACTATAAAATATGAAAGAATTTAATAATTAACTAAAGGGAAAATAAGAGATCGTAGCAGCATAGTTGTAATGAAGGAACCAAAGGGATACGAACGCGGCCGAGCTCAACCGAGTTGGCCCGAAGATTAGAACAGGCTTCCATAGTAACATGAGCTTAATATAATACGGACTCCGACAATATTATGTAAATATACATCTGCGGTTTTCCTTGATGTTTTCGTTGGTATTATTTAATATTTGATTGTATAGGTTACAGTGATATAAATATTTAAAATTGTATGTATAAGGGTTCTTAAAAAAAATTTAAAAATTCCAGAATGAAATACAAATCAAAATAGCGTTTATACTTTTCAGTTTCTTCCCCTTTGTCTGAAAATACTTATTTCTGCTAAGAAGAATAAGTGAAAGTTGTGTGATGCGCACATTGCACCAGATTTAGGAGACAAAGGGCTGGTTGAAAAATTTTCAATAATAACCTAAAATAAATATTAATGTTTCCCAATTTTTTCCATTAAAATTTCATTTAGTTTTCATGAACATTTTTATTTCTCATCCGATAATAATGAATGTAGAATTAACTGACTATAACCATAAAAATTCAGTAATTCATTTTCCAGTAACATAAAAAACGTACTTCCATATTTGCCTTTAGAATTTCCAAACCAATCTTACTGACATTAAAAACTGCTTTATAGTCCTTCTGAAAAAAAATATATTAAAGAAAATCGTTGACTTTCCGGCTAATATATATTTCCGGAAATTAGACACTATCCTGAACTCTTCTGCGAAAACCATATATAAAGATATTCCTCAACTTCTCGATAACCGGCTAGTTTTTATGTTTTCGTTTTAGAGACACCATAATACACAGAATACACTATTCTATAACACCACAAGAAGTAATTCCAGTAATATGTACTGGAAAATATAGCCATTTCCAATCACCTCTCGTCAATCAACTATAACTTATTTTCTTTCTTGTCCGGATCAACAGAGATTTTGGATTACTAGATGGTCGGATTATTGAGAGCGTCCTGTATTTTACTTAAATAATGATTGATTATAGTAAAATAATAAAATCTTTACTTTCCTTTAATAAAAATATAGTTTTATGTTTCGTTGTGTAAAATTTTATAGACCTACACGGCATTAAATAGAAGTTATTAATTTTTAATGTGATTTTTTTTAGAAGTAAATAACATCGCATTTTTATTTAATTTCAATAAAATGTGTCTATTATCGAAAATTTTATGATTTATTGTCCTATTTAGCAGACTACATATAGCAGCTGCAGACTACAAAATTTCCTCTTTAGCGCAAAGAGATTAAACATGCAAAATAGTTACAAATGACATTTTGCACTAACAGCAGCGATATTACACTCACCATTGTAGTTTTCATTATTTTTTAAAATATTTTAAATTGATTCTATATATATTTAATGTAATAGTCTAATTTTGCTTATCCATAATCCTTTGTCGTTGGAGAGAATCAAGTCAGCTGATTAAGCCAATGAACCTACGACAGATCTGAGAGTAACCTGGCCGCTTACAAAGAGCCCCCCTCACTGATTGGGGACCTGACGAACCAATTTACACGACAAAGGGTCCCAAAATGCCTCAGAACATGTCAGTAACCATATTAACCCCCCGGCCTTCGGGGCTAACTCTTCTTTGAGATGGGAGGACTAATAGAGAAGTCCTGTCGTAGACAATGGTTTTGGAATGAGAGGAGTCTTCAACAGAATTAATCGCATAACCAAACGGCATGAATACTCAACAAGCCTTACCGAGTAAAACAAAGAACCCAGACAGGCTATATAAGGACACAAACAGACTTCTGTTTGAATATTTATGATAAGCCTAACTAAAAACTGCACCTGGGTATAAAAAAAAAAAAAAAAATAAAACCATTGAACCTACAGAAACAACAAAAAACTGTCAATTATCATTGGCGCAGACATTGTGGGGGGGAGGGGAGACAATTGGGACGATTGTCCCCCTCCAATAAAAATTTTTGGGTGGCGAGAATATCGTTTTGTCCCCATCCCCCTATAGTTTGAGGTAAAAAATTTAAAATCAATAATAAATAATTTACATGAATGAATAAAATGTATCAACTAAAATCGATTAAGAAAAAGCCTATAACTATTATAAGCTATAACTATTTTTATGTTACCTGAATGTTACTTTTATTTAAATTGTTATTTATATTCAAACATACTAATATACATATATCAACATATCTTAGAATTTTTGATTCAATCACCCATCAATTTTCACATGATATTATTATCACATTTTCCACGACAAACTAGTCGGACTGTGAAAAACATTGTATTTTTATTTGAGGTTGTACACACTAAGAAACCAAAAATATTTTTCACTTTCTTACAGTATTCATTTTTTGCTGAAAATGTTTTAGAAATGTGGTAATATTATGAAGGCTGTCTCTTCTCCCCCCTCTCCCTGTGTTGAATCTAAACAAATGCGTTACACATTCAGTTACGTTATATATTCATTTTCTTCTCTTACTCTTAAATTTTAATTGAAAATGTTTTTAATTTATCTTGTTGTATTTTTTAATATTTAAATTGTACTTTTTAACTATTCTTTTTTTAATATTAATTTTATTTTTTAAATCGTATTTTAGATAATAGTTAATTAAAATCATTAACCTTATTTTAAAGGTCTATGTTAACTTATATTTTTTAATATTTAATTTTAATGGTTTTTGTCAACTTTTCTCCTTGTATTCTTTAAATTCTCTTTTATTAATATTAATTTTTATTTTTTAAAAACGTATTTTTAGCTTTTGTTCTTAAAATCATTAACCTTTATTTCAGTTGTCATTGTTAATTTATCTCGTTTTAATCTTTAACTTTGATTCAATTGTACTATCATATTCATCTGTAACTATTTTTACTTTCTAAACTTTAAATTGTATTTGTTAGCTGTAGTTTTGTTATGTAAGCCTATTTAGAAGTTGATCCGATTGTAATATATGGCGAAAATGAGCCAGGTGGTTGAAGATCCAAAAACATTTATAAATATATAAATATATTCAATTGTATTTTTATTTTTATATTTTTAAGTACATATAATACGTAAAATAAATAAAAAAATATTGTATCGTTTGTTTCACAATAATTATGTTGAACACATAATAAAAACTTCAGGTTTTATTTTTTTTTTATATATTTTTTTTTGTTCCTCTTCCCTCCAATCGAAATCGAAAGTCTGCATCTATGTCAATTAGTTCTTTAGTTTATTTTAAATATTTCTGTTTGTACATAGAATATTTAAGACTTTATAAACTCATGACTGCTTTAGAACTATCTTCTATTGCCTAACTCTAGTGTTGCCCAAAATCGCTTAACTGTTGCAAGACCAAGACCAAAACTGGTAAAAAAATCAAATTTTTGAATAAAAATTAAGGAAAAATAGTTACTAATACTTGAAAATTTTAGTTACTATACGTAAAGAATTTGTATAACCCACATAATTATACATTTAATTCTTCTAATTTTTCTTCCGTGCTTATTTAGGTTTCTCCTTTCTAAAAAAATACAATTATATCTCTGTAGTAACAAGCTAATCGGTAACTGCAAGACTCTTGCGCAAGACCAAGACCAACTCCAAGACTGGGTGCGTAAGACCAAGACTCGTGTAGATCTCGCATATGGGTAACACAAGTTCACTTGCTCTACTTTCCTTACCAGTTTGGGTACAAAGTGTGAAAATTGGTTTTCCTAAAAAAAAAAAAAATAAATAAAAATGCCTTTTTATTAGACTAAAAAAAATGAAAGCACCTAAAAATGTGAGATATTACGTTTAAAAATAAATATAATCCAAAAATTAAATGTCAAAAATACGTCTGAACGCTGCATAATGTGGGTACTTCAGCGCTGTGGTGCCGATAGGTGATTTAATCTTAAATAGAAATCAGATAAGTTGAAATGGAGTCAGATTCTTACAAGGTAGAATAATGTAAAGAGCTTGATCTGGACCGTAAATTGATCTATTCCAGCCCCTAAGTGAGCTAGATAAATCTCGAAAAGGAAAGGCAGCCGCTGGGAATGGATATTTAATGAAACTAACCTATTTTGCTCTAACTAGCGGCCTTCTACTGTCAACGCGGTTGATTTAGTTGAGGTCAATGGTTGACCTCTTGCTGAGAGGGAATTTTTTTCAATATCGTGCTTGTATCGCTAGCGAAACCGTTTTATTGAATAATTTATCGATACCTACATTTTTTAATCTAGTTCATTAAATCATATAATCTAGTTCATATAATCCAGATTGATGGATCACATAAAAAAAAAAATTAGCAATATAGCTGCATTCAGATAATGATTTAAGACGGAAAATGATTTACTATTACTACAATCCGCCTATATGCCGACAGGGAAAAAAATATATAATATAAATATAAAATCATCTTTAGTCTGGGACTAGGTCCCTTAAGAATAACAGTATTGTTCACATAAATTAACAATACATTTGGCCATAAGACCTATTACAATAAGGAATATCTAAAATACTAGTAATAAATTAAGAATAATAGCTCTTAGGATATATTAACGAAAACAGTTGGGTAATAGGTTTGTAATACTACAATATTGAAGCTAAAACAATAACATAATAATCATTAAATAAAATTTGAAAGGAACGCTAAATCAATTTTATAACCACAGCATTGTAGTGATGGAATATAAAAATTTAAAAAAAAAATATAACTGTTGATATAAAAAAAAAAAAATGATTTGCATAAATCCAATCTTATGAAAAACTAACTTTACCTACTCACAATGGTTTGTTCAACGTGAAAAATAATGTATAAAGAAAATTAATGCCTTATTACATAATATATATTTAGCCATATATTCTGATTGGATTGTGAAGAGGAATTGGAATAAGAGGGTTTTAAATGTGGATAAGGATGATGCATGGCGGAATTTGAGTGGGATGAAATTCCAGTATGCAGTGGAACGGATAGCAAAGGAATGTTTAAATAAGACAGATCTGTGGAAAGGGGTGTAATGGTCAGAAGGACGATATCTTGTGGAGAAGATATGGATAGATGTTTTGATTGTAGGAGATTGTATGACGGACGATGATTATTGATTATGTGGTAAAGGAATATACACACACATATTTTTATTTTCCTGTCAACATATGGGGAGATTATAGTCCTCCTTGTAGTCTGTATATATATATATATATATATATATATATATATATATATATATATATATATATATATAGATAGATAGATAGATAGATAGATAGATATAGGACGGTATTGATAATCCGAAAACGTAGATTCCATAGCCTGTTCGGATTAACAAAATGTTTGAATTATCGATGGTTAAATTTAAAATGATGGAAAAATCGCACAAGGTAATGAAAATGTATGTATTATCAGTTAAATATAAACAGTTAAGATTAAATCATCCCAATACATTTCATTGTAAAAAACAAAAGCTCTGAATCCCCTAAAAACGGTTTAAAACAAAAAATCCCTACTACGCAAATAACTGTCCGTTTTAAGGAACGAAAAATGATGTGTATCTCCATATAAATACAATTGAGTTGTTAGTTAGTGTCTATCAATATTGAAACTTGTTGAAGTATTTGGGTGCCTTCTGCACAGAACGAAACTCTTAAACTCTTCTGGCAATATATTAATTTACCTTCTGTGAGTTTATACAAAATAGATTCCAAACGCTTTCTGTTGTGGGAGGCACCCGATTATTTCACCAACTTTTAATATTCACAGTCATTTACTAAACCCCACTATATTTTTATGGATCGATTCAGCTCTTTAGTCAAAAATAGGAATATGACTTTTAACACATTGATTAAATTCATTTTATTCAATGATGGTTCAGTATTTTTTTCTCAAATTGTTTCAAAACATTCAGGGGATCTTTCCGCATGATTTGAGTCATCAAACCTAATAATCGATCCTGTCATTTGCTTAGAAAATGGTTACATAGCTATTTTCTAATTGATTAAACACTTTTCATTTAATAACGGGCGCAGTATCTATCAAAACACTCTCGGGGGTTCTTACCGAGTAATTGAGTCGTCAAATTTAAAAATCGTTATATAGAGGACTTACCAAACACATAACCCTTGTGTCGCTTCGCTTAATCAGATAATTATTCAAAAATTATATTCTTTAAAATTAAATTTATATTATCTAATAGTGTGACAATAATAATTAAGATATGTTTACCTTGTCACAGTATATAGAGTTTTCCGTAAGTTGAGAGAAATATTTAAAAGGTTGATAGTTGTCATCAAGGTCTACAAACAAGTTCTTATAAACAATTTCCTATTTTCCAACAGAAAAATAAAACATTTAAATTGTGTTTTTTTAAGAGAGTAAATTAATAAATCGTAATCATTTTTGCTGAAAACACTGGTACTTTTAGGAGACTGGATAGAAAATCACATCATTGATTTACACAATTTGAGGTGGATCTCAAAATTTTTCCTAATATGGACTTGAAGCTTTTCAAACGAGGAAGTTTTTCTAAAAGTGGGGTAAATATACTTTTAAATCACTTTTTTTTAACTGGAACTTAGCTGTGTTTGTTCTCTCAATAGTCCTCTTTAAATAGTTTTAACAACGACAATTTTTGTTTAAACTAAATTTTATCTAGTTTACTATGGAGCAATTTTTTTATTACTTAAATCAAATATTTTTTAAGTTATCGCTTCCTATTCAACAAAAAAACTTGACTCGCTTAAAAAAACACAAATCCTAAATTTCATATTTTTCTGCTGGAAATTGAGCAATTGTTTATATGAACATTTTTGTAGATTTTGATGTCTACTATCAATCTTTTAAATATTTACCTCTACTTATGGGACACCTTGTATAAGCAAAGATAAATATAAAACATATTTTTATCATTTAACATTGAGTTATTGCTGCATTAAAAATAATTCAGTAGTGTTGCCCAAATGCGAGACCGAGACGAGTCTTGTTCTTGCAAACTCAGTCTTGGTCATGGTCTTGGTCTTGCACAAGAGTCCCGCAACAATTTTGCAGTTACTTATTAGCTTATTACTATAGAGTTATTACTGTATTTTTTTTTTTTTTAGATAGGAGAAACCGTACTTAGCCCGAATGAAAAATTAGAAGATTTAAATGCAAAAGTTTTTTTTTTCCTATGCCATGGTCAATGTTCATTCGACCATCCGACATCTTGCTGCCCAATATAAGTTTGAATATTGGTATAACCAATATGCAAAAGTATATTAGTTATAAAAAATTGTTTGCATATAGTAACTAAGATTGTCAAGTATTAGTAACTATTTTGCTTTGATTTTTATTTTAAAAATCGATGTTTTTCACCAGTCCTGGTCTTGGTCTTGCAACAGTTAGGAGGTCTTGGTCTTGGCCTTGCAAAGTGCCTTTTTTACCAGTTTTAATATCTATTATATCATCAATTTGTTTTATTAATATTTCATTATTATGTGATAAAGACGATCTAAAATACAACTTAAGATATGTTAGTACAACACCTCTCATATAATGCTTCCTAGTTGATTTCCTTTTTGCTACGCATCCAGCCAAGAACGAAATAAATTCATCGACAATGGTAACGACGCTGTTTATTCATTCGTTGAATGCTAGCGATAAACAGACCGCAATGAATAAGAGGCTTTATATTCGAGTGAAGTGCACCGACATCGATAGCGGATTCCAAAGAGGTACGGCATTACCGTTGCTGAGATTCCTCGGGACACGGTTCGTTAGTTATTGTTATTCTCCCCGCGTGGGGCAGGTGCATCTTCTTCCCCTCCAGGGATGTATACTTTAAAAATGAGGCAATCCTGCGGGAAGGTAGGCAAGGGGGGGCTCAGTGAAATGTGACGGAAAACAATCGCTGGAATGATTCACATATGCGCCCTTGAATGTCACATTGCCTCACCAAGTTCTTCAAGTGTTAAGGATTAGGCCTGAGGGGATGTGCCCAACCTTTTCTACTTTCCTCTTTGTAAGCATTATCGTACTTGTTCACTCACCTTTAAGTGAGGCTTTAAGTCAATGTTCCCTCAACGCAAAGGACTCCCCTGCTGCTTTAAATGAATGAATGAAAAAATATTTTATTATTCTGGGACTGTTGTCCCTTTAGAACAAATTATAAATACAGATTGTATGTATGTGTGGTTACAATTAGATTATATATTTACAATAGAGTTGACTAAAAATAAAAATACTGAAGAAGAGAAAGAAAAGAACAAGAAAATTGTACATATATATGATAAACTAAAATAACCTAAATAAATAGAGGTAGTCTCTGGGGGATGCTTAGATATTTCTCTTAAGTATATTTCACAATCAGTCGGATTGAGAAAGGAGTAGGTGTTTAAAGAGGAGAGGTTTAAAAGAGAAAACTAATTGAGCGTGTCGAATATCAGCAGGCATTCCAGAGACAGGCGGTTTGCATTGCAAAGGATTTGTCAAACGCAGCCGTTCGGTGAGTAGAAGAATAGAGTTCGGAAGTACGAGATCTGGTGGGACGGGATCGGATGGAGTATTTAAATTCTAAGCTGTGAAAAATATAGGAGGGTCAATGAGTTCTAATGATTTGGTACAGAAAGGTGGCTAGGAAGTACTGACGGCGATAGGATGGGTAGAGCCACCTCAACTTTATGTGGTGAATTAAGATTATTTAAAACCAGTTTCAGACCTTGATAAGAATGAGGTACATGTATAGGTTTTCAATTTTTATTTGTCGGCGGATATTACATCTCGAATTTTTATTTGAGTATCTGATCTAGAAAACGATTTTTTTAGTCTTGTAAAGGTGCATTTAGACATTTCACAAATCATGGAAAAAACAAACATCTACACGGTTGTTTCTCTATGCTAGTGTTTTTGATGTTTTCAATATTTAGCTGTCGCTAACAAGATAAATATAAAACATCTAGCGTATTCACTCACACGACTTTCCTACCTATTTCAGAAAAGTTTTAGTTTTTATATCTTTACTTACATGAATTTACGAAGAAACAAAAAAAAAAAAGATTTATTTTCCCGAAAATTAATCAAAGAAAAGATTTGAGTATGATTTATTTGATAAATTAAAGCAATGTAAACCGGCTTAAGGCAGATCAGTGTAAAAATATCAATACTCTCTAATATTGCTGATCTAAAACTGTTTGCCATCGCTTAGTATTGTCAAACAATAATTTCTGATAAAAGTAGAGGAAATAGTGAAGCTTGTGTGATGCGGGAAACAGATTTCCATACTTTCACTTAGTCATCTTTTCTCACTCATTCGCGCCTTTCTGACACCACGATATGAACCCGTAATCTTACATTGGAAATTCCATAGCTGCAACTTCGTTATTAGTTGTCCAAAATGACGAATTTTATATAGTCATGTAGGGAATTTCATAACCTTTCAAAAAACATGCTAAACTGTGTTTTTTTCGGCCTCAGAGGGCTCTGAAACGTATAGATCCTTCGAAAACCGCATATCGGAAATTTGAACCGATTGGAATACTTTCCCTACCTTGTATAGCTAGCAAAGTAAAAAGTGAATAATAACATTGCCTTAGCTCTGATGTTCCTGTTAGTTAAGTTAGATAATTGATTTCTCCATAATTTGTGAAATGTCTAAACGTACCTTTATACCTCGATTCCCTCAAGTTCCATAGCTTGCATCTAAGATTTATTTCTGTAGATTCAAGCTTGTTACTTTGATATGATAAAGTCATATGGATTTATTTTATTTTTATCCGACTATGGCGAAGTAGCACGGGATGAACGCTATGTTTTTATGCAATGATTTAATGAAGGTCGTGTGTGCTAAGAGGTATTAAATGCTTTTTTGGGCAAATAGCTGAAGGGATTTATAAGTTCGAATACTCAAATTATTCCTAGAGTTTTCTAAAACAATTTGAGCTTAAAAAAACAAGAATATATCTTATAAGATGTATTTAATCTGTATGTTAGTAAATAATGAATTATTGAACGGACGTTTCGACCTATTTTCATGTTTGATAGCTCAAATTATTTGGTGAGATCGCCAAAGTGTTTTGAGAAAAGCAAAGTTCAAAACTATACATAATATTATCTTATAAAATGTATTTAATCTGTTCGTTGAAATTTATTTAACTTATTGAGCGAACGTCCCGATCGATTTTAAAGTTGAATGGTTTAACTTGATTAAAAAAATTAATAAATGTTTAATTAATTAATAATAATTAATAATGGTTTAACTAATTACTCAAGAGTACATCGTAAATGTTGTTAAACAATTTGAGTATAAAATATTTAAATAGTTCTATATTTTTTCCTTTCATGTATAAGATCGTGTTTTATTTCATGTGTAAGCTCGTGAGTATATGTATTGAATATCAATTTTCCGCTACTGCGTTTATAGATTTTTATAAATATAAATAATCATATTAAGCCTTTTTCTGTGCCTTGATAAAATTATATTTATTACCGTAATGTCATGTTTATAATATAGAAAATAAGAGTTTATTTTACTCTTCATGATGAATTTCATTTAAAAAGTGTATTTAATTAATAACGCTTATAGCACACACATTAACTAAACAATCTAAATAATGCTTGCGGTTATGTTACTTTGTGTAAACTTTGTATAAACGATATTATTTCATTTTGAAATCTATCAATCATAAAAAAGTCATGAGATATTGTAATTTACAATAGATAGGTTTTGTAAATTCCATGTTTAAATCCATGGTCAACTGCCACGTTCTTTATAAAATATTTTTTTTTTATATTTTGCATTGGTTGAATTCGAAAAATATTTTATGTATAGCGTTTTGAATATCCTCAATGTTTTATAATTTTGTCCTATTCATACTCAGCTTGCTTTATTATATATTCTGAATTGATTGACTAAATTCTTCTCTAATTTGCGGTGAATGGTTTGATTTAAAAAAAAAAAAAAAGTGAAGCAGCTTTATTCAAACTACATTCTTTGGTGTGTGGCTTTAGGTATTCATCGATCTAAATTAAACAAACCGAAATTATTTTACCTTTGAAAAGACGTGTGAACGTGGATGTGGATAAAAAATAAAATGTGGTTATAGAGAGGAGAATGGATGTTAATTACGATCGGTTGTGTTCGGCGAGCATTGAATACTGTTTGCTCATCTGAATATGAACAGGATTCTGGGGGGTGGAACAATACGGCTGAGTGGGTGGGGTTCCAGCGGGATGTGCTATATTGGATTATATTTGGTTGTATCAGGTCAGCAAAAATCAATCCATGGACCACAATTGGTTTTTCAAAAAAAAATTAAAAAGTTTTCGCAATCAGGAGTATATACTTTCCTCACCTTATCTATTATCAACATAAACACCTGTATATCAAGATCAATGATTTGTCGTTTGATTATAAAATTTACGTGATAATTCGTTTTAGAAGTATATTCTTAGTTAGGAAAAACGTATGCCTTAACGAAAGAAGTAGACCATAGAGATAAAATGATTATTGTATGACGTAGATATCAACACTTCACAATCCCATTTCTCGCCGATAAATCGAATTAGGGGCTGTAGATGTTATACTTTTATTAAATAACATCATAGATCTTAATTCATTGATGGGATCTTGTCCCAGAATAAAGTTTTTGAAGTGAAAACTTCTTAAGGCGCGTTTAGTATTTTTTTTAATGATTATTAAATGAGATTGAACCATCATGCTCGGTTATGTAACGCTCATTCGGGTAAAGTCGGATCGAGTCGACTAATTTTTTATTCGGATTAAAATATCCCAAAAAATAAAATTCTGTAAGTGTGAAAAAACGTCAGCATTCCATTCTCGTTGTAATAAGCTATAATTCAAATTGTATTTTGTCCTGTAGACTTCTCAAGATACACATCGAACCGTTTTTTTTTTTTTTTTTTTTTTTTTTTTTTAAGTCAACATTAGATTATTTTGATTTACAATAACATTATTTTGGGTTTAGCAAGGGTAGTAACACAACAGTTGCTCCCAAAAACATTTGTAATGTTTATCCAAATGCATTAGACCTTCATAAATACCAAAGGTGTTTTTTTAAAATTTAAATCCGGTAATTCTGATCATTCTGACTCTCATCGACCAGGCCATTTCTATATATTTGGCTCAAAAATTAATTGATTGTTATCGATTCAGCATTGAAAATTTGCACACTAAATAACAAAAGTTCATTGATAATGAGTGTGGTTCCATCAATAATTAAAAATAAAAACTCATGTGAAATTTATATGTTTGAATTTATTGTAAGAAAACGATGTTACTTTCCGGCTCCTTCATATATAGGTTAAAAATTAGACGATATATATTTCTAAAAAAACTACAGAAAACTACATCCAAAAGTGATAAAATTACAGAATGAAATGAAATAAATAAAAATGTTAATAATTCTGTAAAAGTGCTATAATTTAGAAAAGAGTGACTTTTTTTAAAAAAAATTCAAATACCAATGTGATTGGGGCTATAGACAAATTCGGGGTCAATTAAATTCTATTTATGTTTGAAATGCAGTGATTACGTTCCTCAAAACTACGTTTAACGGAGAGCATACACTGACATCTGTGATGTTTTTCTGAATTAATTGGCGAATTGTGTTTGTAAAATCTGGAAACTCTTATTTAAAAAAAAATACTTGAATGTTCATCAAGAACAAAAAAAAAAAGGAAAAGAAAAATCTCTTGCCCCCTGCCCCTCAACCTTGGAAGACCGCCTGGTCTGATTAGGATATGATGGCCGACAACTTCCGAGATTGGAACTGGCTGAGTGAAAGACGATTCGCCCGGGAAGCCACTCCGGACGACAGTAGGAGATAAAAGAAAAAAAAAAAAAGAAGAGCGGACTCGAACATAAAAGCTGCGAGGAGTTCCCAAAGGCATTATACGATTCCGGGAGGGACTTGGAACTGTGATCACGTAGCGGCTCCGACAACACTGTGATTTGACTGGCGAATCGTTTCCCTTCTCCTTCGCTAACTGGGCCACTGTTTTCAAAAGTTTCTAAATGAAATAGCAGTTACTTATCTCAGTAACAGGCTGCTCTGGAACGAGTTCGTATCAGCCTTGGAAATTGATGAAATATTAATGTTGAACAGGTGTGAATTCTTTCGCCTCCTCAGTAAACATGTTGGAGGAGGGAGGAGGCGAGAATATCGTTTCAACCACTCTCCCCTCCCCAATAATTTGAACTAAAAAATAATGAATAAAATATTTAAAGTAAAATCGATTAAGAAAAGTCGATTAGCTAGGCTAAACTAAGACCTATAAGTAAGTCCTTAACTATTAGGTTGTTCGATAAGTTGAATGAAGAAAATGAAGGTGCTCAGATGAGAGGTGAATGGATCATAAAGTCCTAGGATATGTTTCTATATTATTATTCCTGAATATAAATGAAAATCTAAATTATAGAAATATTTTAGTCATGATAAAATATTAGGTTGTCCAATAAGTTCTTTTTCTTTTCTTTATTTGTTATTTACTATATATATTTACTAGTTATATACGAACCGTTCTACTCTATTACCTTTTTTCATACCCTTTTTTTCAAAATTGTTGAGACTTATTTCCAAAATATTCATCATGATGCGTTTTATTTCGCTTTCGGATTTTTGACATTTATCACGGGAATGATTTTTTAATGAATGAAACAAGCAATAATCAGATGGGGCAAGGTCGGGGGAGTACGAAGAATGAGGTAAAATGTCTCAATCAAACTGTGAGGCCCCTTTCACACTGAAGATGCAAGACGCAAGCTGTATGTGATGGGATGCAGGATGCACGTGCCTCTTGCATTTTTTGTTTATATCCATCATCTCTGTTCGTTTAGTACGTAGTTTGAAACATGAATAATCAATCATCCGATTCTTCAGACGATGAAATTATAACATTAATAGTAATTGATATTGAAGTTATTATATTTTTTTGACAATGGATAAAAAAAGGAAAAATACTTGAAAATAAGAATGCAATTGATAGAGACGTCAAGGTCACTACTCAGTTGACGCAAAATTCGATGCTCTGCAATTTTGATTCTATGGGGTTTTCCCTAAGGGAACTGATATCCAAGTTACAGGGCCATTTATAGTAATTTATCTCAGTTTTTGACAAATTTGATAAAAATCAGCGTTGGTTGACCGTGGTTTTATACCTTACCAATTAACCAAATTATAACGTTTATGTACTCGTTTAACGCAAAATTTAACGTTCTTTAATTTATTAAAGAACACATTTTTTGCTTTAATGCATCGTTTATGAGTTATAGTTGAAGAAAACAAAAAATATCGAAAAGATCTTTCTTTTTTGGCTATAAAAAGTTTTTCCTTGCTGGCCAGCGTTAGCAATTGTGTAGCAAGTCTAAACTCCTATATACAAGATAAAAAAATAAAGACTTTTTGCAATGGATTTCCCGTTTTGATCCTCAAATTATTGGCCTAATATTCTTTAAATCAGCTGCCATTTTTGTAAGCAGCGGCTCTGGAATGGCAGACAAGGTTCTTTTTACTCAGAATAACATACATTTTTGCAATTTACAATCAAATCTTCCTAAACCTAGTTCCCAAAATGCACGTGCATCTTGCATCTTGCATCTTCGGCGTGAAAGCTCTCGTTCTATTACAATGTCCAATGTTTAAGATGCATGCCTTCAGTGTGAAAGGGGCTTAAAAGAGTTGTTGTTTTACGGCCAATTCCGCATATTGCGTTTGCTGTAAGACAGAAACTTTTATGGCTCTACCGAATTTTACAGAAACTCTACTTATTTTAGATTCGAGATTGTTATTTGAAGAATAATTTGATTTTCTAAATTTTTTTTTTACAAAAAAAAATGATAAACAATCTTGATGATACAAGTTCATCATTTTAAATCTCTCTGAAATGGTAAATAAAGTAGATTAACACTTCACACATATTAAATGTACACATTATTTGCTATACAAGCTGTGTAATAACTTGCAACGTTTTTACCTTTAACTATCCATATTTGAAATATGCAATAAGCAAAATGCTATCGTGATAGCAATATTGTAATTCTGAATTTGAGAATCGTTTAGTTTTTCACTCACAATAATTGTTTGATAAATCGTATTTTCTTTTTTGTGCTCACTCAGTTTCATATCCGAGTTTTTAACTCCAATTTGGTTTTATCAGAGCTTCAAGATTCCATGTTCCATACCGAAATGAAGTAGCAATTAAATGATAAAGGAAGCGACTAAGAAAACTTTTCCTAAAGTTTTACTGAGAATATCCGTGCTCGAGCATACCTGTATCTTTGTTCCATCCAGGAGGTGGAGACCTTAGAGCAGAGCGGATTAAAATTTTGCAAGTAGTTGGATGTTGAAAGTTTCTGTGCCAACTTGAGCTTGAAACTCCACTTAGATAAATCTACAGAACTCAAGGCTAGTTTCATTTAAAGTCTCAACGCTCTCTCCGGCCTTTATGAGAACTTTCTTAAGTGTGTCGTTCAGTTTATCATCCGTTCTCTTATTTATTCATTCTAAAGAATTCATATATATTTTTTAATCTAAACATTTCAATTTTATAGTATAATATGCATACATTTTCCATCCATTTCTGTTTCTTTGTTTAATTTTAAATAAAGTAAAATGATTTACAATGGTTTTGTATTTCTAAATAATCATATATCATATGAGTACTACTTTCCTTATCTCATATATGAAAATAAATAACTGGTTTAACCTATTATAGGCCAAATTAATTTTTTTTTCATCACTATTAATTTGCTAGAAAATATAGATTACAATTTCGATTGCTTCAAGTAATGTATGACTTTTCAAAAACATATGCCACAAAATCTTTCGATTTAAACTTCTGTTTTTTTTGTTTTTGCTCTTTTGGAAACAACCACAAAAAAATTGCATAATTTTGGAATTATTCGAAAATTTAATTTTATCAACCCTCGTAACTTTCCCCGGCTTCTTTTTGGTAAAGTATGTTATATAGATAAATATATATAAGTGGGTTTCGAAGGAGGAAAATTTAGCCAAGTTTCATCGAAAAAGGTAACGTCCCAAACGTATATAAATCATGTTTGTAATTTCAGTTGTGTACGGCTTTTTGTTTTTGAGCTAGGCTCATGGAAAATTCCTTCGTATTCTTAACAACTCTAAAGAGGCATATATATATATTTAAACATAATTATTTAATTGGGAATAAGGTCATTTAATTAACTGCATATATAAATAATATTTTAACATATTTCAGTGTGAATTCATATATAACATTTACAATGGAAATTAAGGAAGACAATTCCATTACATTTCTAGATACAAAAATGTACCGCTGGGGGAGTGATATAAGAGTATCGTGGTATGAAGGAAAAAATCATGGACGTCGAATTTTAAATTTTAAATCATGCCACGATTTAAGTATAGAAATTAATACGGCCAAAGACATATTTCATAGAGCTATTGCCCTAAGTTCAGTTTCTTTTAAAGAAGAAAACATAAAAAGAATAAAAGAAATATTGAAAGACAATAGTTACCCTAAGAGCGCAATTGAAAAGTGCCTGCGAGGAGCATATGACTGTTTGTCACACCATCATAATAAGCAGAACAATCCAAAAAAATATTTTTCGATAGAATTCATAAAACCATTGTCATTTAAAATAAAAAGAATTTTAAGAGGCCAAAATGTCAGTATTGCGTATAGATATAAAAATAGCCTTAAAAAATCTCTCAACTCAAAGATCGGACCAGCCGAGAAAAAAAAAAAACAACTGGAAAAAAGTTTCCTTATTCTCAATTAAATAATTATGTTTAAATTTAATACTCAAAGGTCAATTAAAGAATTATAAATATATATACATATATAAATGGACTGAAAAAAATACTTTCATTATAATGTCTATTTATTAATAAAACGACTTAACAATGTAAATATTTGGCTCTTTTCTACTTTAAGCATACCAGCGATGATATCTTTTTTTCTTTTCGCTTTTCCAACACGGCGTCGCGTTAAGATACAATTTTGAATTCTCAATACAAAGAAGATGAAATGCTGAACATTTCTCTCGCTTACAGTATGCTGGTCCGATTTTTAGTTGCTTAGATATTTTAATCCATGTCTTCAATAAAACTAGTTATCTGTTGGTTTTCGGCACTATTTTTCCCTTCTCCCCGCTCTAGCACGGTGTTGCGTTAAGATACAATTGTGAATAATAGCTCCTTAAAAAGAGGATGAAATGATGAACATTTCCCTCATTTAGAGTATGCATGTCCGATTTTCAATTTCTAAGATATTTTAGCCCATATCTTCAATATAACTCAATATTAGTTGGTTTTCGACTCTATTTTTCCCTTTTCATCTCTCTTACACGTCTTAGCGTAAAGATACAATTTTGAATATTAGACATTACCAAGAGGATGAAACGTTGAACATTTACCTCGCATACTGTACGATTTATATTTTCTGAGATATTTTAATCCAAATGCACAAACATTTTAAAAATTCACTGGTGTGCTTAAAGTAGAAAAGCGCCAAATATTTTGTTCACCTCATGTAAATGTGATATATGTTCAATACTTGTCAACTTTTTCACATTATCTTCACATGTTTCCACTTAAACGTCTTAAGGGACATATATAAATAATTTATTTACTCTAGTTTTTTTCTTATATTCTTATTTTTCTTTTTATTGTAGCACTAAAATTGGTAACCTATTAAACTTATTTAGCATTTCTTTCCAATTTTATTTAGTTATTGGTGTGTTATTGTTTTTTGTACCTATATTATAATATTGTAACCCTGTACCCATCTGCTTTCCTTAATATACCCTCCAAAACTATGTATATACTCATTTTATTACTTAGATTGTAGTTACTCTTTATTATAATAGGTCATCTGGCCAGATTTATTGTCAATTGGTTTAAACAATATTGTTATTCTTAAGGGACCTAGTCCCAGAATAAAGATGATTTTCTGTTTCTATATGTTAGGTATATAGAAATCTGAGCTTATTCAAATATACTTTCGGATAGTTAGAAAATATATAACAAGTTTTCTTAAATATTTATTATAGAACTTGAATGGAAACGATGCTCTGGCCTGGTGCAAGACACCCCAACACCGGACAAGAGACTCAACATCTGCCCTAATCCACTTGTGACTTCCTTTCATAACACCTGTCCTCTATGGAGCGGCCATCTTTGTACCTCTTTGTACAGTGGGCCTCTTGCGTGTTCTTTATCGCACACAAAGCAGTCTTCTCAACTACTTTTCGAAAAATACCGACATTAAAACCCGAACAGAATGCAGTCCATAATGAAGATGTGTTCCTCCAAATGATACACCGTCCATATGCATCTCGTAGAAACACTTGTAATCATTTAAACACATGTAATGTTAGCACAATGTAGTACAAAAATATGAAACGCTTGTATATATACATAATATAAACGAGAAATTTAGCAAATACTACCAATTTAATTTAACTTAAAAATATTCATTTTAATTTTATGGAGCGTTATGAATAAATAGGGTAAGCGCTCCAGTAATGGACATAGTTGAGGATTTTTTTGTCATTTTTGTCTTTATGTCTCCGAAATTGTTATAGTTATGAACATTTCCGTTGGAATCTCTAGGGTCTCTTTTTTACTTTTCTATCTATACTAGGTAAAGAAAGTATTACAATCGGATTTTCGACGGATCTATATATTAATATACTGGAAATATGTATTGTAGAAACCTGGCTGACGAATGATAATTTTAACATACCACCTTGGTTAAAAGATTTCACCCACTTCACTAGTAACGCCGTTAAAACTAAACAACGAGGCAGGGCAAGCGGAGGCATTGTTACTTTTGTAAATAGTTCCATAATAAAAAATAAAGAAAACGTTACCGTGCTGGAAATCAATCAGTATATGGTCATTTTATCTTTTAATGTTATAAATAAAATGGTGGTGCTGGGGAACGTTTACTTACCCCAAGACTGTGATTTCGAAGGATGTCTGGAGAGAATTAGTGATTTAGTCTCTAATTTTGTATTTTTTCATCCCGATGCTAATTTAATTTTGTGTATGGACTTTAACGGGCACGTGGGCGATTTAAATGACTTAGATGACATAATATTTGCAGATAGCGATCTCTATGGGACAAGAATTGTTAATCACACGAACGTAAATAATCGTGGTAAATTATTGGTCGAATTTATATTAAAATTGATTGATTGATTAAAATTGACAAAAAATTAGTTATGCAGGTATAATCTACATTTAAAAAAAACAACACGTTTTTGCACTAGCGATAGACACCCCGAAATTCAATTGTTGTAGTAATAGACAGGAAGTCGGTACCTGTAATAGACATACCTGAAAATAATTCTAAAATCTTTATTTAACTATAAAGATAAGATAACTTATATATTCAATTTACTCTTAGCCAAACTGTTAGAAGGAATCTATGAAACTCTCTGATCTCAAGAGCGCTATAGAAACAACAATAGGCATTTTCATTTTTTTTTGGGACTTAATTCATATATTTGTCAATAGAGGGCATTTTTCTTCAATCTAGAAAAAATTGGAACGTTTAAATCAACAGAGAAGCTTATTATTTACATTTAAAAGTCAACCTAAACATCATGGAGACCTCTGTCCATACACTTTCTGTTATGTTTGTTATGTATCGCAGTATATTTGTCAAAATGTTTCTTTCTTAGACGAACATTATACCCAGTCACTAAAGTCACTATTGCCAATCTTCCGAACCTTAATTGCCAGAGAATAGAACCGCCGAAAATGTCAGTAATTTGAGTTGAAACAAAAATACCACCTACTTTTAATTTTAGTGTCTTCCTCTTCAATTATTATGATTATTTTATCTTCCTCAGTACCGAAAATGGGGAAACATTGTATTCGAGTTTAAAAAAAATAGAAATAAAAATTTCTAATAGCGTTTTGCGTTTTTTACATCAAGGATTGAATACATCATAGTCGTTTTTTTCAGTCTATAGTCAAATTCATGTAACGACACATCAACTACTACCATTAATCCACTTCTGATAAAATTTTAGGTTGGTTGGTACTACGCCTAGATTGGCATTGCCTAAAATCGGCTTTGGTCTTTGTATTTTCAAGACCAAGAACAATACTGCCGAACTGTTAGCAAGACTAAGACCAAAACTGGTAAAAAAAAAAATCTATTTTTTGAATAAAAATTAAGGCCAAATAGTTACTGATAATTGTCAATTTTAGTTATTATATGTAAAAAATTGGTATATCCAATATACTTATGCATTTAACTTTTCCAATTTTTCATTCAGGCTTAGTTAGGCTTCCGCTATCTGAAAAATCATAGTAATATCTCTATATAAATAAGCTAATAGGTAACTGCAAGACTATTGCGAGACTCTTGTGCAAATCCAAGACTAAGTCTTGGTAACGCACTTGGGCAACACTAGCCTTCATATCAATTTTATCAAATTCCATTCACTGCTTCTGCTTTCGGAATATCAAACGTATTAAGAGTATCCTACATATCATGGCTTGTTCGATTAAGCTCACACTTGAAGGAAAGTTAGCTAATTCCATTCCTCATTTTCGCTTATGAATACGAACACGTATTTTTTTGGATAAGTCTGATTTTCAAAAACGGCTCTTACGATTTGAACTCAAGTTGGAGGAAATTTTGTTATAATGTTCAAATGGTGGGGGACAACGATTGCTGTCCGGTATGTAACTCTCAAGAAAAAGAGGATATCATTCACTTTTTGGGAACTTGTCATATGTACAGTGAGTTAAGAGAGAAATGTTTTGGGCAGCGGACCTGTTCTCCGGCAGAATTATTTGGTTTCTTAAAGGGTTCTAACTGGAAAGCCTTAAGCAATTATGTACAGCAGGCCACATTGCAAAGATCTCAATTCGTCAGATAGTAAACTATTGATACAATATCGTATTTATTGGTTGTAACTTTTGTTTTATTGTTATATTGTATTTGATGGTTACTATTATTGTTGTTGAAATTAAATTTCTTATTTATAGGATTTATGATGTAATGATGTTTTGTTTTTTTTAACTCCATTTAAACAAATGAAACCGTGAAGAAGAAAATTGCTAGAATGGATGTATAAAAATATAATAATACTGCAGATATATTATTACTCATTTATTTTAGTTAAAAATGTTATGAATATTTATTATTAATTACACGCAGGCCTCGTCAGAAGGAATTTTACATTGTCTATTGTTGGTTGTATATATATATATATATATATATTTCACTTTGTATAATTTTTTTTTTTAAAGTATTATGAACACGTTTTCATTCATTCATAATATCTTTGAAATGAGTCAGTAAACCTTAGACCTAAGAAATTTTAGTTTTAAATTATTAATGGAAAATCAAAACTACAAAGCCATGAGTCTCCAACATACAGATGAATAGTTAAGCTGCCAACGTTTCGCCAATTGAGGCATCATTACTAATTAGCTGTTCAATATAACCTATAATTTAACACAGTTTCTTTACTATATTTTATTTATGATTATTATTGTGTTTTTTCCCTTGTATTCTTGCTAATCAGTTGTTCAATACAAATTTCTGTAGCTATATTAATTGAACCTCCTCTTTACTTCAATATGTATTTGGGTGGCTTCGTGTAGTTTTAATAACATTTTTTTTTTCTTTTTTTATATATGCGATCTTGATTTTTCTGTCCTGATGTTGCCTTAATCGACGAAACGTTGGCAGATTTTTTTATTTATAACATCATCACTTTACATTTCTTTTTTAGCTTTATTCTATTTTAGTAATTAATTTTGAATTAATGTGATTTATTAGATGTGCTTTTATTGGCTTATTATATTAGTTTCGAAATAAAATAATAATCTTATGGAAGTTTACGCTTATAAATATATTTTCTCATGCACCCAATAAAAATACTGAGAAAATAATACTAATTAACACGGCGATGGTTTTTTAAAATTATTATTATTTTTTTAAATGTATAGATTATATTGCAATGAATAATTATGAATGTATAGTTCGGTGTGTTTTTTCTTAATTTTGACAATTTTAGATAATTTAAAACGATATTTTAATTTATTTGTTTTGTATCTTCTCCAATCGTCTTATTTAAGTTATACGACCTGTTTAAATTTATATTGAGAAAATCTTTCCTCATCTTTTCCAGTTTGTAGAACTTACAATAACTTTATATTATATGAGTTAAACTCTTTGATGACATCAACTGATAGGGTATTAGAAAGTACAAAGAGGAAAAAATAAAATAAAATGAGAAGAAAAAATGAAAAACTCTCTTCATATTGTGAAGCTGTATAACTGAGTTCTCTGTGTAAAGTTAATTTTCTCACCAGGTTAATTACAGGTGTGGTCATAAAGGCGAGTAATCTGGTGATAGGACCTTTGAAAAGCAATAACTTACAGGAGATAAAAGTCTAAACCTTTTCATCCACCCTTCCATGACCCCTGCGAAGAATCAGGTTAAAGTCGTCATGGAAGAGATGAAAGATAAAAAAACTGTCAAAAAAAAAACCTGGAATAAAATTGAGGTAGGGAGGTAACGAATGTTTAATATGTATAGATATAAAAGGGAGTGTGAGGTAATTTTGTGGTTTCTACAGTACACTGATTCTTCTGCATGGATTATCACAACTTTTCATCATTTTTTTCTACTTTTATCTTTCGTCACAGGTTTATTTTGTAATATCTCTCTGTTTTTTTTTTCGTGTTTCTTAATTCCAGTTCGATATATATTATTTGTTGGATATAATAGCCATTCAAGCTGAAACCGTAAACAAATAAATAAAAGTACATTTTAGGGCTCATTTTCATTATAATCACTTTTTTGTTTCACTCGCTCTAAATCATTATTGAAAATTCGAGGAAAATATAAATGAATTTTAATTATTCCAACATTTTTTTTCAAAGCTCTTATATATTCGTATATATACTTTTATATGTACTTAGAATGCAAAAGAGTGGCGAAATATTTTTGTACCTTTTGAGTTTTGAAAAAATTAATATAATCCTAATAGTCGGTACATATTGTTTAATGGCAATATATCAATTATAGATTTGTCATGACAAAGCTCTTCTATGAAATATTACAAAAAAAAAAAATCAATAAGAATATCTGAATCAATCATTTTTTCAGCATCTCTTTTAGAAAAGTATGTTATATACATAATTTGTTTGAAGTAAAAAATTCTTGAGACGAGTTTTGCATTTTTTGTGTGGAGAATAAATTAGATTGAGTTATCAGATTTCCGATGTGTAACGCGTGGGTAAAGTCGGCTAGAGCGACAAATTAAAGTGTTTTTGCGTATGGATTAAAATATTTCAATGATTAAAAATCGGACCTGCGTATTTTTAGCGAGAAAAATGTTCATCATTTCATCTTCTTTGTAATGAACTATTTTTCTATAATGTATCTTACGATTATGTATAACACGATGAAAAAAAAAAAAAAAAAAAAACCGTACCTGCATACTGTAAACGTGGGAAATGTTCAGCATTTCATCCTCTTTATAATGAGCTATTATTTATAATTGCTAAAACAAATAAGGATTTTTTTAAATTGTTTTTTTAAATTTAATTTCGTAAGCTTTTAAATACTCATATGTTCAATGAACCAAAATGGTTGTCCTTTTTGAGTTATTTGCAAATATCAAAATAACAACTTAAGTACAAGCAAATTTTAATTTAGTGTACAGAATTCATTCACTCAATAGAAGCCATTCTCCCCACACGTGGAAGGAAAAGGCAAGACTCAAGCAGATCCCAGTGCCCCTCACTTAGCCGCATTAATGGTATCATTTACATTGTTATTTATATAGACTGTTTCTAAAACTATTTTATTGATAACACTAAAGCTCGCCAGTAGCTACTAAATAAAAAATAAAATTGGTTGTGAAATAGAGGAGAAAAGGGGACTGAACTCTTTTGATTTTGCCTTATTATATAATGATAATAATAATAATGAAATAAAATTATAATGATGAACAATGAACAAGTATTGATGTAGGAATTAGAATATTATTTAATAATTGGTTTATTCAGAAGTTTGTAACTCACGTTAATTTTACCGTTCTTAGTTAGTTATATTTTAAATTAAATCAATTAAATACAATAAATTGAATAAAATATAAAAAACTGATTAGTTAAATTAATTTGATATATTTTTTTTATGAGATGAAACATTCTTGGATAATTAGCTTTATTCTCATTGGTTGCATTTTTTATTTCCTGCCAGCTTGTCTGAGACATTTTTATAGAAAAAAAAGTTTTGTATAAAATTTCTTTTGCTCCAGATGTTTCATGACGTCTTCAGAAAAGAAGAATCTCACAAAGTACGATTAAGAAAACGCTTAATACTATTTCATAATAATAATAATAATAATAATAATAATTTACGGCTTGTTAAAATAATAATTATATTATTTTAACAAGCCGTAAATTATTATATTTTTTTTAACCCGTACATTATTTTTAAAGTCAATAGTTCCGAGTTTAAAGAAATTTTATATGTAAAAGTGTTTTCGAATATAATTAACAACATTAACATTTAAAAGGGTTACCTCCATTTCCACCAACATGTCAAAGTTACGAGGTGTTACAGATCCAATAACCACCTGAACGCAAATGAATATTCTTGAGTTTTTAGTACCTCATTGAATTAATCAATTTAATAAGAAAACGCCTAATTTCTGAGACTTTTTGTAGATAAAAAAGTTTTACTTTACGTTAAGATAAAGAAATTTTAGACGGATGTTAATAATTTAATAAAAAGTGGTCTATACCGCAGACATTCACACTTTGTTCAAAACCTACCTGAATCACAGAAGATTGTGTAAAAAGTGCGCTGAAACTTAAAAAATTAAGTAGAACTTGGGTTTTGTATTATTATTGACCTTCTGTTGGCCGTTGTCTCCTAGATGGTGTGGGTATTTTCAGAACATAGATATGATAAGTATCTTATGGGATGTTATTTATTCAGCATTATATATCGTTATGATTATTAAGGTTCACTATTAATAAGAAACAATCACAACAAAAAAAATCTGATGTGTTCATTCACACGACTTTCCTGCTGATTTGAGAGAAGTTTTTAAATCTTTAAATATGTCCTTTAAAAATGTATAAATTGTAGTGATATAAGTTATGATGGAAAATTACTATTATTGAAAGTATTATTATAATAAATTAAATTAGTCTATTTTCGTTACTTTCTTTATCTGCTTATTAATGGCTAACAAAAATATATATGTACATATTTTTAATCCATTTCACTGATGATCAGTTCTCCTTTCTAAATATTTAATCTATCATTGTATATTGTTAGTGATTTATTTGGGTCGCTTCAATTTGGAATATATGAGTGACAAATTAGGAAATGTCTTTAAATCGTAAAAGCATTAAGAAAGATAATTTCGGACTCAAATTGCTTAGCCCATAAATGAGATTTTAGAATCGAGAGTACATTTGTGTATCGGAAAAGCAATGACGATTACGGTTTCAAGACAGATTGGTTCAAGTTAATGTCGTACTATTTGATATCTGCATTTTTATGGGATGTCATTTATTCAACATTATATATCGTTATGATTATTATGGTTTACTCTTAATAAGGAACAATCACAACAATAAAAAAAAAATTGGTATGTCCACTCCCACGACTTTCTGATCGATTTCAGAAAAGTTGTTATATCTTTAAATATATCTTTTAAAAAACAAAACAACTATTGAATTAGATTTATATTCCTCCTAAATTAATCAAAGAAAATAATATAATAATATTAATCGATTTCTTTTATAGACTAAAGCAATGTAACATGACTAGCGGAAGATCAGAGTAAAAAATTCAATACTCTATTGAATAGAGAATTCAATATAGAACAATTTTTTTGTAGTTTTTATGGGAATTTCAATACCTTTCTAAACATATGTTTTAGTCATAGGTAATAATTAATAAATTAAAACATGTGTAGAAAATAGAATATGCTGTATCATCGCTAATATTTCGATTCCGATAAATTTGTTTTGTTTTCTAGGCAATTTAATTACCTTTGAAAAAGTTTTGTATGAGTTTTAACATAGAATATATACTTAGCGAGTAAGGTCCCAAAATATTTTTCTTTTCTTTATAACTTTTATTCCTGATTTTTTTTTGGGATTTAGTAATTGTACGAAAATTTAAAGGACGTTAATCCAAAAATTATAGGAAAGTTTCATCATTAGAGCCTTTTTTTCTCTACGGTCAATAGAAAAATACGTTTTTCACTTATTGTGTAGAGAAAACCCAATTTGAGTCACATACATCAGTAGTACAAACCCTACAAAATAAAAAAAAAATAAAAAGTAAGTTTGCTGGTTCCCGAGATAATCTAGACACAGACAGATAGATGGCTGAAAATGTGTTTTTCGGACTCAAAGGGCTCTGAAACGTAAAAATCAATCGAAAACTGCACACAGGATATTTGACCCGATCGCAATACTTTCCTTACCAAGTATAGGTAGAAAAGTAATAAGTAATGCAGTATTACGAGGATAAGTCAATAAGTAAAAGGAAATTGAAAAAATCAAAACAATATATTTATTATACATACATAAATGATACAACCATTCCTTTTTAACAAGATCACTACCTCTATGCACTTAGTGTATCTTCTAACGACATTTGAATTTCTTCCAGGAAGAAAGTTTTCAATGGCTTCTTCAGTAAATCGATTTATCTACTTTACAGCTGTTCTTTTCATGGATTAAAAAGATAAAAATCACTTGAATCCAAGTCTGGATTCCATGGCGTGTGGTCGAGCTGCCGAAAATCGAGATTTTGAAGGTATAGGACTGTGTTAGT
Source organism: Nezara viridula (assembly GCA_928085145.1). NCBI lineage: Eukaryota > Metazoa > Arthropoda > Insecta > Hemiptera > Pentatomidae > Nezara > Nezara viridula. The sequence goes on along the minus strand of OV725077.1, from coordinate 28,328,602 downwards.
GTGTGTGAGAACTCACATTATTTTGAAGCAAAATCACGCTTTTGGAAGTTGATCACATCATTTGGATTTTATTTTTGCCTTAAATGAAAGCAGTAGCCCACATTAGCTCTTTATCACTTTTAAAGCGATTAATCCATTTGTAGATCTTGTTTATGTCCAAACTAGAGATAGGATATCGAAGGCCCAATATTGATGTCATTAATATTTTGGATTATTTGTTTATTGATAATTATTTACAATCTGTCTCAATAAAGGACATTTATAATAGAGTTCTGAGAGCACATTCACATCATATTTACAAATTCCAAAAAAAAAAAATATAAGCTAATTTCAAATAATATAAAGCTATAAGAGAACAAAATAAAGTATCATAGTGAAGGAAGAAAATATAAATAATAGTAATAATAGAATAAAAATAAATGTATAAAATAGAATTAAAATTATCTTAAAAAAAAAGAATTAAAAAAAAAAAGAAATTAATGAAAATAAACATCTTGATGCAGGCATACCAATTTACACTATTTACAGTCGGCCATGGGAACTCTGAACCATACTTGTCCCCACACATGTGAGGGAAAGCGAGGTTTCAGGAGATCCCTGCGCTTCTTCCTCAACTACTTCACTGGTATCATTAATATTAACATCGCCCTATAACTATCGATTCGTTCAAAATCTAGGACTTTGAAATATCGATAGTCGATATTTCCATCGATATTATAAACATTTTTGAACTATGAATACCAATGTAAATATCGATTCTCTATCACGTAGGCACATCAAATAAGATGTTATTTTCCTTTTTAAATTAGTTAATGGAAACATCAGTTCTTCTACTCTCCCTTGTAAAATTAATTTTTTATCACTTCTTTTGTACTTTTTTGGTTAGGAAGTCGTTTAAATTACTGTTGGATACCATTTCCATCTTCAGAACTTTATTTCCATCTTTCATAAGCAATTAATAGCTAGCTTTCATTGCCAACAATATATTAATTTTTTAGTTCCTGTCCATCTTCGTCATCCTCAGCATTTCTCCAGAAATTTCCATTCAACCAATTATGCCTTCCATTCTACCCATAGATCTGATTCAGTGAAATCCGTAAATTATTTACACCTTACATATATTTCTTTGATAATTTGTCAACATAGATAGTCGATAATATCGAAATATCGATATTTTTCTCTACTATCCACTACATTCTATATGAAACAGGCAAAATGAGTGTATATTTTTTAGAACGATCAGTTTCCTAAATAATTTCTAGCGTTTTCCTAAAACAGTAATTTTAATTAAAAAAAAATAAAATAAAATATAGAAGACGATGTCGATACTAGATAATATCGAAGTAGATACGATCGATAATAAAAAATCTAATATCGATATTTGATAATATCAACTATTGATGGTCATCGAATTGGTGATTTGATAGTAGAAAATTGATGATCCCTAGCCCAAATAACTCTCTATATTGCAGCAGCATTGACGAACGATCTCTCCTGATTTTATCCCTACTCAATTAAAGAAACTTAACACTGCTCGTATTTCTTCCTTGGTGCAATCAGACAAAGGATAACTAATTTTGTACTGACTTTTAAATACAATTAAAAATTGCTAACAATGAAACAATACTTTTAATGAACAGCTGATAGACGTTATGACTTACAGCCGAACAAACAGTGCTGCAACACACTTGATTCGGAGGAAAATTCAAATTTCCCTTTCTTTTTATGATTTTTACTTTCACTTACGTATATATGTAATATATAGTAAGTGTAGGTATTGCGATCGAGAAAATTTTTTAATCTGAATTTTCAACGGATTTACACGTTTTGAGGTACCCTGAGTCGAAATGACAAAGTCCCAAAAAATGGTCTGTGTGTTTGTATGTTAGCAGTCTAGCTCAAAAACGAACAGTCCTATGAAACTGATATCACGTATTTAAGATAGGTATATGCCTTAGATGTGACAGCAACTTTTTCCTTAAAATCGGCTAACCGGAAGTGTCACTTTATATCAAAGCTTAAACACATTTTCACAATTTTCTCAAAAACGGCTCTAACGATTTTGATTAAACTCGGTGTATCATTGTATAATTAAGTGGTCTTTAATATCATTTAGGTATTATTCCCGTTGATGTCACTTTACAGGGCTTAAATGTCCAATATTCATATACGTCTTCCTCTAAAGTACCTTTAATATGGTTTATTTTAAAAAGTTAATAATTTCACATTATTCAGAGTTATGAAAAAATGCTAAATATAACTTTTGAAAGAATTTGATAAGTTTATAAAGGAGAAAAAAAAATAAAAATGCATAAAAACCTGCGTTGCAATAGACTGTAGCGCCGAAACGAATGTACCGATTTCAATGAAACTTCGCAAAAGTCATTTTCTCGATACCCTTTAAATTTATCTATATAACATACTTCAAGGAAAAGAAGCTAGAAAAAAAGTTATGAGGATTGTTAAAATTAAATTCCGAATAATCCAAAAAGTATACGCTTTTTTTAATTTTTATTTTAACTTGGCGAAGAACTTCAATGGTTATCCTCGTTGGTTTTCTGCGAATTGAATTACTTTTTCATTCGCTTTTATGAAGTTGATAACTATGTTGAGGGAATTGTGGTGTTTCTTATCATCTTCTTAGGATATTTCATTCTCGTTTCTTTTAGCCTGGTAATTTTGCGGGATGATATATATTTTAGCATTATATGGAATAGTTCCTTAGCCATTCAAAGGCTGATAACACTCATTTGAGCAGTATAGAAGCACCGCCATAGCCCGAAGGGTGGCATTGCCACGAAGCCTGCCTGAATAGGGCTAATTGTGCGGTGGGTCTATCCCTCTATAAACCGGTCTTGGGAGCCCCCCCCCCCCCCCCGAGTGCCGAACAATATTCGAGCTGGGGGCAATATTGATGGTCAATCAGGGAGTGTTATAGAGCCAATAGTCCTTTGTCTTGTAATTAAACTGTATCTTTAGGCAGCTCTTATGTATAGATGAGGCTGTAAGTATTGAGGAATTGCCCGCTATAATAATTGTTAGCCATGCGGCGCCGCACAGTAGTCTAAGAGCGGCAAAAACCTCTATTTTCAAGGAGTTCTAATGTTCAAATTTTCTAAGGAAGAATATAATTATATGAGTGAGGTTTACAAATTATACGAATAGAAGTCATATACATACTTAAAATTGATGGCTAAATCTTATCCTTCAACAATAACTTCTTCAAAAAGCTGTGGGATATGAGCCCATTCTACTTAAAAGTTTAAGAGAAAAATCGAGACTACTATGAATTTGTTAAAATTAAAAATAAACAAATAAAACATTATTTTTTACACTCAGTGAGAGAAAAGTAATTTAAAAATAAATTAATTTAAAAAAAATAATAAAAGAAAATACGTTTGCACATATTTAAGAGGAAGTAGTGAATAGAATTCAATAAAATAGAGACAGCATCACTTTTTTTTTACTAATACACATCTATCCCAACTTTGAGCTAAATCGAACTAGCCATTTCTGAAATATTGACACATCTAAGAAAATACATCTTCGAATGCTTAAGCGAAAGTACGAGATGGAAGAAATAATAAAGGGGTCTTTAAGAAATAATAAAGTTAATATAAAAGCCTGGAAAAAAATGTAGTTGACTATTCTACTCCTAAATGCAACATCTTTAAACAGGAAGACATTATTAAGTATACCGAAACTAATTTACTGTATCTTTGTTAATAATTGTCCGAATCTTACAATTTTTTTTTTGTTTTGTAGGTAATTTAGTAATCTTTCTAATTATCATCAATAAAGAAAAAAATGCACTTTTTGAGTTATTCGCAAATAAAGTTCCTTTTCCACCATAACCTTTTTTCCAGAAATTTCAGAGGAATGGGACTATTTTTCGCATGTGAAGCCGAAAAATATCTGCAAAATGAGTGGTCAATCATTGGATTTGATGAAGAATTGACGAAAAAACCACCTTTCAGAAGTAATATACTTGATAAATTATAAATAATAGCTCATTATAAAGAGGATGGAATGCTCAACATTTCCCTTGCTTACAGTGTACAGATTCAATTTTTACTTTCTGAGATATTTTAATCCATATCTTCCATAAAACTCGTTATCATTTGGTTTTCGACAGTATATTTTCCTTTTCGCCTCCCTAACAGAGCGTCGCGTTAAGATACAATTTTTAATAATAGCTCATTACGAAGAGATGAACATTTCTCTTAATAGCAATAAAATAATATATTAAGAAAATTCTTATTTGTTTTAGAAATTATAAACAATAGTTCATTATAAAGAGGATGAAATGCTAAACCTTTCCCACTCTTACAGTATGCAGGTACGATTTTTTTTTCTTTTCGTCGCGTTAAGATACAATTTTGAATAATAGTTCATTACAAAGAAGATGAAATGATGAACATTTTTCTTTTTAACAATACGCAGGTCCGATTTTTAATCATTGAAATATTTTAATCCATATCTTCCATAAAATCAGTTGGTTTTCGACGCTATTTTTTCCTTTTCGCTTCTCTAACAAGGGAGTCACGTTAAGATACATTTTTGAGTAATTATCCCATACAGGCAGGATGAAATAATGGACAATTACTTCGCTTACAATATGCAGGTCCGATGTTTAGTTTCTGAGATATTTTAATGCATATCTTCAATAAAATCATTTGGTTTTCGAGATTTTTTTTTCTTTTCGCCTCCCTAACATGGCTCGCGTTAAGATATCATTTTGAATAACAGTTCATTATAAACAAGATGAAATGATGAACATTTTCCTCGCTAACAATATGCAGGTTTTATTTTTATTTTTTGAGATAGTTGATTCTATATGCAAAAACACTTCAATTAACTGACAAATTATGTATACTTACCTAAAAAGATGCTGAAAAAATTATGGATTCAGATATTCTTATTGATTTTTGTTTCTTTCTAATATTTCATAGGAGAGCTCTATTATGACAAATGTATAATTGATATATTGCTATGAAACAATTCGTACAGATAAAAGGAGTAAATTGGATTCAAATATCAATAGATACAGAATTTTACTTGCGAAAAACTCAATTCTAATTCAATCTCCACAAAAAAAGTGCAAAACGCGCATAACTTCAAAAACGTCTCGACAGATATTTGTAAAATCACACACCTGTCTGCAGCCAAAGTAGGTTCCTCTGGTTGAGTTGCGGAGATCTCGAGGAATATTGTCGGAGAAAATTCCGCGAAGAACTCCGGTTAATAAGGGACATGGAGGAGCGGGACGGTAATGTATTCATGAGGGAGTGTTTGAAGGGCTGGCCGGGCCAGATAAGCTCTCCTCTTTATCGTCCTCTTGATTAGAACTTTCAACGGCTCCCTGTCTCCGGGTTCTTCTTCCTACCGTCTTCTCCTGGCGCCGTTTTAGCAGATCCTGGAAGTATCCAGGTAGAGGATTTGCTTTATCCATAATGGATGGCAGTATCTTCTCTAGGAAAGATATTATGTCATATTACGTCGAAGACTATAGGCGCTATGTTGGAATTTGTTCCATTCGAATGAAATTGATATATGATCTGTTTTTTAAAGGAGACTAAATTTAATCATTATCCACACATATATTATTACAGTAAGGCTTGAAATCGGTTTTATACCAAATATAAGCTCCTAACATGCTCAAAATCCATGAATGGGGTACCATTGGATTCAGAATTTCACGGGGGGTTAGCGAATCGTATTCTCTACTTTTGTTTTTCTTTCTAAAATAAATAAAGCCGATACAAACATTTGCTAGGCTTCGGTACTGGAACGGTGGTAGGTCTGTAGATCGATACGGAAAAAATTGGACCTTGAAGATTTTGATGCGTATAGCAAGACCCGGAACGTACTATTTTCGAGATAACGCAGGGCATAGGGTTCGCATCCACACAACCTTACATTAATTGTAGTACTGTCATTGAATACATGTCGTCGACTTGAGGCCTCTATCATCGAGAGTGGAGGAGTTTATATTATTTATCGATGGTGTTTTTGATCGGCAAGCCATATCATCGTTAATTCTTCACCAAATCTCAAGATTGATCCACCAATTTCGAAGGCTTCCTTCTCCTTCAGGCGTTTAAAATAGTCCAATCAACCCGAAAATTCAGGCAAACAAGTTATGAAAGAAAACCAACTTTATTTGCGAATAACTAAAAAAGTTCACATTTTCCCCCTGGTTGTGTTCATGATTATACAAAAGAATACTAAATTCCCTACAAAAGCAAAAAAAAAAAAAAAATCATTGAAATCGGACAATTTTTAGCAAAGATGTAGGTTATTGAAATTTGTAAAAATGTTGGTTCCAAATACTAATGAAGATTTAAATTAATTTTTGTTTCCTTTGTCGATTGTATTTAGCAAGAAAGTAACAATTGATTTCTTTAACTTTTGATACGTTGCATTATTTTATTGTTTTATTAATTTGGTATTTGAAAATAATATGCTGTGCGAATGTTTCGGACGGCATATTAGTATTAAACATTTGTATTAATTACAGTAAAATAGCAAAAGGTACCTTTTGCTATCTGAAAAGGGGCAACTGGTAAATCCTTCTCTCCTCCCCACCTTTTTACACGGTGGGCCAGACCCCCTTACCGTGCACCCCCCCCACATCCCTATAAATTGCATATCGTTGTGTTCCTTGTAACAATTTATTAAAAAAAAGCCAATGTTCCCACAAAAAAAAGTGAACGCACTGCCCCAAAATGGCGTCCAAAGATGGCGGATTGACGACTTTGACTTTAGTTAGTTTTTTGGTCACTGAGAATCAGCATTAAGCTTAATTTCCTCATAGTTGGTCTTTTATTAAAGCTGAATAGTTATAGAATAATAAAACATGAAGAAATATTAAAAAATAATTGTCTAAGGCTATGAAAAACACCAGTAAAGTCAATTTTTTTAACAAAAAAATTTTCAAGTTACAAATCAACCGTAGTTTGTAATTAAACGGCCTACAATAACGCAAAACGTGCTGAAATAAACCATCTGGAGAATATATTTCTCTTTCTGAAACGCTGATTATTTTTTACAAATGTTTAAGTAGTTCCGTAAAAAATGCACTTATGCGGCAGAAAAGCGGTACTGGCGTGGGTGCCTACAGGCCTCTACCACACCATTCAGTGCCCATAAATGGCTTAGTTATAGTGATATAATAACATTTTTGGTACATTATATTGGTTTTATTAACGAACAAATATTAATGCAATAATTTTATAGTAAAAAAAAAAAAAATTTAATTTAAAAAAAAATTTATTATAATTTTTTTAAATTTTAACCTCCTTTATTTTATACGTAGGTCGTTTAAGAATACCTCAATTGTAAAAATGATATAATTATAATAATAAAAGTTAATTAAAAAATATTTTGCTAAATATCTTGATTTTTTTTTATTTAACGTTTGCAATTTAACACTGTGTTTTGAATATTTACTGATTCTTAGAAGTAATTAAAATTTGTATATATTTCCCAGGAAATGAGTCATATTCATACCTTTTTTATAAACTAAAATAATATATACCTAATCTGAACTATATATAATGAATAGCTACCGGGTTGTTTAGTAAAACTCATATATCACTAATTAAAAAATTAATTTTTATTTCCTTTATTTTGTGCAGAAGTTGGACTATATCATAAATAAATAGGAGATTTTAATATTGAATGAATTATTCTCTATGCACAAAGAAAGATATAAAGGGTGACCCTATAAGTTCTTCTATAAACCAAAACTGATTGATTGGATTTGATCTCAAAATGAGGAAAAACGTGAACTTAAACGATTGCTTTAACTTTATTTTCGATTGCTGAAGGTGCACCTCGGGACTATATTAACTTTGAAGATGAATATAGAGATGTATATCGAGAAAGTTATAGCTCATAGCTTTCCTTCTGTTTAGTGGATTTTCAAAAGATTTTTTAAGGGATCTAAAAGGAAAACGAGTTTTTCTGAAAGACAGTTAGATATTAGCATAATCCAAAGTGTGAGGCACTGAGCAGATAGCGAGCTATTTTTCTTTTTATGTGGACTTCTCTATAACCTGCCTTAAAGTGAAGACAGTCCCAATTTTCAACTTCTCTTCCAATGTGCAACTTGAGTTTCTCAATCCATATCGCTCTGGCAATCGACAATATTTCTTATTCCAGCTTCTACGATTCTTGTGTATAATTTGTTTGATACACTAAACAGGAATGGGTCTTGATGGGTATTACATTTCCTAGTATCTCCTTTCTTGTAAAGGTAAAAACCACAGTCCTTTCATATTGTTTTCTAATATGCTTGTTGCCTATGTACGCGCAAAACTGTCAAAGCAGTTTGGTTTCGCCCTTTCCATCTTTCTTTGTGCAGAGAGAATAATACATTCAATATTAAAATTTCCTATTTTTTTTATGATATGGTACAAATTCCGAACAATTCAAGAATAACGAGAAGAATAGCGAGCTACAACTAATATAAGATACCTTAAAAAATCTTTTGAAAATCCACTAAACAGTAGGAAAGCTATGAGCTTACTAGGAAATGTAATACCCATCAAGACCCATTCCTGTTTAGTGTATCAAACAAATTATACACAAGAATCGTAGAAGCTGGAATAAGAAATATTGTCGATTGCCAGAGCGATATGGATTGAGAAACTCAAGTTGCACATTGGAAGAGAAGTTGAAAATTGGGACTGTCTTCACTTTAAGGCAGGTTATAGAGAAGTCCACATAAAAAGAAAAATAGCTCTCTATCTGCTCAGTGCCTCACACTTTGGATTATGCTAATATCTAACTGTCTTTCAGAAAAACTCGTTTTCCTTTTAGATCCCTTAAAAAATCTTTTGAAAATCCACTAAACAGAAGGAAAGCTATGAGCTATAACTTTCTCGATATACATCTCTATATTCATCTTCAAAGTTAATATAGTCCCGAGGTGCACCTTCAGCAATCGAAAATAAAGTGGTTTTCACCATAATAAACCTACATCGTCCACTTAATATCATCCAAACTGCAATTGATCCCGTTTTAGCAGCATCTTGAAATATTCTGTTCATCTATCTACTATACATTCATTTAGCTATACTATGAGGATATAACTGGTCCTTTTTATCTATTCCGAGGTTTTGGCACTTCCTTTCTCGTTCGCTTAATGTATTTTTCCAATTTTCTCGTTTAAGTTCACGTTTTTCCTCATTTTGAGATCAAATCCAAACAATCAGTTTTGGTTTATAGAAGAACTTATAGGGTCACCCTTTATATCTTTCTTTGTGCATAGAGAATAATTCATTCAATATTAAAATCTCCTATTTATTTATGATATAGTCCAACTTCTGCACAAAATAAAGGAAATAAAAATTAATTTTTTAATTAGTGATATATGAGTTTTACTGAACAACCCGGTAGCTATTCATTATATATAGTTCAGATTAGGTATATATTATTTTAGTTTATAAAAAAGGTATGAATATGACTCATTTCCTGGGAAATATATAAAAATTTTAATTACTTCTAAGAATCAGTAAATATTCAAAACACAGTGTTAAATTGCAAACGTTAAATAAAAAAAAAATCAAGATATTTAGCAAAATATTTTTTAATTAACTTTTATTATTATAATTATATCATTTTTACAATTGAGGTATTCTTAAACGACCTACGTATAAAATAAAGGAGGTTAAAATTTAAAAAAATTATAATAAATTTTTTTTTAAATTAAATTTTTTTTTTTTTACTATAAAATTATTGCATTAATATTTGTTCGTTAATAAAACCAATATAATGTACCAAAAATGTTATTATATCACTATAACTATGCCATTTATGGGCACTGAATGGTGTGGTAGAGGCCTGTAGGCACCCACGCCAGTACCGCTTTTCTGCCGCATAAGTGCATTTTTTACGGAACTACTTAAACATTTGTAAAAAATAATCAGCGTTTCAGAAAGAGAAATATATTCTCCAGATGGTTTATTTCAGCACGTTTTGCGTTATTGTAGGCCGTTTAATTACAAACGACGGTTGATTTGTAACTTGAAATTTTTTTTGTTAAAAAAATTGACTTTACTGGTGTTTTTCATAGCCTTAGACAATTATTTTTTAATATTTCTTCATGTTTTATTATTCTATAACTATTCAGCTTTAATAAAAGACCAACTATGAGGAAATTAAGCTTAATGCTGATTCTCAGTGACCAATAAACTAACTAAAGTCAAAGTCGTCAATCCGCCATCTTTGGACGCCATTTTGGGGCAGTGCGTTCACTTTTTTTTGTGGGAACATTGGCTTTTTTTTAATAAATTGTTACAAGGAACACAACGATATGCAATTTATAGGGATGTGGGGGGGGGGTGCACGGTAAGGGGGTCTGGCCCACAGACTATTTCACTTACCTACCAAAGTGTCAGTACTTGAACACCCCCAGTGCTCAAACCACGGATAGTAATAGAATATATTACAAATTTGTATAAATAGATTATATATATTATTTTTTAGTTTTTAGTTTGTATAACTATTTACGTGTTTCATTTTTAACTCGTGTATTACAATATTAGTTAAGATTTATGTACCATCAATCACTATAGTTTATTATTTATCATTACCGGTCGTATATTATTATATCTCTGATTGTATTTTAAATAATTGTTAGCCCTGAAGATGACCTACATGCTTGGGTTGAAACGTTGGCATAAATTTAAAAAAAATAAATAAAAAAGACTGAATATTTATCACCTTGATAAATAAGATTGATATGTAGAACAGTCGACTAACTTCCTTCAAGCATTTATTAAGTAAATTGAGACTAATTAAGCAAATTAAGACCCGTGGTCTTGTTTGAAGGTTCACTAATCGTGTGGTTGTTGAATAGATTATCTTGGTAGGATTATATTGTGTTTACAAATGAACACGTTTCTTTGTTGTCTGTTGTGCATCAAATGCATTAAGCGGACCCTACACGTTAATTCATGAATGAGCGTCACAAGAATGGCAAAGATTGCTCGGAATCGCTTTGATCATGATGACCCCTACATGTTCAATCATTACTGATCATTACTTATCGGTGTTGACACCAATTTAGCTCAGTTGTAAACAAAGAAACAGCATAGATATGCTTATTTAGACTTTGTCATTTATAATATTGGGCATCAAGAGACAATGGAGATATAATAATTACTTCCTAGTGCCTGAAAATCGTTTAGACCAAAGTTAGAAAAATATAAGTCAACTACATACAAAAATTTAGGAAAAGTATTGCGAAAATAATCAATTTGTTAAGAAAAATGGAAAAATTAATGATAAATAAACACACCAGTTAAAGATTTTTTTTCTATAAGTAAATTGTGACGTTTCCACTTTTTTTTTCAATTAATTGCCTACTTGACTATTTAAAGAAAAGATAGTTGAAAACGGTTAATAAAAATATAGACTAGGGATATACTAAACAATTATTTACTTTTATGAAATTATTTACTTAAAAACGAGACCTAGGTAAACTAACTTATCTAGTAGTAAGGTTAGCCTCATAGAAAATCGTTTTGACAAAAATGAGTAAAATTTAAGTCTACTACTTACAAAAATTAAGGAAAGGTATTGCGAAAATAATAAATTTGTTGGGGAAAATTAGAAAAGAACTGACAAATATACACAACGTTTAAGTTTTTTTTTTTTTTCATAAAGTAAATTGTGAAGTTTCCACATTTTTTTTTTCAATTTGTTGCCCACTTGACTATTTAAAAGGAATAGTTGAAGACGGTTTAAAAATATAAACAAGGGATATGAAGAATTATTTAACTATTTACTTATAATGAAAATCAGAAATTTATAATGGTTGTGAGGCCTAGGTAACCTAACCTATCCAGCAGTATGGTTAGTCTCCCCACTACATTTACCTCAGTCCCCCCTCCACTTCTCGTGAATGAACCTTTTATTTCCGGATTTCGGAAATCCGCAGCGCACCACCATCAGTACTTCATTCACTACCTTACACGATAATTCGGAACATTATTAGTGCAATTCCGAATGACCGTGTAGGATCCGCTTTAGGGAGGAAGGATAGTGAATTTAAAGTGAAAGTTCTCTCTGTTGCATAGTTGTCGTTTAATATAATAAGGAAATATTAGAAAAACTTGAAATAAGCGAGCTGGAGACTAGAAGTTGTTGGTATGATTGGGGCCATTATTGCTAGAGAAGACAAGCCGTTGCACTGGAGGAGTTCGGACCGGAGGACCTACATCTATCAGAGAGATAAGGGATCTGCTCCGAAGGTAAAACAAACATTTCTATCGGAGGCCATTGTGGCCGGTGCTGCCCTCTATCCGCTATCTCGGTGATTCATAGCGGAATTACCTGCTCAATGGCCGCCCCGTCCTCCCAATTCCATCTCCAGGTGGATTAGGCTCCACCAGCCCTGCGGGAATGGGATTACTGCATCATCACCTGCTCTATCTGCCACTCTTCCACCCTTCATCTGGAGGCTCTTTGTTCTCTTCCTCTTCTGCTCGTGGTGAAGAATATGATGATGATTCTCTCTAGGTAGTAGGTAGGAATGACGTTGGAAAGCAATCAGCCGAGCAAATGTTTTTGGAAGTTGATTTTGTTCTGGGAATCATTTATTTGCCTGGTATAAAAATATTAAAAAACTAGTACCTAGTGTTGCCCGAATGCAATAGTATTGTAATAGTATTGGTCTTGCGCAAGAGTCTCGCAACAGTCTTGCAGTTAGATATTAGCTTATTACAATAGAGATATTACAGTAATTTTTCAGATAGGAGAAACCTAACTAAGCCCGAATGAAAAATTAGAGGAATTTTTTATTATTATTATTTTTTTTATTTTATTGAGATTTACAACTGTATTACATGGAAAATACAATAAGTAATTGTGACATTGGTAACATGACATGTACAACATGAAGAGAAACTACCCATAGGTAGAACTCAAATTAAAATTCTATATTAGAAGGTCCCGGGGCCATCATCTTTTCAGACGCCTCGGAGGATTATCAGGGACCGAGGATGAAGCAAGGTTTGAAACGAGAGGATTCGGATGGTTCTGCAGTTTGTTATGGAAGGATAGATATCTGGATTGGGCCAAATCGGAAAAATATGGAACATTAAGATCTTTATGGTTGATTTTATTTGTGACAAAGTAAGGAGCGTTGAGGATTTTACGAAAGATTTTGGATTGTAAGGATTGGATACGAGAGGAATTCGATGGTTTAGTGGAGCCCCAAAGCTCAATTCCGTAAGTCCAAATAGGTCTTATTATTGTCATATATATGAGTCGTTTATAATTGATTGTGAGCTTGGAGCGTTTGTCTAGTAAGTGCTGCAGTAGAGGAATTAAATGCAAAAGTATATTGCTTATACCAATTATTAACGTATAGTAACTAAGATTGTCAAGTATTAGTAACTATTTTGCTTTAATTTTTAGTAAAAATATCGATTTTTTTTACCAGTCCTGGTATCGGTCTTGCAACGGTTAGATAACCTTGGTCTTAGTCTGGCAATGTGCCAGACCAAGACCGATTTTGGGCAACACTACATACAGCGAAAACTCATACTTTAGAACAAGAATCCCAAAATCCCTCTCTCCAAAAATTGTATTTCTCTTATCTTCTTAAAATCGTAGACCATATACAATTACACTTGTTGTGGTCTGTCATCGAAGGCTCCATATCAATATAACAGTGATATAAATATCGGCCATTAACCATTGATACCATCTAACTTGGACTTGAAATATCCGTAGGCAATATTATGAACATATTTGAAATATAGATATCAATATATATTGATTCTCTCGCACATCGTCGCATCAAAAAAAAAAAAAAAAAAACGCTGCAAATTATTTCGCAATGGTTTATTATTTCCAAACAATTATACATCTAAAGTAACTTTACCTTCCGAGTTACAAAGAAAAATAAATAAAAGGTGATTCCAGTTATTGGACTAAACTTTCTTTTAATCATATATTTAATTTTAATAATTTTAATTTATTTTTAAATTGTATATAAAATGTATGAATGTAAACATAGAGCCATAATGCTCAGTGTCTAGATTGTGGCATATTGTATTATTTAAAAAAAAAAAAACTTTTTTTTTTCATCATTAGTAATATACTAAAAAAAAATACCATTACTTCAGTAACACATTCAAAATTAAAAAAACAAAAAAACAAACGATATAATATTTGGAGTATAACATATAAAAAAGAACTGAAGACCATATCTTTGCTCCTAATTGTCCGATTTTAACAATTGTTTTTTTTTTTTTAGGGGATTTCATAACATTTTAAAAACAATATACAATATCTATAAAAAATATAAACTTTTTGAGTTATTCGGAATTTAATTTTACCATCCCTCGTAACTTTTTTTCCAGCTTCTTTTTGTTGAAGTATGTTATATAGATAAATTTAAAGGGCATCGGGAAAATGACTTTGGCGAAGTTTCATTGAAATGGGTACATTCGTTTAGGAGCTACAGTCTATAGCAACGCAAGTTTTTCGGTCGCCATTTTGAAAGTAAAAGGCGGATAGTAATGTCGATGAAGGAGGGTCATCCTCCACTGACTACTGATTTTATATCTAAATTTGAAAAAAAATCGGTCCAGTAGTTTCGGAGAAAATGCTCGGACGGCGGACGGACATAAAATGTTTTATTCGTTTTTCGAATTCTATGCATCCTGAAACGTGAAACCTCAAATTTTGAGAGAGGGTTAAGTTTTTGAATTGTTTGGTCGATCACAATGGTTCATTGTTGAACATAATAAACCAATATGTTATTTTCCTGCTTAAATTAATTAATAGAAATATCAATTCGTCTACCTTTCTTAGTAAAATTAATTTTCTAGTTTTATCTTCGTCGTATTCATTTTTTTTTTCTAATAATTTCCATCATTAATCATGTCCTTCGTTCACCGATAGATCGGAATTAGGAAAATGCTAATTTATTTGCATCCTTCATAGATTTCTTTGACAATTCGTGCCCTTGGATTGAAAAGGTTCTAACTAACAAATTTGAGTGAGAATTTAATCACGCGATATTTAACTCGGCTCGATATTTTTCTCTAGTACTCAGTACATCCTATTTAAACAGGCAAGATGAGCATACATTTTTTATTACGACCAAATTCATATATAATTCTTAGCGCTTTCAGAAAATAATTGTTTCAATTATTGTTTTATTAAATACATTTTATTAAATAATGATAAATCTAAAAAGAAGGGTTGTATAAATATGTATACAGTTTATAAATTATTGCATTTATAATAAATTATTAAATACATGACAGACTCCAAAACAAAAAAAATATGTTATATAAGTAAAAATAATTGTATGTCGATAAAAAATTTAGTTCATGAAATTGTTTTAGTATGATGTAATAGCAACTAGAAATGGTTATAAATTTTTCCCAGAGTATAAAAAAAAACAAGCGAAAAGGTTTATTTAAAGCAGCTGTAGACATCTTGGAAAAAAACGGAGAAGAAATATAATATGGACGGTGAGGGTCCTGTTATTAAAATTCCTCTTTGGCAACTGCTTTTATTTTTGTCTCCTCTTTCGGGCCTTTCCCATTTCCTGCCGTAAATTAAATAAAACAACTGTAATGGAAAACTTGGCCAGCGCCTTGTGGATTAATTCTCTGTGAAATCGACTCTGTCCAAATTTAATTTTTAAAAAATATATATTTATGGTATATATACCGTTATTACATAACATTTTAATCTTAAATAAATTGAGATGTAATCCCATACAGTTTTAATTATAATTATCTGAAGTCAGTTAGTAATGTCATGCTTAAATATTAATAACTCTGATCTGCTAAAAAGATACCTTTTCCTCTTTTGAGAATTTTCTCTAATTTTTGTATTTTCATTTGGGATTAGGCACCATTTTTGAAAATATGAAGGTTATTTTTGAAACTGACATATTTTTTTTTTACACTTCATTTATTTATTTATTTTATGAATAATAATAATAATTTCCCTTAACCGATCGCCATTCAAATTCAGTCCCTTCAGATCGGCTCTAACGCAATCTTCCCACCTTCGCTTCGGGTAACCCCTCCGGGTTCACCATTCGGTACAGCAAATATTAACCTTTTAGAACCTTTTGGAGTGGCAGTGGATCAGCTGATGCGAAAGGACGTGTTTCTACATCGTCTCTCAGAATTTACTTATTTTGCAGTGAAATCTTTGAGATTATTTATTCAAAACAAGTCAAGAATACATAATAACAATTGATATTTATTGTTTGTTATAAATTATAGGGTTATTTTTATTTTATTTTATTTTATTTTTTTTTTTCATTTTTTTTTTCCTTATATGCGATATCACAATCAGGCCATGTCTAGTAGAGCTTCTATCAAGAGAATTCGGCCGTTAGGCTCAACACCCTGTTCTTCGCCTGTCAAACAAAAGCCTCGTCAATGTCGTCAAACACCTGCAGTAACGCCTATTAGCTCCAGAGAAACTGAAACCCAGCCAGGAACATCATCAAAACCAACAATTGAAGAACTTCAGCATCAACCAGGTACATCTTCACAAGAGATAACCGAACAATCTCCGTTTTTCACCCCTAACCCCTATCAGGCGCTTCAGAATGATAAAGAAGTGATGGAATCCGCTTCAATACCAAGAGATCCCCGACCTCCACCCATATTCGTTAAAAACATAAGCAATTTTCAGTTACTATGCTCACAACTGAACAAAATAACAGGCTCTGGAAGCTATTCATGTCTAAGCAGAACAAAGGACACGAAGATATCACCAGATACAGCTGAAACCTACAGAAAAATTGTGAAGTATCTAACGGAAACCAACGCGGATTTTCATACGTACCAATTACGGCAAGATCGAGCTTTGAGGGTAGTCATAAGAAATCTACACCCCTCAACACCAACCGAAGCAATAGAAGAAGAATTGAAAACTTCAGGTTTCATAGTGCGCCAGATTACAAATGTACAGAAGGAGAGTAAAGAACAGCCAGGAGTAAAAGTTCCTCTACCCTTATTTTTCGTAGATTTGGAGCCAAATCAAGGGATCGAAAAAATATACGAAATAAGAAGAATATACTACACAAGTGTTATAGTAGAGAAGCCATATCCTAAGAGGGAAATCGTACAGTGTCACAATTGCCAGGCATATGGCCATACCAGGACTTACTGCCATCATCTGCCGCGCTGTGTGAAATGTGGAGAGCAGCACAAATCCGGGGAGTGCACAAAACCGAAACGGGATCCTGCAGTTTGTGCATTGTGCCTTGAAGGACATCCAGCGAACTACAAAGGCTGTCAGATCTACAAGAATATTAAATCAAGATATCAAAAATCCCGGACCCAAGAAGAAGCAGAGGCATCAAGAAGAGAACCTAACGCATCAAGAAGAGGACCTTAAAAAAAAATTGACCCAACGGTGTCTTTTGCACACTTATTAGGAGGTAAGAATGATGTTACTTATTGTGAGACCCTGCCGCAACTACAACACATACCTCAAAATTCTCAACCCCACCCTCAACATCCTAATCAAACTTCACCTAATCAACAGTTTTATCAACACCAAATTCCCCGCATTCCTCCTCCCTCAAATACCACAGATCTCACCAGTTTACTTACATCTTTCCTCTCCGAATTCAGATCCCTTGTTACTCCTTTGATATCTCTTCTCACCAATCTTGTATCACATTTTATCCCTCCCGCGAAAAATCCTTAAATGACTTCCAATAAACCTTTATCCATTCTCCTTTGGAATGCGAATGGTGTTAGAAATCACACAAACGAACTAACTACATTATTACTTGACAAAAATATTGACGTGGCACTAATTACTGAAACTCGACTAACCACTAAACAGCACTTCAAAATACCACAATACCTGACATATCGTACTGACCACCCTGACGGAAAAGCACATGCCGGTACTGCTGTCATTGTACACCAATCCCTCTCCCATCACCTACTCCCGTTACCTACACATGATTTCCTACAGTCCACCGCTATCGTGATAAAAACCTTTTCCTTTCCGGTTACCCTTGCATCAGCGTATTGCCCTCCTAACCGATCCATATCCAATGCCCAATTCCGTTCTCTCCTCGACTCCTTAGGACATCACTTCATCTTGGGTGCAGACCTAAATGCCAAACATCAACAATGGGGTTCCAGAACCACGAATACTCGTGGCCGAACCCTGCTGTCTGCACTCAATTCCCAACATTTTCACCTCCTTTCCCCCAACTCTCCTACCTACTGGCCTACAGATCCCAACCGTAATCCTGATCTTCTTGATTTCTTTATCCACAGCGGCTTAAGTCCCCTCAATTGTTCCATTACACGTCTAAATGAACTTTCCTCTGACCATAGTCCTCTAATCCTTAATGTTTCACTTGAACCCGTTCCCAAATCTTCTCCACCGTCATTTATTAGGGGCCCAGTTAACTGGGACCTTTTCCGCCAAATCATCTCCGATAAAATTGATCTTAACATATCCCTCAAAACTCCCGATGACCTTGATAGTGCCGTAAATTCCTTTACTACTACAATCCAACAAGCCGCCTGGACTGCTTCCTTCCCAAAAGACTCCTCCAGAATTCCTAAAAAGACCATTCTACCCCAACACCTCCTTGACCTAATCCAAACCAAACGCCGTGCCAGATTATTGTGGCAACGTACCCGACATCCTACCGACCGCTGCTCCTATAATTACTACTGCAAAAAATTAAAACTGGAATTAGCCACCTTCAGATCACATTCCTTCAACTCCTACCTATCCTCCCTTTCTTCTCGCGACAATTCCCTTTGGAAAACCACTACCAAAATCTTAAATCCTCACCGCATTTCCCATCCCCTCCGACGAGATGATGGCTCCTGGGCAGCATCTGACGAAGATAAGGCTGAGGAGTTCGCCATTCACCTATCCAATACATTTATTTCACATCCGGAATCCCATCCTGCCCACACCGTAACAGTAGAAGAATTCCTTACATCACCAATCCCACTTTCCTTGCCCCCAAAAGCTATTCATCCTTCCGAAGTGAAATTTCAATTAAAAAAATTAATCCCCCGTAAAGCTCCTGGACATGATCTCCTTACCCCTCAAATCCTTCGACAACTTCCATCCAAAGCAGTCATATTCCTTACATATATCTACAACTGTATCCTACGCACCACCCACTTTCCTCTGCTATGGAAACACTCCACTATTATCCTTTTCCAAAAACCAGGCAAACCTCCCAATATCTCAACATCCTATAGACCAATTAGCCTACTCCCAATCCTTTCAAAAATTTTTGAAAAGATCCTTTTGAAACGAATCCTACCCATTATAGAATCCCAAAATATTCCTTCCCATCAGTTTGGTTTTCGCTCCCAACATTCCACTGTTCAACAAGGACTCCGAGTTGTTGATCATATTTCCTCAGCCCTAGAAAACAAGGAATACTGTTCGGGTGCATTTCTGGACATTGCACAGGCATTTGACCGGGTATGGCACTCCGGACTGCTCTTCAAGCTTAAAATCCATTTACCTCAGTCCTTGTACCTAGTCCTCCGATCCTACCTCTCTGACCGCTCCTTCCGAGTTCGCTGTGGAACAGAATTTTCCAATATCTACTCCGTCCACTACAAACAAACCTATCAGGAACAATCCAGTTCAACTGACAACATTAGAATTAGAAGCTATGAATATTTTATATATTCAAAGTGTATTCATTATTACTGAATTCCGACGATATGGCCAGCTATATAGACTGCTGAACAGAAAACTTCAACTTTCAATTGACAACAAACTACTGATCTACAAGACAATACTGAAACCTATTTGGCCTACGGACTGGAACTGTGGGGGACAGCAAAATTTTCTAATATTAAACGCATTCAATCCTGTCAGTCCAAAGTCCTTCGAACAATAGTTGATGCTCCGTTCTATGTAACCAACCAAACCTTACACCATGCCCTTAATATCCCATTTGTCCTAGACCTTATTCCAGAAAAATTCTCCAAATTTCACCAAAACCTTACCTATCATCCAAATCCCCTTGCACAATCTCTATCCAGCACCACCCATCCTTACAATCCTCCTCGAAGGTTGAAGCGGCAGTGGCCCAGAGACCTTCTGTAAATAAGCATCTATTGGAGTTTTGGCAATGGCCAGATCCTCCACTCAAGCCCGAGTGTGTATGATTAGGTTAGTTCTTTTGTTTATATACATTTATTTTATTTTATTGTATTTATTTTTATTTTATTTTATTGTATTTATTTTAATTTTATTTTATTGTATTTATTGTTATTGAGTTTCTGTATTGTTTATTTTTTTTATTGTAAATAGAGTGTGAGTGTGCTTTCTCTGATCACTATTATAAATGTCCTTGATGTGACAGAATGTAATATTTCTAAATGGACAAATAAACAAAAAGAAATTATTTCGTTAATAATCCCAACAGTTTTACAAGCAGATTTGATTCGCCGCGATGTAATCACCTCAGCTATATTAACCGGATACAGTTCACGCAATTCGGCGTTGTGTAACCGTCTGAACTCTCCGGTTAACTCATTCTTCTTCTGTCCGAATATTCTAAGCAATACTTTATTTTCAAAAACCTTTAGACGTTGCTCATCCCTTAATGTAAGCGGCCACGTTTCGCATCCATAAAGAAGTGTGTGTAAGATAATAATTTTATAGATACTGGTTTTTAAGCTCAAGCAAAAATAATAAGCATTTCCAGCCTTCAGCCTAACCTTAATCTCCTCGTTAATTTAGTTTTTTTCTAGCTATCGTAGACCCTAGATATCTATACTTCTCTACCTGTTCAAACATATTACCTTCTATATCGATATCACCAGTAATAACGCTCCTTTTGCAGGTAATTATATATTTTGTCTTATACATATTTATTTCGAGCCCTAGTTCTTTACCAGCTTTCATTAATGTTGTCGTATTTAGTTTTATAGTTTCCGTGTCATCGCTTAACAGGACCAGATTGAAATGCCAAATTGAACAGGACAGGCGAAAGGGAATCACCCTGTTTTAAACCCGAAAGAATCTCAAACATTTCAGATAAATTATTACAGATTCTAAGTTTATTTAGTGTTTCCATCAAGCAAATCTTGACTAGATTTACTATTTTTTTTGGAATCTCCTTCTCGAATATGATACAGTTTCTGGCTGTCAATAGATCTTAAGCCTTTTTAAAATCGATATGCTGCTGGTGAACAACACCGTTGAACTCTTTTTTTTTACAACACCGTTGTATTAATTGTTTCTCCAATATTTGTCGTAAATAATTAACTACTAAATCTTGAACTAATAATAATCTTGAACTAATAATGATGACTATAAAAAAAAATTAGAAAGGAAAACTTTTACTTGGACTCTCGGTCATGTGTTCCATTGCTGGTAAACGTCGCGTGAGATAGTCGAAGAACTAGACTATGGGTACTAACTTTAAGGTCATGTCTCTCGCTTTCTCCGCACAGCTACACCGCCATTCAACATGGATAGGAAACAAGCAGGTGCATTTCATATTATTGATAAATAATTTGTAATCTGATATAGATTTCAATATATGAATCTTCTACATGGGTTTAATTTCATATTTTATTTCATCGTTGTATTAAACATTTCGATGGTTAAGAAGTATGATTACTTAAATCGATGATTACTTAAAGTAATTAGGATCAAACAGTCATTGGCGCTGACTTCGGGAGAAAAGTGGGGAGGGGGATCATCCTGTTTTCTTTTTTGTATTGGTGTTTAGCATCATGTGCCTGCATGTCTGCACTGACAATATTGTTAGAATACCGTACATACTATCACTTCTGATTGATACTTCTCTGGAACCATCGTACATGACTGCTATAGAAACAATTCCTCTCTAACATATATATCTCTCTAACATATATCGAACTCAAAA
Organism: Nezara viridula; assembly: GCA_928085145.1. Taxonomy (NCBI): domain Eukaryota; kingdom Metazoa; phylum Arthropoda; class Insecta; order Hemiptera; family Pentatomidae; genus Nezara; species Nezara viridula. The sequence goes on along the minus strand of OV725077.1, from coordinate 28,306,695 downwards.
ACCACTACCACTAATGACTAACCACTAACCTACTCGGTACGGTAGAGCGTGGCATCACTAATGATGACTAAATGACTCATTATTGATTGGCTAAATTACTGGCTGGAGAATGACCCGAGGGGATGGCAGTTAGTTCATTGATCTCATTATCCCAATTACTTTGGGGGGGGGCCGCTTAGTTAGCTAGGTAGCTCGTAGTTAAACTTACCAGTTAACTAGTGGTTAAACTATTATTTAATCAGCTGTTTATTGATTTCAGAGTTAAATAACACTTTTAAATATGAAAAAAACAAAACAATATTTTAGTGTTAATACACAGTTAAACAAACAAAATAGTACTCTAGTGAATGAATGATAATAATATTAAATGTCGGCGACGCAATTTTTGACTTTAGGACATTGTTTAGACTAGTAAGAAAGAAGTAAACATATTAAAAGTCCCTACTCCTAGGTGTTGAGCCAGATGTGGAGGGGGCCTAGGTAACTTTTTTCGAATTTTCGCTTATATGCGAAAAATTAACCATCGCATCGACAGATACGCTCTATACAAAATCAAAGATGACAAGATTTGCAATATGATTAATTATATACATTTTTTCACTAGCTTACTTAGTTTTCAAAATATCCGTCCTCAATTATCGCTTATTATTAAAAAAAAAAAAAAAAAAGCCTCATGTTTATTGTTGTCTTTCAAGTTTTAGCTTATATTACGAAACCTATCCATCGAATGATATTGGCTTTATTCCCCAAGTTCGGACTTTCCCTTATGAGCTTTCAATCAGGGTATCGATAAAGGAACAGGGCTCTTGTTTTCTTTTTGCCTTTTCAATCTCCTTCACAATTCCTATCTCAAATATATTACTCCCGTCAATGAATGCTCGAAAAAAGGGGTGTAGAAAGAAATAGCGAGGACACAATTTTCGTCTTTAGGACATTGTTTAAACATACTAAAAACCACCACGTGGGCAAGTTCACTTTTTTTCGAGTTTTCGCTTTTTCAGGAAAACTACTCATCGCATCGACAAAGCCGATCTATAAACAATTAAAGCTGATAATATTTGCAATATGATTTATTGTATATTTTTTTCGCTAACTCACTTAGTTTCCGAGATATTCATCCTATGATATGGCTAATTTTGAAAAAAAAATATTGTCTCAAGTTTATTGCTGTATTTCGAGTTTTTTCTGTAACCAGGTAAACTATCCATCGCATCGAGAAAGGCATTCTATCTAAAATTAAAGCTGATGAAATTTTCAATATGGTGAATTATATACCTGTTTTCGGCATCTTGCTTAGTTTCCAAGATATCCGTCCTCAACTATCACTAATTTGAAAAAAAAAACAATTTTACTTCATGTTTTTTACTGTATTTAACATTATAGCTCTTGATTGCTTCGTTGTACAATTAAGTCATGGTGAAGAAAGTTATTAATAATTACATTTTTTTAACAATATGGATCATTTCACTGGCTTATCTCCAATCATTCAAAAGTTGGATCAATTATAACCTTATGTCAATTCCGAGAATTAGCTGAAAAAAATAATTTTATGATATTCGTTAAGTGTTTCAGGGTTAAGTGGCCAAACTGAAAATATGAATTAAGGACCTCAAAACAAGAAATAAAATTCCTATATAGGTATGTCCGCAAACGCTTTGTTTAGGAGATATTCACCCCAAAAAATTTTCATTGTTATGAATAATTTACGTTATATTAAGTAAATAAAAGTTATTTATTTGTTCAAACTACTTTACTAATTAAACGTAAACATTAAATTCATATTAAATGTTGTCCAAAGTGATTTCCTTGACCATTAAGAAAGGCTCGGCATCTTTCTTCACTTGCATCAGCGATAGATAGGCACGGGGGATATGTGTTATTGTTTCACAAGATTCAATTATCCTTCTTCGTAAGGAATTAAGCTCCTTGACGGGACTTGCATAGACTTTTTGTTTAATGTCATCCCAAATAAAAAAATCCAGTGGTGTCAGGTCTGGAGAGCGTGCAGGCCAAGCCACTTATCCTGCATGGCCAATCCATTGATTGGGATAATTAACTTTTAGCTATTTTCGTGGGCCTCTTGTCGTTCCCAATGCTAATTCCAAGAAGTATTACTCCTTATGTTGCCAATAGTTTTTATACAGTTAGGGATAAAAAGCTATATTAGTATTCTATCTAATCCATCTCCTAAACAAAGCGTTTACGGACATAACTTCACTTTGAACAACATTTAATATGAATGGTAGCGTTTAAATTTAATTAATAAAGTAGTTAGAACAAATAAATAGGTTTTATTCATTTCATATAACTTAAATAATTCATAACAACGAAAATCTTTAGGTGTGAATATCTCATAAACAAAGCGTTTGCGGACATACCTTTAGTGGAAATTTCGTTGTTGATTTGAGATCCTTAGTTAATTTTTGCAGTTTGGGCATTTAACCCTGAAACTATGTATATATATTTATATACGATTATCTACGAAGAGATTTAGATAAATATAATAACGTATATCATAAAAATTATTTTTATTTCCATATTCTCGGAAGTGACATATAGTTATAATTGACCTAACTTTTGTTATCTAACACAAAAGAAATCGGTCCCCGCCATTTCCTTTTCGAGTATTCATTGACTGGACTAGAGAGTTTAGTAAAGTAAATCAATTTCGCTTTATTTATGTTAGGTTTTCTCGAAAACAACTCTAAACACTGAATTTCGACTTCTTTGTTCTGAAACAAAAAACTACTATTTATATAAAAACACTTCAGACATATATATTTGTATTTATATTGTTCAATATAAAGTAGACTGATAATCGAGGAGGTTATTTTATCTCCTCAGAGATAAGGTCGTTATATTTAGTTCCAGCAGCTGGCTCATTAGTTCCTTTTATAATCCATTCATAAAATATCGTAGGCTTAGTCTTATCTCCAACAGAATGCAGATGTGGTGTACTCAAATCTTTACTTCCTGCTACGTCAGTGTTTGTCATTGTCTCATTCGCTGTTCTAATATATAGTTTTCAGTTTATGCTGATTGATATCTTGTTTTCCATTATAAGTGGACTATTTTTTTATTAATTTATTGCTTTGCCATAGTAAGGACTTTTGACTTTTTTTTGTTAATTCGGTTTGAAGCTATGTTATATTGATTATTCATATATCGATTAAGTCTAAGGTTAGCGTTTCTATTAGGGGCTGCAAGTGGAATTTAATTGAGAAATTAAGCGTGTTAAAGCATGACTAGAATAAATCTCTTTGTTTACTATATAACATTAACATACTATTACTTTCACTTACATATATATGCAATATGTAGTAAGGGAAAGTATTGCGATCTTGAAAAATTCTTGGTCTGATCTCTCTTAGTTTTTTGAGCTACATACTCCGCTCATATAAAAAATATTGTTCATTGAGATTGAGATTTTTATTTACCAGTTACTGTATCCTGTTGTTTATTTTATAGTTACCATAAGCTGTTCTTTATTTTATAGTTACTATAAGTTGTTATTTATTTTATAGTTACTGTAAGCTGTTATTTATTTTATATTTATTGTAAGCCAGGGGTGTTCATCTCCCCAAGGTCGATGGCGCAAGAACCTACCTCCTCTCCTCCTCTCAAGACATTTTATTGATCACCTTTTCTTAAAAACAAAGCAAGCTAAGAGAGAAGTTGAAAAATCTGAGATCATAGGTAATTACTCTTGTCCCTTTGTCCGAAAAATCATAACCTAGTCTAAATTTGCCCACCTCAAAAATTCAAAAACCCGTCAAAATATGACCTCCTCAAAAATTTTAATGGCGCAACTTTCCAGAAACCAAATTCTATCTTCCAATCTATTCTATCTCCCAATTCCGTCTTTCTTAATCAGAAGGAAACTGCTAACATTTGATCTTAAGGCTAGAAACTATATAAAGCAACTCAAGTTTACCAAAGAACACGAAAATTGGACTGAAGAACAGAGGTGGAACAAATTTGAATGCAGAGATGAGTAAAGATTTGTTAGGTTTCTGAAGAAGGCAGTATGTTAGAGAAAATCTCGAATGGAATTTTCAGATGAATGTATGAAACCAACAGACAAATACAGAGGAAAAACCATAAAATCCATCAGATTTTACTCAGTATTTAGGAAATTGTCCAGGAAAGCAATGTTCAGCATTTCATGCTCTCTGTAATAGGCTAATATAATTCAAAATTGCATCTTAACGGGACGCCATGTTAGTGAGACGATAAGGAAAAAAATAGTGTCGAAAACCAAATGATAACAAGTTTAGTTGAACATATGGATTAAAATATTTCAGATACTAACAATCGGACCTGTATACTATAGGCAAAGTGAAAGTTCAGCATCTTCTTTTTAATGAACTATTACTCAAAATTGTATCTTAACCCAACACCGTATTGTAGAGTAGAAGAGGGATACAGTGTCCAAAACGAAATGAATATGAGTTCGTGCTAATATATAGTATAAATACTAATATTATTAAAACATTGGAATTTTATTTTTGCAACATTACTAACAATATATAAAAAATAGGAAGAGACATATTATAAATGATAACTAAAAACCTTACACAACTGGAGACTTCCACATAAATATTATACAGGATCCTTGGATACAACTAGTGTTGCCCAAATGCGAGACGAAGACGAGTCTTGGTCTTGCAAACTCAGTTTTACTCATGGTCTTGCGCAAGATTCTAGTAACAGTCTTGCAGTTACTTATGAGCTTATTACTATAAAGATATTACTGTAATTTTTTAGATAGAAGAAACCTAACTAAGCCAGAATGAAAAATTAGAGTAGTTAAATGCAAAAGTTTATTGGTTATACCAATTATTAACCAACTATATTGCCTTAATTTTTAATTAAAAAAATGGATTTTTTTTTATCAGTCCTGGTCTTGGTCTTGCAACTGTCAGGTGACCTTGAAAGATTTTGGACAACACTAGATACAACATAAATTAGTAAAAATCACTTAAATAAATAAATTATTAATCATTAAGGACATTTGATGTCTATATTTTATGTAATATAACTTTGTTATTAACTTTAAAAAGTTCTTATTAAACGAAATTAAACTAATTAACTCTAACTACGAATGATGGAAGATATGGATTAAAATATCTCAGAAGCTAAAAATCGGACCTACATACTGTAAACGAGGGAAATGTTCAGTATTTCATCCTGTTTATAATGAGCTATTATTTATAATTTATATTTCACTCGCCTTATTGATGTTTTCACTTCTATAGTGTGGTCTAAAGCACACACCTTATTTGTTTATTAATTTTTTTGTTTCATGTTTAACCTTAAATTTAAAGGTCAATGGCATTACAGGTTTAATCTCGTTCTCCTCGTTAAACTGTCCGTGCGAAGCTGATTTAATTTAAAGCAATAATAAATTAGAGAATTAATGGAGTTCGAAAAGAGCCCGCGAGAAATTTATTCTCTATTTAAAGGAATGCCGCTTCCATTCCCTTTTTGCGAAGGCAATTTCTACCTTATCTTTGGCGATTTAAAGTAAACGGTTAAATAGAGGCTAATGTGTCGAGGCGAGGCGACCTAATCTCAAGTGGGAGCCAGCGCCCCCTGTGAAGGAGCCCCGGAGTTAATTGGAGATAGGCCCCTGGATCGAGGAGGAAGAGTAGATAAAGATAAGCTGACCCCTGTCAAATGGGGCGTCTTTAATTAAAGGCAGCCTTTATTTAATTAAAAAGGGGTCCTGAAAGTTGGTAGCCCCCTGCGAAGTCGGCAATAAAGAATTAAGTAGCCGGCTAATACCTACCCCCTCCCCACCTCTCTCCTCACTGGCCTGCTTACCGCTACTGTTTATCATTAAGTTGGAAACATATTATTAATATATATTTTAATCTTGTTGCTTAGGTCTTCACTTTTTAAAAAAAGTTATTTAATGAAGTTTACAACTGTATAAACAATACAACTAGTAAAAATTCACACATTCCAAATAATGACATGAACATACTTGAAGAGATAATGCCCAGTGGAAAGCAATTCCTATTTAATCCTAGGTAAGAAGATAACGAGGCCATCTTCTTTTCAGACGGCTAGGGGTATTATCAGGAATCGAGGACTGCTGGGAACAAGTGGATTCGGACGGGACTGGAGTTTATCATGGAAGGATAGGTACCTGGCTCGGACTAAATCAGCGGCATAAGGAACATTAAGGTCTTTATGAATGGATTTTATTTGTAACAAAATGGTTCGATGGTTTGATAGAGCTCCAAAGTTCAATTCCGTATGTCCATATAGGTCTTATTACAGTTAAGTAGATGAGTCTTTTGTAATTAATTGAAAGTTTAGAGCGTTTGTCTAGTAAGTGCTGAATTAATCGGAAGGGTCTTCACTTTATTAACAATAATAGACAATTAGATCACAATAGTCATACTTTATTTTATTTTTTTCCCCACACCAACGTTTCAGCCCTTAGGCCATTTTCGAGGAAGAAATCTATTACAAAATGAATTCAAATTCCTATGTGATGAATTCTCCTTAAAATGTACTAAGGGAAGTAACGTTGGTTTAGAGAAAAAAAAATAAAGTAAGACTATTGTGAAATATATTGTTATTTACGTATTAGATACATTTTATTATGTTGAAACCTCTCGATAATGACCTCTTTATCGAGAAGGGCTACCCCTATTCACTAATATAGTATAATAATAAAAAAATATAGTACAGTGATTTTCATATTAAAATTAAATATATAAGTAGAATAAAATTAAATTTTAAAGTTTACATAAAAATAAAAAGTTGAAATTATTCATTAACATCATTTAGTCACTTCTCCTCCATCTATAGTCCCCCAATAAAAATAGAGATGTAGATGGGCGAGAATATCGTTTTGCTCTCATGAGTATTTCAGGTTTTAACGACCAAAGTGATGGGGGAAGATTCTAGACGAAATTTTAAACAAAAATTTTCATTTGATCTATGAGCCGATAAAAGGATGAGGGAAAGTCCTAATATTGTCTTTTCTTAAGGTGATATCACATATTTTCTCTTTCATGTTTTCCATTTAAAAATAATTTAATAAATAAAAATTGTATTTCCACAATTAATTTAATATAAGAGATATTAGGTCACAAGAAAAATAAGGAATTCAAATGTTGTGATAATATCTTGGTTGTATTTTTGCTGAAAATATAGCTACTCTAGTGATATCAAATCACATAATTTTTAACACAACTCGAGATGAATCTCATAGTCCGTGGTACAGACCCCTTTTTATCGAATTATTAACATCTAGCTGAAACTTCGTAAATGGCTTCATCTCATCGTAACGTACAAATATTTTATTCACGAAAATTCTCGGAATTGGGCCCTTTTCAAGCTGTAGGTTAGCAAACTTTGTCTATTTAATTAGGTACTAAAAACTCGTAAATACCCATTTGCTTTACACTTGAATCGTAAGATAACTTGAGCAAAAGGTTAAGAAAAAAGGTGGCCTTCAAAAATATTGAGCTGTTTGGCCTATATATCGTCGTTATTTTGACAATTTGGGGGTGTATATCACGCCAGACGCCTCAATATTTTTGAAGTTCGCCTTTTTTCTTGACTTTGAGCTCAAGTTATCTAACGATCCAATGGAAAGCAAATTGATATTTGTGAGTTTTTAGCACTTAATTAAATAGGCAAAGTTTGCCGACCTCCAAATTGAAAACGCCCCAATTCCGAGAATTTTCGTGAATAAAATAATTGTATTTTACAGTGAGAAGAAGCTATTTACGAAGTTTCAGCCGGTTGTTTAATTCGATAAAAAGGGGTCTATACCACGGACTAAAATACATCGACCCTAAAAACCAATGGAAATGCTGAACCATCGATAATTAAATCGGTGAATTCCATCGATGGTTTCCACCGATGAGTCAAGGAACCGTTTGATGGATTTCCGTTCCGCCTTATTTGAACTTAGCTTTAAGTTTAGAAACTTGGCAATATTATTTACCTGGTTCATATTATTTCATCGCATTTCGACTTCCGTTTTTCAACCCGAAATTTTGAATTTTCTTACTTAAAATATAAATTTTGAAATCGAATAAGATCATAAGATCAGATGTTTTATTTAATCGTATGTAACTTCTGAAGTAAATCCTGTTTTATTAAAAAAAGAATCAATGATATATAAAAAAAGTACAGTATATAGAATATAGAATAACAGCATTGTCGTAAACTTAATTTTATTAAGCTATTTGTATTTCAACAACTATTCAATTACTTATATAAGAAACAATTATAAATTCAATCCGATATATATCAATTATTGAGACTTGAAATCATTAATAAATTTTAAATTTAATTATTAAGAAAATTATTAAGAAATGTCATGCATTATAAATTTAAAATTCATAACTCACAGCTGAAGTTTCTAATGTTGTCTTCTTTCTTGAAGCAGGCAGATTCCGAAACGAATTTAAATAATAAACTAATTTAATTCTTTAATTAACTCAACAAACAAACCATATCACTTTTAAAATACTTTTCACTCATTTTAAATAAAATGAACCGAAATAGACCGAACAGCATCGAAGCAAGACTAATTAACACAGAGACAGAAGATATGTAGTGTTAACCTGTAACAAATGCCAACATGATCATAAGAATACTGCAATCTGATTGGCTAAGATTTAGCGTCATCACTGACCTACAACAGTTCTATAAACACCAAAAATATTCAACTTAAAAGGGATGGTTACGGATGAGGGATCCGATTTCAATGAAACTTTTTTTTGTGATACTAGGTCGAAAAATATTAGAATCAAGTCCGAGGGTTCTCGCTAAGATGGCTTAAGAGCCGAGAAAAATATTTTCTGTAGTTGCTTATTACTTTCTGTATCAATCGATTTATTATTTTATGTAAAATAAGAAAAACATATTGATGAATGTCTTAAATGAATTCAAATTTATCAAAAATTAGCAAAAAAAAATAAATAAAAATAGGTCAGGTAAATTATGTGTTTCATTAAAATCGGTGAACCCACGTCAGTAAGATGCCCTTGTTAATTTAACAAACATTTTATTATCCTTCTCGTTGTTATTTATTAAAGTAACACTCTTATAAACCCTATATGTATCCGAATTATTATAGAAATATTTATTTTTCCGTTTTATTATTGAGAAAAAATATATACACACATCAGATTACATATATTTAAAAAAATAAATAAAATCTTTTGTTTTGACGTTTTTAAAAAAAAATATATTAAAATTAACTTTTATTCACCATCGATCTCAATAACCAATGGAATTGCGGAGCCATGAGATTATATATATATATATATATATATATATATATATATATATATATATATATATATATATATATATATATATATATATATATACATATTTTATCAATTATATCAATTATATCAATCAATTTATAATCAATAAAACGTTCCTAACTGAACCTACTGATCAAATCATTTGAAATAAGAAAATAACAAGCCCTTCTCTTAACTTAATATCCTCACAGTCGCTAGACCAGCAATCAAATTACCTATAATAATGTTTACACTCTAAGATATCCGTATGGCTGTGCTTTTGTCTCTAATATAATTCCTGTCAGTCTTAAACTAGCTTCGGTTCGGTTAACATCTCTCTAGTTCTGTTATAATTTTAAAATATTTAAACAGTGCTATTTCTTTTTAATTTTCAAAAAATATGCCTTTGATTCACTCATTTGTGGTACAAATTAAATTCCACAATTTTTAATTTGTGTTTTATTGTGCTAAGATATAGGTGCTAAGATATTTATTGTGCTACATTAATATTGGTGCATTGGATGGTTTTGATTATAATATTTAATGGATGTGCATATTCCCACAGGTAATATTCATTTAAATATATGTGTACAAAGTATAAAAAATGATCATTTATTAATATCACGATGGTATTTTTTATATTTTTTTATTTCGGCTTATGTTAAATTCAAAATTACAGACTTAAATTATTTTATTAATGATTTATGTATCAACCTTTATTGGACTTATTCTAAAACTCAGATGAAATTAGTTCTTATTAAAAAAAAATGTTTTTGATATTATATAAATTTTATATTCCATAATTGATTTAGGTATAATTAAATTTGACTTTTCAATTTTTTATTGAAATCATATGATCAATTTCTAATTTCTAATGATAATAGACAATATTAGAATTAAATTAAATGTATTTTACTTGGTTCTCTAATTTTTTATCTTTATCTGCAATGTTAAATATTTTGTATGTAAATAGTTTGTCAAATATTACAATATTTTAAAAAATATTTAAATTATTAATCAGTGTTATATAGCTATTTTCAATAATATATCACTATTTAAATTTGTTTTAATTAACTATTACCTGGTTTAAACATAAATTTCAAACCTCAAAATTTTATTCTATTGGAAATATTTGAACTAAATTAATTTGTTTTTTTGTCGGTTTTAAAAATGTATTTGCACTTGTCAACTTTATGTTAATAATCAGCAAATGCGCTAAAATACAAGAAATGATGACATGTCAGACATGGGGAAGGACAGTACCTTTTTCCTGACTTGTTCCAATTACTTTGGTTGTTTAAGGAAGAAGATCTCCCATCCAGTGCCTTTTTAGTCTTAGTCTCCTCCTCATTTTCAGAGCTATGTCAGCTGTAACCATGTCTCTTATTAATCTATTGTTATATCCGTTTAAATTTGTATAAAACCGATGGTCGTTATATGTTGGTCAACTGTTGGAAGGTGGAATTTAGTATGTAGAGTTTTGTTAATAACGTACCAAGGTACTTTTCTAACATGATATTAAATTATGTTTAAACTAGGCAATAGTTAAATAAAACAAAATTTAAATAGTGATATAGTATTAAAAATAGCTGTATATATGTAATATTCTTTAAAACATTATAATATTTAACAAACTATTTAGATGAGAAATATTTAACATTGCAGATAAAGATACAAAATCAGAGAATCAAGTAAACTACATTATATTTAATAATACTATTTCCTATTTATATGACAAATTATTAATAGATCTTTTAATTTCAACCTAATAATAAAAAGTCAAATATAATTATACTTAAATCAATTATGAGATATGAACTTTGTTTAATATTTAAAATATTTAAATAATATCCTCTCATAACATAACCAGGTATTGATGCTTTAATTATTTAATTTTTTTTTTTTAAATTCGATGTAACATTAGAATATTTTATTTTAAAATGAAATGTAGTTAATTTTAGCTACTTCTAAAATTTTCTATTTCTATTATAATTTTGAACTATATGTATTTCATTAATCCATCAATAAGTAATAATATTAATAATAATAAAATACCTGTTAAAACTGTTGAAACTGACCATCGTTATAAACCGTATCAACTTGAATATTTGCTGTATATCTCTGAATGTCTAGGTCAGAATTGGCGCTAACTCTCGGCCAATCAGATTATAGTATTCTTCTAATCATGTTGGCAGTTGTCACTGCTCAACAGTGCACTTCTTTGGTCGCCATATTAATTTAGTTTAGATTTGGCGCCTTTCGTTGTGTACCGGTTTATTTTATTTTAAATTTGTGAGTATTGTTATAAATGTGATATATTTCAAGAAATAAGGACTTATTAGGACTTTCAGCTGTGAGTTATGAAGTTTTACTTTATAGTGCATAGTATTCTTTAATTATGTATACAAATTCTTTTTAAGTGTTCTTTTTTATTCATTTCAAAACTTATTATATGATGTTAATTCTCAATAGCAGTTTCATATTATTTTATATTTTATAACTGATTATTATGTAAGTTATTTGGTTAAATAACTGAATAAAATTTCGTTTTACGCTTAATAGATTCTTTTTACAATAAAACAGGATTTATATTTAATAATTTACTTCAGATATTTCATAATATTAAAAAGAATATAACTTATGAAGTATTGAAATTAGCTTTTTTGTTTTTGTATTTGTAAATAGAAAATCAAAAACTTAAGAAGTAATTTATTGCAATAAGTATCTTGAAAATATATTGGCGCTAGTTCATAAGTAGTCCATCAGCTAGGCGAGTGTCCAAGATCACTTGGTCACACTTTACCGAAATTAACCGAGTGTGTCCGAAGGTAACCGAATTTGAATATTCTAATTTATGTTAATTCATATAGGTATAATTTTGTCTTATCTTCACTTCTTCCTACTTATAAGTATAGACAACAGTGTGAACTGAATTTCGAATCACATTGTGGTTATAATTTCTACCAATGATCGAATATATATAAGTAAATATAATTGTATATTAATTATGCAAGGAACATATTTTATAGGAAATTCCTTTTGTGAAAGTGGTGGCTTCTTAATTTAGTTAGCTGCGTAGGCTTAGACTAAGGGTGGGAGGGGCGAGGGAGGCGATCCCCCCCCAATAAAAATAGAGATGCGGAGAATATCGTTTCGCCCCTCCCCCCCTAATATTTCTAAGAACAAATATTTAAAAGTTAATAACTATTAATTTTCATAATGAAAAAAAACAAAACTAAAATCAAATAAGAAAATAGGAAAAATCGATTAGATGGTTAAGCTAAGACTTTGCAGTAGGTACGCTAGTGTTTTAACAAGCTCTATGTCCCTATTATTGAAATTGTATTTTATATTCAAAGATAATTATATGTAACATATGCAGAATTTTATAATTCATTGATGTGCATCCAGCCAGTTCTATTTTTACGTTTTAAGATTTTCTCAAACCATCGAATTTCTCTCGTATCCAATCCTTACAATCCAAAATCCTTCGTAAAATCCTCAACGCTCCTTACTTTGTGACAAATAAAATCATCCATAAAGACCTTAATGTTCCATATGTTTCCGATTCGTACCGATCCAGATACCTATCCTTCCATAACAAACTGCAGAACCATCCGAATCCTCTCGTTTCAAACCTTGCTTCCTCCTCTATCCCTGATAACCCTCCGAGGCGTCTGAAAAGAAGATGGTCTCGGGACCTTCTAATATAGAAGTTTAATTTGAGTTCTACTAATGGGTAGTTTCTCTTCATGTTGTACATGTCATGTTACCAATGTCACATTTACTTGTTGTATTTTCCATGTAATACAACAGTTGTAAATTTCATTTAAAAAAAAAAAAAAAGATTTTATTATATTTAACGTAGCAAATTTGAATCCGAGAATTTAGAGTTAATCTCAATGCCTCAAGACTTTAAATAAAAAAAAAAATGTAGTACATCGACAGCCACACTGCAAAACTCTGTGAGGACAATTTTTTTTTCGAAAAATGATGTTTTGAGCTTTTCTGGTCAATCTTGTCCTGATGCATATTCTGAACTAACGGTCCCAGGCTTTAATTTTGGGAGGAGGGGCTTCAGTCCGAAATATTTTTTTTCTGTATAAATATCTTAAGATAATTACTTCTGAAGAAAGAAAGAAACTAACTATCTATATGAAATGGTCTTTAAATCCTATTAACTGTAATTAGACGAACAATGATACTTTTAGAGATTTTTTTTCTCATAAAATATGGTCTATGTTACCATTTGGGGGGAGGGGCTTCTTCAGCCCTAAAATTCCTTCACCTTTACATCTGCCCGTCTTCTGACCACATTAAATGAAAACTAAGATGTTTCATTTCTGTGGGGAGAATAAATTACATAAATTTACAATTGACTTTAATATCGATTGAATTCCTGTTTATAATTAAATATTTATCAAATTATGAATTTAAGGAATGGTTTAAGGTCTATATCAAGTACCTTGGAGACAATTCAGGTTCAAAATTAATTGATAATAGATCCCTCCTAAGCTGACTCATTTTTCTTTTCTTTTCAGAGATTAATAATATCATTGGAACTAATACTGTCCCATTCTAAGGAAATCAGTTTCTTATTTTCATGCAACAAGAGTAATTATTAGTTTTATTAATAAGATAAAATTAACTTTCTTCATACGCTTTGTATTATTTTTTAAAATTTCTAATAAGCGACGGGCATTTCTAGCCTGGCGCCTCTGGGCAAATGTCTGGGTTTCCCTGTCCTAAGGTAGGCACTGCTTGAAAATCGAAATATCATGAAAACTACATTATTAACAAAGTTATGGGCGTTACTTTAATAAATTTGATTGCTTTTACCTAACTATTATCTGTTTTTCAAAGTAAGTAACATTCTATAAGTTATGAAAATGGCTCTAAAAGATAACGAGTTTTGTTGAATATATGGATTAAAATATCCCATACACTTAAAATTGGACCTGCATACCGAAAGCGAAAAAAAAGAAAAATGAGCATTTCATTCCCTTTTAAATGAGCAATTTTTATAATTTATATTTCATATCATAAACGTAGTCGGCGTTTTCACTTCTATGGTGTGGTCTAAAGCACACACCTTAAATTTTTATTTTTTCAATAAACGGCAATTTACATTCAACACGTATTTTTTTTTTATTATTTCTTAATGATATTCACAATTGTATTAAAGAAATACATCTAGTAAATGTGAACATATGGATATAATGACTTGAAAACACTTGCTGAATAACTACCCAATGGTAGTACTCTGATGATATGTCTACATTAGGAGATCAGGGGGCCATCTTCTTTTCAGACGCATCGGAGTGTTATCAGGCATTGAAGAGGAAGCAAGGTTAGAAACGAGAGGGTTGGGATGATTCTGAACTTTATTATGGAAGAATAGGTATCTGGATTGGGCCAGATCTGAAGCATAAGAAGCATTAAGGTCATTATGGATGGTTTTATTTGTAACAAAGTATGGAGCATTAAGGATTTTACGAAGGATTCTGGATTGTAAGGATTGGATACGAGAGGAATTCGATGGTTTAGTGGAGCCCCATAGCTCAACTCCATAAATGAAAATAGGCTTTATTATAGTAATGTATATGAGTCTTTTGTAATTAATTTGAAGTTTAGAGCGTTTGTCTAGTAATTGCTGAAATAATAGGAAACGTCGAGTGGTTTCTTGTCGTTTCAGTCTGGTATGAGGATTCAACACATATGAAGGCGATCTTACGTATTATATGATCTGAAAACAACAAAGCCTTCATTATACTCAAATTGCAATAAACTATTAGGAATTTTATCTCAAAATGTTTAAAGAAATTCACGAGATGTCACCAAGTAATTTGAGCAACTTAAAAAGTCGGTAAAGCCTTTCGCTCAAAACATCGTTACATATTTTTAACGGATAGATTAAACAACATTCGTACAATAAATTGCAAGAGTTTTGAGTCCAAATTGTTCATAAACTTTTATGCAATCTCACCGAATAATTTGAATCATCAAACACCATCTTTTAAGGCACGTTTACACATTTCACAAACTAATATATAAATGGTTATTACACAATGCTAATAATTTTGTTTCTTGTTTTTTATATTTTCCGTCTGCTATTAGTATTAAGAGAAATTAAATAAATAGGTTGGTTTAGTAATAATGTTAGTTAATTAATTGTGTTTCCCTTAGTTTGAGAAATTTCTAAATGCACATTTAGCGTAAAAACCCAACATAACCATTAGTGTGGTTTCCCAGCATAGTCGGGTAATTACAGTCGAATATAGATATTTATTCTTGATGGACAATTTATCTTACTCTGAAAAAACATAAAATATAAAAAAAATAAATATCTGGTGTGTCCACTCACACGACTTTCCTACCTATTTCAGAAAGGTTTTTACATCTTTACATATGTCCATGAAGAAACAAAAAAGAATTGAACCAGATTTATTTTCCTAAAAATTGATCAAAGAAAAGATTTGTTTGACAAACTAAACCAATGTAAACCGGCTTAAAGTAGATCAGTGTAAAAATTTCAATAGTCACTAATATTGCTCATCAAAAACTTTTTGCCACTGCTATGAACCCGTAATCTAACATTAGAAATTGAATAGCTGTAACTTCGTTAATAGTTGTCCAAAATGAACGATTTTTATATGGCTTTGTAGCGAATTTTATGATCTTTCCAATGACAGGACTCTGAAACTTATAGATCCGTCGAAAACCGCATGCCGGAAATTTGACCCGATTGTAATACTTTCCTTACCTAGTATAGGTAGGAAAGTAATAAGTTAAAAAATGTGTAAAAATAGAATAAGCTGTATCATCGCTAATACTGGTTCGATTCCGATGATTTTTTTTTTTTTGTTTTGTTGGTAATTTAATTTAATTTAATTTAATTTGGTAACCTTTCAACAGTTATATTATAAATTTTACCGTATAATATATACTTAGGGAGTTAGGCCCCATAACATTTTTCGTTTCTTTATAACTTTTTCTCCTGATTTTTTGGGGGAATTTAGTCTATATACGAAAATTGAAAGGACAATGATTAGAACATTATAGGCAAGTTTCATCAAAATCGTTAGAGCCGTTTTCGCGTTGCAGTCTATAGAAAAACATGTTTTTCATTTTTTTTTTGCGCGGAAGCTATTGCACACGGAGCACCGAATTTCTGTCACAGGCATCAGTATTCAAGACCCTATAAAATAAAAAAAGAAGCAACAAAATCGGTTCTGCAGTTCCCGAGAAAATTTTGTCACAGACAGACAGACCAATGGCTAAAAACGAGTCTTTCAAACTCAGAGGGCACTGAAACGTACAGATCCGTTGAAAACCGCGTATCGGAAATTTTACCCGATCGCAATACTTTCCTTAAATTTTGTTTATTCTATTTGAACTGAAGGATTGTTGAAAAGATTATTAGTTACAGAGAAACTTTTTAAAAGCACTTTTTCATATAAATTTATGTATGCATAGGAGTTAAATAGAAGTGGACCAGCTATTAATCTTAACCTCTGAGCATAAGTTGAACCTTGGCAGTGGAAGATAGTTCCCAAAAAGTCCGAGATGGCAAAACCATAAGGAGAGTGATGGATCGCTTTATTTGAAAAACTATTCTGTAGTTGGCAGAATGTGGATGATTTAGTGGAGCGTGGAAACAGCTCCTGAGTTTTAGAGTGTTTTATCGTACCGTTTTCATCCAGTCATAACTTTGTTCTAATCTAACTGTGAATGGATTCTTATTTCTTCAATGGATATATGTCGTTTGTGTATAACACAACAAGTCGGCTTCCATTGAATGCAGATGGACTGATGAATTATTTTAACTCTTGTTTTAAATTATCATGTTCTAAATGTCTTAAGAATTATATTTTTATTTTACATATGAATATTTATTGTGTGAATATATGAAAATACCGAAATAAATACAAAAGAACCATTTCTTTCCGAGCATGAGAAAATTACCTTAACTCATGGATAGAGATCATTCCATCGGACTCCATCGGATAGAGATCAGCTCCATTATTTGTTCTGTTTTGTTTTTATTTTCTATTCAATTTTTTCAAAATTGTATTTTGATATGACGCCAAGTTAGAAAGTTGGAAAGGGAAAAAGATAGTGCCAAAAAAAAAACCCTAAAAACGAACAATAGCAACTGTTCTAAATATTTGGTCTAAAATATCTCAACATTTAAATATCATCGAAAACATTTTTTTTTTAATTTATTCATGAGGTTTACAGCTGTATACATTAAAAAATATATCCATTAAATGTGCATACGGTAATGATACAATCACATGAAAACGCTTGTTGGGAAACTACCCATTGGTAGCACTCTAATAATATATTTACATAAGTAGATCACGAGGCCATCTTCTTTTCAGACGGTTTTTGATGACAAGTTCGAAACAGGTTTGAAACGAGAGGGTTTAGTGGAGCTCCAAGGCTCAATTCCGAAAGTCCAAATTTGTCTTATTATAGTCATGTATATGAGTCTTTTGTAATATATAGAAAGTTTTGAGCGTTTGTCTAGTAAGTGCTGGATCATTCCAAAAGTCAGAAACTAATTTGGATTATTATTTTCAACAATGAACTATTGTAATCATCTAAAAAAATTAAAAATTTAATCCCTCTCCCTCTTCGAAATTTGAGGTTTTACGTTTCACGATACATAATTATAAAATCAAATACAAACATTTTTTTCCGTCCGCGACCGCGCCTTTTTTTCGAGACCACTGGATCGATTTTTTGAAAATTCGGAATAGATTTTTTGGCCCTTTCCTTCCGAGATGGCGGCCGAAAAACCTATGTTGGTAACGACTGTAGTGCTTAAACGAATATACCAATTTCCATGAAACATGGCTAAGATCTTCTCCTCGGAGACTTTTAATTTTATCTATATAACGAACTTCAAAACGAAATGAAACTGGAAAAAAAGTTCGAGGGGTGGTAAAATTACATTTCCAAATAAATCAAGATGTAGACAATTTTTTGTTTATGTTGTATGGTTATATAAAAGTTTACGAATTTTAATAATAAAAAAAAAGTTTGAAATTGGACAATTTGAAGCAAAAATATGGCGTTCAAAATATATTTTACATGTTCTAATCTGCATGCAGTGCTTATATATTATGTTTTTGTTTTAAATTTTTTGAATGCTTTACATTAACTGTAGTAATGTTGTCTATTTTTCAAACAAATTTTCAATGATAAACAAGAAAATTATTAAGGGCAATTTTAGGAATCTCTTTTTATATATTTTCCTTAATATTAAATGGAAAGTAATCTTTATTTTGATGTTAAATTGTTTGTAAATAATAAACTATTGTGTAAAGCAGACCCTACACGGTAATTCATGAATGAACGTCACAAGATGTTCCAAGATTGCCCGCTATCGCTTTGTTCATGAAGACCCTTACACGTTCAATCATTACTGATCATTATTTATGTGGAGTTTCCACTTTTTTTTCTCTCTAATTTATTGCCTACTTGACTATTTAAAGAAAAAATAGTTGAAAATGGTTAATAATAATATAGACTAGGGATATAAACAACTATTTACTTTTATGAAATTATTTACTTAATAACGAGACCTAGGTAAACTAACCTATCTAGTAGTAAGTTTAGTCTCATAGAAAATCGTTTTGACAAAAGTTAGTAAAATATAAGTCTACTACTTACAAAAATTAAGGAAAGGTATTGCGAAAATAATCAACTTGTTAAGAAAAATGGAAAAATTAATGACAGATAAATACAATAGCTAAAGTTTTTTTTTTCTTAAAGTAAATTGTGAAGTTTCCGCTTCTTTTTTTTTTTTTAATTTGTTGCCCACTTGACCATTTAAAAGAAATAGTTGAAGATGGTTTAAAATTATAAACAAGGGATATGAAAAATTATTTAACTATTTAGATATAATGAAAATCAGAAATTTATAATGGTTGTGAGGCCTAGGTAACCTAACCTATCCAGCAGTATGGTTAGTCTCCCCACCACTTTTACCTCAGTCCCCCCTCCACTTCTCGTGAATGAACCTTTGCTTTCCGGATGTTCGGAAATCCGCAGCGCACCACCATCAGTACTTCATTCACTACCTTACACGATAATTCGGAACGTCATTAGTGCAATTCCGAATGACCGTGTAGGGTCCCCTTAATAATTTTTAGCGTTTTAATTAGCTTTAAAAATATGAAATTATGTATTTCTATTCTATTTTCTGTTGCACTGGATAGTGTTTCGACAATTTCGTTTTCCTAATTATGTTAGGCTCTACATCCTGAAATTCTTCACGGGTTCAAAATTAATACTAAATATTCCATGTGTTTTCCAAAGTTATCTGAATTTATAATTGCAATTATTGAACAAAACAAAGTATTCGGTTTTTTATTTATTGATAAAATCAAATAAAACAATAGATAATAAATGTATATTCGAAATACGAAGTAGAAAAGGTAAGAACCGGTAAGAGGAAAACACAGAGCAATGTAGCCGAAAGATTTAGCCTCGAGATGTTGCTGCAGACGACAGATCCTCTTTATATCGGAGGACACAGCGAGTAAGGAAAAGAACAGTATGAGAAAGTGGAGAACCGTTATCAATTTTCCTCCTCATTTGTCCAGTTGATCTTAGCTACGCTCCAAGTTTATAGTTACAGCTGGCGGGTTCAACAAGCCGGCAAATAGTCTTCGGGTCCCGGCTCTTGGTCAAATCTTCTTTATTTTCTCTGTTTTATATATTACGTTATATAATTTGATAGACAGTAATGATCAGATTTTCGTTAAGTAAAAAAAAAAACACGGCATCCAGCATAAAACTGAAAAAATGTTCAATTGTACCATGAAAACAAACAAAAGATTAAAATTGTGTTACAAACAATAAATATGCACATATATTACATACATATACATTGCCTGGAAGAGAGGCAATGGGATCTCCTGGAGTCCTGCTTTACTTTCTTTTAAGACAAAGCTTGGCCTGGGGTTCCCTGGGCGAATGTAAATATTTATATATGTATAAATGTGTTAAGACGATTTACTTAATTTTATTTATCGATTTATTTATTATTGCACTTATGTATGTTATTATATTATTATACAGACTGTTTCGTAATTGCACGGCACTATTTTAGGTATATGTTCACTAACAAAAAATAGACGAAAAAGTTCATATTAACATATATCTCAAACTCATTTATTAAACAGATATCAAAGGTTAAAGATTTATTATTTATTTACTACATTAAGATTGACTGTACAAAGTTTAACGTGTTTAATACTAAATAACAGGTTTTAATCACCTGATAAACAAATGAACGATAAGCAATGACAGTAGTTGCTCATCTGTTAATCTAATTCACACGCAAGAAGAGCTAAGAAATCGGATCGTGGAAGCCGCAGTAACTATCAAGCATCATTCTGATGCTATACGAAGAGCCAGAGAAGCATGGATTCGTCGTGTTGAATGTTGCATTTAACAAAACGGAGACCTCTTTGGACAGTTGCTCTAAATTTTGTAATGATAATAAATAAACAATAATAATAAATAATAAATCTTTAACCTTTGATATCTGTTTAATAAATGAGTTAGAGAAATATGATAATATGGACTTTTTTGTTTATTTTGTATTAGTGAATAAATACCTAAAATAGTACCGTGCAATTACGAAACAATCTTTATATATTACTATATTTTGTTTTTACTCAGTTCTATATATTTTTTTACTTAGTTATTTTTATTGTTATTTATTTTTTATTTCCCTATTATCATGTATATATGGTATGAATTAACACATTTAGCCTTAATACTTATTTCCCTGCAATGTGGCATAAATAATTTACTATTGATTAAAAAAGATTTCTGAAAGCGGTCGAAACCTTCAGGTTTTTGGGTGTGCTAATTACTAAAAAATAATGGAATTCAAAAACAACCGAGTTTAATAAAAATCGAAGTAATGTTTTTGTGAAAATTGTAAAAAACGGTAAAATAAATTATATAAAGAGCACTTCTGATAAAACCAATTTAATAAGTAGTTGAGACCTTTTCAGGCCTGGCATAATTTTTTAGCTTGCCTTGTAATTTCACTTTCGTACGACTTTTCGATTTGATGCTTGTAGAGTGCAGGTGTGGTCTACAATGCACACCATACCCATATTTTATAATCATTTTGCCCAGAAATTGGGCTGTTATTTGTTTAAAATGAAAACTTTGAACTTTTTAAAACGAACTGCATAATAGTTGGCCCATTGGAGAACCTTCATCAGTATTAATCTTCATACACTTGAATACAACTTGCCAGAACCTTAACCCCCTCCCGAACTTCACTATCTGTAACAAAACTTTCAAGGCGAACTACGACTTACTAAGAGCACTCACTCCACTTTGAGACAGTTTCGAAACAAGATGGAACTACTCTCTTATAACCCTCCAACTAATGTACCTCTGATCAGTGTATAATATTTTAATTTATTTCTGATTCCTAAAAAGATGGTATCTTTAATCTTTAATTTTGGGGGTGTATTTTAAATAATATCTGATTTTTACTATGAATAACCAAAACTATTATTTTTATTAGCTACATAGGGTATGTCTATACAGGATATCTCAGTTCTTAATTCCCAAACTCTGAGGGTGATTCAAGACAAAATTTCCAACAAAAAAGTTCATTTGATGCATGGGCGATTCCAAGCGGAAAGGGAGTTAACCCCAATTTTGCGTTTTTCTATAGGTGGCCCAATTTTTTATTTAATAAGAAGAAATTGCTCAAAAAATATTAAACATAATTAAACTATAAGAACACCATCTTAAAATAGACAATGATCTTGACATGAAAGTGGAACATCTTCTTGAACGATGAATAATATATTTTTTTTCCCTTGTTATACTAATTCATTTTTTTTTATGTTTTAGGTAAGAAACAACTTCAGGGGGTTTGAATCTATATAACAGGTAAAGCATGCATGTTTTAAATATTTAAGGTTATATTAAAATATCCTGTTGTGCGTGTAAAATATCTGAATGAAAATTTAAATTTTTATTTATTTCCCAAATTGAATAAAAATCCCTAATAGCCTTAGATCACAGCTAATGCCAGAGGTAGATTTAAAATTTATTGAAGCTATTTTCGTCAATTTTTAAGCTATAGAGATAACAGGTAAAAACTTTTAGTGAAATATTATAATATGAAGCCGTAATTTTGTTACATCATAGAATTCCTAAAATTGAATTTATATCCGAAATAGAAAATATTACTTTTGATGAAAATATGACTATATAATCCCTTAATTAATAGAATTCTAGTAAAATAAAATCTTTTTATTGGTAAAGGTGTACATAATGGCGTTTAAAGGAGTAAATTGACCTCAATATCCCAATGATGCATTAAATTAATTAATATGTAATTGAATATTTATTTTATTCAAATGTTCTCGTTACCCCTCTATTGCACTTCCTGCCATGCTGAACTTTTTGTAATAAATCGTGCTGTTTGTAGTCTCAACTGCAATAAACAGCAAATTTATATTTGTACAGATTCAGAATCTGCTCTTGAAGCTATTAAAAATTCATTTTCAACTAACTCTTTAGTCACTGGCATAGTTAGGCATATGAAAACATTAGAGAGTGTAGGGTATAAGACACAATTTTTGTGGAAACCGGGAGACTCAGGTATTAGAGGTAATGAGCTAGCCGATGTCATGGCAAAACAAGCAATCACGGAAGGATGTCCAGTAAGGGAAGCTTTTCCAAAAGAAGTACTATCTTTGGTAAAGAGAAATGCTCTGGAGAAATGCATTTTCTGGCATGTTTTAACAAAAAATAAGTTGAGAGTGATCGAGCCCTCTGTAGTAACAAATCGAGCGGACCTTCAGATAAATAGAAGAGAAGAAATAATACTGACAAGGCTCCGAATCGGACACTCACGGCTAACCCATGAGCACCTAATGACAAAGGGGACGTCCCTCAGTGTCTTTGCTGTGGGATCAATTTAACAATGAGGCACATTTTGACTGAATGTTATGGATATGAAGCACAACGGAAAGAAGTTGAATTGGAGAATAATTTTACTGCAATTTTGAAAAACATCACCAAATTGGCCAACAAATTGTTTACATTCCTTCAAATAACGTAACTATATAACAAAATTTAAATTTTGCTGATTCTATTTCGGAAATTTTAATGTATTAAATATTTTTTATTTTCAATTTATTGTTAAATTTCATCTGATGTAATATAAATACTGTGTAAGGGCTAAAATGAACCGTAACAGGTTGATCAACCGGCCATTGTTATAAATAAATAAATTTTATTAACGTTTTTGGAAAAACAAATACAAAAGAAATCGTGCAATTTATGGCTCAGAAAAATAATAATAAAAAGAAAATTCACCACCATCATATTTCTCTATAGTGCTTGGACTAAGTGTCCCTTTCTTGTACTAGTTCACTCCTCCTGTTCCATTCCAGCACTCGTTAAGAAATTTAAGAACGTTAAATTGTGCATAGAACGAGTAACATAACTTAATAATTTGGTTAAGTGGTATAACCTCGGTCAAGGAAACCTGATTTTTACAAAATTAGTCAAAAACTGATTCAAACTACTATAAATGGCCCTGCTACTTGGAAATGTCAGACACTATTTCTATGAGAAATAGTATATAATCTAAAAGTTATATAGCATTAAATTTCACGCCTACTAAATCAATCACTAGAGTTTATTATTTACCATTATCGGTCGTATAATATTATATCTCTGTTTGTATTTTAAAAATTTTCAGTCCTGAAGATGACCCACATGTTTGGGTTGAAACGTTGGCATAAGTAAAAAATTAAAAGACATTTTTTAAAAAAAGACTGCGTCCTGAATATTTATCACCCATGATATGTACAACAGTCGACTAACTTCCTTCAATAAATTTTGTCTAGTTTACTATAAAGCAATATTTAATTACATAAATCAAATATTTTTTAAGTTATAGCTTCCTATTCTACAAAAAAACTTGACTCACATAAAAAAAAACAACACAAATCTTAAATTTCTTACTCTTCTGCTGGGAATTGGACAATTGATTATATAAACTTTCTTTGTTGATCTTGATTTATACTATCATACTTTTAAATATTTGTCTCTACTTACGAAACACCCTGTATATATAAAATAAAAATAAATAATTATTAATATTCGTGCATAAAATTGAACTGTATTCTTGGTCTGAAAAGGGGATGATTGAAGCAATATTGTGAACATGGATCTAAGGTTTCTTCCTACCCTACATTGGTAAGAATTATTAGAAACCCAATCTCTTTTGTTAAAGAGTTTCCTTGTTGTTGTGGTATTTGCATTAAATAAATATTTTGGTATCGTGACGCATTAGCCGACGGATCTATCAACGTCGGCAGTGATGGATGAACTGCCTGCTAGGTCCAGGTAATACTCTCCAGTTCTCAAATAACCTCTTGATATTGGCTTTATTCCTCAAGTTCGGACTTTCCCTTATTAGCTTTCAATCAGGGTCTCGATAAAGGAACAAGAGTCTTGTTTTCTTTTTGCCATTTCAATCTCCTTCACAATCTCTATCTCAAATATATTACTTCCGTCAATGAATGCTCTAGTGTTGCCCAAAGGCGAGACCGAGACGAGTCTTGGTCTTGCAAATTCAGTCTTGTTCATGGTCTTGGTCCTGCGTAAGAGTCTCGAAGTGACTTATTAGCTAATTACTGTAAAGATATAACTGTAATTTTTTAGATGGAGAAACCTAACTAAGCCCGAATGAAAAATTATCGGAGTTAAATGCAAAAGTATATTGGTTATACCAATTATTTACATATAGTAACTAAGATTGTCAAGTATTAGTAACAATTTAGCTTAATTTTTATTCAATAAATCAATTTTTTTTACCAGTCCTGGTCTTGGTGTTGCAACAATTAGGCGGCCTTGGTCTTGATCTTACAAAGTGCAAGACTAACCATTTTTGTCTTTGCGACACTGTTTTGACTAGTAAGGAGATAAACATAATAAAAGGCCCCCACGTGAGCAAGATGTGGCGGAGGTTACTTTTTTCGAGTTTTCGCTTATATCAGGAAAACTACTCATCGCATCGACAAAAACGATCTATAAACAATAAAAGCTGATATTATATTCAATATGATTTATTGAATACTTTTTTCGCTAACTCTATTATTCGAATACTAGTTTTCGAGATATCCATCCTCAAATATGCCTATTTTTGAAAAAAATTAATATATTATGTATGTTTATTGTTGTATTTCGGATTTTCTCTGTAATCAGGAAAACGGTCCATCGACAAAGGCATTCTATAAAAAATTAAAGCTGATAAAATTTGCAATCTGGTTGATTATATACCTTTTTTCGTTACTTCCCTTAGTTTCCGAGATAGCTGTTCTCAGCTAGTACAAATTTTGAAGAAAAAAAAAAGTTTACATTATGTTTTGTACTGTATTTGAGTAGTTAACTCTTGATTGCTTCGTTTTATGATTAAATAATGTGGAACAAAGTTTTTAATAATTAAGTATTCTTTAGGAATCTATTTAATTTTACTAGTTTATATTCTATATTCAACGGTTCCAAAGTTAGATCAATCACAACTTTTTATGTTCGGTATTTAACTTTTTAAATACCGAAAATTCGTAGAAAAAATAATTTTTATTATATGCGTTCTTATATTGCTCTTACTCTCTATAGGGATCCTACTTAACGAGTATTAATATTTATTAGTTGGTTTATTTAGGTTTATATTAGGATAGATACATATCATGTAATATTTAAACCTTGTAAATTGTGGTCATATTATGTTATATATGTTACATTTATGGTTTATTGAATTGTATTTACTTGAAAAACAACAAATTAAAAAAACAAACAAATTTATTGATGATATTTACAACTGTATTATAATAAATAATAATAATAATAAGGCTTAGCGGACCCGAAGGTTCGATGCCGACACCACCAATCGCTTGTTACACACCTCCCTCCACCGTTCGCCGTCCAAACCCAGTCCCTTCAGATCGGCTTTAATGCAATCTTCCCACCTTCGCTTCGGTCTACCCCTCGGACGCTTACCATTCGGCACAGCAAATATTAACCTTTTAGGAATTCTCTCGTTACTAAGCC
This sequence comes from Nezara viridula, assembly GCA_928085145.1. Taxonomy (NCBI): domain Eukaryota; kingdom Metazoa; phylum Arthropoda; class Insecta; order Hemiptera; family Pentatomidae; genus Nezara; species Nezara viridula. The sequence goes on along the minus strand of OV725077.1, from coordinate 28,280,284 downwards.
CAACAACTTTATAAGCCCATTTGATTCACCACGATGAAATTACCTCAATTATATTACCCGGATACAGCACACGCAATTCGGCGTTGTGTAACCGTCTGAACTCTCCAGTTAACTCATCCTTCTTCGGTCCGAATATTCTACGCAATACTTTATTTTCAAAAACCTTAAGACGCTGCTCATCCCTTAATGTTAGCGGCCAAGTTTCGCATCCATAAAGAACTGTAGGCAAGATAATTGTTTTATAGATTCTAATTTTTAAGTTTCGGGACAAGAGGCGCGAACTAAGTAGTTTTGTCACAGAAAAATAACAAGCATTCCCCGCCTTCAGTCTAACCTTAATCTCTTCTTCAATTTCGTTTTTTCTAGTTATCGTAGAACCTAGATACCTAAATTTATCTACCTGTTCAAACATATTACCATCTATATCGATATCACCAGTAGTATCGCCATTTTTGCAGCTAACCATATATTTTGTTTTATCCACGTTTATTTCGAGTCCTAGTTCTTTACCGGCTTTCATTAACGTTGTCGTATTTAGTTTTATAGTTTCAACGTCTTCGCTTAACAGTACCAGATCATCAGCATAGCCCAGCACGGATGTTGTCCCGCCCAGATCCAACCCTTTCTCGGTTCGCATTACCTCCCTAATGGCATGTTCTAATGCCAAATTAAACAGGACAGGCGAAAGAGAATCCCCCTGTTTTAAGCCCGAACGAACCTCAAATTTTTCGGACAAATTATTACCGATTCTAACTTTATTGAGTGTCTCCGTCAAGCACATCCTGACTAGATTTACTAGTTTTTTTGGAATCCCCTGCTCGATTAGAATATTATACAGTTTCTGGCGGTCAATAGAATCGTAAGCCTTTTTAAAATCTATATACAGCTGGTGAACAATACCGTTATACTCCATTTTTTTCTCTAATATTTGCCGTAAAGAAAATATTTGATCAATAGTCGAACGATTCCGTCTAAATCTTTACAACTATATATTCTTTCCGTCTAAATATTTACAACTGTATTACAAATAAAAATACATTCAGTAAATGTGTACAAAGGAATATAATAACATGAAAGCACTAGTTGAGAAACTACCCACTGATAGCACTCAAACAAATTATTTACAAAAGGAGATCTCTAGGCCATCTTGTTTTCAGACACCTCGGAGGGTTGTCAGGGATCGAAGAGGAAGCAAGGTTAGAAACGAGATGGTTTGGATGCTTCTGAAGTTTGTTATGGAAGGATAGGTATCTAGATTGGACCAGGTCAGCAAACATAAGGAATATTAAGGTCGTTATGGATGATTTTATTGTAGTCAAAATAAGGAGCAGTGAGGATTTTACACAGGATTTTGGATTGTAAGGATTGGATACGAGATGAATTCGATGACTTATTGGAGTCCCAGAGCTCAACTCCTTATGTTTAAATAGGTCTTATTGTAGTCATGTATATGTGTCTTTTGTAATTGACTGGAAGCTTATAGCGTTTGTCTAGTAAGTGCTGGAGTAGTCGGAAACGTCGAGCGGTTTCTTGTCGTTTCAGTCAGGTATGAGGATTTCAAGTTAGACATTTGTCTAAGTGGAGTCTAAGGTTTCGGATTTGTTCCACAAGGATAAGTAGGATTAAAGTATACTGTAGGACGGAAGGACATAGGTTTACGACGAACAACAAATTAAAGAAGGAAATGATAATGCAAAAATGTTGTTCTGTGCAAGTTCCTCTTTTCTCAATGATACGAAGAGATATCATGCAAAATTTGGCTGTGGACCTCAGTACTTCTTGCTATGCCACTGATAACGATACTTTGAGAGGGACCGCAAAACTAAATAATTCATGCATATAAAATTATAAAACATTGATGTTGCATTAAAATCAAGTGATTTAAATATTTTCCTTTTATTTAACTCATCTATCACGTCTTAAAACTAGACGAAATTAATTATTATGATCTTAAATAGCAAAAAAATCTGAAACAGCTGTTTTAATACATGGAATAATAAAAATAACTCAATTCGACTAATCAGTAAATATATATCATTCTTTAGCTAGACTTCTTCAATATTTTAATTTTTACTTTACACTAAATTACAATTTTGTAGAACAAATAAAAAAAAGTTTTTAATTTTATTATTGGCGACCCCCTCATTTTTTAATTATTTATTTCTTTTAAATGTGCTATCTATATAATGGTGCTTTTACTATGTATTTCGTATGGAGTGTGATTCAGAATACAATAAATTAGTTATTCTGTTACAGGAATTTTGATTAAAGTTTTATTAGAAATCAATATAATAAACGAAATGAAAGTGGTTTATCTAAAACGTTTATCGCCCCATAAAATTTTATTTGATAGGGCCCACGTGTAACCCTCAAGAACTTGTGTGTTATTATCTGAATGTAATTTAAAGATTGCGCAATATAAAAAAAAAAATGGAATATACGTCAGAAATGGGATATAGATTTAGGCTTATGTAGTGATTCTATTGGGTGTCCTATCACAGTGAGTACAATCGGGGATACTGCCGCGGCACTTTATGCCGATTGAAAAGATATAAATAGAGGGTCCGGAATAAAGCTATGATAAATAATATGGGAGGACGTAATGGAGTGGTGGACTATAGAGTATAGGCCGCAGATTTCAATTATGATTTGAAAACGGTGAGTAAAGTAAATATTTACCCTCCGCCCCATCTCCCCTCCGGTTAGCTACCGATATATTTATATATGTCTGTAGTCCTGGTCGCTTGTATAGAAACTCTTCTTCAATACATAACTGGGGCGGTGACAAAATGGATTAAGGTTTTCCCTTGTAAAATATGCAAAGTATCTACTCCAATATAATTGTGAAAAATTCTTGTAGCATTTCTCGCGTATTTTTATTTATTATTATTATTAAACACTTTATTCAGAAATATTACAATTAATCACAGTTAAGGACAATCATAATAGAGTTCAGAGAGTACATTCATACCGTATATACAAAAGTATAAATAAATAAAGTAATAACAAAAGAATAAGAAAAAAGAACAAAAGAGAAAAAAAGTATATATATATATATATATATATATATATATATATATATATATATATATATATATATATATATATATATATATATATACACAAAAGTAAATAAAAATAGAAATAAAAGTAAAACAAACAATTTGCCAGGTGATCTCCGAACCAATCCTGTCCCCTCCACATGTGGAGGGAAAAGGGAGGCTTAGGAGATCCCTACGCTTCTCCCTCAGCCACTTCACTGGTATTTAAAACCAGCGGAGGATGAGTAAGAGCGCTACAGCCACAGACATTCATGAATTGAATGGAGAATCTGGCCATTGCTAGAACTCCAAAATATCCATATTTACAAAAGGTCTCGTGACCAATGCCGCTTTAACCTACGAAGGGGATTGTAGGGATGGGTGGTGCTTGATAGGGATTGTACAACGGGATTTGGGTGATGAGAAAGGTTCTGGTGAAATTTGGAAAATTTGGCTGGGATAAGATCAAGAATAAATGGGATATTAAGGTCATTATGCAGGGTTTTATTGATTACATAGAAGAGAGCATCGACTATTGTACGGAGGACTTTAGACTGAAAGGATTGAATGCATTTGATGTTAGAAAATTTAGCTGTCCCCACAGTTCTAGTCCGTAAGTCCAGATGGGTTTCAGTATTGTCTTGTAGATCAGTAATTTGTTTTCACCAGAAAGTTTAGATTTTCTATTCAGTAATCTATATAGCTGGCCATATCGTCTGTTAAGTTCCTGTCTTTTAAGTCTAGTATGTGGATTCCATGTTAGTCGTCTGTCTAAGAGAAAGCCAAGATACTGGACTGTATCTGAGAAATGAAGCTGAATGGAGTCAAAATAAACTGGTGGGCAGGTATTACGCCGAAGGGTGAAGGTAATGTGTTTACATTTAGATTCGTTTACCTTGATGCGCCATTTCTTACACCAGTGTTCAATCAGGAAGAGGTGCCTTTGTAAGTTTGTGGACGCTGTTTCAGGATGTGAGTTCGAAGAAAGGATAGCAGTGTCATCAGCGAAAGTTGCCAGGAGGGAATCGGGATGGACAGGAATATCAGCGGTAAAGAGAATGTAAAGGATTTGGCCCAAAACGCTGCCTTGAGAAACGCCAGCCTCAATTGAGTAACAGTCGGGGAATTCTTTACACTTATTGAAATCCTACTACAGTATGTCCTTTCGGTTTCATACGTCTTTTTTATGTTAGCTGATTTCATTGGTTTGAAATACAACTTTTAGAAAAAAATACATTAGTTCATACAAGATATTGACATCCACACTAAAAATATTGACATCAGAAAATGATGTTTGGAGCTTTTCTGATCATTCTTGTCCTGGCGCATATTCTGATATCACAAAATGAAATCTATGATGTTTCAGTTCTTCTCTATTGCATTTTGTAAAGATCTGTATCTTAAAACCAGCAAGTTGTGATGTGAAAAACTTTAAGTTACACTGAAGATTATAGAGATTATCTCGTTACCGACAAATACGTAATTAAATGCACAGTAAAATGTGATCAAACAAATATAGAAAGTATAAGGTGTTTTGCGTATCAATTAGCTTTATTAATTTTCCTAATTGGCTTTCTATTCTTTTTTTTTAATTTCTAATAAGTGTCAGGAATATCCAGCCCGGGACCTTTGAACAAATACCCGGGTTCTCCTACCCTACGGCGGCACTACTTACCATAGAACTAACTATACGAAGCAAAGAAGAGAGTGCTAAGTGGGAATATAACTTAGAACGGCCTTAAAAATCATCGAAATCTCCTGACTACTGCAAAATGAGCTTGACTTGAATAAAACTACAATGCCGCCGAATACCAGATATTAAGAGACTGATATTTCATTAATTGGATAATTTAACACGAGACGAAAAAAATACTCTTGTTTTATATTTTTAAACCAATGAATCTTTTAACATATCAGCAGGTTGCCTAGAACCAAACATTCGTGAATCCAACCATGTCCATGTGAAGTTGAGTACGTTAAAAACGAAACGTTCATAGACTACTCCAAAGTGGGGCGCATGAATCAGCCGCTCCTTGATTTGATCATTATCAACAAAGTTATGGGTAAACACCCCTTAACTACAGTACAGTAAATTTGATTGCTTTACATAAATAGTACATTTTTTTAAAGTAAAAAAGCTATAGGCTAGAAGTAATGGCTCTAGAAGATTATTTTCTAGAAATATGATTAAAAAAGTTACACAGATTATTACATCTTTGTCTTAGGCCTGCAAAAAAAAAAAAAAAAAAATTAAGCCGAAGTACGCAGCTTTTCGTCTCCTGAAAGTTTTCAGTTTTTTTTCTTTTACAGGCTTTTGTAGTGTGGCTGTCCATTTTCAAACTACACTTTAAACATAGAACTTATACAAATATTTAGATAGAAGAAGAAATTCTGTGATTTTTTATTGACTTGAATGTAATATTAAGGATTATTTTAACAATCCATCAGATTAGAGACTGTATATTTTCAATAATAACAATAATCAAACCTCCCAACACGCAATAGAATTTGAGTGGTTCCACATTTTAAACAATAGAGAATGGTTCGGATTTAGCTAAAAACTTAAAATATAAACAATGCAAAGTGAGTTGTCAGAGCGATTTAGTGGAATAAAATTCAAAATGTCATTTTAATTTAAATTAGTGTTTTTTAGTACAATTAAAAGATTAATTCAGAACATACATTTCTTCGAAAAAAAGTAGAAAAATGCCAAAATAATTGTGCTAAAAAAATAATATTTTTTTAGATTTAAAGATTATAAATTATTTATTTATCTAAGTAATTAATTAATTAGTAAATGGGCATGTAAACAAGGATTGTAGTATAAAATCTCTAAATACGTCCAACTCAGTGCTACTCCTTAAGATGTTGCTGTTATCTTCTAGGTTCTTTAAGACATTTATTAAAAAAATCTTCAAGGTTGAATTTGTTTCGAACATATTCAGAGAAGATTACACGACATTCCTGGATCGTTAAATTGGTTAATTTTTGTTTCATTATATTTAATAGAGGTCACTTATTTTAGCCACATGTTATCCAATTAAAATGAAAAATATTATATGGCTGATTTGTTTGGAATATTGTAGAATTAAGTATGTATGTAAATTTCATGACTTTTAAAAATTGTATATATATGTATTACGATTTTCCCAGAGGTTCCGAAAAAGATACAACTTATTGAAAATTTCTCACCTGATATTCATTCCAAATTTTTTCAGAATTACACAAATATTTCTTATAACTCAACCGAAAGAACTTTTTTAGAATTCAGTTCCAATATTTAAAGAAGCTTTATTTCCCCATTTTTTGTGGGGAAAATTTCAACTGAAAGGAGTAAAATTTATTAATTGTTCCCTCTGGCAACCAAACCAGTAGCCTTTATTATTATAACTGACTCTTAGCTTTTGATAGTAGCCGTCAATTTTACTTATATATATATAAAGTAAAATTGACGGTAAAATATGTATATATATATATAAATATATATAATAATAATACTACTAATACTTCTGTTTCTAATTACAGATACCATTTTTTATAAAAATATTCACTATCGATTAGTGTTTCCCAAAATCGGTCGATAAAGACCGCCTAACTGTTGCAAGATCAAGACCAAGGCTAGTAAAATAAAAATAGTTTTTTTGAATAAAAATTAAGGCAAAATAGTTACTAATACATGACAATTTTATATACAATTTGTAAAGAATCGGTATAGCTAATATACTTTTACATTTAACTCTTCTAATTTCTCATACAGGCTTCGTTAGATTTCTCCTATCTGAAAAATTGCAATAATATCTCTAAATTAATAGGCTAATAGGTAACTAGAAGACTGTTGCGAGACTCTTACGCAAGACCAAGACTGAGTGCGAAAGTCTCGCATTTGGGCAGCACAATTATCGATGTTTTGAGTTTTACAAATTTTTATTTTTTATGAATATATACAAATTCCGTCATAGTAGGTGCAACTATCGTGGTATTTGTAGTTAATTGTCAAACTAAGGCTTAAGATTTGGCTTATTTTTGCGATTCACTTTACATTCCTCTTTGCCAGAAGTCTTTAATTTAAATTCAAGTATCGATTCTTTCCTTTAAGAACTAACTATAATCAAGGTTTAAGATACAATGTGTGGCCCACGGTTCTCTGTCGAAATAGCGTCATAAAACCTAATTAGGCAATAAGAGCTGCTTTAGTAGCTCACGACTGGCATTTCGTAACTCCTCTCGGCGGTACTCAAACTCTTCAAAGCTGAGTGGTCATCAAAGAAAAAAATTATTACCGTTCCTAAATACTTACTGCTTTAAATTATCCTTAACCCATTTTTTACATTGCTATATTGAAATAATAATGTAATTACTATAATAATTAAAATTATTAATCCGTGGTATTGACGCCTTTTTATCGAATTATTAATATCCGTCTGAAACTTCGTAAATAGTTCCATCTCCTCGTAATCTACAACTATTTTATTTAAGAAAACTCTTGGAATTGGGGAGTTTTCAATCTGGAGAGGGGCACACTTTGTCTATTTAATTAGGTACTTAAACTCGTAAATACACATTTGCTTTCTACTTGTATCATAAGATAATTTGATAGCAAAATAAAGAAAAATGGCGGCCTTCAAAAATATTGAGCCGTTTTGCGTGACCTACACCTCCAAATTTTCTAAATAACGATTTATATAGGGTAAACGGGCCAATATTTTTGCAGGTCACCTTTTTTTTTTATTTTATGATCAAACTATCTTACGATTCAAATAAATGCAAATGGGTATTTACGAGTTCTTAGTACCTAATTAAATAGACAAAATTGGTTTCTCTCCAGATTGAAAACGCCCCAATTTCAAGAGTTTTCGCAAATAAAATTGCGAGTTGTAGGTTGTAGGTTACGATGAGAGGAAACTATTTACGAAGTGTCAGGCGGATGTTAATAATTCTATAAAAAACGAGTCTGTACCGCGAACTATATATTTTTATGACGTTTGGTATTAGGTCGTTTTATATGAAATGTCGGTTTCACTTCACAGGAGAGATTATTTAGTAAAACATCTTTACGAAATCAAAACATTTTATATTCAAAAGATTTAATCTCATTTTCTATACATTTTCTCCAACGTCTTATCAACATTTCAGTCTCGGAACTAAAAAATTCCAGATTTTGTGAAGAAACAAAGTCAAACATATATATTTTTGACCTGAGAATCATTTAAAAAAAATTTATCTTTAAGGAAGTTTCTGAGAAGTTAAAAATCTGTTGGATACAAGTCTGGTGAATAAGCACTTCGTAACACTGCTCGTTTATAATCTTCACTGTCTGACGTGAAACATGAGGTCTGGCGTTGTCGTGTAAGACTATAGGTCTTTTTCGATTAATCAGTGTAGATTGTAATGTTTTTTTTTTTTTCAAATTTTTGTTACATTATGTCAATATCACTGGAGTACATGGATGTGATGGTTTCACTTCTAGGTAGTAAGGATAAACGAATTATTTCGGCCATGGACCCCACGAGGAAATCAATAATGTTTTTGGTTGCAATTGTTTTTCCCCGAATGCCGTAGTAATGTTTCAGGCAGCTTGTTGTATTCATGTGTTCTAATGTAAATCCATTAAAAAAAAAAAAAAAAAAAAGGAAAATAAAGAAATTTCCTAAAAATTGATTGTTTTCATTGTCATATTTCATTACATACTGAACAATGTGCAATCAATTGGAATGATAAAAAAAGAGAGAGAATTCATAAAGGCTCATTATAATCTCTAAAGATAAACGTTGTAATACCACTTTGAATTTCAGAAATAAGAAAAACAGTATTTTCGCATGAAATGATGCATTATTTTAAGTTCTGACGTCATATCATTTTTAAAAGTTTGTGTGTAAAGTATATATATATATATATATATATATATATATATATATATATATATATATATTTTGTTTTCCTTTCAACTTATCCATTGTCAAACGCGTGCCCTATATCATTATATAAATAGGCAAACACAGAACGGTTCAGCCCCTTTTTCTCCTCTATTATTCATCCGATTTTCTTCCTTCTTTTTCTTTTTGGATAATAGCTATTGACGAGCTTTAGTGTTATCAATAATAAAAATATGAAATAGTGTACGTAAATAAATATATAAATGCTAGTTTATTCAAAATCTTTTCTAGCTAGTCTCCGAAAGTTGTTCACCGATTTCTTTGAAATTTTGACACAACTTCGCAATAATATTTAGGACTGTTTTTGTATACGTTTCATTATCATCAAACCTTTTCTTTTCGAAATGGCGGTCGAAATACCTGATTAGCTTTAGACTGCAGCGCCAATACGGCTGTAACGATTTTAATGAAATTTGGCTAAAGTCTTGTCCTTGAAACCTTTGTAATTTATGTATATAAAATATTTTCCAGAAAACAAGCTGCATATTTTTTTTATGATGAAATCAGTATTTTATTTGCGAATAATTCAAAAAGTACACATTTTATTATAGATAATACCATATTTATTTGAAAGCTTTCCGAATTTCCTGCAAAATAAAAAAAAAATCATCGATATCGGACTGTATGTTGCAGAGGTATATCATTTTTAACATTTAGTACCTTTTCTTTTGCAAAGTCGATTTCCATTATTTTGGTTTTTGATAAATCAAAAAAATTACATTTAATGAAGTAATCGGGACTATTATTCGAAGAGATGATATCATTGAATGTTATTGGAATGTTACCTCATAAATTAAATTTAAACGTAAATTCTATAGTTATATTGATTCTTAGCATAAATACTGCACAAACATTAGTTAATGGAACACGAATGAGTGAAGTACTAACGGGAGCTACTTTAAATAAAAGAATTTTAATTTCAAGAATTGATTTAATATTTTCTGACACAATACTTCCATTAGAATTTCAAAGTTCTTATTAATAGCTGCATTTGTTATGATCATAATCCAATCGCAAGGTCAAAGTTTAGGAATTTTTTTTGTATTATTGTGACTTCCAGTAATTTCGCATGGACAATTATATGTGGCAGCAAGTAGAGCACGTTCGTTTAAAATTTTGAAATTTATATTTCCAATGGAAAAGGGTAAGGCTATGTACTAAACAATAACAGAACATTTAAAATTAACATTGTTTATTCTGCATAAAGATCTGCATAAAAATTGATTTAAACTGAATTAAAATTTACTTTTTACTTGCTCAGTCATAACATTACATATTGTCAAAAGTGCTTAGTTAAAGTTAAATGGCCGTTCAAACATGTGTATATCGATGGTAGAGAAGAATAAACTCGTACTTTCATCAGTTTATTTAAATAGTGTATCCTCAGTTTCAAAGTCCTATATTCAAAGAAAAGTTTGAAAGTATGTAGATATTTCTAGTGAATAAATAGGTAAGGATCGCACTATGCAATAAAACCATGGAAACTAAATCTCCATCACTTCACTTGTCTAAGCATTTTTTTCTCTATTTAAAGATCAACTGATTGATATAAATAAATAAATAATAAGGCTTAACGGACCCGAAGGTTCGATCCGACACCACCAATCGCTTGTTACACACCTCCCTCCACCGTTCGCCGTCCAAACCCAGTCCCTTCAGATCGGCTTTAATGCAATCTTCCCACCTTCGCTTCGGTCTACCCCTCGGGCGCTTACCATTCGGCACAGCAAATATTAACCTTTTAGGAATTCTCTCGTTACTAAGCCCAACAACTTTACAAGCCCATTTGATTCGCCGCGATGAAATTACCTCAATTATATTACCCGGATACAGCTCACGCAATTCGGCGTTGTGTAACCGTCTGAACTCTCCGGTTAACTCATCCTTCTTCGGTCCGAATATTCTACGCAATACTTTATTTTCAAAAACCTTAAGACGCTGCTCATCCCTTAATGTAAGCGGCCAACTGATTGATAAAAAAAATAAATTCTATTTTCAGTATATATGTATATATATTTACAACTTTTCCTTCATCGACCTTTGAGTATTAAATTCAAACTTCACTATTTTATTGGGAATAAGGTCATTTAATTATTATTTAATAAACTAATTAATGTTCATTTCTTCTGTTTATTGACGTTTCGATCCCGGTATTTTCTTTTTATTAGTCAACCATGGGATCCTCTTCAAAGCTAGAATTTAAAAAAATATAGAGCTTCGATCAGGCCAGGGACACACCGACAGCCTCAGCACCATCCACTAGCACATATATTAAGCTACTGGATCGCTAAGCGTCCTTAGCTTAATATAGCTTAATATATACGCTTAGCGATCCAGTAGCTTAATATATGTGCTAGTGGATGGTGCTGAGGCTGTCGGTGTGTCCCTGGCCTGATCGAAGCTCTATATTTTTTTAAATTCTAGCTTTGAAGAGGATCCCATGGTTGACTAATAAAAAGAAAATACCGGGATCGAAACGTCAATAAACAGAAGAAATGAACATTAATTAGTTTATTAAATAATAATTAAATGACCTTATTCCCAATAAAATAGTGAAGTTTGAATATATGTATATATATATATATATATATATATATATATATATATATATATATTTTAACCTTCTTTATCTAATAAATGCATGAACCACGAGATTGTTATTTTCTATAGAAAATTGCAAATACTTGTATCGTTCGAAACCAATTCGAACTCAATTTCATCAATTGCTGATTTTCATTTTTATATGAATTATATAGTTAAACATAAGAGAGCAAGTTAAATCGATTGAAACAGTGAGCTAAAATGAATGTGGTCTGTATTTAAGCAGTTATTGCATTTGACGATAATATTATGCTAAGCTAGGAGCTAAAACAAAAAGAGAGAAAAGGCTGGGAACAAGCCTTATTAGCAATTCTAACATTAATTTACAACACAAAATAGTGAGCTATCCCGCCCCCGCAGTATTTACATAGTAGCGGAATAAATCCACAAGAAAACGTTTCATTGTGAATGGTGAATGAGTAATAAAGTTAGCTAACAATCCATTCATATAAACTAAAATATAATTTATTTTAAAAATATAATAATTGGTTCAATCGAAATATTACATAGATTACATATTAAATTGAAAAATTTGGCGTGTCCATTCACATGACTTTCCTAGCTATTTCAGAAAAGTTTTTATATCTTTACATATGACCATAAAGAAACAAAAAAATTGAATTAAATTTATTTTCCTGAAAATTCATCAATGAAAAGATTTGTGTACGATTTATTTAATAAACTAAAGCAATGTAAACCGGCTTAAGGTAGATCAGTATAAACATTTTAATACCCTCTAATATTACCTTTTTGCCATAGCCTAATTTTGTAAAACAATAATTTGAAAATTTGAGCCGATCGCAATAATTTCCTTACCTAGTAGAGATGGAAAAGTAATAAATTAAAACATGTGTAGAAAATAGAATACGCTGTATCATCGCTAATATTAGTTCGATTCCGATAAATTCTTTTTTGTTTTGTTGGTAATTTAATTACCTTTCAAACGTTTTATTATAAATTTTACCATAGAATATATACTTGGCGAGTTAGGTCCCAAAACATTTTTCTTTTCTTTATACTTTTGTTTCCTGAATTTTTTCAGGAATATAGTCCCATATACGATAATTGAAAGGACAAATATTATAAGATTATTGGAAAGTTTCATCAAAATGGTTAGAGCCGTTTTCGCTCTATAGTCTATAGAAAAACACGTTTTCCATTTATTGCACAGCAATTATAGCGCACGGAGCACCCAATTTCTGTCACAGCCATGAGTAGTCAAACTTCTACAAAATAAAAAAAGAAGCACCAAAACCGATTCAGTAGTTCCCGAGAAAATATTGGCACTGACAGACAGACAGAACAACGGCTAAAAATCTGTTTTTCGGACTCAGGGGGCCCTGGAACGTACAGATCTGTTGAAAATCGCATATCGGAAATTTGACCCGATAGCTATACTTTACTTACCTAGTATAGGTAGGAAAGTAAAAAGTTGCCTACGTATGTCCCTGCTTGTTTTATTGATAACTTAATACAGTATGAATAATACCTACTTCATATTATCAAACCCAACAATAAATAATATTAATTAATTATTTAACAATGAATCGAACTGTTATTTCACACAATGGAGTAACTGCAAATCATAATATTCTAAGAGAAAGGAAAAAAAATAATAATATTATACAAGTAACAGATTTTTTAAAATCGATTGCACTAGTGTAAAATTATTGTAGCCATTAAAATATTGCTTATATTATTATATAACGTTGATTCGATTAAACACATCTTTCCGACGATATAGCATTATAAAAAATAAAAAAAAGTTTCAAGTGTTCGTTTTTTCCACAGAATGAGCGTTGTATGTATACTATGATATTGTAATAATGTTAAAAATTATATTTATATTATACCCAGGCAATGTATTATTAAAACAAGAAAGTTTTAATTTTGTAAATTTGTAATTCAACATTAATTTAGCCTTCAGTGAAGTGATTTGTAATTTTCAATAACTATAAGTATGATTTAGATATAACTTTATGTTACTTAATTCAAGCGATAATTTATAACGACGCAATCCCATAAAAAAAATGTAATATATTTCGGCCTATACTTGGACAGAAAACTCATCTGGAACATACATACCTAATTAAAAAAACAAAACAAACAAGGTGTGTACTTTAGACCACACTTGATTTAGTGATTAATAGTATGAAATATAAATTATAAATAATATCTCATTATAAAGAGGATGAAATGCTGAAAAATTCGGTCGCTTATAGTATGCATGTCCGAATTTTAGTTTTTGAGGTATTTTAATCGATTTCTTCAATAAAACTCGTTATCATTTGTTTTTTGACACTATTTTTTTCTTTTCGCCTCCCTAACACGGTTTAGTATTAAGATACAATTTTGAATAATAGATCATTAGAAAGATGATAAAATGTAAAACATTTCTCTTGCCTAAAGTGTACAGTTCCGTTTTGTGAGTGACACCTAAAAGGAGTACTATCAGTCTGTTAGGTTGAAAATTTTCTTAAAATACTACGGCTTTTTCCATCTAGGCTCCATGTCTATTGTTAGCTTGTTTCATTTGTTGTGTGCAGATCTCTAGTCCAGAAAAAGTTAGAGTTGTTTATATTGCCTGTTCAGTTCTTGTTTTGTTTTTTAATTTTGTGTATTGTTCCAGGTAGATGTTCTATACGTATAAGCCGAATTATCTTACATACTTTTTTTAAGGAAGTGCGTTGTTATAAATTATCGCTTGAAATAAGTACAAGAAAATTAGAGTCTAAATCGTGCTAATAGTTGTTGAAAAATATTATTCATCTCAGTCAAGCTTAACTATGATATTCTTATTTTAATAATACCAGTATATTGTTTGCATGTGATAGAAATTTAATTTTAACATTGCTACAATATCATACTATAGCATACGCTCATTCTGTGCAAAAAAATAATAACTATAATTAAACTGTCAATTTCTATTGCAAAGTTTACTAAAATGAAATTAAGAAATTCACAGACAAGTCACAAGTCGTCACACTAATTGGAATTGATTACTGTTGGAATATCACAAAGGGAAATTTCACTAAATTATTCACTAATTTAATTTTCTAAAATGTTACATGATCATTTTTCGGAATAAACGGATGATAGATACCTGGTTATTTAATTATAATCTATATAATTTTATAATTGAATCTGTGGATTTTAAATACTTTTCAAGCTAAAAAAAAAATTGTTAAAAGTATACATTTAGTAAGAAAATTTCATTTTATTTCCTTGAAAACAAGTGATTAACTTTAAATAATGTTAGTTTTTAGAAATTATTATTTATATTTATTTCGCCACTCTCCGTTACCTTCTACAATTTTCTATATTAGATATATATATTTATAAATATATTTCCGGATATTCATTTTCGGGCGGGATTAGTATTTTTTTTTCTCCTTTATTCAAATATCAAATTCTTTCAAAAGTTATATTTAGCATTTTTTTCATAAGTCCTGACAATGCGAAATAATTATTATTTGTAATAAACCAAATTAAAGGTACTTTAGTGATTGACATGGTAATTTTAGGATTTCACAAAAAAAAAAATTCATCAAATTATTTACTAGTTCAATTTTCTAAAACGTTTACATGACAATTTTTTGGAATAAACGGACGTTGATACCTAATTATTTAAATATAATATCAGATCTAGAATTATTAAACTACAGTAAATGTATTTAAGGTTATAAACATATGCTCTATACATCCATTTAATAGTTTGATATTTCACTTCTTGTTTTACACAAATATAATGAAATAGTTTTTTTAACAATAGTATTGTTTTGATTAGGTGGATTTTAAATACTTTTTCAAACTTAAAAATATTTCAAAAGTTTACATCAAGTTAGTAAGTTACATTTAATTTTCTTGAAAACATGTGAACTCAAAACGTATATTTCCGTAGAAAATTAAGCTTAAAAATTGTTCACGATCGCAATACTTACCTTTATTATATATTATCATATATATGTAAGTGAAAAGAAATCTTAATTATTTAATTAACTAATAATTAATATTTATATTCAACCAATACAAATCTCTAACTGCATCTTAACATTATCGACAGCAGCAGTTCTCTTCCATGAAGAGTAAATAATAACGTCCTTAGAAGAAAACAGATGACCCTGCGAGACGCCTGAAGTGGCCACCGCGAGCAGGTGGGAGAGAGGTGGCCTCGGAGGAATGCTCGCCCGGATGATTGCCCAGTGAAAGGGCGCCGCTCCAGCGGTCGACTAGTCGTGTCTACTGCTTAACTCGACTAGGTGTAATATATCGATATAGGGTAATATATCGATTCGGGCTTTAAAAATAAAATAAGTACTTACTGACATTCAAAGTCATTATTCATTTATTTTTTAAGATTTTTTTATGCTAGAAAGAAAGGGCATGTTATCAAACGCAGGAAGAGGAGTATGTGATATTTTGCTGCAAGCAAAAAAGAGAAAGTTGAGGAGTTGTCAACCATACAATTACATAAATTACCATATGATATTCAATATCATACTGGAAGGAAGTTAAGATAACATAACTGAGGAAGGTATTAATCAAACAGCTGATAAAAAAAATAAAATAAAAAAAGACAGATGAAAAACATCTAATATCCAATCAAATTTATTAAAAACAGAAAAGAAGATATAGGGTGAACGCACCAGCTATGGACAGGTTAGAATTTAAATGTAAATAATTTGCTACCTAGTTGAATTAAAAGATCCAGGTTTTTCTAGATTGAGGGACAATGCCCTCTATTGACTACTGTCTGAACGAAGTTCCCAAAAGAAAATTTTAAAATGCCTATCATTGTTGTTTGTATAGTGCTCTTGAGATCAGTGTGTTTCATAACTTTCTACCAACAGTTTTATTAAGAATAAGTTGAAAATTTATCTTATCTTTATCGTTATCATCATAGTTAAACAAAGATTTTAGAATTTTTCTGTACATATAGAAAAATATCATTCATTATCTGTTTTGTTGTATTATTTAAAACAAAAGATAAGCGTGCTGCAGAAGCTCATAGACAAATTTGTAGTGTTTATGAGGGTAATGTCTTAACCAAACGCACCTGTCAAAATTGGTTTGCCAAATTCCATTCAGGCAAATTTGAAATCAATGATGCTCAACGGTCTGGTCGCCCACATGAAATTGAAACGGCCATTGTTAAGGCCATTGTTGGTCAAAATCCCAACCACCAAAATCACTGAGATATGTTTTCCGGTTTAATGTTTGGGTCCCTCAGATAATCTTTTTTCGAAAATCATAAAAAATGTTATAACTTCGATAAGACTATAGATATCTACAAGAAATTTAGCAGGAATTTAGATTCACATAAACTACACAAAATTACATCAACAGGACCTTCGTGAACAAACTACAAATGGAGATCAAAAATAAAAACCTATAAGAGTTTTTGTTTATTTATTCCTTATATAGGCATTAAATCAAAAACCATTCTTATATATTTGAAGAGCAATAATTCAGCTTTCCAACGAATATAGTAACATTGAATTTGGAGAACATCCTGAAGAGTTATGAATGATTGGAAGGTTGTTGTGTTCCACCAAGACAACGCTTGGCTTCTCACTTCATTGATCACTCCCAATAAATTATTGAGCCTTGGATGGGACCTTTTGCCCCACCTTCTCTATTGACCATACCTAGCTCCAAGTGACTACCACTTATTCCGGTTTCTGCAGAACTCCATGAATGGAAAACAATTCCAAAAGGATGAGGACATCAAAAACCACTTAGATCAGTTTTTTAACAACTCTAGACATTCTATGAACATGGCATTATGCAATTAGTGGAAAGATGAGAGAAAGTAATATTGAATAATGGTCAATAGATTGCAGATTAAAATAAATTTTATGTCTATAATTTTGGGGTTCTAAACTCTCTTGAAGCATAAACTTAAAATTTTGAGATGTTTAACTTTTGATTTTTTTTTTTGATCGATTACAATGGTTTATGATGGAAAATTGCTTGATTTACGTTTTTATTAATTTTCATTTTGTGATTTTATATAACTCTACTATGGAGTATTGAAGATAAATTAAGAAGAAAATTCATTCGGTCAGAAAGCAGCTTGATGGAAGTAGATATAGCAAGTATACAGTAGTTATAGCTGGAACGAGAGTGCGTTGGGCTCGCCCGGTGATGTAGAGATGACAGCTGTTGGCAACATAGCTACTAGTTAGGGGGCAGTTTCAATTCGCTTCTCACCCTTTAAATTCCATTGCGGATCCAATTCCATTTAGCTACCAGCAAGCTTCTTCCTTGATTGACCAGCTTCACGTTTCAACGCCAAAATAAACGGTTTACGAATTTTTTTTCCCAACTCCTATCGTTCTCTTAATTGCCGTCAATTAACAATCAAATTAGTCAATTTACTCAGCAACGCCTGTCAGTTAATTTCATTCTTTTTCGTTTCCGTTATACGTTTCGGCAATTAAAACAAGTAATACTCACCTTTTTTTTTCTTTTTTGTTTTCTTCAGCATTCCATAGTTTAAATCATTATGAAATAGTTATTCATTTCACAAAATAATGAACTTTATCCTGTCTTCTTGCCTATGTTAAATTTATTTTATATACCCTTATATCAAATGCATGATAAATATATGTCCGAGTGCATTATATTGAAAGTAAAGCATTTGCGTTTTGATACCGACTATCGAATGGAATTAGTCACAGCTTGTAGGTATCTGTTAATTTTGCGTTCATACTTACATTTTGCTTCGATTTTTACTTAATTATAATCTGCAAGACTGTACCAAATTTAATTTTGGTAAACTTTTTTAGGCGCGTTTTGCACTTTTTTGTGTAGAGTGAATTAGATCAATCCGTCAGATTTTAACGAGCAGGTAAAGTCGACTGTAGTCAATTAATTGATATGTTTTTACATATGATTTAAATTACCTCAGAAACTAAAAATCGGACCTGCATACTGTATGTGAGGAAATGGTTCAGTATTTCATTCTCTCTGTAATAAGCTATAATTCAAAATTGTTTCTTAACGCGGCACCGAGTTAGGGAGGCGAAAAGGAAAAAATAGTATCGAAAACAAAATGACAACGAGGTTTGTTGAATATATTGATTAAAATATTTCAGATACTAAATATCGGACCTGTATACTGCAAGAGAAGGAAATGTTCAGCATTTTGTCTTATTTGTAATGAGCTATTATAGGAGAGAGAAAAACACAATGTTCAAAATCAAATGATAATTAGTTTATGCTAATATATAATACAAATGCTAATATTATAACAACATTGAAATTTTATTTTGACAAAATTATTAACAATATATAAAAAATTAGAAGAGAAATAATATAAATGATAATAATAGCAGAAATTCTTAGGCATAATGAAAAATATATAATAATATATTTTATTATGTCTAATAATAAAATATATTAGGCGTTTTTGAGTGGCTAGAAGTAGAAGAAAAAACAATTATATATATTTTTTTTATATTACTGTTTTCTATCTTTGCTTTACATTGATTTATACGTTATTATATATCAATCGATTTGTTTTGTTTTTTTTGTGCTAAATAAGAAAAACATATTACTAATTTTATTAAACAAATTGTAATATAAATAAATTCCAATGATACTTCCAGTAAAATAAGCCAAGTAGATACATATTTGTCATGAAAAACGATTCAGATCCGTTTTTAGCATCCACTAAAATTATTAAATACGATTTCCTTTTGAATACGAAACATATACATTTTTAACTTAATTTTTAGGGAAGACTTATTTTTTCATACTGTTTACTAAAATATTCATAATACCTCAGAAATTTCTCCAAAATGAACGTTATGACATTTGTTAGAGAACTGATTGATTGCTCTTCTAAACGACATCGATAACTTCCAAATTGTACGCCTTTATATTAAATCAAGAACAACCCAAACGTTTATATTTTTATCTGAAAGTCTAATTTGCGGGCGTCTGGTTGTATATCATAGGGCCCTAAATTCAGATTTAATTATTTAAGCGCTTAATTCAAGCGCGCCATGGTTAGAGCTCTTGGAAATGGGTCTAATATTTTTCGACCTTGTACCAACAAAAAATGGTTTCATTGAAGTCGGTGACCCCACCCGTTCCGTGTCAGTGGGACTTTGGGGGAAAAGTTTGGTATTTCGAGGTTTAATTAGTAAGCGACGAAATAATAGTTTCCCAAGTCATAATTAACAATTTTTAATATAACTGCAACATAAATAATGCCTGGGCCTGAGATAAAAGTTAAGAAGAGGGTTAAAACAACAACAAAAGAATCGTTTACTCTGGGATATCTGAAAATCAAGTTTTATCTCCAGCAGAGGTAAGGTTATGAGCAATTTCTCGCTATGATATGAAAGGAATAAAAAGGACCATTTGAACTGACTGTAGATATTTGGCGAGAATAAGATGAAGGGCCATAAAGAAGTCAGTAAAGGGCCTGGAATTGAAAGGAACCTGCGATACTGGAACTGCTCCTTCCTCCAGCTATCTTCTCTTCTGGTTTAATGGCTGCTTTATCTGATACCTCCTGTCGTAGATAGTGGAATGGTTCATCCAGCAGTCTGACGGGCCTCCTGCAGCAGAAACCTACAAAAAAGTAACGAACTGTCGAGAAACAACAAAAATAATATCTGTAATTATATAGCTGCTTATTACTTTATGGGATAATTCTAAAGGTAATATTTCGCTGGTACTGCCCACAGCAGCGAACACCATATGTTGCAGCGACCAACCATTATAGCTTTTGTATTACCAAGAAACTGCACACCATTACATACTGCCCACTCCTTCCTCATCATGCATCTTAGTTTAAAACAATTTAAATAAATTAAGAATTTCTTTTTTTACATTGCATCAAAATAGGAGCAGTATTAATAAAGATACAGTCTTGTCTATATATTTACAAACAATAAGACATAAATGAAATATAACCCTTGATTCAGGTGTGAACGAATATGAAATCTTAATCTTACCGCTCTTGTTTTTAATTGTGACTACCTAATTAATTTCGTATATTCCCCTTTAATTAGTAGTGTTGCCCAAATGCGAGACCGAGACGAGTCTTGGTCTTGCGAACTCAGTCTTTGTCATGGTCTTGGTCTTGAGCAAGGGTCTCACAACAATCTTGCAGTTACTTATTAGCTTATTGCTATAAAGATATTACTGTATTTTTTTTAAATAGCAGAACCCTAACTAAGTCTGAATGAAAAATTAGAGGATTTAAATGCAAAAGTATATTGGTTATATCAATTAATAACATATATTGACTTTACAAAATTGGTACTCACTTTGGAAAATAAGATTAAATCATGACAAGTCGCAACATATAACATTTACACTTCGACGAGAAGCATGTTCACCACTTTATATAGGAGAGAACCAAATTCCTCAGACAAATACAGTACATTACCTGGGACTAATATTCGATAGAAGGATGACCTGAAGCCCACACGTCAAAATGAAACGACAGACCTAAAAAATGCGACTGAAAATCCTGTACTCACTTTTTCCAAATTAAAATTGAAAATCAGACAAAAACTCAATACATACACTTACCTATTCAAACCCATATTGACATACGCCTCACAAATTTACGATCCTGCAAAAAAAAACACACTTACAAAAACTACAGACATTACAATCCAAACTTTTACTACTTATAACAGGAGCTCCTTGGTACATAAACAACAAAAGTTTACAGAACGACTTACGACAACCAACTATCGATCAACACATACGCGATCTCTATTCCAGATTTCATCTTAAACTACAAGGACATCACAACGGACTTATTAACGCCATGGTCACAACTGACATGCATATCAGGAGACGACTAAAGAGGAGCTGGATGAGAGATCTTCTTTCTTGAATCAAGGAAATAAATCAAGACCAGGATGATGTGCTGCTGGGTACTATTTTTTTACTCATGCCTAAAATGTCAATTTTTCGGATTAGTTCCAACACATCATCTTATTGTCGAGCTCATGACAGGTGTGGATGGAAATATGAACACAAAAAAAACATATAGTAACTAAGATGGTCAAGTATTAGTAATTATTTTGCCTTTACTTTCATTTAAAAAATCGTGTTTTTTTTTTACCTGGTCTTGGTCTTGTAACAGTTAGGCGGCCTTGGTTTTGGTCTTGCAAAGTTCCAGTCTTATTTAAATATTTCGGTCTTTATCTTTCATTCTATACTTTTCCTGTGGCTTAGGGCTCCTCCACACAGACCCTAGCACGCACTATCCTAAACGCCCTGGCAAGAAAAATTCACTTTCCTATGGGGCTGGAATCGTGCACTGCACCTACCATCAATAATCAATATTATCGAAATACCGATATTTTGCTTCCGATATTGGCTATTTTATCAACTATAGTATCTAATACGATATTATCGACTACTGATATCGTACCTTCGATATTTTAATATTTTATTTTGAAAAATAAAAATTGAAACTTTTTCTGAAAGCGCTAGGAATTGTATATGAATCCGATCGTTAGAATAACATTTATACTCACTTTGCTGGTTTCAGTAGCAGAGGACGATATTTCGATAATATAGGTTATTGATAGCTTTCCTTAAGTAGAGTTGAATAATAGCGCGTGTGGGACCTCGCTCAGTAAACTCAATTTTCCCAAATTTGTTAGTTAGAACCTTCCTAAACCAAGACGGCGAATTTTCAAAGAAAGCTATGTAGGATGCAAATTAATTAGCATTTCGCTGAATCCGATCTATGGGTTAGGCATAGAATAGAATAGAATAGAATAGAAAATAATTTTATTCTGGGACGAAGTCTCTTTAGAATAACAAAAAAAGTACAAAATTAAAATATTATATCTGTCCAAATAAAACAAACATAAAAAGTAAAAATAAAGATAAATAAATAAAGAAAATATTAGTTATACATACTATATACAAAATAGAATAAAAAATCTATATAAAAAACTCTTGAAAACATGCCAAGACACTTAAAATTATGTACAGTGGTAAAATATAAATATACTCTTTCAGAAAAAAAATAAAAAATACAATATATTCTTCTTAGCAGTAAACTCTTTGTTTCTGTTGAAAAAAATAAAAACGAAAGTCGAATCTGATAATAAATATTTAAATGATGAGCTAATGATATATATACATCGTTATGAATAATATGTAATTTTACATAAAATGTTAGCGGGTATCTGACTGTTTTTGGGACAGGAATTGGAATATGAGGGTTTTGTATGTAGTAAATAGGAATGAAGAATGCAGAATTTTGATAGGAAGGGAATTCCAAAAATTAACGGAGCGAGCAATAAAGGAGTTTTGGAACGAGACAGATCTGTGAGAAGGAATGTAAAGGTCGGAAGGTTGAGATCTTATGGAAAGGGAGTGGACTGAGGACTTGAATTGGAGAAGGTTGTAGGCGTAAGAAGGACGATGATTGTTGATGATTTGATAGCGGAACGCATAATTGGTTGAATTTAAATTTTTGGATAAAATATGAAGATGGACAGAAACTGGGAAATCTATTTTACTAGGGGAGGTATAAGAATTGATATTTCCATTAATTAATTTATAGACTAAAATAATATTTTTTTTTTTATAAATGTATGTGCTAGAGAATCAATATTTATATTTCAAAAATGTTTATAATACCAATAAATACCATATCAATGAAAATACTGACTATCGATAGTTATAGGTCGATATAATTATCCATGAAAATATCGATAATGTGCCTTCTATATCCCATCTCTAGCACCGCCCTCGACGCCTAACCTTGTCGCTCCAACCAAGGAATTGCTTTTATAATTCTTTTGGCCTAGAACCGCATGCGTCGAGGGCGATATTTCAAGAAATATTTTTATAAATATTTTGTAATTTATAACAGAATATAGATAAAATGAGTAATCTCAATTTGTCAGAGCCGTTGCTAGTCATGAGTCATATCTTATTTTTTTTTTTTGAAGAACTTATGATTTCATCATAACCTAAAGTAACCATAGATGTCCTTTGGTTTCATTTAAGAAGGAATACATCAATCATAATTTTTTATATCATCTCTTAAATGATAATAACAAAAAAAAGTCTTCAAGTCGTTTATCATTATTGTCAAATAGGAAGACAATTCCGACAAATACATATACATGGGCAGTACCGGTCCCTTTTGGGGCCTATAAGGCCGCTCAAAACTGATACTATTAATCATGAGATTAGCCTCACTGGAGACAGCGGAATCAGAACATTATACCAAATAAGTTATGGATTCTGTAAGGACCGCATACATACAATATATATTTGAATATTGAAAATTAATATATTTCGTTTTGTGTGTAGGTTTATTTTTTAAGACTCGTACCCAGGGCGTTTTAAATGTTTTTAAAAATTATTTATTCATAATATTTACACCTGTATAAAAAAAAAAACAAATCTAGTAAATTTGTAAACATTTATATAATGACATGAAAACACTTGTTGAGAATCTACCAACTGGCAGCACTCTAGCAATATGTTAGGAGATCACGGGACCATCTTCTTTTCAGATGCCTTAGAGGGTTATCAGGGATTAAAGAGGAAGCAAGGTTAGAAACGAGAGTGTTGGGATGGTTCTGAAGTTTATTAAGGATAGGTATCTGGATTGAGCCAAATCCGAAACATAAGGAACATTAAGGCCATTATAGATGATTTTATTGCTAACAAAGTATGAAGCATTGGGAATTTTACGAACGATTTTGAATTGTACGTGAGGAATTTCATGGTTTAGTGGAACCCCATAGTTCACCTCTGTATGTCCAAAAAAGCATTATAATCATGTATCTGAGTCTTTTCTAATTAATTGGAAGGTTAGAGCGTTTGTCTAGTAATTTTTGACGTATTCGGAAACGTCGAGTCTGGTATGAGGATTCCAAGTTAGACGTTAGTCCAGGTGTATTCCTAGGTAACAAATTTGTTCAACAGGGATAAATGGGGTATTGTGAAAGGATACTGTAGGACAAGAAGTTATAGTTTTACGACGAAGGAACAAAGTAATTTGATATGATTTATTTCAATTCTCCAGTTTTGATATTATTCTTTAAGGTTTTTGATTTGTGATTGAAGAGTTTGGGATGCAATAGATGGGTCGTTATTGACTGATAGGATACACGTGTCATCGGCATACGTGGTGATGATAGTGTTAGGATGGGTCGGCATGGAACTCCAGCAGACTGGGAAAAGAGGGATGAATAAGCATTATTGTGATTCACTTTAAAGTATCTATCAGTTAAGTAGGAACGAATAATGAGGAAATATGTAGTTTAGAATTTTAGTCTTCTGAAAATGTTATGTTATGGTAGCACTCATGACAGTTAATTCTTTTGTTTTTTTGCAGGTGAGTCAAACACTTTGCAGGTGATTCCAGTTATTACCAAAGGTCTATTTATATATTAAGGTATTCAATTTTTATTTCATTTTTACCCCGCTAAATTAAATGTGTTAATTTTCTTTGCACTAAATCGTGATTCATACCCAAACACATAACTCAAGAAATTCACCAGGAGAGAATGAGATGGAGAATTCAAGAAAAAAACATGAACAAACATAATGTTATATTCAGGTTATTTGACCGACGCTCTAAGTTACACTAAACTAACTAAATTATCACCTACAAATTAGTAATATAAACATTTTGGGTAGAGCTATGGGACAGTACCGAAACCTCCAACATCCCAGAAAATGAGTATTTTAAAATTTAATGTACCAAAAATTATCACGAAAAATGTATTTAAAAAACTACTTTTTCTGCTTTAGACCAGACGATAGAAGTTAAAACATCAAGGCGAGATTAAAAATATAAAATTTAAATTTTATGTTCGATATTCACAAAATAATAACTTTTACTAAATTATAATTGTTTATAAATTACTGTTTTGGTTTAAGGGAACCAAATTAAATAAAAGAAAAAGATAAATAGAATTTGTTATTATAGCTCTTTCATTAAATTTATTCTTGTTAGAAATTTTATTTAATCGGTAATTTGTCGGTAATGCTGCTTCCTCTCTGCGATAAGAAAATCGAATGGAAGGACATAATTTCTTATATTTAATGCTGATTAAAAAAAATATCTTTATTGACTGCCGCAAATCAGTTTCTGAATTCCACATTGTATTTAAATTTTGGAATATTTTAGTCCAATTGTTCAAAACGGTCGTTATTATTTGCTTTTATGGCGCTATTTTTTTCTCTTTCATACTCTCTAATTCGCCGTTACGTAAAAATATAATTTTACTTTAGAGCTTATTACATGGAGAATGAAATGCTTAACATTTCTCTCGATTACAGTGTGCAGGTCCCATTTTTAGTTTATGAGATATTTTAATCCATATGTTCAACAGAACTAGTTCTAATTTTTTTTTCGACACTGTTTTTTCCCTTTTTGCTTCTCTGACACGGCGTCGCCTCAAAATATAATTTTAATTTGTAGCTCATTATAAAGAGAATGAAACGCCTAACATTTCCCTCGCTTACAGTATGCAGGTCTGATTTTTAGTTTCTCAGATATTTTAACCCATATGTTTAACAAACTTCGTTATCATTTGTTTTTCGACACTGTTTTTTCCCTTGTTTTTTTCTCTAATACGGTGTCGCGTCCAGATATAATTTTGAATAGTAGCTCATTATAAATGGATACAATACTGAAAATCTAGCCCGATTTGTAGTTTCTGAGATATCTTAACCTCAATGCCAAAACATAGCCGACTTTACCCGAGTTAGCATTACACATCCCAATCTGACAGCTGAGTGCAAAACGTGTCTGAAGAAGTTTTCACTTCAAAATGGGACAAATTAAGGACCATTGAGGATCTGAAGAATTTTGGAATGAATGGGTTAAAAAATAAATAACTAAATAATTCAGTGCAGATCCCATACTCTTCTGTAGGTACAAATAACATAATTATAGTCAAAATGTACCTGTTTAATGTTACGTAGATGGGAAAGGATTTTTTCTTTTTAAGCATACGTTTCCCTGTTTACGCTCCGCTTTCAAGTTTCTTCTACAAAATATTTACCTACATTTTAATTGTTTGGTAAATTATAATTAAAGTTAGTTATGAGAAATGGGCACTCATAACAAGATCCATATCTATTGACAAACGTCCTAACTATAAATAAATTTTTTATAATAAAGTTATAAGATGCAGATGAAAATATATTTTTCAGGAGTAATTTCTTAACATAAATTATAATAAAATAAAAAATAATATTTTTTAAAATTTAATGTATTTTAAACTGTTTTTAATAGCGCCATAAGAGACGGCAATGATCTCTCTCCTCCCCTCCCCCCTCTTCACTCCATTTAGTAATTAAACAAGCTGAAGCCTTGGCCATGATTGATTTAGAAATAATCCAATTATTTAAGTGCTCATCACGTTCACGATTATCCGCGCACTCAAGGAGGCTTTTGAGACCCCTTAATTCATTCTTCGTTAAACATTGTCATAATTTTATAATCTCTCGGCTCTAAGAGCATTTGTTATTCAATAAGCTATTCGTGTTTTTTTTTTTAATATTTAAAAATAATAATTTCTTTGAAAAATAGTGCAATCCGGAATTACTGTCTGGAGGTTTAGTTATGCTTATATTAAATTAATGTAATATAAAAAAACATAGTATTCATTGATATTCGATTGTAGAAATGTGCTTAAAATATGTAAATCATTATATTTATTTTTAAGCATGAATGTCCGTCTTTATTAATGTTACACATAAATGGTGTATATTATATGATAATTAAATAATAATAATAATAACAAAAGGCTTAGCCCAAACCCGAAGATTCGGTGTCGATACCACCAATCGAAATGTTAATCAAATACATAAAATACATATATATATATGTATATATGTATGTATATATATATATACATATATATATATATATATATATATATATATATATATATATATATATATATATATATATATATATATATATATATATATATATATATATATATATTCTATGGAAAATACTAGATGATTCATCCAAAAATAAAAAATAAACAAATTATACTTTCTCATATGGATTGACGAAATTTATAAAAATATTTAAAATTTGGGTAACTTCGAACTCAATGGTAGGGCTCTAAGCTTCCAATGCTAAAGCTTCGAATCTCGGCTCATGTCAGAAAAATTATTTATTCTGTTTCGTTGGCCATCGGGAGACCCTCCTGGGGCACACCCAGCCTCTACAAAGTGGGTACCCTTAATTAGATAATTAATTAAGGGGGAAAACCTGACGGTTGAGCGTGATACTGGCCCGATCCCCTCATTGCACAACTGTTGGCCTTGGAACAGTACTTTCCCTAAATAGTACTGAACCCAAGACCCTTCATGGGTTATAGTGGTACATTCTTTTTTTTTTTTTTTTTGAACTCATAAAAGATAAACTAATAAATTATATACACATTTAGAGAAAAGCCTATATTATACAACTTTCTTTCAGATAATTTTCCTGTAGAACGATAAGCCGTGGTGTTTAAAAGACAAGCCAGACAAAAAACATGAGACATAAAGTTTTTGAAAATATGCAAATTAAGTTAGAGAATATCTCGAAAGCTATAAGAGTTAAGAAAGTAATTAATATGTACTTTCCTCAAAAAATTTCTGTCAGCTTTAATTTTTTATGCTACAATGTTTCATCTGCGATGTCTCATTTTCAAGATATATCAGAAAATGTGCAAAAAGTGACCTTTGAGATGCCTCCTTTTCCATGAAGCGGATGGGGTAGGTGCGGGGACTTTTAGTATGCTTACCTCCTAAGTGTCCTCAACAAATTCTCAAAGTAATTGCTTGTCCATCCTCCATGTACTCTACGAGCCCTTTTTTGCCAATCATTGACTGGACTACAGGTTATGTTGTTGATTAGAAAACTGATAAGGACAAATCAACCTTTGAAATGGTAATTCAATTAAATCTGCATCACGTATATTACGTATTTAAACTTCTTTTATTTGTTTCTAATTAATTTTTATTAAATATTTGTGGATAATTATTGCCGATAATTATCCAGTAGCATTATGAAAATATGGTTGTAGCAACCACATCACTTGCCTAATATATTATTAAAGAAGATTGCATACATACAGTGAAGACCTTACTCTGTCATCTCAAAGACAACTCTTTAGACATGGAACAACATCCCGATGATTACAGACATAATATACTCCCTCAAGATGATTTGCATAAGTGAATTCCAATTCCAGGAGAGGGTATTCGACTGATGGAGCTCTATGTCTCCCCTCCCCATCACTACATCTCCTGGAATTCTGTATAATAATGCTAGGTATGCTGATAGCACCCTCATGGTTATTGGTAAATATCAAGGAGGCTTAACCGTCCTGGAGTTTGATGAATCTATCCAAGAACAGCAGCATTAAACTGGGTTCATTACCTCTTTGGATTATTAAAAATAAATTGCATTTATAGTTCTGTTCACCGGAGGTAAAGAATGCCATAACCATATTTTTTTATTAAATAATTTAGTAATTAAGTAAACAATTTTAATAACTCAAAGTTATGGAAAATCGGTTTCCTGAACAGATTAAAAAATTGACATAGTGTCCGAAGAAACAAACTTTAATAACACCAAGTTATGGAACATAGGCACCCCTGAACTAAGAAAAAAATGGTTTTCTTTACCTCTGGGCTACAGCGTTTTGTGTGGAGGTCTCTAAAGTATTGGAGAAAAAAAACCT
Source organism: Nezara viridula (assembly GCA_928085145.1). Taxonomy (NCBI): domain Eukaryota; kingdom Metazoa; phylum Arthropoda; class Insecta; order Hemiptera; family Pentatomidae; genus Nezara; species Nezara viridula. The sequence goes on along the minus strand of OV725077.1, from coordinate 28,250,992 downwards.
ATTTACTTTAGAATATAATATTGTACTTTTAAAAAGTACAATATTATATTCTATAAGTGTTCATTGTAATTGAAACCAACTCAAAATATTTTCTAACCTTACTTCTTAAAATATTCTTGATATTCTTTCGATTCAATTTATAAAAAAATAGCCACGGAAACTTTTAAAATAATGACTTCATTATATGAATGACTCTTTTCTTCACTCTCTGTTTTATAACTAATATGAGACATTTACTTAATAAAGAAATTATTCGGTATCTATTATCTATAAATTTTGTCCAACACTCATCATAGTGTATTCAAAAGGCCCTTTTATACGATTACGTTTCCCGACGATTTCTTGTATGAAATCACTTTGTTGGGATCAAGTTGGTATCCAACGTGTTGGATTTTTTTGGACAAAATTACAGCAGCGCTTCAGGTTTTCAAGAAACATTTAATTCTTTAAAACAATGTTCGTGTTTCACTATTTTTCTATTGTATTATTGCCAATGTGATTCTTATTTTCATTATATTATTTTTATCTTTAAAATGTTTGAATGGACCCATGACGTTTTTTGTCTCCTTTCTCGACTTTACGGCTATATGGGCCGGGGAATTATGGCGAGTTCAAAGTTCCACCTTAATTGATTTGAACTCTTAACCTTCGGTTTATCATCGGGTTGCCAAAGCAAAGTGTTTTACGCAACGCGTTGGCCCGCTCGACCACCCCGCTCCCATAAGTTCTAAAACTGATCTAAGTGATAAGGGACAGACCGTTTTTAAACGACACTACATTACATGAGGATCATTCCTTGCCAAATCATCCAGAGGCCGTAACCGACCTCCCTCAAATCTGAATGAAAAGTTGTAAATATTAAATAAACATACATGTAAGTAAAAATTACAAATTTTAGCCAATAATAACTACTATTTTTGAGAATTATGGGCATCAAAACTTTTGAAAATTTTAAAGTTTGGAAAGATATTTCCGTAAGCTCAAAACCAATTGCCCCCAATTGTTTGGTTTTCATTTGTAAAACCAATGTTTACAGACCTAGAGCTTTAAAAATATATTCATTTGTCAGTAATCCAATACAGAATCTGCTCATACCATAAGTTTTAACATTACAATTTTTCTTTATGTATAAAAAAATTCTTTAACTTAAGTTTTCAACTGACATGCCCATTAGGAGACGACTAAAGGGGAGCTGGATGAGTGATCTCCTTTCCTAAATTATGAAGTAGACCAAGACCAGGAAGAGGTACTGCCGGGTACTAATCATCTTCATGCCTTAAATGCCAACTTTCTTTACAATGAGATCACATCTGCTTATTGTCAATACTAGGACGGGTGTGGATAGAAGTATGAAGAGAGAAAAAAAAAGTTTTCAAAGTTATGATAAAAAAATCTAAAACCACCTGTAGCTAAAATCTCTCTCCAAGTACTCAAATATACAACCAAATATTTATGAAAACTGCATAAAATTTTCTACTAAATGCAAAAAAAAAAATATGATTGTGGGATTTTAAATTTGAAGAGTTTTATTACACTTTAAACTCAATTCAGTAAATTTTAAGTTGCTAGTTACAAATACAAGTAAAAATTGCTTCGTAAACTGAAAAATTGGAAGAGTATAAATGCAAAATTTTATAGGTTCTTCCAATTCTTTACTTATGTTAACTAAAATTGTCTTAATTTTTATTCACAAAAACGCCTTTTATTTTATTTTATTTATTTATTTTTTTTGGACCGTCTTGTCCTTGGACATCAAATGGGCAGACCGATTTTGGGCAACACTAACCCTTGTGGTTATAAAGCAACTACTTAAGTACAATTCCTAGAACAAAGCTCTGGTCAAGAAACTTGGCCCTGTAAAATGGTCTAGAGAAAATAACGTTTTTAATAAATAATTCACATATCATTATATAAATAGCCAAACACAAAACAGTTCAGGCCCTTTTTCTCCTCTATTATTCAACCGATTTTCTTCCTTATTTTTTTGTTTAGTAGTTATTGATGAGCTTTAGTGTTATCAATAAATAAAATATGAAATAGTTTATAAATAAATATATAAATGTTAGTTTGTTCAAAACAGCTAATCTCCGAAAGTTCTTTAGCGATTTTAATGAAACTTGGCTAAAGTCTAAAGAAACATTTATAATTTATGAATATAACATAATTTCCCGAAAACAAGCTGTATACATTTTTATGATGAATTCAGTATTTTATTTGCGAATAACTCAAAAATTACACATTTTTTTATTGATAATACCGATATTTATTTGAAAGTTTCCTGAATTCTCTACAAAATAAAAAAAAAATCATCGAAATCGAACTGTTTGTTGCGGAGATATATCATTTCAAACATTTAGTACTTTTTCTTTTCCAAAGTCGATTTCCTCTCTTTTGGTTTTTGATAAATCGAAAACTTTAAATTTATTATATATTACGGAGTATTTACTCATAAATAAAATTTAAAAATAAATTCTATTGTTACACTCATTCTTAACTTAAATAATGTACAAACAGTAGTTAATAGAACACGAATGAGAGTGAAGTACTGACGGGAGCTACTTTAAATAAAAGAATTTCAATTCCAAGAATTAATTTAAGTTTTTCTGACTCAATACTTCCATTCGAATTTCAAAGAACAACGTTCTTATTAATAGCTGCATTTGCTATGACCATAATCAAATCGCAGGGTCAAACTGTTGAAAAAATGTGTGTCCAGTAATTTCGCATGGACAATTATATTTAGCAGCAAGTAGAGCACGTTAAAATTAAAATTAAAATTTTGAAATTTATATTTCAAATGGCAATGGTCAAGGCTATATTCTAAACAATAACACAACATTATTTTCAGAGAATTTCTGCACAAAAATGGATTTAATCTTAGTTGAAATTGCTAATTTAAATTTAATTTTTACTTGCTTAATCATAACATTAATTTATTGTGATAATAACACACATAAATTAAAATGGAAATTAAATATTTTGAATGAGTCTATTTTGTATTACTTATAAATAATTTATAATAATAAATCAGGATTTTTAAATCGTGATTTGCTTTTTATTTATTGAATTCATTTTTAATTTAATTATGTTTTCCTCAAATTTTTACCACTGGGAGACTTACACTTGGGACCACTGGGAGAACACTAGTCTTAAGAAATAGGTTAAATTTATAACATATATACACGAAATACTTGTTTGTGGTAAAGAATACGCCGCAGACACCGACAATTGCCATTCTGAAGAGGGAATTCAATTACTAAAACAAACAGCTGGCTGCTATATATTTATGGCTGCAGCAGGCACACCCCCCCCCCCCCATGGGAAATATAACCCATCATTTCTTCCGCGGGAGCTGGAGGGAGGTGAGCTGTCTAATGTTCTTCTGTCCCTGATAGTTGCTAAATATTCAGCCGGTATTCTCATGTTGCGGCTTCGTTTCAATTGTTTCCATATCTCCGACCGAACTTTCTCTCGGTTGGTTGATAACATAATAACAGGCCGTTCCTATTCACTGGGAGTCGTGAAGGTCAGGTATGAAGGTTGTTCGGAATATTCTTGTAGTCCTCATGAGTACTCACGTAGTTTCACTGAGTATTTCCAAAGCGAATTCTAGAATATTTTACTTTTTTTTTTCAATCACTTTATTTTTTTTTATTTTATAGCTTCCCTTCTGCGACACAGTCCGGTACCTTGGTTTTCTCCTAGACAGACGACTAACGTGGAATCCGCATACTAGACTGAAAAGACAGGAACATAACCGACGTTATGGTCCAGCTATATAGACTACTTAATAGAAAATCTAAACTTTCTATTGAAAACAAACTACTGATCTACAAGACAATATTAAAACCCATGTGGACCTACGGACTAGAACTGTGGGGGACAACCAAATTTTCTAACATCAAACGCATTCAATCCTTCCAGTCCAAAGTCCTCCGTACAATAGTCGATGCTCCCTTTTATGTCTCTAATAAAACCCTGCACAATGACCTTAATATTCCATTTATTCTTGATCTTATCCCAGAAAAATTCTCCAAATTTCATCAGAACCTTACCCATCACCCTAATCCCGTAGCACAATCCCTATCTAGCACCACTCATCCCTATAATCCTCCTCGCAGGCTGAAACGGCAGTGGCCCCGTGACCTTTTGTAACATGTATATACTGGAGTTCTGGCAATGGCCAGATTCTCCACTCAAGTCATGAGTGTCCGTGATTGTAGCGCCCTTACTCAATCTCCGCTGGCTTTCAATGCCAGTGAAATGGTTGAGGAAGAAGCGCAGGGATCTCCTAAAACCTTGCTTTCCCTCCACGTGTGGGGGGATAAGTATGGTTCGGAGTTCCTATGGCCGACTGTAAATAGTGTAATAGATATGCCTGCGTTTTTTTTTTTTTCTCACTACGATATTTTATTTTGTTCTTTTGTAGCTTTATATTATTTGAAGTTAGCTTATTTTTTTTATTTATTTATTTTTCTTAATTTGTAAATATGGTGTGAATGTGCTCTCAGAACTCTATTATAAATGTCCTTTATTGAGACAGATTGTAATATTTATCAATAAACAAAAAAAAAAAAATTTATTTTATATATTTTTAAAAATATTTATGACATTTACAACTGTATTAGAATATAAATTGTAGCATATTTTAAATCTGATATTTTGGGTGATGTACAGACATTTAAAAGGCGCTTTTAGGCTTCAAAGACTGATAAAATAGACATACACGAACGTTTAACGAGATTCCTTTTTCATTACAGAACAACTCCAAATAAAACTACCAATAGAACCCCAGTGGAAATTATTTTTACGCTCCAATTACGAACTCGTTTCATTTTGATGAAACCAGACCTATCTCGAGATCTGGAAGTCGAACATGGAAAAGTTTCGATGTTGGTCAGACTGTGTGGGTGATGAAATATCCTACTACCAGAAAGAAGACGTACATGGAAGGAGTCGTCAAATAATGTATATATAGATCGATCTATTTTGTCGAGGTTAAAGGAAAAACGCTCAAAAGACATGCTGAGCAACTACGTGATAGACGGATGAACGCAAGACGATAACATTTTTAATTTTTTTTTTAATGGGAGATGTAGCATATTCTAAATCTGATATTTGGGTATTTTAGGAGTGTAAATTAGTTCATATTTTCTATTGCAATTTAATTGTCTAAATCATATTGTTTTAAAAAGAACATATGTTTTTATCAGTTATGATGTAAACAAGCTTTTGGATGATTTAATAAAATAATTAAAATATTTATTTAGCACTCTAATAATATGTCTACATAAGTAGATCACGAGACCAACTCCTTTTCGAATGCCTTAGAGGGTTATCTGGGATCGAAGAGGAAGCGACGCTAGAAAATAGAGATTCGGATAGTTCTTAAGTTTATTATGGAAGGATAGGTATCTGGATTGGGCCATATCGGAAACATTAAGGCCATTATGGATGGTTTTATTTGTAACAAAGTAGGGAGCATTAATGATTTTACGAAGGATTTTGGATTGTAATTATTGGATACGAGAGGAATTCGATGGTTTAGTGAAGCACCAAAGCTCTATTCCGTAAGTACAAATAGGCCTTATATTCATAAATATGAATCGTTTGTAATTAAGTGAAAGTTTAGAGCGTTTGTCTACTAAGTGTTGGAGTAAGCAGAAACATCGAGCAGTTTCTTGTCGTTTCAGTCTTGTTTGAGGATTCCAAGTGAGACGTTTGTCCAGGTGGAGTGTAAGATATCGTATTTGTTCAACAGGAATAAGGGGGGTATTATTAAAGGATACTGTAGGACAGTAAGTCATGGATTTACGACTGAGGGTTAAGGTAACTGTTTATTATTATAGTTATAACTTTTTACGTTTTTAAAATTGGTATGCGCCACTTTTTCATATAATTAATTTTTGTTTGATACCTCATTCATCAAAATCCATCGCTCCTAAGAGCCGAGAAAAAAATAATACTCTCGGATTATATATTGTAAATTCCCATATTAATAGAACCAAGTATGACGCCAAACTGGATTATATTATTGGGAAAATGTACTCTATAAAAGTCCCTATTAATATGCGCTGAAACTTGTTCACTCATTTAACATGTTACTTAAATTTAAATATAAATATAGATTTAAAATTTTTATAGTACACGATTCTTATGTTTTATAACTCTCTTTTATCCGGCAGTAAACAACATCTGGTTTTATCGCCTGACATCTCAACTATTAAATCGCTGGAGTGAATACTTAGCTGTGTTAGATATTAGAACTTTTATCAATTATTCTGTTTTACTTTCCTACTGCTAGTAGCTTATGTAATTTTAGAAATATGTTATGTAATTAGGTAAATTTTTATATGCAGTTTGGTATTTTTCAGAGACCTCTTAGTCCAAAAACGCATTTGCGGCCGACGTTTTAATCCTTTATCAGAGCTAAGTAATCACATGATAAGAACAACTCCAATAAAAAAAGAAAGAAGCACTATATTAACCTAAAATTATATGAAAATGGTGATGATAAATCAAACATAAAATATGATGGTATAAATAAATATAAAAAGAAATTGGGGTAGCTTAGTGGTACTGTACTGAGCTTCTATTGCTTGGTTCCAATGCTTCGAATCCTGGCTTATGGCAGAAAATTTATTTATTTCATTGGCCAAGGGGCGTAGACCCCCCCCCAGCCTCTATAAAGTGGGTACCCTTAATTAAATAAATTGATTGGGGAAAAACCTGGCTGTTGAGCGTGATCTCGGTCAAATCACCTCCTTGCACAACCGTAACCTAATAAACAGTGCTTTCCCTAAATAGTACTGAATCCAAGACCCTTGATGGGTTGTAGTGGTACAGAATTTTTTTCAGCACGAATAAAAAAAAGAAAGTTATATAACAGAATATTGACAACACTTAAATTATTTAATGAAATATATATATATATATATATATATATATATATATATATATATATATATATATATTTTTTTTTTTTTTTTTTTGCATTGCAGGCCATGTAGATCTTTTGCCGCCTTAACAAGCCTGCTCCATCTCTGCTTGTCTTGGGCTATTTCTTTCCAGTTATCTGCACGTAGCTCTATTGCATCTGTTGTTTATTTTATCTATCCATCTGATTTTTGGCCTTTCACTTGCTCTTTTGCCTTCTATTGAGGCTTCCAGATGGATTGCTACGAGCTACATGCCCCGCCCATCTTAACCTCTGTGCCTCAATATCATGGGATATTGACTGACTGGATTCCGTAAGCAGTTCATTATTGGTCTTTCTTCTCTATGTATTCCTACTCTTATCTCGGATTGCTCCGGTTATCGTGCGAGAGTCCAGTTCTCACACCCATGTATTAGTACTGGCTTTACCATAGCACACTCTTACACACTCTTATAAATTATAAATAGACTAGTATACGTAACTAATGAAGAATTAAAATAAAAATATTATAAAAATAAGGAAAATCCCTAAAAAATGAGAAAGATTATATTATAAATTTTATTCGCAAATAAAGAATAAATAAATAAATTTATAATTAATTGTAAGAAATAAACAGTGAAATAACTTAGTTATGAGATATAATATTCAATAATATTAGTCGGAGGAATAGATAGTAAAATAATTTATTATAAGATACGATAAGATATTTCCCTTTATATAACTTATGTATAACACATTTAATATAACTTATGTATATTATTGGAATATATGGCAGTGAAGATGTCATTATTTTTCCTGTTTAAGAGACACAGCTGTGGCGCATTTGTAGCCAGCTTTAATAGCTCTTCTGCTGCTGCCTTGATTAACGTCTGCTACAGTTCTTCACTTCTTTCTCATTATCTTTTTTTTTTCTTCCTTTTCCTACTGGTTTCATCTGCAGTCGTTATTTCGTGTTTCTAATCGCCCTCGTCTGTATATTGTTCTTTGTATTCGAGGCAGTTCTTTTATACAGCTGCTGTACAGTAGTTACTTTGAATTATTACGCTTTCATGGATGTGACATTATTCACGCCTTTATTTATTTTTCAACTTATTATGAGCTCGTTAATTAAAATTATTTATAACTTAGTGACAATCTCAAATGTCTTGGAACATTTTGGTTTTAATTGTTTAACGATTCTTGTAAAAATGTACTAAACAGATTTTTTGTTATGTCTGTTATGTCAGAGAATATAATCCTTGACTCCCTGGGAATTATCCATCGCCATGTGCATGGATAGAGAGTTTGTTCATGGGGAGAGGCACGCGTGTTTTACAGCATTTTAACGTTATTTATTGACCACGTCCACTGCACTTTATGTATTTGTATGCATGTTATGAATTAGGTTAGGAAAAGAGGGGAGAAAATCTAGGGAATGAGAAAAATGTATAGAGTGAGAGAAGGAACAGAAAGGGATGTATAATGCTAATAAATGAACGAAAGAAATAGTAAAAATAAAATAAATAAATTAAAAAAAATAAATAAAAATATAGGAAAAAAATTATGATAAATATATATATATATATATATATATATATATATATATATATATATATATATAGATAAAAAAAAAATTGTATATTATGCTCATACATGTTGTTCTTATTTTTTTAGGTTTTCTTATTTTCTTATTTTTTAGGTTATTTTATTTTATTGTCTATTGTATATACTTTTGATTATTATCTTGTTCTATTTATTTTATTTTTTTGTACATATAGTGTGAATGTCATCCTACCTCACTATAACCAATGTCCAACAGACAGATTGTTATAATACTCAATAAAGAAATTTAAAAAAAAAAATACTATATAATTGTATATTAGTTTTGGAAAATTGTTTATAGCGATTAATAAGTATGCTGTGTTTAAAGCAACCCAATGGGCAGCACCCTTTTATGATAATAAAGTGATTCTCTCTCTCTTGAATAAAATAACATTCTGTAATTTGGACAATGGTTGCAGGAAAGCATGATCACATTCACACTATATGTACAAAAAAAAAGAAGTAAAAAAATAACAACTAAATAATAATAAAAAAAGTATATTCAATAAATAAAATAAAATAAATTAAATATAAGTAAATAAAAAAACACATAAATACCTATAATATACACTATTTACAATCAGGCGAGGGAACTCTGAAGCAGGCTTGGCCCTCTAACAATGGAAGGAAAAGCAGGATTCTGGGAGATCCCTGCGTTATTCTTTCAACCGCGTCACTGGTGCTAAAGGCAGTGGAGATTGATCGAGAGCGCTGTAGCCACATGTACTCATGTCTTGAACATTAAACATAAAATGTGAAAACTTAACTGAACATGGCAGTAAAAAAACGCTTTGAAATTGAGAATACTATTTATTAGTTTATTTTGGTTCATTATTTTCGAAAATTACACTTTTGATAGATTAACAAAATATAAATTTAACTTCTCATTTATCTCAAAATTTAAGGTTTGTGTTTTAAGTAATACTATACAAAAATTAATTAAAACAATCCGCCCCTGATCGATGTAAACTATTATTATATTTATTTACCATTCTTTTGTCTTAGCTGCGTTATAGAAAAACTAAATTCAATTTATTTGTTTTATATTTGGCACAGATCACCCCAGGAGAATTCTCAGAACTTGAAAATATCGACCGCCATTTATTTTTATAGAATGGCAGCTTAGTGGTTCTGAGCTCCCATATTTTATTCATATGTTGAAATAAAGTGAAAATAATGTTTTAAGAACATATCTTAGTTTTTTAAAAATTATAAATGACATAACATACCATCATTAATAATTTTTTAAGTATTCATTAAATTTCTTTGTATTTATTTATTTTTTTACATTTAAATTAAATCCTAAAGCCCGATGTACTAGAATTTGAACCAGTTTATTTTTGTTTTTTTAATTTGAGCTATTTTTTCTAATAAATAATGAAAAAATTAGAGATAAATAAATAGCCGACTGATTAATTATATGGATGAGACAAAATTTTTAGGACTTTCAATCAAGAAGTTTTTATTATTAAGTTAGCCGACGTTTCAGTCCAAATATGTGGGTCCTCCTCAGGGCTAAAAATTACAAAAATTAAAATAACATCAGTAAAATAATACATATGAAAGCGTAGGACTAATCAGAGTGAAGAATAACAGTAACTATACTCTTAAAATTTTATAAGTATTATTTTTCTCTTGTTATTTTATATTTAGTAATTTTTAGCCCTGAGGATTTTTAGCCCTTCATGTTTGGATCAAACTTAGGCTAACCTAATAATAAGAACATCTTGACAGAATGAAAGTCATGAAAATTTTGTTTCATCCTTAAAAAAATTATTTTATATTAATTTTTACTTCGGTTGAAATGGCTCATTGATTATGATACTTGGAGGAAATTAATTTCTTCTCTTTCTTTGACATCTGGTAAACTGTTTAAAGTAAGGACCCTCAATTCAATCGTGCATTGCTTTTTATAACTGTTGGTCAACAACAGATATTTGTATTGACCAATACCCGGGTTTTAGTGATACTGTTTTTTTATAAGAGATTTAAGTTTAGTAGCTAAACTACACTTATTTTGCGACCACACCTAAAAGAACAAGCATGATTGAAATGTCGAGGCTCGTTCATCCAAATAGAGAGACATTTTTTCACCCTACCAAATTTGGAACTGCTTTCGCTGCAGACCTTGTTAAGCATTCTTTCTTCCGTTTTTGTCAGCCCTCCCCCTCTCTCTAATCTTAATGTGACAAGAGTGTCCTTCGGGGTGAAATTAATAGCTCCAATTATGCTCCTTTTAATATATAATCCATAAAGACAAAACATGTAAAATAGGAGTTATAAAAGGTTATATCCACGTTCCTATTATATATTTTACTAAATCATTTCATTTAATATTTACTAGTAACTCTTCATCTGTGTATTTTCAATCTTTTTTTTTTTTCTGTTGGCATTACAGACCATGTAGATCTTTTGCCGCCTTAACAAGCCTGATCCATCTCTGCCTATTTTGGGCAATTTCTTTCCATTTATCTGCACGGATCTCGAGGTTATTGTCGAGCAGATATATTTGAATTTGTCTAATCTCGGGAATGATTTTCTTTCTAGGCAGATCTTGTTATTGGGGTGTAGTTTTCGGCTTATTATCATATATTTTGTTTATCTTCATTTAGTTGTTGGCCTATCTACTCTCCCTCTCTTATCAGAGTCTTAGCGAGTTTCTCAATGTATTTTAGATCACTTCCAAGGACAGCTACATCATCTGCGTTTACAAGGATTTTATGTGTTTCAATCTTTAAAAACAAAAAAAAAAAACGATATTTGAATGGTGTTTATATCAAAGACAGACAACTTTCATTTTTTAAAAATCCGAGAAAATGCGAATTTTTGTAACATAGTTTGAATCCATTCTAACGATTTTTTTTCATGATTCAACTTGAACATATTTAAATAGTGTAACCAAGATTAAGAAAGCACTGGAAACAAAACAAACTCTACTCTCTTTTGTTTCCGATGGCAGATGACTAATGGATATTTTAGCATGTGCATGTGCTCTTACATCTTATTGTATCTTGACTATCTTTGGATGTGGCATGCCATAATATTGTATATAAAATAAGTATCTTTTTTTTTGTTATTTGTATTATCTTAACTATCTTAAATATCTTTCTTTTTAACTTTAATTGTATATAGTAATTATGTTTGAGTTCCCTCCTTTTCCTTGTATTTTATTTCTTTTTATTGTACATAGTATTAATCCTGTAAGTATTTCTTTTTGTAAATAGATCTGTTAACTTTTTTGCTGCTTTATAAAAATTATCCAACCTAACCCCTTCTCACCTGAGCTAGCATGGTTGAGTAAATATGTAATGATGGCCATTAAAGGGTAAGTACTTTCTGTTTTCTAATTTATCTCTTTAGAGATGAAAGGCTGTTAAGCCAGGCGCCCAACAAATAAAAATTATATTTATTAAAAATTATTTTATTATATCTTTTATTTTATCCTTTTTTTTGGTCATAATAGAATCCTTAAAAACAGCTAGAATTGGACCCGTAAAACAAAATTTGGCTTTTTCTCCACATTATGAAAATGGCATGTGTCCGTCTTTGATATGAGCCCACTCATTTAAATTAAAAAAAAAAAAAAAAGACTCTAGAAATCTGTAAATCCTAACCATCGTAACGTATCTAGTTTAATATAATTTTAGATTGATAGGGAAATTGACATATGAATATTTAGAGTTTGTGTAGTAGTGTACGGTACCTATCACACTCTGAACGAAAGTCAACACCCGTATTTTGATATGTACTGATACATTGGACGATACATGGAACGAAATTTATTTGCCTGCAGGTTCAATGTTTAGTGAAAGGCCTCAATTATTTCACGTAGTTTAAATGTACGTATATATCAAATTTCCTAAAAATCTACCAAAGTTTTAGGGTGGGTTGGATTTACCGATTTCTGTGGATTTTTTTTTTAAATTAAAATAATTTTTTGTTTTGTCTCTTTTAGCTTTTTAAGTATTGATAATTTATCCTATATATCATTTCTAAAAGGTGTTTTTTTTTGTCGGTACGCCGTAACTTCGTCAATTCCTCATCAAATCCAATGATTGACCACTCATTTTGAAGATATTCTTCTCCTTCACATGCGAAAAATAGTCACATTTCCCTAAAATTTCTAGAAAAAAAGTTATGGAGAAAAAGAAACTTTATTTACCAATGAAGAATGCATTTTTTATTTAGTTTGCACCCATGATAATTAGAAAGATTACTAAATTACCTACAACACAAAAAAAAATCGTAAAATTCAGACAATTATTAACAAAGATAAAGTCCATTAGTTTTGGTATACTTAATAATGTCTTCCTTTTTAAGGATTTTCCATTTAGGAGTAGAATAGTCTACTAAATTTTTTTTCCCTGACTTTTATATTAACTTTATTATTTCTTAAAGACATTTGGTTGTTCTTAAATTTTATTTTTTACAAACTTTTCAACAAAATTTTCTGCTAATTTTCCGCACGGGCCAACTAGTATTATATACATGTGATCGAATTCTTAAGCAAAATATGGTATTCAATCAACACAAGTACAATAATTTGTCAGTATTTTGAGCCTAAACTGTTTTAAAACACTCACGAGATCTCACTACAAAATTTAGACCATTAGATATAACAATACTGTTAGTACAAAATGTCGTATTTGCCAATTTTATTTGTTTATTCTCTTTGCGCCGAAGGTGACATTTTGTATTCTGCAACTGCAATAAGTGTTCTACTAAATTGGAAAATAATAGAGGTATATAAAGTATGAAATTATATTCATAACTCAGTTTTTAAATACAACCAGTAGCGATAAATATCGGTTCAGCTGTTCGCTCGAAAAATCGTTACAATTTTTAGCGAATTGATCAAAAACATTTAATTGAATAAAGTGATAGCGTTTTTAGTCCCAATCGTTTCAAAATACTCACGTAATTTCACGGAATAAGTTAAGCCATAAATATTAAAAATCGATCCAGCCGTGCGCTAAAAAAATCGTATTATATATTTTATAGAAGGGTAATTAGCTGACTGATCAATTATTATAATGAAATAAGTTGTCAGAATTTTAATAGGTTAGCCGACGTTGTCACCCAGGCCTGAGGATGACCCACATGTTTGGGTCGAAACGTCGGTTAACCAAATAAAAATTTTTGACTGTAAATCCTGAAAATTCGTTTCATTCTATATACCTTATAGTGGGTATACAAGTACATATAATTCTTGCGTTGCTTCGCTTTCAAAACACTACGAATTATAATTTTAACGAATAATTTGAGACATTAAACTTAAAAATCTATCCAGCCGTTCGCTTAAAAAATCGTTACATACTTTGCATTTTTTTTTACACTCAATCAAATCATTATCTACACTTTCTCTATTGATTATTGTATCAAAATTCTTACTCATATTAATGAGCATTTATCGACAAAAGTTGACACATCATGAGTTTAGTGTCAGACATTTTGTTTCAAAATATACAGTTTATCCTGCTAAGTTTAACTTTTAATCCACGATCCAGAGATGACATAATATGGAGCAGAGGTAGATAAGGGCCCTAGATCTGCACGGCCCTACCGCGGCGCGCTCGGCTGTGAAGGAAGATAAAGCTGTCACTCGCAGCCGCGCGCACTGGCTTTGACAGCGCCTTTGAAATCGCTACCATTGTTTCCTTCCTTATTAGCCCTCCTCTTCCTTACTTCTTCTTTTCTTACTTCACTGCTGTTATAATTAATTATATATGACTTCGGTTTTATATTAATGTTTAAATCCAAGCATATATATTTTGTTCCCGTACTTTTATGGACGCAAGGGACAGAAAAAAGTTTAATTTAATAATATTTAAGTGATTTTATTTAAGACTGATGTTTCATGATTGTTCGTATTACTGTATAGATAGTGTTATATCAATTCCATCAACTTCCAGCCATTACTTTCGGTTACGCAAATATATTTTCTTAGACACAGCTATAGTTAAAAATCTGGTGCGTTCACTTTGCGTTTAGTAAAATATAAGACCCCTTCTTGGGAGATTTTATACAAATATTCAGGATGGGCTTTACAATAACTGGTAAAACCGTAAATGGAACCAGTTACTTTAAGGAACGGCCTCTCATTTTCCTGCTCTCCACCCTGACGCTGCCCTTTGATGTCTGCAGATGTGTTCAGTGTCAGCATATTCCATCTTTTCGGTACCTCATAACAATTTTAAAAGCTTGTTTACTATATTCAATACATAGCAACACACACAAACACACCATTTTTTGAGACTTATATGGACTTAGAGGACATCCAAATGTGCATTTCGGTTGAAAACTCGGATTTGAAATTATTTACGATCACAATATTTTCCCTTACAATATATTTCATGTATCGGTGGGAAATAGTAAAAAAAAAGGCTCGATTTGTTTCAAAATTGCAACCTCTCCAATAATTTGACGATTAAATGTTACCGCAATTATATATCTAAGTTGAATGTTTTATTGCGAGTCGAGTAGAAAGAATGTGACCCGAAAATTCCTGTTAAAAAGTAAAAAGAGATTTTTTGTCTAGTATATAAAAGAAAAAGAAGAAAAAAGTACTGCATTTTATGATATAGAAGTTATATGGAGCATAGGGAGATCTGAAATTTTGGTGATAGAAGTTCACCTTTGGAAGTATGAATGTAATTGAGTAGGACAGATAATATAACTTATTCAAGTAAAATAATTTCATTTTTAATTATTTTACATTTTTGTTTACAAAAAATTTATTTTATAAAAAACAATTATGCCGGACAGATAATTTTTTAATTAAGTGCGCTTTAGAATATAATACACATAATTTACTGATCATGGGTGATAAGATGGGGTATTTTTTTTTTTAAATTATTTTTTCCAACGTTTCAACCCCAACCTGTGGGTCATCTTCAGGGGTGGTTTGAGCACTGAGGGTGTTCAAGTACTGACCAGGGATGGTGGATGACCCTTTGTATGAGTTGAAACGTTGGTATATATAAAATTTAAAATAAAAAAAAGACTGCGTCCTGAATATTTCACACATGATATGTAGAACAGTTGACTAACTTCCTTCAATAATTTACTGAATACTTTTTTCACCATAGTGTAATTGAAAATGGTATGTGTTCGCATTTAAACAATTTATACGATATTTACATTGAACTTGGATGCGGGGTGACCCATTCTCTGTGTATTTTTCGATAATCGATTTTCATTTATCGATAATTATACAGCAGGCTATCGATAGTGTGTACCCTCGCAACGTTTGCCCTTTGCGATAGAGATTATAGCTTGTGCTCTGTTATCTCCTGCTGTGCCATAGCGTTTGTTATTGCTCGTGCTGTTTACCTCATCCCGAACCCCTCTATCCCATATTCCCTTCGTCCTCTGATCTAACTGTATTTACTAGTTATTTGCATGGTAATTGAGTGAGATAGCCTTTGATATCAACTTCGCTCGGTTCATATTGCTGAATTATCCAATATTTCAAAGCTCTTGTGGTGTATAAAGTGGAAAAGCAATATGCAATACAGCATTAACTCTTTGCTGCATTTATGAATTAATTTGTTTACGTATTCTGTTAGAGGTACATGGTAATAGTGTAAGTTATTTTTGTTAACTTTGATGTATTTAAAGACAACTTCATTATTATCTTTAAATTGTTCAGTGCATTATGGCATATAGTTCGAAAATTGGAGTCGCTTAATTAGAATGGATTATTTTTTTTAACTGGTCATTTGTTTAAAATTTCAATGAGAAAAGTAATTATTGGAAGTTTTATTTCCATACTATCGAAAATTAATATAAGTCTCAAAAGACAAATGAAATTAAAAAACAAAAAATGTTAGCTCGATACTTTTATAGTAGTAAATGATTTATTGTTATTATGGATTTTTTTTTTTATCTATAATTATTTATACAATTTATTTTAGGTAAAAAATTAACATGTTATTAATTTTTAGAAAAATACATTACTTTCTGTTTATACACATCTCCATTTTCTATTTCATCTGTTATAAACATTTCAACAATTGCTTTTTTGGGATTTTAGAAAAGCTTTAGAACAATCCAAGTAATTTTCAGGACCTAAAAAAAAATAATGCTTCTCATAAAGTAGATAAGTCTATCATAACTGCTTGATCTTATTACTACAATGTAGTTCATAATCATTATATTAGTTTGAATTGCTAATTCATATTATTTGTTGAAATGAATTTTCAAATGTTGATTTGTGTTTAAAAAAAAAAAAAACTTTGTGTGTCCACTCACACGACTTTTCTTCATATTTTAGAAAAGTTTCTTTACCTTTACATGTGTCCATAAAGAAACAAAAAAAAAAGTTGAATTAGATTTATTTCTCTGAAAATTGATCAAAAAAAAAAGATTTAAGTACGATTTATTTGATAAACTAAAGCTATGTAAACCGGCTTAAGATAGATCAGTGTAAAAATTTCATAAAAAAATGTAAACATTTTAAATTAACTAATTTCATGAGAAAACGTCACATTTCTGAGAATTTTCGAAGATAAAATATTTGTAAGTTGCGATGAGATGAAGCGATTTAAGAAGTTTTAGGCGGATTTTAATAATTTGATATAAAGGGGTCTCTGCCTCTTGCTATTAACAAAAGCTGAAACTGTTAAAAGTTAAACATAAACAAAATAAACAATTAGAAACCATCCCTTGTAAATGGGTTCCAAGTTATAAAAATGAGTATACTAGACTTATTTCACATCTTTGTTTCATTTTCAAAATAATTTAAAATTCTCATTCTAATCAACAAATTTATTCATTTATTTCATTTTTTCGTGTTGGAGGTAAAAAAAAATTGTTTTGATCAGAATCGAAAATTTTAAGTCGCGTTTTACGTTTCAGATATCAAGGATCAAATTTGGTTTGGTGTTTATTTGCCTGTCTGTAGTTCTAATCAATGTAGCGGACTTATCACTTACTACCGTTTATTCGACTTTGATGAATATTTTCAAGTATTATGTGGGTTGGTGTTTTGATGTCCTCATATCAATTCCATTTAATTCTATGCAGCACTTCCGCAGTTTTTTTTTAGATATGCCAATATTTTACAAACAGTTCGTTCGATTTAGCCCAAAGTTGGACAAAACGTATTGGTAAATAAATAATGTATTATCAATCGCATTGAATTCTGTTAACTACTTTCTCATATAATGGTTGAGGAAGAAGTGCAGGGATCTCCTGAAGCCTGGCTTTCCCTCCACGTGTGGGGGGATAAGTATGGTTCGGAGTTCCTATGGCCGACTGTAAATAGTATAAATAGGTATGCTTGCGACTAAGATGTTTATTTTCATTACTTTTTTTTTTCTCACTATGTTATTTTACTTTGTTCTTTTGTAGATTTATATTATTTGAAGTTAGCTTATTTTATTTTATTTTTTTAATTTGTAAATATGGTGTGAATGTGCTCTCAGAACTCTATTAAAAATGTCCTTTATTGAGACAGATTGTAATATTTATCAGTAAAAAAAAAAAAAAAAAAAAAAAAAAAAAAAAAAAAAAAAAAAAAAAAAAAAAAAAAAAAAAAAAAAAAAAAAAAAAAAAAAAAAAAATTTCTCATATATGTGAGCGCAAACGTATTTTCCTTGATACGTCAATATCTCTAAAACCACACTTTCGATTTGGCTCAAATTTGGAGAGAAGTTAGGGATTGATAAACACATAATCAAGTATGTATTTACTACTTAAAAAAAAATATGTTTGAAAACGGCTAGTTTGATTTCACTCTAACTTGAAAGAAATTTGAGGACCAGTTTAGAAATTATCTGGTAAGAATTTCATTTGATTCTATTCAATAATTAAAATTAATATAAATAACTGTTAAAATATTTTAATATTCAGTTTTCGTGTAAATGTTTGAGTTTCCTTTCTTATAAAAAGAGTCGGTGAGAATCTGACGGTATTAAACTAAACATTTGCGTGCTTTAGATCACTATTTCATCGAGATGTTGCGGGGCGATAGCAGCCAGAGATGTTGAACTCGATAGCTCCCCAACCCCCCCCCCATCCGCAGAAAAATTATGAAAGTATAAAACTCTTTTTGATTAATAAGGCTAGCTTTGATGTTTCAATTCGTTCGTGCCCTGCTACCTTGATAACTCACTCCCGATCCCCACTCTTGTTTTATTCGGATTCCTTCACGTCAACTCCGATAAGATATTTCAGAAAAATTGCGCCAAAAACATTAGTTTCACGGTGTCAAGAGGTTTATCTCTAATCGCTCTTTGGCTTCGTGTGTAAAAATCACTTGGTGGCATGCCAGGGGGTCTGGTGTGGATATTAATGTTTTACTCTTATCAACTTCGAAAAATGAATTATTTTGTCAGTTGCATGTTATTTTTACCTCTAGTTATAGGCAAAGCCTTAATTATATATAAATGCTATCTCAGCTATTTTTATGATTTTTGTTATTTAGTATAGCAATAATAATGGGTAATAATTATTTTAAATAAACTATAACTATAACAATGCAGTATATACAATTAAAAAAACTCTGCAAATTATTTCACAATGGTTTATCATCTGCAAACAATTATACATCTAAAGTAACATTACCTTCCGAGTTACAAAGAAAACAAAACAAAAGGTGATTTCAATTATTGGACTAAACTGTTCCTCTTTAATCATTAGTAATATGCTAAAAAAAAAATAGCATTAGTTCAGTAACACATTTAAAATTTAAAACCCAAACCAAGGATATAACATTTGGAGTAGAACACATAAAAAAAAAAACCGGAGACCATACCTTTGCTCCTAATTGTCCGATTTTAACGATTTTTTTTTTTTAGGAAATTTCGTGAACTTTAAAAAAAACTAATACAATATCAACAGAAACATAAAAACTTTTCGAGTTATTCGGAATTTAATTTTACCATCCCTCGTAACTTTTTTTACAGCTTCTTTTCATTGAAGTATGTTATATAGATAAATTTAATTCGCGTTGAGAAAATGACTTTAGCGAAGTTTCATTGAAATCTGTACATTCGTTAAGGTGCTACAGTCTATAGCAACGCAGGTTTTTCGGCCGCCATTTTGAAAGTTAAAGGCGGAGAGTAATGTCGATGAAGGAGGAACATCCTCGGGTGACCTCTGATTTTATATCAAAATTTGAAAAAAAAAATTGTCTGGTCAACTAGAAATTACTTTTAATTTTCTTTAATACATATTCTCTTTAACATTTTGAACCCAGCCATGAATTTTTGTAAGGTGATTTCTTTTATTTATTGAGTAATGTAACATTCTATCACATGGACAATTGTTATAGTGAGGTAAGATCACATTCACAACATTTATACAGTCTAATAACATTGCTGCGTTGGTCCTCCAGATTTGGAGGTTGGACACAGGGCTGATAACCTTATCCAGTAAAAAACAACAGCAAGATAGGGACGTATGCAAAATGTTTTCAACCATTCAGATTAAGGAGGAGTGATTTTTATCGCGTCTGGTTATTATAAACTATGTGCTCCCTGGATATCATCTACCTAAGAAGAGAACCAAACGATTACAGCTTATGTAACGAAAGAACAGCCCCAATGCTGCGAGAAGACTAATGGTGGAAGTCAAGAGTTAAGAGGCGCTTAAAAAAAAAAGTTCCTTTGATTTCATTATCCATTCACCTCTCATGAGTACACTTCCATTTCCACGTGATTTCCTTATAAATTATTTACGATAAATTTTGAAAAAATATATTTTATAGAGAATATTTTTATAGACATTTTTACATAACTAGTTAGATTGTGAAAATTTTGTATTTATTTTTAACTAAGAAATCAAAAATATTTTTCCGTTTCTTAATATTGTTCATTTTTAGCTGGAAAAGTTATAGAAATGTACCTATGTAATGAAGGCTCCATGTCTAATGAATACAAATTATTATAAATCCAGTTGTTCAGATATTTTCATGTATATACATATGCACATAAACAATGTTTATAGTTTCCAAACAAATATATTATTTATTTATTAATACATAACATAAAAATTAAATTTGCGATCTGCAAATTTCTTTGCAATGAGCAAATTTTTTGGCATCTTCACAGCGTCCCATCACAATCCAGGAAATAGTTCAGTTCAGCAGGTCTCTTGGCCACCGCCTACGTAATCGTCGAGGTGGGCTGTACGGGTTTCTATTGCTTTTAAGGTTTTCTGTCAGAGGATTAGTGTTGTAAGTTAGTCTTTGATGAAATTTATTGTAGTGTCTAAAATTGTTGGGATGATCAAGTCTTTATGTAATCTATCGTTAGCGATATAAAATGGTGCGTAGACTATTCTTCGTAAAATTTTGTATTGGAAAGACTGGATTTTTTTAATATTAGAAGTTTTAGCAGAACCCCACAGTTCTATGACATAAGTCCAAATTGGTTTTAGCAAAACTTTATAGAGTGTTAGTTTGTTTGTCAAAGATAATTTTGAACGTCTGTCAAGTAATCTAGAAAAAAGATACAGACATTTTTAAATATGCAATATTATATTTACTCATTTCACAATAATTATGTTGAATTTTTTTTTGGCTATATTTCGCCCTCTCTCCCCCTTTCCACTCAATCGAAATGAAAAGTCCACGCCTATGAGTAACAAAGATGAAAAAGTAACTATAGAAACTTTTTGTTTTTATTTATGAAACGGATGTCCTTTTCAATATTCATAGAGAGAGAGAACGCTTCAATCCAGATAAATGTTGGACATTTAGCAGATACATTTGAAAATGCTCTCCAGCCTGGAGTTTATGTAAATTGAGTCGCTATTTTTCCAGCGGGCAATATTTCTACTTCCTCCCGGGAAAGTAATCCCTGTTCAGAGGCTGATCCAGTTAGCCGTGGCTAGGGGGGAGGTAATGGTCAGCGCTATTTCACTGTCGGAGCGGAACATCTTCCGGTTGACAAACGGACCCTTCCGGGTACTAGCGGCTACTGCGCCCACGGGAAATCTTAAGTGACCTCTGCGGACGCAAGGCCGGATTATCTGTGCGTTCTACCAACAGTGCGATTTATGAGATCTAGGGGAACATATTAAGTAGCTGGCATCTTATCAGAGAGTAGCGTAGAGGATTTATAATTAATATTTATCAAATATTTAATATTTAACGAACGAACAAAAATTATAATAAAGGAAGGAGATGGTCCGGGTGGCGGTTATAAATAGGCTAAATAGTGGTAAAACTATTTTATTAAAAACCGATGTTTCGACCCGACTTTGCAGTTGTTCATCAGGGCTAGAACGGACAAGATAAAAAAAGATAAAGAATTGTGGTAGTTACATAATAATTAGACATAAATTATAAACAATGTGAATAAGCTTATTGAAATTATAAACAGTAAGTACATACAAATATGAACGTCGGCTTTCAATAAAATAGTTTTACCACTTTAGTTTAGTCTATTTATGACCGACACCCCGGACCATCTCCTTCCTTTCTAATGCAACGGTCAACTATTAAATATTCAAAAATTATAATAGAGTAAATGCACCACTACCTGATATTCTTAAGGAAATTCCTTTGAAGTTTTATTTTATAAAAACTTAAATATCAATGTTATGGTATTTATCTTGTATTCATCTTATAGAACTACTTCTCATTCTTACCAAAATAAATTTTAAATCCATCTAAATTTAAAAAATATGTAAGTTTAGAGAATAGTTCTGTTCCACCTGAGAAAGCTGAAATTTGGAATGTTGTTATTCCTGGCAGGGATGAGAATAAGTATATAATTATGCGAAATAAAGTGTTGTGATTTTATATTATTTTATTTATTTATACTTTTTACTTTCATACCTGTACTAGGTAAGATAATTATTGCGATTGGGTCAAATTTCCGATATGGGGTCTTCGACGGATCTATACGTTTCAGAGCCCCCTGAGTCCAAAAAACACATTTTAAGTCATTGGTCTGTCTGTCTGTTTGCGCCAAGATTTTCTCGGGAACTAATGAACCGATTTTGTTGCTTCTTCTAATTTTGTAAGGTTATGACTAGTGATGCCTGTTACACAAATTGGGTGCTCCATGCGCAATAGATGCTACGTAATAAATGGAAGACATGTTTTTCTATAGACTGCACCGCGAAAACAGCTATCCAAAAGTGCCCCCTTCATAAATTTTGATGGCGCAACTAACGCCATGAAACCCCCTTCTGGGCACCCCTGCCTTAAGGAAGTTCCTAATTTGCTATCCATTATTTCGGTTACCGTTCCTGGCAAAGATATAGCAAAGCAGACAAATATACAAGGAGATAATATAGAAGCCAAAACTTTATGAAGTAGAGGTCTAAGAGATCCTGGAAGCATATTATTACCATTTTTCGACGACGATATCAAGTGTTGGTACTGTGAAGACCTCCTCTTTAATGAACATTTCTATTTACTGGACAATTTTAAATGAACTGGTATTAATTACACAAATACAATGCTTTTGAAGACTCTTTTTAAGCAACACTCAAGAAAAGAGAGCAGGCAAAGAAAAATATCTGAAAATATTTTTGGATGATCTCTTGGATAAAATACATCATAAAGATCAGTCTATTTAAACCAAACTTCTTCCAGCTCTTCTGCCTTTTGGAAAAAATTAAAAGAAATATGTTATTGTTACTTGAGAATACTTCTTCTAGCTCGAGCCCTAAATTAACAATTATTGGATTGTGTCTTCAGGGATAAATAAACGACAGAGGACAAATAAAGTATAATGTTACTATTTATTGAAATTATAGCTACTTTTCGAGCTACCTTTAATTTCATCTAATGCATGTCCAATCCCGAAACTCCACTAAAGTCCATGTTAAACAATAAAATGAGGTAATACCTAATTTCTGAAATTGACATTCAAAGAAAATTGTTGTTGGATTTTGATAACATAAAAATGAGCAAAGTAGCTCTTATAACTTGAACAAATAGTATAATTATAAGGGCTTATCAATACTTGAAGACACCATATAAATAAGTGGGTGACAAATATTCAGGAAGCAGTCTTTTTTAAAAAAATTTATTTTTGCCAACGTTTCAACCCAAAATGTGGGTCATCTTCAGGGCGTGGTTTGAGCACTGAGGTTGTTCAAGTACTGTAGTAAACGTTGGCAAAAATAAAAAAAATTAAAAAAGACTGCGTCCAGAATATTTATCACCCATGATATGTAGAACAGTCGACTAACTTCCTTCAACATATAAATAAGTACATTAACTGCCCTGCGAAAACATACAGCTAAAAGTAACTAAATATACACATTTTAAATGACTTTTTCTACCTCCTAAGACAATTTTAAAATGTCAATCACTGTATCAAGGCATTATCAAATATAAAAGTTCACCCACATGAAAATTTGTCTGTTATTGAACAGATTGAATTATTGATTTAATTTTTTGGATCAGCTCATCAATAAAAGATATACCACAGACATAAGTATGCCACAGAAATCTAGCAAGAAATTTTCAAACTGGAGCAGTGATTATACACCTACAAATCTGTGAATATAGTTGCAAAAAAAAAATTGTTGGGAATAAAAATTAAGGCAAAATAGTTGCTAATACTAGACAATCTGTAATTGTAGTAATATTTTAAAAGATTATTATATTTTCGATAAAACTAAAAAAAATAAACCTCAAGATCGGACCACCCTTTTTTTTTTTTATTGAGAAAAAATACATTTTGCCTCAATCAAGAGCATTGAGTATTTATAATGTGAGAAACTCATTCATGCAATATATACAATTACAAAAATAATAGAAATTATAACAACCATAAGAAAAAGAAAGCTTACTTAAAACAGATGAAATAAAATAATATACAACACAAATTTAAAAAAATAAATTAATATGAAAAGAAAAAAAATCATTTATGGTTTTTATTTTTGGTTCCTCCCCTTCCTTGCCGTTGAGGCTATACGGGGTTTTCCCGGGCCGGGGGGTGTGGGCGGGGATTTAAAAGATGCCTTGGCACCGGGACGCTGACTATTTTTGTATCATTTATCATATATCAGGTTTCCGGGCAACGGTGCTGCCTTGCACAACGCGTTAGCCCATTCGGCCACCCCGTCCACTCATTCATGCTTATTTACAATATTTACAATCAGCCGAGGGAGCCCCAGGTCGGGTCTTTTTTTCCACGTGTGGAAAATAAGTCAGGACTCTAAGAGTTCCCAGTGCTTCTCTCTCAGCCGCATCACTGAGAGGACCAGTTTTAGCAACGTTACAAGGTTTTGAATTTTAAATAGTGATTTTAATAATTATCACTTTCCCGTTTACATTGCTTTTGCTCATCGAACAAATCGTAGCCTACTGATTTTACTGATCGGTTATCAAGGAAATTAGTCTGATTCAATTCTGTTATTTTTAATGAACATATTGAAAATCGAAAAAAAAAAATTCAAAATCGGTAGAAAATTCATTTGAGTGGACATGCCAAATTTTGTATTTAAATAATTTGTAACATTGTAAAGGTTGTGTTTGCTCTAAAACTCTTCCATTCCTAGAGAGGGGCCTATCACTATATTTCTGGACAATCCCTTCAATGTATTGTCAAGTGAATTTTATTAATTAGATTGGACGGTTTTGTCAATAAAATAATCTAAATTTATCTATTCTGTAGTGTTTTTCTTTTGATCTAAATCACATATTTAATAATAGGTAACTGCAAATCCATGGCCAAGACTCGTCTCCACTCTCCATAACAGATCTTGTAATATGATTTTGGAAATAAATAATGAGTTTCAACATTTTTTGTTTAAATTTATTACTTTTATCACCAGGAGGTAGTAACTAAAATGTTTCTAAGAGCTTTAAAGTCAGCCGTTTCTATTGCCGTTTTCTGATAATCAATTGAACGGATTTTGAAATATTTTTATAATTCAAGCTTTTGAATATTATCATCTTAAATATTTTTCGTTCTATTTCATATCCTATTATCAGAGACAACCGCGAACCTAATCAGAATATATATGCTTGTAAATTCCAGTTGGGTGTCACTTTAAGATGGCTATAGGCTGTGTTAAGGAGGGCTGCAATGTTTTATGTCTGATTTACGATCTGTGAATCCGGCCAATAAAATATCGCCCTTCGGGAAAACATAAAACATTTTTTTTTTCAAGCTGTACGTGCTTGCCATTACAATTTGTAAAGCTACATACGTCTTATCGTCTATTGCCATCCTTTGCTTTATAACAATAAAATTTATTATTTTATTTAAAAAATTATTCGTTATAAAAATCGTTCGTAGTACTGTGGCTCTTCTCTTTCAATACCTCAATAGTTTATATTCTTCTTCTTTGCAGCTTTGCATTCCTGCTTGAGTCAAAGTAGAATTTGCGCTTCATTTTCACTTACGTTTTAATTTTAGATTCCAAAAAAGTGGCCTACTAAAATCTTGAACTGTTTGAGCCGTATAACCTCGTTATTTAGACATGTCAGAGGTAGAGTTCACGCCAAACGGCACTATATTTTTTTAAACTAACTTTTCTTCTAATTAGTGATCAAATTATTTTACGGTTCGAGTTAAAAGTAAATGGTCATTTTTGAGTTTTTAGCACCTCCTGAAATACATAAAGTTTGTTTATCTCCTGATTGAAAACAGCTCTATTCCGAGAATTTTCGTAAGTAAAGAATTTGTAGGTTGAGATGATGCTATTAAATGAAGTTTTATACGGAAGTTAATTTGATAAAAATGGGGTCTATACCACAGACTTACACTCAAACTATTGTATATTGGCTATTTATCTAATACACGAAACTGTGTTTCTTTTTTTCCTAGTGTTACACATTTTACCTTCAAGTTGTGTAATGATTTTTACAATTATATTGTGTATTTTCCTAAGAGGCGGATTATCTAGTATGTTTAAAATAAAAATGCGTTTCTTTTAACGGATTGATTGGACACAGTTTACACAGTAATTTGACAGAATTCCGAGCTCAAATTATAACGAATAATTGGAGCTATCAAGCTTAAAAATCAATACAGCGTTACATACTTTTTAGCTAACATCTCGAACACATTACCTTCGTGTCGTTTCGCTTTCTAAACATTCACACTATTTTTGTTGAAAATTTGGACTTATCAAACATTAATATTGGTCCAACTGTTTCTTCGAAAAATCGTTACATACTTCTTAACGAATCGATTAAACAGATTTCATTGAATAAAGTTTCAACGTTTTTAGCACAAATTGTTTTAAAATATTCACGGGAACTCACCGAATAATTTGAACCATCAAACTTAAAATATCGATCCAGCGTTACATAGCTTTCAGCAGACGACCCAAACATATTATTTCCGTTTCGCTTCGCTTAGTCGGCATCAACTAATATTTGGAGATCTAACCATTGTTCTAAAAAAATTCAAATGTTCACTGTATTATTAACTATGCAAGATTTTCTTATCAATCTCGTGGAAATTCAATTTCCTACTAGCTTTAATTATGGCTGTATCAGTTTTATAAACAAGATCCCCTAATAGTACATAACGACACTTTCTGATGGCAAAACCAATTATATTTCGATAGAGCATGATTTTTGTTTTTTACTAACTTGTTTATACAGAAATATTACAATCTGTCTCAAAGTAAATTTATAATATTGCACAGAGAGCACATTCACACTCTATGTATAATAAATAATAATAAATTAAACAGCAAAATAATATAACTAAAACTTTAAGTATATATCAAAATAACCACTTGACATGCTTTTATACAATATTTACAAAAATCATTCACTTAGAGAAACTCCGAGCCAAACCTTTCCTCCACTCGTGGAAGAAAAGAACGTTAGGAGATCCCAGCATCTCTCAGCCATATTAATGATATTAAGGATCAGTGTAGGCTGAGCAGAGGCGTTATAACCAGACATTCATGGCTAGAATGGAGAATCTGGCAATTGCCAGAACTCTAATATATGCTTACTCATAAAGGGTCTCTTGGTCACTGCCACATCAACCTTCGAGAATTGCAGGGATGGGTAATTGGGCAAGTGAATTATGTGTAAGGTTTTGATGGAATTTGGTAAATATTTCTAGGTTAAGGTCTAGATAGAACATGATTATATTGGAAACATTTGCTTCTTAACTTTTCGAAACATATTTTAGGGTATCCATATTCCTCTATTTCCACAAGCCTGAAAACAAATTCAAATAACACTTCTAAACATTGAAAACTATATGAACAGAACCGGTTTCCAAATGTATTAAAAAGTCTCCGGTGGATTTACAAAGCGAATATGTCTTATTAGCTTTATAGATATAACGGATATTCGATTAACACGTGAGGAGAGAGCAAGGAAACGTTTACATTTGTGCTAGGCGATAAAATAGAAAGTTGAAAGCCGACAAGATGACTACTGTAAACCATTTGATGGCACTAGTCCTAATCGAAAACTTAACGCAATGATAATATAACTAATAATATTGTTTGAGCAAGAGAAAATGGTGAAAATAAAAACCTCCATAAAAGTTGGAAATGGGCTGTGTTACTTATTTTCCCTTTCACGGCCTAATCCTTGAGCTCATGAACGATAACAAGGAATATTAGCTGGGCAATTTATGAGTTTTGAGGACAGAATTAATACAGCCCCCCCCCCTCTTTACCGTGGAATAAAAATTTAGGAGCCTCGGAGCAATTTAAAACTTCTATATCAGCGCCTCATCCTTTTGAAATTGCTTTTATTAACCTCTGGAAGAATAATAGCTTCTCCGCGATATTGGAAATGGTAAAGAATATAACCGCTTATAAGATTCCGATATATGTGCAATCCAGGGGTGGATATTAGATCTCTATAGACTTAGATAAATTATCACATGGAAATCGAGAATATATATGTATTTTCTTTCTTTAATATTCCATTTAATAGTCCAGTAGTCTTCAACAGATGTTCCGCGGATAAGGCAAATCATCCCATTATTTGTAAATTCACATAAATTCAATTCTTTATTGAGAAATATTACTATCTGTCACATCCAAGAACAATAGTAATAGTGATAACAGAATAGCTCATTCACACTCTATATGTAATAAATATTGGGTTGGCAAATAAGTCCTTTCGATTATTCTGTTTATTTTTATGTCACTATTATGCACTTGTTATTTAATGAATTTATTCCTAAGGTCAACTGTTTATCCTGTTTGTAATATGTCAACAACTATATCTGTTAACTCTTTTTGAAACTAGCTTAGTATTGTTTGTTATTGCACTGTGAATATGGAAAAAAATATCATTCATTATCGCCATATTTAGTTGTATTATTTAAAAAAAGATAAGCGTGCTGCAGAAGCTCATAGAAAAATTTGTAGTGTTTATGGGAGTGATGCCTCAATCGAACCTGTCAAAATTGGTTAGCCTAATTTCATTCAGGAAATTTTGACATCAACTATGCTCAACGGTCTGGTCGCCTATATGAAATTGAAACGAGCAATGTTAAGGCCATTGTTGATCAAAATCCCAGCGCAATCAATTTTGACAATCATTCTGATACATCGAGTTGAAGTGGCTTTATCCTACTTCCCGACGACAATTCCTCCTTGTTGTTTTCCTTTTCCAAGTTCTCAGAACTAAAAATTCTTCCTATATCCTGGAACTCCTTACTTTACGCTCCTCTATCCACTCTCGCAATACTAGGTCTCAACCTATAGATTAATATATTCCCTCCCATAAAACTACTTCCTTCAGCAAATCCTTCGTCATTCGTGCTAGCTCCTTTTGGGACTCGCTTCCTACGTCGATACGTCAATCCTTGTCCACAAATTCCTACAAAAAACTCCTGTACCACATCTTACCCCACATTCAAACTTATGTATGTCTATGTAAAATTACTTGTATCTGTATACTGTCTAATGTCAACTATTGCACAACTGCAATAACAATAAGCTTGTTGTATTTATTTTAAGCCAGACCAATACCCATACATTTGTAACACTGTTATTGTTCTTAAGGTACTGTAGTCCCAGAATAAAATTATTTTTTCATTTCATTTATTATAAAAGTCTTTATATATCAGTCAAAAAAATTAACCCAAGATTTCTATTTATACATTACAGCAATCTTGTCAAAACAAAAGAAAAAGTTAATAAATGATAAATCGAAATCAATAAACGAAATGATTTTATTTTATTTTTTTTTTCTTTAAAAAATAAATAAACATTTTTGTAACATTGTGCATTTGGTCTTTCTCGAGGATTTTCTGGGCATCTAAAATTAAAAAAATAAATAAATATTTGCATGTAAATATTCGAAAAAACAATCGCCTTGGCTAAAGAAAATCATCTACAAAATTAACATCACATAAAGGGCCCTGAGTTGGTTACTTACTAAAATGTTCTTTTCGATCAAATCAAATTAATGAAGTATTTAATAATATTATTTTTTAATATTCCTTCGTGCTGTTTCAATGGTGACCAATGTTTAGGCTTGTTTCATACTATATGTTAATAGCTAGTAACATTTGTCCGGTGGCCGTACGATCAATGTGGTATGAGGACCGAATTCCATATCGATTAGCAACTCTACAAATGGAAACATGTTAAGAACAGTACAATTTCAAAATACTCTCAAAACCTTATGCCTTATGACCGTGACAGATTAGGAACTTAGTCCTTTTGGTGGTATTTTTTAAAATATCCAAATGTGATTTCAACTAATGTAAAAAAATGATCCGACTGCAGAAATAGCCCTATTTTATTTTCCATTCTAAGGAAATGCTATTTTCGTCTCTACTTAAACACTGTTTTTAAAGAAATTGACAACCACCAATATTTAAAATTGATATAGTTGACAAGTCTCCAAACAAGACATTCGTATTTCGACTTACACCGATAGACGTTAACTTAGCAGAAATACCTTGGCTTCCTTCAAAAGACTTCTTTTCAAAAGACTGACTTGGAACCCACATACGAGACTTAAAAGACAAGAGCTTAACCGACGATTTGGTCAGCTATATAAACTACTAAACAGAACATCTCATCTCTCAACAGAAAACAAATTATTAATCTACAAGACCATACTGAAACCTATCTGGACCTACGGACCTGAACTGTGAGGGACAACTAAATCATCGAATATCAAACGCATCCAATCCTTCCAGCCCAAAGTCCTTCGAACAATAGTCAATGCTCCATATTATGTCACGAACAAGACCCTACACCATGACCTTAACATCCCATATGTCTATGACATCATCCCATCCAGATTCTCCAACTTTCACCAGAACCTCATTCATCATCCCCATCCTCTAGCGCAATCCCTATCCAGCTCCGAGCATCCATACCATCCCCCTCGAAGGTTGAAACGGCAATGGCCTCGAGATCTTTTGTAAATATGCCTTTGGAGTCTTGGCAATGGCCAGGTTCTACACTCATGTCCTGAGCGTCTGTGGCTGTAGTGCCCTCTTTCAGTCTCCATTGGCTTCTAATACTAGTGATGCGGCTGGAAAAGTGGCACTGGGATCTTCCGGAGTCTTGCTTACCCTTCCGCGTGTGGGGGGAAAAGCCTGGCTCGGAGATTCTTGGGCGAATCTATATATTGTATATAGTTATGATTGTGTTTAGAAGTTTTTATTTTATTTTATTTGTTTATTTTTATTTTTTATTTTTATTTACCTTCTTCTTCAGTATTATTTATTTACTTCTTATATTTATATTTATTTCTTTATTATTTGTATATATTGTATGAATGAGAACTTTTAGCCCTAATGCTTATAGCCCTCCAGCAGTGGCTGATTGTATTATTATTCAATAAATAGATTTAAAAAAAAAAAAAACTTAGCAGAAAACGTAATGCGTTGTTAAAGGCGACTATATTCGTATAAGTCAATTTCCCTTACTAGTTAGGTTTTGTTTAACTTAGTACCATTCTCTTAGAGGTATTCCAGTCTTATTTAGTTTTTAAATTAAATTATATTTTTATTGATTTTATTTATAAATAATATTTATATTCAGCGCATATGATCACGAACATGTGATCCGTTAACTATTTGGTTTGAATAGAAAATTATTCAAAACATGTGATTTGGATTGCTATGAATGGTTTAATAATTAATTTACATGAATTAATTAGCGAAGCCTTTAATGGAAGAACTAACCTTCACAATCACCTACCCAAGAGAAACATATCTTTCAATATAATAACACAGCTCTCACTCTGTTAATAACCTCGGGCCCTGCGGCTATGAAAGTAATTAAACGTTATGTGGGTAAAATAAAAATTTGAACAAAGGAATGTTCATCAACCAATTAGTTGGAGTAAAAGTAATAAAGGAAATAAATCTCCACTCCCTTCATCACCCTCAAAAGCCAATTAAATCCCACGAGGTAAAAGGCGAATGGATATGGCTCGCCCGAAACGTAATCCTACCTCCGCTGGGAATGTGGTTGGATTCCAGGAATTTTTATTTGATTGCTTTTTAAAATGAAAAATAATAATTTAACAACACTGGAGTTCAAACATTTAGTTAGTCTTTAAGTTTAAAATACCTATTATTATAATTTTTACCACCTATATATGTAAATAATATACCTAAATATATATACATATAGGCATATGAAGTACCCATGTTTTCAACAAAAATGATTACAATTAATTGTTGCAAAGTTTTTATTTCTTTTCTGTGTTTTTCAGTGGTATGGAACTTATTGCAATAAACAAAATTGCCTAAAAAACACATTGTATTTATAAAACTTTATTTTATTTTATTTATTTATATGATATTTACAACTGTATACAAAAAGAACATCTGGTAAATTCGCACATGGATATAATGACATGGAACACATGTTGAGAAACTACCCATTGGTAGCACTCTAATAATATGTCTATATTAGGAGATCACGTGGCCATCTTCTTTTCAGACGCCACGGAGGATTATCAGGAATTGAAAAGGAAGCAAGGTTAGAAACAAGAGGGTTGGGGTGGTTATGAAGTTTATTATGGAAGGACAGATATCTGGATTGGGCCAAATCTGATACATAAGGAACATTAAGATCATTATGGATAATTTTATTTGTAACAAAATAAGGAGCATTCAGGATTTTACGAAGGATTTTGGATTGTAAGAATTGTATAAGAGAGGGATTTGAAGGTTTGGTGGAGCCCCATAACTCAACTCCGTAATTCCAAATAGGCCTTATTATAGTCATATAAATGAGTCTTTTATAATTGATTGGAAGGTTAGAGCGTTTGTCTAGTAAGTGTTGAAGTAGTCGGAAACGTTGAGCTGTTTCTTGTCGTTTCAGTCTGGTATGAGGATTCCAAGTTAGACGTTTGTCCAGATGGAGTCTTAGGTAACGGATTCGTTCAACAGGAATAAGTGAGGTGTTGTTAAAGGATACTGAAGGACAGGAAGTTATTATGGTTTACGACATTTATAAAACTAAGAAATTTAAAAATAATGATTCTTAAAATAATTTTTATGTAAGGTGACTATGAAATGTGCCTTTCTACCAGATTTCTGTCATAGAAATTGATGCGTATCGTATGCGTATCTGAAGTGCCTAATGTTTCCAGCTCTAATATTTACGTTTTTATGAAATAAATGTAGTTAATCAGCAGTTTTTTGAAATTTTAAACGTACATTTTATTACTAGAA
Organism: Nezara viridula; assembly: GCA_928085145.1. Classification (NCBI taxonomy): domain Eukaryota; kingdom Metazoa; phylum Arthropoda; class Insecta; order Hemiptera; family Pentatomidae; genus Nezara; species Nezara viridula. The sequence goes on along the minus strand of OV725077.1, from coordinate 28,217,911 downwards.
ACATTTATTTGTTCATTTATGATTAAAGATCAATTCCTATAATTAAGATCTGAGTGAAAGCACAATTTGATCTTACATAAAAATATTTTAAAAATCATTATTTTTAATTTTTTTATTTTTATAATAAATTGTGTTTTTATACGGTTATATTTATTATAATACATCTAATATTAAGAAAAAACAAGAAAAAAAAACAACTTTGCATCAGTTTATTGTAGTCATTTTTGCTGAAAACATGATTACTTCTAGGTGACTGGATAGAAAATCACTTTACACAAGTTGAGGCGAATCTCAAATTTTGCCGTATAAACCTCAAATTAATTAATACAGATTTGAAGCCTATTAAACGAAGAATTTTAAGTAACGAGGAGTAGTAAATGTAGTACAGTTGAAGGGTGATAATTTATAATTTATATATTATACAATAATTTATGACCTTTTTTTTAAATGGAACTTAACTATATTTGGTCATTCAATAGTCCTCTTTAAATAGTATTATTATGAAACAATGTTTAATTACGTAAATATTTTTTTTTTTAAATTCTCGCTTCCTAATCAACAGAAAACGTGACACGCTTAAAAAAACAAAAATCTTAAATTTCCTATTTTTCACTGGAAATTAGGCTATTGGTTATATGTACTTTTCTGTAGATCTTGATGTCAACTATTAATCGTTTTGATATTATAATATTAGTACATCTAATGCTATAAGGATCATTATCAATAATTGAAATATACCTACAGAGCACTTTGGTAATTATGTTTTAATTGTTGTTTGTATAATTCATTATTATACATCATCTACCATCATATTTCATTCATGTGATTGCGAATATAAAAATAGTAGACTTGAAGTTGACTATGGAAAAATTCATGAAGTAGAGAAATTCCACTCATCACCTGACAGTCTCTCCTGTCAGTCTGTCTGTCACAGAAATAAATGTCAACAGTCTGTGTCTGAACATGAAGAGCTGTATATTGCACGAGCAATGAAAAAAATGACAGATTCATTGGGGGTAACGCTTGACATCTAGGATGAAGCAAAACTGAATAAGAATGCAAAATAACTGTTGGGTGCTATTTATGTGGTCGAATTTCTTTTCTTTTTTTTCTTTATAATCTATATAAATAAAATAAAGGTTTTGTCTGTAAATTGAATAGAATCAAGCCGTTTTATGATGTCTTTCCGTTTCATACATTGCAGACACCAAAACCAATTTTAAAATTGTTTTTGTCTGTCTGTATATCCGCATTGCAAGGAAATTTTGCTAGGGGTAAGCTCAGCAATGGCTTATTGTAGAATTTTGAAATTTTGACATTATATTTAGGTTTGCGTGACTTAAAACATAAGCTTTAAATGAAAACAAACTATTGAGCAGAACCGAAGTTATGAATTCTTGAGTAATTTGTCTAGAGATCTCGGTTAATGTTGATGATAAATGTTATAATAATAAACATATGTTTATAGGTTAAACATCATCTATATAAATAAAATAAAGATTTTATCTGTACATTGAATAGAATCAACCCGTTTCATGATATCGTTCCGTTTCATACATTACAGACACCAAATCCACTTTTAAAAAGCGTTTTGTCTGTCTGGATGTCCGCATTGTCCAATGAAATTTTGTCAGGGGGAAGCTTGGCAATGGCTAATGGTGAACTTTTGACATTATATTTAGGTTTTCTTAAAATATAGGCTTTAAATGAAAACAAAATATTGAGTAGAATCAAAGTTATGAATTCTTCAGTAATTCGTCTGAAGATCCCGGTTAGGCAGTTACTAACTTCGATTCTCATCCCAACCTACTCTATCGCGAGCCAAATTTAAAAGTTGTACTACTCAACTGATAAAAAAAAACTTTAATATTACAACTCAACGCGTGACGCGGCTGAGAGGGAAGCGCTGGGATCTCTTAGATCCAGGAAAAAGTTTGAAGTAGTTTTATTTTCGTTTGTTTATTTTTTTTCTATTTACTCATTTCTAATAATTTATTATCATTAATATATTTTTTTTCCTTCAGAATTTTCTGTATTATTTCACTACAAGCTATATTTCTTTGTTTTTATTAAAATTTTTTTCTTTCTTATATATACATTATTATCTTTTATATATCTATTTTTATGTATTTCATTTTTTTATTTTATTACATTGTAAATATGGTATGAATATGCCTTACAGCTTTAATTTAATACTCACTACTCTAAAGTGTGGCCAAATGTATTATACCTGAATAAAAATATTTAGTTTCTCAAACAAACTTCGTCTTTCGTACTGTTATTATTTTTCTTAATTGAGTCAGAGTGTAATATTATTTAATAAACTTGGTTTTAAACAATAAATAAATAAAATCCTATAAACATTTTTTATTAATTTACTTCTATAGAAGGTAAAATTTACGCGATTGTTTTTCCATGTAAGTAACTAATTTTCCCCTATTAATTTTTTGTTATCTGTTTTTAAGTATTTATTGCTTTCAGTTACGTATATATGTAATATATAGCAAGGGTAAGTATTGCGATCGAGAAAATTTTTGAATCCGAGTTTTCAACGGAAATACACGTTCTGAAGTATCCTCAGTCGAAATGACCAAGTCGAAAAATGGTGTGTATTTCTATGTGTTAGCAGTCTAGCTCAAAAACGAAAAGTCTTGTGAAACCGATATCACGTATATAAGATAGGTATATGCCTTAGATGTGAAAGCAACTTTTTCACAATTTTCTCATGAACGGCTCAAACGATTTTGATTAAACTTGGTGTATCATTGTATAATTAAGTATTCTTTAATATCAATTAGGACTTATCCCCATTGATGTCACTTTACAGGGCTTAAATGCCCAATGTTCATATACGTCTTCCTGTAAAGTAACTTTAATATGGTTTATTTTAAAAAGTTAATCATTTCGCATTATTCAGAGTTACAAACAAATGCTAAATATAACTTTTGAAAGAATTTAATTAGTTAATAAAGGAGGAAACAAATAAAAATAAAGAAAACCTGCGTTGCTATAGACTGTAGCGCCCAAACGAATGTACCGATTTCAATGTAACTTCGCTAAAGTCATTATCTTGACACCCTTTAAATTTATATATATGACATACTTCAACGAAAAGAAGTTGAGAAAAAAGTTACGAGGGATGGTAAAATTAAATTTCGAATAACTCAATAAGTATACACTTTTTCGTGGATGTTGTGATAAGGTGTTTCAAAGGTATTTAAATTTTCTAAAAATTGAAAGAAGTTTCATCGAAATCGAAGCACTATTAGTAGAGATATCGTGATTTTAAAATATTTTTTGGGTTATTATTACTTTTACTTACGTATATATGTAATATATAGTAAGGGTAAGTATTGCGATCGAGAAAACTTTCTTAAATTGATATTAAATTATGTTGTCAAAAATTAATTAAAATCTTGTGTAGCATCCGCACTAAACCTATCGCACTATTTCCTCTGCCCGAGCTGTACTCCGCATTATTAGAGGGCCTCCCTACTGCCAGAGCGATCCCCCACACTCCCATTAACAGTTGACAAATGCGGGGCGAGTTGTCATGTGCTGGTGAGCAGCGCGGTACTAACGAATTGATCGCCAAGCAGCGACCAGCTCACCAGCACCAACTGCACGCTGTATTAACTGTGGTTTTAGTGCTGTTTGCCTCATCACTCAGTGTCACTTAGCCCCTGATCAGGTGGGCAAACACTGAGCTTTCTACTAATATTTGTTTCATTACCCTGTATCTGATTCACTGCCTCCTTTATATCTGGGAGCCTGTATCTTCGCTTTGTGTATATGTATACATTGTCTTTCGGAGATCTATGTACACAGTTGCTAAGCTCAGTATCGGGAGAGTGTTGACATTGTTATAATTAGGAGGGGGCTTGCTCTTTAATACTGAAGCTTGCATATGAATATATTTTATTAATTTTTGAATAATAATAATTATGTTATAACTTACTATTATATATGATACGTACTAGTTGGTCCGTGCGAATATTTTGCATAATATATTGATCAGTGAATAAATAACAAAAAATTAGTAAATAAGCTAGGGCAATATAAAATACAATGGAAATATTAATTTATCTTTTCTTGGTCGATTATATTGGCTCATTCAAAATGATAGACCAAAACGTGTTTACAATGTTTGCAAATAATTTTCTAATTTCAATGATTATTTTTGTTTTTTATAGAGAAATTATAAAATTTTCTAATTATCGTGGTCCTGATCCATCCTTTATTTTACGGTTATTGAGTTTTGAACAAATATGTTAATTATTAAGGTTTTTTATTATCTCCACATATATTATTGCTGTAGGACTCGAAATACGTTTCGTACCAAATATAAGCTTTTATCACGCTCAAATAGTATGAATGAGGTACCTTTAGATTCAGAATTTTCCGAGGAATAGAGAATCACATTCTCCGCTTTTGTTTTTCTTTCTAAAATAAATAAAGTCGACATAAACGTTTTCTAGGCTACAATAGTGGAACGGTGGTAAGTCTGTAGATTTCGGGAAAAATTGGGCTTTGAAAATTCTGATGCTTACGCACTGAGTTCTTAATCCTAAAAACGTACTATTTTCAAGGCAACGGATTCGCATCCATACGACCTCACGTTAATTGTAGTGCAGCCATGGAATACATTTCTCATTTCATCGACTTGAGTTCCCTATGATTGATAGATATCATTTATCAAAGGTCCTTTTTTGTCGCTAAGCTATGTCTTCGTTAATTCTTGAATCAAATCCCAAGATCGAGCCACTAATTTTGAAGGTTTCCTTCTGCTTTAGGTGGGAAAAACAGTCCAATCATCTAGAAAATTCAAGCTTGGATGTTCAAGTTTTGGAAGAAAATAAACTTGATTTGCGTTTATTAAAATAAAATTTAATTAAACTCGTTTATGCCCATGATTATATAAAAGATTATTAAGTTCCTTAAAAAAGAAAAAAAATCCTCAAAATCGGATACAGCTTATTGAATTTTGTAAACTTGTAGGTTCCTAATGAAGTTTTAAATTAATTCCTCTTTCAACGTCTTGTTTTTTGGTAAACCTAATAGTTGAGAGGCATGATATACAGACTATGGCGGAGTCCATTATTTTGGGCTCCTGGGAATCCTGCATCATTATTTCTATTAAATCAGGTCATTGCTTTATGGATCCGGGGTTGTCACATGCTATTTCAGTTAGCAACTCAACACAGTTATTATTTTTGTTGTCATAACCCTAGTTTTATAAATAGTTTTGTTTCTTATATATAGTGTAAGATGTTCCTTGTGCTGTATCATTAGATACATTTTAAGATCTTTTAACATTTTAAGACCTTCCTTAGTCTTGTTAATTTTTATTCTTTTTTTTTTAAATGATCTATTTATTGAATAATAATACAATCAGCCACTGCTGGAGGGCTTTAAGTATTAGGGCTAAAAGTTCTCATTCATACAATATATACAAATAATAGAGAAATAAATATAAATATAAGAAGTAAATAAATAATGCTGATGAAGAAAGTAAATAAAAAGAAAAAAAAAAGTAAACAAATAACATAAAATAGAAACTTCTAAACCCAATCATACCTATATACAATATATACATTCGCCCAGGAATCTCCGATCTTTTTCCCCCACATATGGAAGGTAAAGCAAGACTCCAGGAGATCCCAGTGCCACTTTTCCATCCGATCACTAGTATTAGAAATTTTCACTTCTAACACAGCATTACAACTTTGTTTCATTTTTCGATTATATTTAGCGAGAAAGATATACTGTGCTAATTTCGCACGAGCTAACTAGTTTATTAATAATATAATAATTTATATTCAAATATAAATCGCAGCTACCATAATCGCAACAAAAAAATCGAAACATGGGGGATAGTATTGTGAAATTACTCCTATGTAAATGGTTCTGGAGTACTTAAAATTTGGCTCTGGACTTAAAATACTTTTAATAAATAAAATATAAAGATTTATAGTTTAACCACTGAGTAAACCTTTTCTAAAAGTTTTCAACTGTTTGGAACCATTAAATATATAATAGTGAAACCAATTGATACCGTGAGGAAGCTATACTGATCCTACTTTCTCAATTGAGTAATTTTACAAAACAACCTCCAAGTCGTTATATTTCACTGAGACCAATGTATAATTATTTATTTTAACCTGATTAAATATGTGTCGTGCATTAAACTTAATTTTTATTTACATTAATAACATATGTTTCGTTATTGTTGTTATAATTATTGTTGCAGTTAAGTAATACTTTAATATAAATGTTATATTATTATTAAAAAATAAAAAGTCCCTTATAATTAGCATATTATAAATTGAAGTGACTCCACGTTGCCCAAGTAACTTTTTTCCTCCCCTGCTGAGCTATCATAATGACTGGGGACGCAGCCCACGAAAAACAAATATTTGCATTTAATCAGTTCTGGAGGAAAAAAAGTGAGAGCTTTTTTTCGTTATAAAATTGTTCAATGTCCCTCTGTTTGCCCTAGAGTAATAATTTTGCTAATTATTATTATAAATTAACTAGCTACTCTTCGCTGTTTAGCTAGTGGTTCTAATTAACTTCGAAGTTTATTTGGAAAATAAAAAAAAGAAAATGACCAAAAAAAAACGGCTGGCTTGACAGAAAATATCTTCAGATGACTACTTACTAAACTTTAAATATACTTTAAAACTGATTATCCATATTAAATAATGAATTCAAATTTAAAAAGTTGGTCAATAAAAATAATTCAAATATTATATTAGGAGATAATAGTTTACCCTACTTATGTATACATATTACAATCATTACTACCAGCAGAATTGCGGCTTGTAAAAAAATACATTTGAATCAATAAGTGTGCATATTTTAGTTTCTTATTTTCAATAATGGACCATTTTAATCATTCAAAAATTTTATCTCCCTCAAAATTTGATGTTTTACATTTCGCGATACGTATAATTCGAAAATCAAAAATAAATTTTCCGTCCGCCGTCCGCGACTTTTCTCCGAGACTACTGGACTAATTTTTTTCAAATTTGGAATCAAACTACCCGAAGATGATCCTTCTACATCGAGTTAACTATCCGCCCTTTTCTTCCAAGATGGCGGCCGACAAAATTGTGTTTGTATATACTACAGTGCCCAAACGAATGTACCGATTTCAATGAAACTTGGCTAAAGTCTTCTCCTCGTTTCCCTTTAAATTTACCTATATAACATACTTCAACGATAAGAAGCTGTAAGAAAAGTTACGAGAGGTGGTAAAATTAGATTTCCTAATAACTCAAGAAATATACATTTTTTTTTAAATTTATATAATCAGGTATTTCAAAGGTATTTGAATTTCCTAAAATACAAAAAAAGTTTCATCGTAATCAGAGCATTATTAGTAAAGAAATTATGGTTTTTAATTTTTGTTTTGTTTTTATACTATCGTAAAAAAAAAAAAAAAATAAAAAATTATTAGAACATATCGACCAAGTTACAAGTAACGAACTTTTACCTTCCAGCGTTGCATATTCGTTACTTTAACATGGCACTGAAGATACTGACAGTGTAATTTGTAAAACATTTATGTACTATCGAACTATATAATTTATTTTGATATTTTATAATTATTTCTGATACATACATTTAATGAGGAATCATACTTTTTTCTTGAAAATATTCCCTTCAACTTCAAAAAATAAAATGAGCCAAAACAGCCCTGTGATAACTCCCTTCTTTTATTATCTACCCTCATGAGGAAGGTGTGAATTATAAGCTTGTGGAGGAAATCAGATTCCATATTTTGGCGGCTAATGCTTCATAGCTCTTATCGCTGAACAAACATTTAACACAGCAAACATTGCCAGTTACATGTTCATTATAAATTTGTATGTACAACATGTGTTACTTGGAAGAAAAAACAATCTGCTAGGATATTATATTGTTGTATATATAACAGTTGTTCTAGTTCCTTCTATAGCTTGGGAAAATTTATTAAATAATTAATAATTAATCTAATTAATTAAATAATTAATAAAAGTGGGTGAGCACTGACTTACAGAGCTCATAGCTCTAGAGCAAGGGCCCAAAAATCGACATGATCGCAGGCGATGCTTTGATTGTAAATTACAATAGTATATGTTATTGTGAGGAAAAAGAACCTCGTCTGCCATTCTAGAGCCGCTGCTTTCAAAAATGGCGGCTGATTCAAACAATATTAGACCAGTAATTTGAGGACCAGAGGAATACATGTCTCATTTCGTCGACTTAAGGACCATATGATCGAGAGAGGAGGTGTTTTTTTTTCGGTAAGCCATATCATCTTTAATTCTTCGTCAAATCCACAAGATTGAGTCACCAGTTTTTAAGGTTTTCTTCTACTTCAGGAGGGAAAATCAGTACAATCGCCAAAAAAGTTATGAAAGAAAAGAAACAATTTGCGAATAATTAAAAAATTGAACACTTTTCTCAATGACAATATAAAAGATTACTAAATTCCTTACAAAAGGAGAAAAAAATCATCGATATTGGACTATTATTTTAAAAAATACAGCTTATTAAAATTTGTAAACATGTTGGTTCCAAACATTAAAGAAGTTTTAAATTAATTTTTGTTTGCATTGTCGATTATATTTAGGGGAAAAGTAACAATTGATTTATTTTATGATACCTTGCATTATTTTATTTTGATATTATTTGATAACTGAAAAATTTCCGTGCGAATTTCCGCATACTACTATTTCTTTATATTTTACTTCACGGTAGTTATTCTTACTTGGTGCTCATTTACTAGAGGGACTTTACTGTTTCAGTTAAGCATTGATTATTTTGTTTTATTTCTTATTTGTATTGTACATAGTTCTAGCCTTTTTGTATATAGTTTCATCAGTTTGTTTTGTATATTTTGTTAGTTTACATAAGATATTTTATTTATTTAATGTCACATCTTTTAGACTACAGATCTCCACTCAACTTACTAAACAAGCGACTAATCTACACCACTATACTAAGACCTATTTGGACATACGGAGCAGAACTTTGGGATTCCGCAAAACACACACACATCAACAAAATTCAAACCACACAATCCAAAATACTCCGTAAAATCGTCAATGCTCCTTGGTTTATTTCAAATCACACCATATACACAGACATGAGCATACCAAAAGTAAAATCCTACATACACAACATTTCACACTTCTACTCTGAATCATCCAAATCCACTCGTTCTATCTCTATCTTCCTCCCTGTTACCTGGTGAGCCTCTAAGACGACTAAAAAGGCAGTGGCCTAGAGATCTGCTGAAAAGTTAAGAAGATATCAGGAATTCAAGAAGATATTATTAACGCCAACACATTTGCTTGATGCGTTCCAACGCAGTGGCAAATTTAAAATATCAAAAAAAAAAAGTAAAAATAAAAAATGTAGTTCTCTAGACCAGAAGTATTCCTTTGTTCTGTAAAATTTGGTTATTCTAAAGGGACTCGGTCCCCGAATATAGTTATTTCTCTATCTATCTATTTTCCCCATTTCCTCTTTCTAAAATAGCGTCGCGTTAAGATACAATAGCCCATATTAATGATAGCCCATTACAAAGAGAATGAAATGATGAACGTTTCTCTCGCTAAGAATATGCAGGTCCGATTTTTAGTTTTTGTGATATTTTGATCAATATGTTAAAACACTTTAGTCGACTCCAGCATAATTTACTCGAGCGTTACACATCGGAGATCTGACTTCTCAATCTAATTCATTCTCAAAAAAAAAAAAAAGTGCAAAACGCGCCTAATGAAGATTTTACTTAAAAAATATTAATCTATTTTATTTTTGTCAGACTTGAAATTGGTAAAGTTACGACATCCTATGACTCGGCCGCCACAGTCTCTGTTAACTATAAACGGTGAAGAATGTTATCCGAGATTTTCTTCAAATTTGAATCACAAAAGATATCCGTATCCTCCAACCCCACGAAAAAGAAACGAGCCCCTGGATCCAGGAACTGAGAATCGAATTAATTTTGTTTTCTCTTTTACCATGTCCCCTCCTATTCTTCGCTCGTAGCTGTTTCTCGTTCCCTCCTGCCATTTCTTCAGCTTCTTCCCATCGAAGCGGTACGTGTCGACCTGGGTTTAATTTCCCTATTGATCTCCAGCTCTCGCGGGGACATTATAAATCCAGCCGACCCTTCTCTAACGCGCTCCTGAAGACCGACTTTATCCTTTGAGGATATCGAGGATAGATTTTTGATGGGAACTCTCTTTAAGGATAAGTCTTGTCGTCGGAACGGAAGGCGGTATCCATCATAGCCCCCTCGTACCATACAGACGTCAGCTTTCGTTTTATAGCTATTCCCTATTGGCTGCATTTTATAATGCTAAATCAATACGTTCTTCTCCCCATCTTGGGGATGTTTCCACCTTTTTTCCTTCTCTTACTGCATCTTCAAAATGTTTCTTTGTCTTCACAATGTACAATTTTTCTTTATAATTTTTAAATAAAGTTGAAAAAAAAAACTAATGTGTGTGTTTAGGCCTAACCATAGAAGCGAAAACATAATCAAGCCTAGATTAATAATATAAAATATAAACTATAAATAATGGCTCATTATAAAGATGATGTAATGCTAAACACTTTCTTTGCTTCTAATATCTAGATCCGATTTTTAGTTTCTGACTGAGATATTTTAATCTAAATCGTCAATAAAACTCGTTGTCGTTTGGTTATGGACACTATTTTTTTTCCTTTTCGCCTCTCTAACACGGCACTGCGTTAAAATACAATTTTGATGACATCTTATTAAAAGACGATAAAATGATGAACATTTCCTTCGCTAACAATATGCAGGTCCGATTTTCAGTTTTTTTTTTTTTCGATTATCGTGCGGAGGATTTTTCTCTCAAATTATCTAACACTTTTTTCTAGGGTACTGGTAAATGCCTAGCTTTCACCTTCAGTTCAGCCATATATTAGAATGGGCTTTATCATACCATTGATTTTACATTATCATACACCCTTAATTTGAGATTTATTAAGATTTTTCGGGATGTAATAACTTTTCTGTTGCTCTAGTGCCCTCCATCAGTCTCCACTGGCTTCCAATACCAGTGACGCGGCTGGGAGAGAAGTACTGGGATCTCCTAGAGTTCTGTTTTGGCTTCCGGATTTATGGGGCAAAGCTTGATTCAGATTCACCTGGCCCAATGTAAATATTGTACATATATGTGAATGTTTTATTTATTTTGTTATCATTCGGCTTTGATCTGTTATTTTACTTATCTTGTATATTACTTTATCTTTATATATATATATATATATATATATATATATATATATATATATATATATATATATATATATATATATATATATTCCCCTAAATAAAATAAAATAACTTTGAAAGGGAAACTGTTTGAGCTAGTTATACGCTGGCCTATTTCTGTCCGTTGGTAATTCATTTCAAGATTATATTGCAGTGATTGTTAACAGCTATAAAAAAAAAATGTTGTACTTATTACCAGTTAAGATTTTTCCCTTGGGTTCTAGCATCAAGCGTGGTTCTCTTGGCATCGCGATGAAAACTGAGTAGATACTTATAAAAAAAGTACCGGGTCCGGTTTCGAAACCAAAGCGACGTAGAAAGTATGGTGTACCGTTTCATTTAAATTCCAATAGTTACTACTGTATAATGTTAAGGTGCAAAACGACATAGTTATTAACATCACATAAATTGAACACTGCTATAATTTTTAGCAGTTACCATTAATTTTTAGGCTTTTATCTACTATCCTTTCTGATGATAGTATCCTTATCAAAAATCCTATTTAAGGATCATTTCCTACGTCAACTTATAATATTCTGTTAATACTAAATTTTAACGAACCTATGTAAAAGTCTAGGTTATGTAAAAATATATATATATATTCTTCCATTAATTTCATATTTTTCGCTTTGTTAATATAATAATTATTAAAAGATTTATTTTTTGTTACAGGTACGTCCTATGGAATGCATTACTTAGTTGTCAATGGTTTTGTGAGTAATTATTACTAAACAAAGTTTTATTTCTATTTTCTTTTTATTTACAGATTATTTTTTAAATTACTGTATATATTATTAGAACTTTATTATGTTAGCCTATTGTTTATGTTTTTAACATAACAAATCAATGCTTTTTCTTAACTTACCTCTGTTATTTTTATCTTTTCTTTAGCTTTTCTTCTTCATATATATATATATATATATATATATATATATATATATATATATATATATATATATATATATATATATATAGATATATATATATATTTTTTTTTTTTTTTTTTTTTTTGTTTCTCATATTACAATTATTATTATTCTTGAAAGGATTTTATTTTATTTTTATTGTTTTAGTATTTATGTATTATTATTAATTATGTATTATTTAACTTACTGTATATATTGTTAGAATTTTTATTAAGTTTGTAGTTTAGTCCCAGATAAATGTTTGTTTTATTTGTTCATCATTATTATTCTGAAGGGACGTCGTCCCAGATTAAAGTTTGTTTTCTATTCCATTCTAAAACAAATCTTATTATTTTCAATATTTAATAGTTGACCTTTGCATTATAAAGGAAGGAGATGCTCCGGGGTGGCGGTCATAAATAGGCTGAATAGTGGCAAAACTATTTTATTCTATTTTAACCAAGACTAAAGACTTAAAACTCAGTTTTAAGAGAAACTCCTAGATGAACACACCTCCCTGAAGAAGACCTGCAAAGTCGGGTCGAAACGTTGTCTTTTAATAAAATAGTATTCAGCCTATTTATGACCGTCACCCCGGACCATATCAAATCTTTTTATTAAAAAATATAAGAAATTTTATTTTTTACAGGAAATATTTTAAATCAAAACAAATTCGTCTTCTCGTATTTACAAACTTCTATCTACATTTCTTTTTTCTGAAGTAAGCATTGTATTTTTTATAATTTTTAGCCGTAATAATGAACCACCCATTTGGATGGAAACGTCGGTAAGGCAATAGATGACATAAATATTTGCTTATTCTAATTATCTGTAATCCTCAAAACATGTTACGCTTTTTCTAAAATTTCTGAATAATTGCCAAACAAATTATTATTTTAAAAAATATAATATGAGTTTTTTTCGCAAACCAACATTGAATTATCACTATTGGAAGCAGATGGGTTTAAAACGGTCTGCTTGTACAAAGCCTTTCGGGAATGCCGCTGATAATTTATGGGCGGTTCCCAGTAAATAGCCGGAGAGGTTGTTAGAAGGGTTTAAATATAGAACTGGAGGAGAATTAAAAGTAGTTTTTTTTTTTTGTAGGGCTCGAACCCCCCAGGCTTTGGTTACTAAAGCCGGGGGTCACCGACCCCGTATTCATGAATGGGACAGCGGACAAGGTCGCCTAAGGCAGCTGATCGCTTCAGTTTATCTTATCCTATATAGTGTAGTAGATAGCTTGAATCCATTCATCAGCCCATCTTTATCAGCTTATCATAGAGATATCGATATTAATATATCCTTTATCTTAATATTAGGGCAGGTCGATGTGATATGATTACAGTGATGCATTAAATTCCGTATCCTTTTGCTGTTATTGTAATAATTATTTATACATCTATGCAATTATTCAACAATATAATTATTCAACACATGTGGTATGGGATATTATGGAAGCGAAGCTAGATCGGTTTAATACAGGCACAGAAACTTCTGCGAAGTTCACCTCCGTCCTTATTTTTTTTTTTTTTTTCATTCTACGACTTCTGATAGCACCAGGATTTCTAGAGTTCTCGATAATTTTTGGAAATAGTTCTGCTGTTTGAACCCCTAAAAATAGGACCTAAAGATAGTGGAGGAAGGGGGGTTACATTCACGATTTGTGCAACTTTTAATCGTAATAACTCTTTTAATATTAACGTTCCCCCAAAATAATGTTGTGGAGGGTGATAATATTGTTTCGCCCTCCCCCCCCCCCCCAATAATTTGATGCAAAAAATTAAAATTAATAATGAAAAACTACATGGATAAATAAAATGTTTAAATTAAAATCGATTAAGAAAATAAGAAAAGTCGATTAGCCAGATAAGGACCTCGAAATATTTATGTAACTATCTTATCATGACCTAAATGTTACTGTTATTTAAATTTTTATTTATATTCAAAGACAATAAATAATATACATCAATATTTTCTAGAATTTTAAAATTCAATCACCCCTCATGTAAAAAAAAACAAACAAATATTTATTTGGTAACATGTAAGCTGCTGATATTAAGTATTTGAGCTAATGTATATGTCTACTGTATTACTAGACCAACTTCTGTCCTTTAATATACTTAAGAATCGAAACTTGACTAAAATCATTAAAATCATTGATTTTAAACATTTCTACAATTTCTTTGAGAAAAAAAAATATTAGGCCTATGAAATCATAGAAATCTGTGTGAATAGTTTGAAGCACACGTGTCTCTTACAAAATAAATATATTTTTTTAAATTTATTTATATCATATTTACAACTGTATACAAAAAATACATCTGGTAAATTCGCACATGGATATAATGACATGAAACACATGTTGAGAAACTACCCATTGGTAGCACTCTACTAATATGTCTATATTAGGAGATCACGTGGCCATCTTCTTTTCAGACAACTCGGAGGGTTATCAGGAATTGAATAGAAAGCAAGGTTAGAAACGAGAGGGTTGGGATGGTTATGAAGTTTATTATGGAAGGACAGATATCTGGATTTGGCCAAATCGGAAACATATGGAACATTGAGGTCTATATGGATTATTTTATTAGTGACAAAGTAAGGAGCATTGAGGATTTTACGAAGGATTTTGGATTGTGAGGATTGGATGCGAGAGGAATTTGAAGGTTTGGTGGAGCCCCATAGCTCAACTCCGTAAGTCCAAATAGGCCTTATTATAATCATGTAAATGAGTCTTTTATAATTGATTGGAAGGTTAGAGCGTTTGTCTAGTAAGTGTTGAAGTAGTCGGAAACGTCGAGCTGTTTCTTGTCGTTTCAGTCTGGTATGAGGATTCCAAGTTAGACGTTTGTCCAGATGGAGTCCTAGGTAACGGCGGATTTGTTCAACAGGAATAAGTGAGGTGTTATTAAAGGCTACTGAAGGACAGGAAGTCATTGGTTTACGACGAAGGGTGAAGGTAATTTGATGGGATTTATTGGAATTTATTTTAATTCTCCAGTTCTGACACCATTCTTCAAGGTTATGATGTGGGATTGAAGGGTTTGGGGTGCAATAGATGGGTCGTTATTAACTGATAGGATACACGTGTCATCAGCATATGTGGTGATTACAGTGTTGGGATGTCAGCTGTATAAACTGTGTAAAGGAGAGGACCTAGGATAATACCTTGAGGAACACCTGCAAACTGGGAAAAGCGGGATGTATAGACATTGTTGTGATTTACTTTAAAGTATCTATCAGTAAGGTAGGAACGGATAATGAGGAAGTATGTAGATGGTAGGAATTTTCGGAGTATAGCAGTCCCGAGTGCCAAACTCTATCAAACGCCTGTTCAACGTCGAGAAAGACTACGGTACAGTACATACCGCGCTCCAATGCAGAGGATACTACGTCTACCACACGATAGTATTGCTGTATAGTGGAATGGGAGGAGCGGAATCCAAATTGGAGATCTGGGATTATGTGATTAGAATTTAGGATAGGGTACAGGAGTTTCTTACAAAATATAAAATAAAAACTAATTAATTTGATTTTATTCATAAAAAATGTATGTTTATCACATATCAAAGAATAACGAAGCAGTGAAACTAAGTTTTAAAATTTATTTAAACAAAAAATTTGTTTATTATTTAATATTTACATCCAAGCAGTTGTCAATTGATGATAAGACATATATTTTAATTTATTTTCTTCTTTTTCTTCAAGATCTTTCAGTCATTCTTACCAGACATTAGTAACACTGTGTAGTTCTATGTACATCTTAATTTTAGCATTCGGTGGGATTTTTTGTATTAATTTAACGCTATTTACTTTTTTATAAAGCAATGAAATTTGGAATGTGTACTTTCTGATTTTACGGTGCACAATCTATTCAAATGATTGTTAATTTGTTGTGATTTATTCCGTACCTCTACTTACTTAAATTTAAAAAAAATCTCTGTGATGATAAATTTGCTTTGAGACATCTGAAAATATATGATGTCGATTTGATAAATCTGAGAGATTGTTAATAATTTATAGATATTTCCATTTCCTATAACCATATAGACTTTTTTAAAAAAATTAAGAAATTAATTTGATGGAAGATCTGCTTCAGTTGTCACTTGGCAATAAAAATAAATTAAGAAAGATTTAAGACAGATGGTTTAGTACTCAATCTATAAAGTTTGTATTCTAAGCTGATAATAATTAAAATATTTTTGGATTATTTTTGTATTATTTCATTTGTTAGATTATCTTCTTATCATTTAATAGATTATTTTATTATTCGTTTTGAGTATTTTCATTAGGGATCTTTCTATTGGACCATGAATGATAATACAAAAATTTTTATTAGAAACAAAATGGTGACTATTAGGGGTTACGCGTGACCATAGCTCGACCATTTATGAAGATAAAGAAAAAAAAAGTGTTTTGTTATCATTATACCATTATAATATTAACCCCCTTTTCTATATTTTTTACCGGAACATAAAATTATATTAAAAGGTTATTTGTATTCTCTATGATAGCAATTACTTCGAGACACCTGAAGATATATGATTATAATTACATTTAAAATGTCTGACATATTACAATTATTAATTTATAATAATATTGAAGTTAAAAGAAATATTTAAAATCATTCATAAAATTCCTCTTAGTAAAATTATTATTCGTCGAAAAAATCCATATTAATTAAGTAATTAAAACATTATTTTAACACATTATATCTCTTAAAATGGGTTGAAACATCGAAATATCAAAAAATTAATTATAAATGAAATTTTTGTTGTTGGTATGGGCTTTAAGGCATGAAACCCTAGGGTCACCAACGCCTGTAAGTCAGTTCTTTTGGTTGTATGTTGAGTTCAGAAACTCCCTAGAAGAGAGAAAAAATAATCAATAATCAAAAACTAGTAATAGATAAATAGAAAAATATATGAAAGATATTAATATTAATATCGGCCTATAACCATCGATACCATCAAAGATCGATAGGCGATATTTTCATCAATACTATGAACATTTTTGAATTATGAATATAAACATAAGCAGTGATTGTATAGCACATAGGTGCATACAAAAAATATGTTATTTTACTCTTCGAATTAATTAATGAAAATATCAATTCTTCTCGTCTTACTAAAATTAATTTTCTATTTACCGCCCATCTTCGTCATCCTCTGTTTTTTTTTCTGAAATTTTCATTTAACCGATTATACCTTCCATTCATCCATAAATCGGATTCAGCAAAATGCTTATTTATTTTCATCTTACATTGATTTCATTGACAATTCGTGGTCTTGGTTTGAGAAGGTTCTAACTAACAAAGTTGAGCAAATTTAGTTTACCGAGTGAGAAGGATCCCACGCCCACTATTAAACTCTACTTAGGATTGATCATCGATAGTCGGTATTATCGAAATGTCGATATTTTCCTCTTGTACGCACTAATTTATCTAAAAGCATTCTAAACGCTACAGGCAAGATAAGAATATATATTTTTCTAACAATCAGATTCATATATTATTCCTAGCGCTTTCCTAAAACCATAGTTTTAATTTTTAAATTAAAATACTAAAATATCGAAGGGACGATAACGGTAGTCGATAATATCGAAGTGAATACTATCGATGATAAAATATTGTGTCGTGGGTTTGTGAATGAGATATTGCCGGATATTGCATATTGTATTTCATGGAATTTTGTATTGTACTTAAATATAACATCTTTAAACCTTAATTTTCAATAAACTTATTGTGCTGCCTAAACATTATCAGCTCCAAAATAGCATGTATCCTGGAAGATGAATAACCTATATCCTCCTGAAGATATAGACATCGTAGATGGTCGGTGAGGAAAATTGTGGCAAAGTTTATCATAAACATTAGATTTGGTTGTTCCTCCCATAAAATTTTAGCAGTCACTATGTTTCGTGAGATTTCTCGGTGTAAAATTCTATGAATTATTCATATATTTCGTCGCAAAAATCGTACAATACATTTCAAAAAATCTATATTAATTAAATAAGCATATCTTTTAAAATGTGTTAAAATCGTTTTAAAGTGGAATCTCGGGTCATGGCAGAAAAATGATTTATTCTGTTCTATTGGCCGAGGGGCACACCCAGCCTCTATAAAGTGGGTACCCTTAATTAAATAATTGATTAAGGGGGAAAACGTGGCGGTTGAGCGTGATCTCGGTCAAATCACCTCCTTGCACAACCGTTGGCCTTGAAACAGTACTTGTACTCAGTACTGATAGTACTGAACCCAAGACCATGGTTTGTAGTGGTACAGGTTTTTTTTTTTTTTTTTTTTTTTTAAATGTGTTAGAGCCATACATAACGAAATTGATCATAAAATAAATATTTAATTTATTATGAAATATCATAAGGATAGTTAAAAATATTAAGTTTCTCCGCAGCCGCAGCAACTATCCGTTCCAGTGTTTCTCAAAATAATAAAATTGAGCCTTTCAGTTGACATAATGACTAAATTCTATTTCAACATTGTTGAGTAGAGTCATTTCAGTGATATTTATGGTTGGAAAATGTATAATTTCTGTGCAGACAGTGACTAAGTTGATCACAGAGTAAGTGATGAGTGTTGAAATATAGAACTTTGAATAAAGGTATACATTTTACAACTAGAAATATCACTAAAATTTATAATAAAAAATATCGAAGTTAGAGTAAATTATTCAGTCAACTGAAAGGTTCAATTATTTACTTATATAAATAAGAAAGCAATTAAAAAATTAATTTATTAGTTTATAGTCATGACCTTTCTTCATTAACTAGTTATTCATACTAGTTAATGAAGAAAGGTGCTTATAAACTATTTCAGTGCTTAGGAGAGGGGCAAAGTATCCTCGAATTAAAAGTAGTCACTTATTAAATTAGATCTATGGGTAGTGTTACCCAAATGCGAGACCGAAACGAGTCTTGCAAAGACAGTCTTGATCATGGTGTTGGTCTTGCGCAGTAGTCTTGCAGTTACTTATTAGCTTATTTTATTAATATAGAGATATTACTGTAATTTTTTAGATAGAAGAAACCTAACTAAGTCCGAAAAATTATAGGAGTTAAATGCAAAAGTATTTTAGTTATACCAATCATTTACATATAGTAACTAAGATTGACAAGTAATAGTAACTATTTTGCTTTAATTTTTATTCAATAAATCAATTTTTTTACCATTCCTGGTCTTGGTATTGCAACAGTTAGGCGGTCTTGGTCTGGCAAAGTGCAAAGTGCAAAGTGCAAGACCAAGATCGATCTTGGGCAACACTATCTATGTGAAAGAAGAAGGGATAATATAAAATTAACACGATTTTTTTATTGCTTTATTATTAAATTCATGTAAAAATAAATATATAAATAATAATAAGGATCTCGTGAATTTCGTGTAATAATTTCGGAATGCCATAAAAAAATAATAAAAAAATAAGGACCATAGAGATGTGGGCTGATAAAAGAGAGTGATCAAAGGTGAACTACCTACTTCATTCAGTTTCAGTTTCCATGCTGAAATTATAAATCTCTTGATATATAAAATGGTTAGTGCTATATGTATTTTATGATATATTAATTTATACTTTTTTATAAAAATAGATTGTTGTTTTAATACTTTGTGTTTCTAAAGATGTCTCTTAGTTATAAAATTAGAAGGAAAAAAATAATGTAAAATCTATCCTGGTAAATTTAAATTTCTTTACTGTTTTTTCATTACGGTACTGCAGTGAACTGCTAAAACAGCTTTAAAAAAAAAGTTTAACAATAAAACAAATTAAAAAAAAATACAGGAAAGCCAACCATGTGAGGAATCTGTTTAATAAGAGGACTGGAGGCTGGAAACCAATGGAACTCCCATTTCTGGCTGGAATGGTTCCATAAATAAAACTAGAGACGTAGGCTCCAGCGCTTGCTTTCCTCTGGATCACACCTGAGCCGCTCCAGCAGAACGTTGGGCCTAAACGAATATATTGCTACATCTTTCTGCCACAATTTATTATGTATCAGATTTGAGACACCTGAGATGATACAATTTTATATTATATTGTCTCAGTGATTAGACATTAGGCAGTGGGTATTAAACTATCGCCAATTGGTCTGTACAAATAATTCTCATATTACTATGAAAGAAAAAAAACGCTGCAAATTATTTCACAATGGTTTATTATTTCCAAACAATTATACAACTAAAGTAACATTACCTTCCGAGTTACAAAGAAAAAAAAAACAAAAGATTATTCCAATTATTGGACTAAAATTTTTTTCTTTAATCATTAGAAATATGCTAAAAAAAAATAGCATTAGTTCAGTAACACATTCAAAATTTAAAAACCAAACCAAGGATATAACATTTGGAGTAGAACCTAAGACCATATCTTTGCTCCTAATTGTCGGATTTTAACGACCTTTTTTTTGTTTTTTAAGAAATTTCGCAAACTTTTAAAAAACTACATACAATATCAACAAAAAAATATAAACTTTTCGAGTTATTCGGAATTTAATTTTACCACCCCTCGAAACTTTTTTTCCAGCTTCTTTTCGTTGAAGTATGTTATATAGATAAATTTAAAGGGCGTCGAGAAAATGACTTTAGCGAAGTTTCATTGAAATCTGTACATTCGTTTAGGAGCTACAGTCCATAGCAACGCAGGTTTTTCGGCCGCCATTTTGAAAGTAAAAGCGGATAGTAATGTCGATGAAGGAGGATCATCCTAGGGTGACCTCTGGTTTTATATCAAAATTTGGAAAAATTCGGTCCAGTAGTTTCGGAGAAAATGCGCGGATGGCGACGGACAAAAAATTTTTCATTCGTTTTTCGAATTCTACGCGCCCTGAAACATGAAACCTCAAATTTTGAGAGTGTGTTAGATTTTTGAATTTTTCGGTCGATCACAACGGTTGATTATTGAAAATAATAAACCAAAAAAATGCATTACACAATTGTTTCTCTCTCAGGTATCGTTTTAAAATAATATAATTTTACTGTGGAGTACTTGTACTCAAATTTTTTTTTTAATTTGATTTCTTTGTTTAATAAATCGGTTTTGAATGATGAAATTTTACCTTCGATATTATGGAATATTATATAACAACTATCGAAATAAAATATCAATATTTTTGCAACATACCTAGAAAAGAGAAGAATAAGTATTGCTTATCTCGAAAAGGTAACAATTTATCATTAGAAACAAATTATTGCTGGTCTAAAACAAATATTAAAGATGGAAGAAAATGGAGGAATTAATTAAAAATTATTAAAGAATAACATTTATTACTAAATAAGTTATTACTGACAACTTGAAACAATTTATAATTATATTTGATAAGCTGCATATTTGCTAAACATTATCTGAATCAATGATTTTTTTTTTCTTTTTTGTATTAAGGTTATTAATCTTTTATATAATCTGGATGTTAAACATATTGGGCCCTGTGTTCTTAAGCCCAAAAAGGGTTCGCATCCACACAACCGTACGTTGATTGTAGTACTGTCCAATGACCTCAAGTCGATGAAATGAGACATGTAAATAATAATATATATCTAAATTTCGTCGACTTGAGGCCCATATGATCGAGAGAGAGTAAGAGTTTATATTATTTATCGAAGGTTTTTTTTGTCGTTAACCAAATCGTCGTTAATCCTTCACTAAATCCCAAGATTGAGCCACCAATTTTGAAGCTTTCCTTTCTCCTTCAGGCGGGCAAAATAGTCCAATCACCAGCAAAATTCAGGCAAAAAGATTATGAAAAAAAAAGAAACTTCATTTGCGAATAAATAAAAAATTACACACTTTTCCCTCATCTCTATGATTATATAAAATATTACTAAATTCCCTACAAAAATGGAAAAAAAATCATTGAAATCAGACAATTTTTAGCTAAGATACAGCTTATTGAAATTTGTAAACATGGTGATACCAAACATTAATGAAGTTTTAAATAAATGTAGTTTTCTTTGTCGATTATAGTTATCGAGAAAGTAACAATTGATTTGTTTATCTTATGATACATTGCCTTATTTTCTTTTCTTATTAATTTGGCATTTGATCACTTAACAATGCTGTGACAATTTTTCGCATGGGTCTTCTAGTATTAAATTAAAACGTGCATATATTATATTAGTTTATTATTAGGATAACCATACAAAAGGAAGACCGTAAAAATCTATAGACCTGGTATATTTTTGAAATACTGGAATTTCAATAAGGTAAGTTTGAAAAGAGTTGTGTAACCCTCACTCAATTGATCACATTTCAAAATTCATCGATTTATTGTTCTTATTTATTGGCAGTTTAGTGTTTATAAACTTAAGATGATGAAAACGGAAATCCGTGAATGATTCTGCAGAAGTAGAAGAAACCGTTTGTATTTATATATAAGGGTAATGACAATTTTAAATCTATTATTATTCGGTTAATTATTTATTCGACTACTTCTTGGTTCGATGATCAGGAAATTTTATCTGCTTTCTTTTTTATATAGATGATTTTTCTCTAGAACGCGTCACTTTGGAGTTATACGCGAAAAATTGAAATAACTTAGGGGATTGTACGGTTCTTTGCCGTTTGTATTGCGAGGCCATATCCGAATCTAGTTGATAACTGGACTTTCAGATTCAGTATAGTATAAAACAAATAGAGCCGTCAGAAACATTGTTCAGTAATTTTTCCCTTCCAAACTACCAAATACCTGGACTGACATGTATTTTTGTTTGAAACTTGGATCCGACGTTTTTCACGATCGCAATACTTTACCATGCTATATATTTCATATACAGGTAAGTAAAAGTATAAAGGGCTGAGGCTATTACTGGTTTTTTATATGTCACTGGCAGCCATTATTGAATATCGACAATATTCAGTTGTGTTTGAAGTGAGCTTTTTTTTTTTTATCTCTTTGGATATTTTTTTTATCCCTTTGGATTTTTTTTCTCTTTGTTGCTGCATTTTAATTAACTCTTTTTTTTTTTTTTGTTGAATTACTTTTCCCTTGAAGCGCTTCCTTTATCAGATTTTATCTTTAAAAAAAACAAAACAATGCAATTTGCTTTAAAATTTCATTAAAACAAAAAATGACTTTTGTAAAATGAATGAATTTTAATTTATTATTTAAATTTTAAAATAATATATAATTTTACTTAAGAGTAAGGGTTATAAATACATTTATATATGACATGATAAATAAATTGGAAAAATTCTCTAACGATATTAGGTTAATGTATCATTTAATGCAATTATAACTTGGAAACATTAATTTATGACAACACCTGATTATCACGTGTTACATATTTTATTTGGCTCTAGTTTAGCTTATTGTTTTCATAAGGTATTATTTTTGGATGAATTTATTGCCATTATTAAATAAGAAACAATAGATAAAAACATCAATTTTTCGTGATGAATCCTCTTTTAAAATTTAAATATTATACTTTACATTGTATATCTTACATAATCTATTGATGATGGTATCTATTCAAAGTAATGCTGAATCATCAGACAATAGAGATGGCATTAACATTTTTGGTTTTATTTGGGCAGCCATTAATAAATAAATGAAATAATATTGGACTAGACAGGATCCTCGTGGGAGGCCGGTAATATTGTTGTAAATAAGGAGAAAATATTATTATTAAGAAAGAACTATAAAATAATCTTTATTTTATCTATAAAATCAATATTATCAAGGAATATTAAAATTTATTAATTTAAAACGTTAGTAAATTTGGGCATTTTCACAGCATTTGGTTACAGTTTTGAATACATTTTCATTGTCGATGAGGATTATGCAATTATGTTTTTAAAATTAAAATTTTGAATTTTATTACTTTATCGTTTGCAAGAGCTCATTTGGTTCGGATGTTACCTTCTAATGAATGAAGGCACTATTCTTAGGCCATTTTCGGTACAAAATGATTTAATTTTAATTTAATCTTTATTTGTTTTTAGGGAAAATCCCATACAAATAGAGCCTATCTTTATATTATGAACATTATTAACCTTATATTGTAATACAATATATATTTTTTCTTTCTATATATTAATCTAAAGAATAACATAAAAATCACATATATTAAAAAAGTCAGATAGTTAAAACAATGCCAAATATCCAACATCAGTATAAAATCTAAAATTATCAATAAAACACATAAAAATAATAAAAACAATAAATAAATTCTATGCTTTAAATATTAATATCAAATCCTATAATAAAATAAAAATTTTATATCATTCATATAAACAAAGAAACAATCAAGAGAACAAGACTCAAACAAATTCGTTCAACGTTTATCTTAATCTACATTTTCATTACAATACTCAGAGGACAATATTTTAGATTACCCTACCATATCTCTATAATTACATATATTAGAGATAAAAAAATATAATTTTCTCATATCTTCTATAGTGGTTGGCTTGAATATTTCTATCCCATTGAGATTTCACACACCCTGATAAGTTCTTACTCTCAAATCATTATATATTGAGCATTTAAATAATAGATGACAAACTGTTTCTTTTTTCCAACCACAACTTGAGTGCAAAATGTGCAATACAATTTTGCACTCAAGTTGTGGTTTAATTTTTAAAATTCGATTGTTGACTGAAATTTTAATCAAGTATTTTCCTGAGAGGCGGATCTGCATTAACATTCTGGTATATTTGGAATTAGCCGGCATCAGGAGGTATTGGGAGATCCCACCATAGTTAAAGAATTTTTTTTTTATTATTATTTATGAAATTTACAGCTGTACAAATTAATATACACTCAGCAAATGTGATACAAAGAAATACATGACATGACAAGGCTTGTGGAGAATCTACCCATTGATAAGACTTTACTCCCTTCCCCTAAAATATAAAAATATATTATAAACTAATATATTATGTAAAATAAAAATATTTGTTTCAGTGACTAATATTTGCCTAATAAGTTTATTTTTAAATTTTAAAGTTTTTCTAATCTTGTGTCAAGAAAAAAAACACCTAAAATCATTACTATCCTTTTGATTATAGATTTATATTTTTTTATCTTTTGAACTTTTCTTCAAGGAGCATCTATTTATTCAGTTATTATTAATCAGTTATCGTAATCGAGTTATTATTAATTACGTAATAGATGGTACAATAAATAAGAAAAAAATACTCCCTTCTAAATTGAATCCCGGATCTCTACTGATTGACTATACCGTTTCTGAAACGTAGAAAAGTGGATAGAGAGAAATAAAGCAATACAGAATAGAATAGAATAGGATAGAAAATAATTTTAATCTGGGACGAAGTCCCTTCAGAATAACAAAAAAATTATATATTAATATATTATATATTAAAGTAGTATGGTATAAACATAATACTACAGGTATAAACTGTAATAAAGTAACTTTGTCCTATCACTAAGTTCCATCCAAGAAAACAAGCAAACACTGTTATACGATCTCGAGAATATTGTGTTCACTCCACCGTAAGTTGCTCAGACATCATCATATCCAGGCTACATTGACCTGGGTATAATTTTCATAAACTGAAGAGACGCAAGTATCTGTGAATGTTGAACGAGCTAATATTGAACGACGGGCGAGCTCTGACGGGAGTCCCTCAAAGGGAAATGTGCCATAAAGCCTTCAAAGGCGTCTGCTTTCAGCCCGTATTGCCTTCGGAAAATTAAATTGAGTTCGAATTCGATTTCGGAAGAGGGTAAGTGTGCGCTAGTGTCAAATATGTACGAGATCACAGCCCTTCGATAAGGGGAGAGAGGTTGTTTTTTTAATATTTTACTCGAAACAATGACAAAGTAAAGAACTTGCTTTCAATGAGAGTTGGAACATACAATAAAACGGATTTTTTGTGTAATAATATTGGGTGGATCCATAAGTTCGTTCGGTTTTCGAAGGATTAAATAAAACAAGTTTTTTTCATATTAAAAATAAATTTTATTCAATAACATATTCGCCGTTTTTATTAATGACCTCTTGTCATCTTTCAAACAATTTCATTACTCCGATCTCATATAAAATACGGGGCTTAGAAGCGAAAAATTGATCGAGAAACGTTTTCACTTCTCTCACATCAGCGAGCTGTTTCTCGTTAGGATATTTTGGAGGGACCAGAATACGTGGCGATCGGATGATGCTAGGTTAGGAGAATACGATGGGTGTAATAAAACATAGTAAAGTTGAACTAACTTTTGTTGTGTGATTATTGCGGAGTATGGTCTGGCACTGTCATGGTGGAATATAACACCTTGCTAGTTATCGGCGTTTCTGTCCTAATGCTTGGTCCAATCTCGTTAGCTGCGTGCAGTCGATTTTCAAATCAATCATTTTTCCTTGTTGAAGCAACTCGTAGAACTGTACATCGCCAATAAGAGCAAGTAAATAATCCCACCAAATGGAGAACAAAATCTTTTCCGGACTTCGAGGGGGCATTAGGTGGCTCGTAAGCAATTTTCCACGATCTTCCGCTCACTACATTGTCGTAGATTATCCACTCTTCGTCACCCTTCACTATTCGTTTGAGAAATGGGTCCCTTTCGTACCGGTTTAGAAGAGAGTTGCGCTTTAATATTCGGTTGGCCAGGTTTGCCTCAGTGAGTTTATGTGGCTCCCAAACATCGAGGCGGTAAACGTATCCAAGTTCATTTAAATGTCTTTGAACGGCCCAAAAACCTATTTTCAGTGTCTCCTAAATTTCTTGTACCTGTAGTTACCGTTCTTGTATGATTGGATTCTTGGTATCACTCGAATCAACCTCAGTGTATCGACCTCTGCGAAGTGCTTCTTCGAGATTCATATCTCCAGAACAAAACTTAGCAAACTATTTTTGAGCAGTACGATGTGTTAAGACATCGTCCACGTATACCTTACATATCTTCCGGTGGTCCTCCAAAACTCCCTTGCTTTTTTTGAAATAAAAAAGCTATATATGCCGAAAACTAAACTCAATAGTTCCGAAGAGATCTTGACAAGATCTTGACCTTCCCGAAAAGTATCAGAAAACTGGAGACATTTGAAAACAATTTGCATTACTAACAAACACCGAACGAACTTATGGATCCACCCAATAGAAACTAATAAATATTTTCCCTTCAATTAATTTTTTTTAGGGATTTAATCAAACCTTGAGCCTTCCAAACAAATTTAGTTATTTTTCAACATTTCGGTCAATTTTCAATAAATTAATTTCTGAATTCAACATAGTAGGTTATTTCCAGTTCCATATTTTATTTAATTTTTTTGTTATTGAATATTAATACATTCTGCCACATTAAAGGGCATTAATACCATATTTTATTATAACTATATGTTAAAACATATATTAATTAACAAAAAAAAAAAAAAACGGCTACGCAAGCAACTCTTTGTAGTAATCTTCTGACATAGAGCTCATTTGGTTCGGATGTTACCTTATAATGAATGAAGGTACATAGATACATTAAAGATGAAGGTACATTGACATAGAACTCTTCTGACAATAAATATATTGCCAGTAATAAATAATAAACGTAATAAATAAAATAATATAATAAATGTAAATTAATGAATTTACCTCCATTGTGTTTACTCCATACGGTTCCAGGATGTTTCTGAATATAAATATAGAACAGATGCATGGAATAGAAAGATCTGTAATGTATTGTGGAAGACGCCCGACTACTTCACCACTTCGAAACTTTCAGTCTAAGATTTAAGTGGTTTTAAATATAATATAGGTCTCGTTATCATTGATATCTTCTAAAAAAGTTTAAATTCTAATTTTCAAAATTTCTTTCTCAAATAATTAACCATTTCTAATTGTAACCTCTACGATTCAAAAAATTAACTTTTTTCGGTTTTTCACTTATATCAGTGAAGCTATGTGTTCTATCGATAATAATGTCAAATTAAGTCAGACAAAATTTCAATAGAAATGATTACATGATTTGTTTCGCTATTTTCTATGATTTTCGTGATATTCGCTGTAGTAATTCACAAACTTCGAAAAAAAGAAGTTTTTGTCTCGCATTTTTATCATTATCAGTTGTGACGAAGAGAATTGTTTAGTATTAAATTTTCTTTAAGAAGATATTATTTTACTATCTTATACTACTAACAATTCAATATTCTACTAACAATTCAAAGACTATAGCAATTATAACTTAATGATTAAATTCTGAAACTATACAAAAATACATACTTTTATTAATTTTGTTATTACACAGCTCTTAATCTATACAGATTAAGAGCTGTGTAATAACAAAAATTGATAAAAGTATGCATTGTCTTATATACACAAGGCAATGTACATGTGTATACATTGGCTTGTATAATATAAATCTATATACTGTCTTATACATAGATTAAGAGTTGTATAGTAACAAAAATTACGAAAAGGAGTTAGTCGAGGGTGCGGTCAAATAAATACTAAATTAAAATATAATAATTATTTTAACTTTTTTTTCAACTGCCTATTTTAGTAGTTTTTCAACTGCCTCCCGCAGTGCTACATCCTACGCCATGAAGACGACCTGCAAAGTGGGTCGAAACGTCGGCAAAAATTAAAATAATTAATATATTTTAATTTATTATTTATTTGACCGTACCCTCGACTAACTCCTTCTCATATTATATCAACGGTCAACCATCTCTACATCATTAAAAATTACGAAAAGTTAGTTTCTCTGTTTAGTTGCGGAGTTTAATCATTAATTTATAATTGTTTTAGCTTTTGAATGGTTGAAGATAAGAGAGTAAAGTAATGAATATTCTTAATGAAAATAAAATTTGCGAAGCAAAAACAATCTTTTTTTTTTAATTAGTGAATTACGAGGACGGATATCACGGAAACTATAGAACATAGTGAAAAACCTAATATAACCATTTCTATGAAAAAATTTCCCAACTTTAATTTCACATATTACATCATTATATATAGAACGCATAGTTTCACTGATAAAATCGAAAAACCAAAAAAGAGTAAATCTTAAATTCAATTTTTCGACTTGAAATCCACGAGATGGAGTAACTGATTATTATTTCATGTCTTAAGAGTGTAAATACTATAAATTGCAATCCGTGTATTTTTCTCAGGCCCATGGATATGGTCAATTTATAAGAGCAAACCTTAATATGAAATACGATACATTTTTTGCCAGGGGCTTCAGGATGCTATTTTTTAGATTCCACATTTATCAAAATTCATGACTTTAAGAGCTATATATACTAAAGTATTATATACAGTGTAAATAACTTTTAATAACATTATTGTTCATGTAATAAATCGAAATCAGAATAGATCAAAATAAATACATTAAAATAAAAAACTTCGTACTGTCCTGTCCTATTTCATAAATTTTTCTCATGAATTCCGGATAGATGATTTCATTTTTAATCGATACAGCATACACTTTTATGTTCTGACATGCCAGTGATATTGTTCTGAATATATTCATTGTTTTCTGAAGTTGACTAAGACAGAAACTACACCTTAGAGACCATTCAAAGAGGAAGAAGTACGACTTGAACGGAAGGTGACTAAAATAAAACAGTATGGGAGCTGTCAAGGGGGAAATGGTCTGGTTATTTTCAGTGAGACTATAAATATGACGGGGGATTTATGTGAGCACGGTTCGAACCATAACCCTATGGGGTCTGGACGGCTACGTACTAAATCTAGTAATAGTAAGTGCTAACAATACAATTTTAGAGCTATTTATATATCTATAGTAATCAAGTGGTCGTTAATTATTAATAATAGCTTCAGCTAGCGTTGTTTATCCAAATATCCAAAATATTTTATAGGATCTTTATCACATCTCATTTATTAATGTGTATTTTATAGAGTAAAATCACCAACAGCTGACCATGTGTATCCACTCACACGACTTCATTACCTATTTCAGAAAAGGTTTTGTATCTTTACATATGTCCATCAAGAAACAAAAAAAAAAAAAAATTGAATTCGATTTATTTTCCTGAAAATTTATCAAAGAAAAGATTTAAGTACGATTTATTTGATAAATTAAAATAATTTAAACTGGCTTAAAGTAGATTAGTGCAAAAATGTCAATATCCTCTAATATTGCCGATAAAAAACTTTTTGCCATAGCTTAATTTTGTCCAACAATAATTTCTGTTAATAGGAGAGGGAATAGTGAACTTGTGTGATGCGGGTAACAGATTTTCTTACTTTTACTTAGTCATCTTTTTTCTCTCATTCACCCCCTTCTGACACCAGGATATGAACCCGTAATATTATACTGGAAATGAAATAGCTGTAACTTAGTTGATAGTAGTCCAAAAATAACGATTTTTATATAGTTTTGTAGGGAATATAGTTACCTTTCAAAAGATTTATTATAAATTTTACCATATAATATATACTTGGCGAGTTAGGCCCCAAAACATTTTTCTTTTCTTTATATTTTTTTTCCTGAATTTTCTCGGGAATTTAGTCCATATACGAAAATTGAAAGGACAATTATAAGAACAATATAGGAAAGTTTCATCAAAATCTTTTGAGCCGTTTTCGGGCTACAGCCTATAGAAAAACATGTTATTAATTAATTGCGTAGCAGATATTGCGCATGGAGCACAGGCATCACTAGTAAAAACCCTACAAAATAAAAAAAGAAGCAACAAATTCGGTTCTGTAGTTTCCGAGAAAATCTTGGCACAGAGAGACATTCAGGTAGACAGACCAATGGCTAAAAATGTGTTTTTCGGACTCAGAGGGCTCTGAAACGTATAGATTCATAGAAAACCGCATATCGGAAATTTGACCCGATCGTAATACTTTCCTTACCTAGTATAGGTAGGAAACTAATAAATTAAAGCATGTGTAGGAAATAGAATAAGCTGTATCATGGCTAATACTGGTTCGATTCCACTGATTTTTATTTTTTTTTTGGTTTGTTGGTAATTTAATTAACTTTCAAATGTTTTATTGAAAATTTTACTACAGAATATATACTTAGCCAGTTAGGCCCCAAATCATTTTTCTTTCCTTTATATTTTTTTTTCCTGAATTTTCTCGGGAATTTAGTCCATACACGAAAATTGAAAGGACAATTATTAGAACATTATCGGAACACGCATATCGGAGATTTGACTCGATCGCAATAATTTCCTTACCTAGTATAGGTAGAAAAGTAAAAATCATAGTTCACTTAAATGCTAATGTTGTAACTTACATCACTGTAATCAGCTGTTTATTCGTTCTGATGTTTGTTGTAGCTATAGTTTAAAAAATATATACATTTTTTTTTAACGATGTTCAAAACAAGAATCTCAATTAATTTTTATTTCTCTTAATTTAAAAATCTCTTGGTAATTTAATGGCGTCCTATCTGTGAACGATTGTAAAAGAAATGTAAAAGAGATACTCAGACATGCAAGTGGTGCCCTCTGGCAGAGATAAGAAGTTGTGCTATCAGATAAGTGCCTCTCGTAAAATCCCCCTGAAATGGGTTAGTTTTAAAGCTTTGTTTTTGAAACTGTGTTTTTCTTTTGTTTTTTCTTTCCTTTTTTTATTCTTTTCCTCTTGCTTTTTCTCTTATCTCGTACACTAGATCCGAGGTTACAGGGAAAAAATACAATTCTCCAACAGTGTAAAGGATTGCCGGTTATCTAATACTAGACATAACATATATATGCAATATCAAGAGCAGAAAATAGTCATGTTTATATTATAGTGACGTCATCGAACCAAAACTACATTTAAGTGCTAAATGCACTTTATTTTCCAATTTTACACTTTGTTAAATCTTATCTATTTATTTTATTCAAACAAATAAATCATACATAAAGTTAATACTGCTGTGCTGCTGTGATCAGGTGAAAGCAGTATTAATTTCCTAATGACCGATTTAATATTTTTTTCGTTACCGATACATATCATCATGAAAATATCTTGGAAAAATTGTGATTGGTTACTTAAAATAAAATATCTAATAATAAATCCTCTCACAACCCTACATCTGATATTTTAATCATAGAACTATAATAAAACTATCATAATAAATAAATAATAATAAAACTAAAATAAAATAATAGAACTATAATAGAAAAAAATAAATCACTGGCCGATGCACGAGGGGGATTTTGATAATTTGAGCAAAACATTGAGAAAAAAGACGGCCTTCAAAAATATTAAATCGTTTAGCCTGACATACATCCCCAAATTGTCAAAATAACGAGGTTATATAAGCCAAACGGTTCAATATTTTTAGATAGCGCATTTTTTATCAATTTTGTGATGAAATTGGGTATTTACGAGTTTTTAGTACCTGATTAAATTGACAAACGCTCCGATTCCGAGAATCTTCGTAAATAAAATATTTATAAAATATTTATAGGTTACGATGAGATGAAGCTATTTACGCAGTTTCAGCTGGATTTTAAATGTTTGGTAAAAAGCGGTCTGTATCACTGACTATCGGCCTATCACCAATTAAGGTTCAGGAATCACTCTCTTAAATGTTTTAAATGAAAATTTGCTCATATTAACTCTTTATTTTGGGAATATAAAGCTCAAAATCTGTTAATGAATTGAAAGTTGTCTATTACTCGTACAGTGTCTGTCTCTAATATATTTACCTTATTTCGCTATTTTCCTTATTTCGCTAATTTTTCTTATTTCGCTCATTTTCCTTATTTCGATCATTTTTCTTATTTCGCTCATTTTCCTTATTTCGATCGTTTTTCTTATTTTGCTCATTTTCCAACATCTTTTTATACTTTGTCTTTGCAAAAATGTGTTGAGGAATAAAAAAAGATAACATTTTTCCTTTTTTCTATATATGTTCCACAATATATGATTTACTTTTGACAATCTTTTAAATCATATATTCATATCATAATAAAGAAGAAAAAAAATCATATTTTCAACATGAATATGCATACGTATTTCCTGAGTAAAATAAAAAAGGAAAATATATCCATAAACTTTCTAATTTATTAACCCATGAACCAATAACAATTAAATCAAACAAAATGCTTTATCAATCTCAATCCAGAAAAATTAATATGATCACAGATAAAATGAATGGGGAAAAAAATAAATTTCATTATTTTTCGATTGATGGACTGTCGAATTTTTATTCTGTGTAGAAAACAGAATAGAAGATTGGTGTGACGAAATAATATAATCATGTATACTTGGAAGTGCTAATTTACTAAAAATGGAACCAATTTTTCAAACAATAACAGAGAAAAAATAATAATTTTGTTTGGTAAGGTTAAATTGAATTTATAATTAAAATAGGAGTTATCTCCTACTTTTTGCTCTAGTTGTATAACTTTAGTTTACATCTATTCTTTAGTTCAGATTGGATTATTTTTAATCAATATAAAACAAATTTTTTATCGAGATAAACATAAACATTTCCCGTACAAATCTTTAGTCGAAAATCTGTATTTCGTATTAAGAGAGTAGGAGCTCAAGAAGACTTTAACACACATGTAATTAAATGAACAGAAGTATAATTTGTAAAATGATCGCTGAGCTCCTGTTATCTCATACTATCCTAATACTAAAATAAAATATGAAAGTCACTAAACACTTTTTTATATAATAGAGAGATTAAATTAAATATAAGGTATTTTAGCATATACAGATTGTTTTTTGTGACAGTTATGATATTTTAAAACTTTATTTAATTTATTTTGCATATGTTTCATATGCCAGGTGAATATAATTTTCTAAAAAAAAAATCTATTGATTTTAATATAATTGAAAATAATTTCATTACATACAATTAATATTTCGATGTACATCAAATTAAAAAAAATAGAACTTTGTAGTGTACAAAATTAAATTTGTATTGTAATTGCTGTATATGCTGCACTGTTTGGTATATGCAGCTATCTATGTTACTATTTTTTCATTGAAGAATGCAGATGTAATAATTTCTAAAACTAGCTTGTTGAGATAATTTTGACCTGTGTAAGAAGTCTTGCTCTTTCGCTATTGAAATTATGAGGGATTTTATGTTGGTCTCGTGATCTAGTCATTTCGTGACTTGTCTAAGACAAGCCAGTTTTTTAAATTTTATTTATTTTTAATTATGTTTTATTATATCGATTTAGATCGGACGAAACCTTGGAATAGTTTATTTTAATAATAATTAATCCAAATATAATTGAAGTAACAATTCGTATTTATTGAAGTGAAAACTTCTTTAGGCGCGTTTTGCATTTTTTTTATGGAGAGTGAATTAGATTGATCCGTCAGATATCAGATGTGTAACGCTCGCGTAAAGTCGGCTGGAGTCGAATCAAAGAGCTATTCTCCTCTACTTATGTTTTCACTAGATTTATGTTCTTCGGAGACTATCTTAATAAGCAAAATTAAAATTTTTAAAATCCAAACGTCTAAGTATCCGATGGAAACCATATCAAATAAGAGGCTTTCAGCAGGAATTATGAATTATTGAAGTAAAAAATTTTTAATCGCGTTTTGTTCTTTTATTTAGTAGAGTGAATTAGATTAGCCGCTATATCTCCGATGTGTAACGTTCGGCTGGAGTAGACTAATTGAAGTGTTTTTTTCATGTAGATTAAAACTTCTCAAAAAATAAAAAGCAGACCTACTTATTGTATAAAAGAGAATATTTCAGCATTTCATTCTCTCTGTAATGGGCCATTATTGAAAATTGTATCTTAACGCGACGTCGTATTAGACAGGCGAAAAGGAAACAATAGTGTTGAAAACAATAGACGGCGAGTTTTATTGAAGATGTGGATTAAAATATCTCGGTAACTATAAATCGAACCTGGATACTGTAAGCGAGGGAAATGTTCATCATTTCATCCTCATATTATAATGGGCTATTATTTATAATTTATATTTCATATTATCAATCTGGCCTTGTTGATGTTTTCACTTCTATCATGTGGTCTAAAGCAAAGATCTTAGTTTTTATACTTTTTTGTTGTTGAATAATAATACATTTTGTCTCAATTAAGGACAAAGATGATAGTGAATTAAGAACAAATTCATACCATAATTTCAAAAAATATAAATAACTAAATTAAGTAATAGCTATGTAATAAATATAAATAAAAAAATAATAACATAGCTAACATAAATAAAAAATCAATTTATATAGAGAAAGGTCATCTTAAGCTTAATTTTTTACAATTTTTTTGTGAAAAAAAACAGTTTTTCTCACCCGTGTCACTGTTTTTTTTAAAAATAACAAACATGTTCCATCCACTCATATTTCATTTTAGTTTTAAAAAAAAAATCAGTTTTCTTTCACTATTTGACAATAAGCTGTAAACTGTTTTTCTGGAGTCCTATAAAATTTTACCATTCATTTCACGGCCAAATCATCATGTACGTATTTATATTTTAGTTAAGATTAATTGCTTTGTATTAATTAGTATTAATTTTAGCTATTTAAGTGATGAATTGAATTTAATTTGTAATGTTTTGTTTGTTATATTTTATTTAAGTAATTAATTCTTTTTTCAGGTCGCCTCTTCAAGTTAGCCGGTGGTAAGTTCGTTATCAATTATTTTTAATTTTTATCACATTTTCAATCATTATTTACACGCATTCTTTCGTCAACTGATCGGTTCCTTAATATTCTTTGAATAATTTATTACTATTATTTTTATTTATTACATTCCATCAAGAACCCCTTTACGTACGATTTTTTTCAGAAATGTAATTATTTTATATATGAGAGACTCATTTTGTGTAGTTTACGTGGTCCTAAATTCCTGCTAAATTTCTTGTAGATAGATAAAGACGTATTGAAGTTATGACATTTTTTGTGATTTGAAGAAAAAATTCAAAGTCCCCCTTCTCTCAGTTTCGTGAAAAAAAAAATACATTTTTTTTGCTATGAAAATCCGTATTTAGTGGTTTTGTGAGATGCGAAATAAATATCTCAACCTGGTTTCTCCTTAAAAAAATATTTGAATCCACTTTGCTCCTTGCGTAGGTACAAATTGTCCCATTTCAACATTTTATCCATACTATAAAAATATGCCAAATATAAATACGATGAAATGAAGCTCTCTTGAGTAATATAAATTGAATATGAGTGAAAAAAAAAAATAAAAAGGAAGAAAAAAAAAGAAAATATCTATATCAAACACAACTGTTATCGATTTCGATGATTTTTTTTACGTTTTGTTGGGAATTTAATAAGGTTTCAAATACTGATATACATAATGTGTCAAAAATTGTGTCCTTTCCGAGTTATTCCCCAATTATGACTCCATTTGTAACGTCTCGAATCTTTGAGACGGCACCATCATACAGTTTGAAACCTCCCACTTTTACATTCGCTTTTGTTTAAGTCAAAGTATACAATTAGGAATCAAAATTTAGATTCATGCACTCTACGTGATATTATCTTTCTAATGATACATCATTCGTCAAAATCCATCACACCTAAGAGTCGGAAAAGAGATATATATTTGAGAAATAATATATAAGAAGGTAAAAAAGATTCTAATCTCCTCACTATAGCGACAAACCATTTTACTATTAGAATTTTCCGTCTGCTACTAACCATTCATCCACTAAATCATTCATAACTCCTCAGGGTGTTGTCCAAATACGATGTTACTATATCGGTTGGAATGCTGAAATATTGCTGTTCAAAGCCGTATGAATGGTTTTTTTTTTATTCAATGCCAACAAACGGAATAAGTAAACTCCTTATAAGTTTTTATTTTTTATCTCCATTTGTAGTTTGTCTGCGAAGGCCCTGTTAGTGTCATTTTGGGTAGTTTACGTGGTCCTAAATTCCTGCTAAATTTCTTGTATATAGATAAAGACGTATTGAAGTTATGACATTTTTTGTGATTTCAAGAAAAATTCAAAGTCCCCCTTCTCTCAGTTTTCGTGAGATTTTTTGTAAACAATTATTTTAAATTAGTAAAGAAATAAAATTACTAAAATCATTATAGCTGGTTAAAATATTATGATTATTTTTAATTTGCAGTATAAA
This sequence comes from Nezara viridula, assembly GCA_928085145.1. NCBI lineage: Eukaryota > Metazoa > Arthropoda > Insecta > Hemiptera > Pentatomidae > Nezara > Nezara viridula. Next base: position 28,180,759 of record OV725077.1, on the reverse strand, counting down.
GATTGCAAAATAATTTTTATTTTTATTAGTTTAAGAAATATTTAATTGACCAACATTTTGAAACTAAATTGCCGATATTAATGCTGAATTTCGAGGAACGTTTTGGGGTAACCTGTGGATGGACAGACTGACGATTTAATTTTATTTTTTTGTGGGGAGGGGAGATTCTACTTATCTCGATTACACTACTATTTATGTAGTGATACTAGTAGTACTATATTTCTATAAAATAGGCTTTGAAAATAGTTTATTAACAATAATTAATACATTAGTATGGTATTTTTGATCAATTGGAAGCAATTGATAATTTTATATTAGTAGAAAATTTAATGAGATATTATAGGCATTGGGTTTAGTAATAGGGTGTATAAAAACAACTGAAACCGTTTTTCAACCAAATATTTATGTTGTTATTTCTTTTCTATAAAATACATTTAATACTCAAAATATTGTCCATTGTTATCTACCGTCATTAGCCATCTCCTAGCAAATTGCTGGATCCCATGCTGATGTGCGAAATTATCAATAATTATCTCTTGAAGAAAATGGGCCATGGATCTAAATAAGTATTAATCCCATTGTGCTAGGTCTGAACTATATGGTGTATGAAGCAGAAGTTCAAAACCATGAAGTTCTTTAAACTTTTTCTTGGTTCGACGGGAAGTGTGAGGACGTACATTATCTTGTTGGAATAAAATTCTTTTTCAGTTGATCAAAGCACGATAACGCTCTTACAACTTCGAGTAAAATCTTTCCAGTTGTTTGCAATAGAGTTCAGAATTTTAAGAGCATCCATCAGGAACAAATTCGTTCCATTAAAAATTAAAAAAAAAGTAAAGCATGGATTTTTTTTTTCAAATTGCCCCCTTGCAGCTACCAGAAAGCAGTTTGACCAGGATCTAGCAATTGCTCACGGGTATTAGGATTTCGCCAGAAAAACCGACTTTTCATCAAAGGTGTCAATTCTTCCGTAAAATATCATATCAGAAAGGTTCATAAATAAATGTTCACAAATTTCTAACCTCTTAGCTGATTGCTGAGGAGTGAGTTCGTGAGGGACCAGTCTACTGCTCTTTTTAACTTTCCCTATGGAGAATAAAAATAAATAAAAAGTTGGTAAGTGACCACGATAATACTAAAATCGAGAGGAATAGATGTAGTCAACAGAGATGCTGTAGAGCTGCATGCAGATAACTGGAAAGAAATAGCCTAAGATGGGTTAAGATGAAGGCTGGTTAAGGTATCTGCACTGTCTATAAATTCCATAAATCGTTAAAATTTAGTTAGAAAACAAAATCTTGAAAAATAAAATGAGATTTTTTTTTTCAATTTTAAATCTATTTATTGAGTGCTACCATTGGGTAGTTACTCAGCAAGTGTATTCATGTCATTATATCAATTATGTCCAAATTTACTTGATGTATTTATGTAATACAGTTGTAAATGTCATAAAGAAATAAAAAAAAAAAATCTATTTATTGAATAATAATACAATCAGCCACTGCTGGAGGGCTATAAACATTAGGGCTAAAAGTTCTCATTCATACAATATATATAAATAATAAAGAAATAAATATAAATATAAGAAGTAAATAAATAATACTGATGAAGAAGATAAATAAAAATAAAAATAAAATAAAATAAAATATACAAATAAAATAAAATAAAAACTTCTAAACACATTCACACCTATATACAATATATACATTCGCCCAAGAATCTCCGAGCCAGGCTTTTCCCCCATACGTGGAAGGCAAAGCAAGACTCCGGAAGACCCCAGTGCCACTTTTCCAGCCGCATCACTAGTATTAGAAGCCAGTGGATACTGAAAGAGGAAAAATCAGAATTAGAAAGTGCTATTACACATATGATTCTAATATGAACAGCTTAATCTAATGAACAGTTTTCATCGTATATTTGTTCCGGCAATAAACGTCATTTCCATTCCGTAAATTGGATGATGCTGCTAAGTAACACGTGTCAGTTTCACACAGCTCTGGAAAAAAACCTTTTACTGGAAACTGTATGTGGTCGTCCCCTTCTGTTGGGCATAAGAAGGCGGTTTTATATGGTTTCATCTGTGACAAGGGGCAGCTGTACAAAGCAAAAACTGTCAGACCCGGATCTGTTTTTGAGCTCAGCGATGTCCTTTTGTCTACGCTCATTACCGGCATAAAATGTCCTCTCTCGTTAATGGCCTGGCAGTTCCCTTAATTTATAGTATCTTGTTATACTTGAAAAGTAGGTACTTTGTTTATAAATATATTTTATATATTGAAGGAAGTTAGTCGACTGTTCTAAATATCATGGATGATAAATATTCAGGACGCAGGCATTTTTTTTTGTGCTTGTGGTTCGAGCACTGAAGGTTTTCAAGTACTGAAACCTGTACTGCTTTCAAGTTTACTGTACTGCAGTGCTCGAACTATGCCCTGATGATGACCCACATGTTTGGATTGAAACGTCCTCACAAATAAAAAAAAATTATAATAACTGCATCCTGAATATTTATCACCCATGATAAATATATTTTATATTCTCAATAATATATAAAATTGTAGACTTTATCTAGTCGTGTTAATTTCTAGATGTTTATACGTTTTGAAGTGAAAACTTCTTTAGGTCAGTTTTTTACTTTTTTTGTGGAGATGAAGTAGATTCGAGTCAAATAAACGAGCTATTCTCCTCTACTTATGTTTTCACTAGATTTTAAGATTTTTTTTTTAGTAGAGTGAATTAGATTGAGCCGTCAGGTCTCTGATGTGTAACGCTCGAGTAAAGTGGATTAAAACATCTCAAAAACTAAAAATCGGACCTGCTTACTGTATTGGAGGAAATACTTCAAAATTCCATCCTCTTTGTAATAAGCCTCTCTCCAATGGAATATTATTTATATTTGCACTTTAACGCGACTCCATGTTAGAGAGGCGAAAAGGAAAAATAAATGAGATTATGGATTTATTTCAAATCTCTGATTTCAACGGAAATACACTTTTTGATGTCCCCTGAGTCGAAATAATCAAGTCCCATAAAATGGTCTGTGTGTGTGTATGTTAGCAGTCTAGCTCAAAAACGGAAATTCGTACGAAAGTGAAATTGCTTGTTAAAGTTTCGTATATATCAGAGATGTTACATAAAATTTTTCGTCAAAATAAGCTAACCAGAAGTGGTACTTTATATAATCTATTACGATTTTCTTCAAAACAACTCTAACGATTTTGATTAATCTCAGTTCATAAATATATTTTAATGAAGGAAACTAGTCGACTGTTCTGAATATCATGAGTGACAAATATTCAGGACGCAGGCATTATAAATTTGTTTGTGCTTCAGTATATCAATAGCGGATCCAGGATTTCATTTTTGCTGAGGGGGCTTCAGCCTGAAATATTTTTTTTTTAAATATTATAATAATTACTTAAAAAAAAAACTAACTACCTATACCAAAAGGTGTTTAAGTGATTCTTGAAGTCCTATTAAATGTAATTACACGAACAATAATACTTTTAGAGTAATTTTTAATATTATTTTTCTTAAGAAGCGGTAATATTTCACCATTTTTGGGGGGAGGGGCTTCAGCCCGATAGCACTCCCCGTAAATTCGCTTGTGCAGTATATCGGTGTATTGTTAAGCAATTTTTAATATGATGTAGGTTTTATTCTCACTGCATACGATTTTATTCTCACTTCACTTTATTCACTGATGCACATTTTTTTATTTACATTGAAAGTAGAGTGGTAAAGAGAAGTTAATTGAACTGTACACCGAATCAGATTTGTTCATATTTTATTCTTTTGCTGTGTGAATGAAACATACGTCTTCTATCAATGAATTACGATACATTCCTCCTAGCAAATCCTACATTTCCTCCTGACTGCTTCAGACTAAATTTTTGTAATGACAAAAGGATCTAATAAGTAAAAAATATATATATATATACATATATATTTATAAATAAAAAAAAACTATTATATAATAGGAATGTTCTTAGAGAGAAAAGGAGAATTGTTGCTTCTGGCAGGTTCGATTAGAATGACAAAACATTCAAGTAAGTGGAATAGATATGGCGTGGGCGGATCAATTTATTCAAGCAAAACATTCACATTTACGTCTGGGAATTCGATGAAACCAGTTTATCCTATACTTACGTTGGCGACAACCTCTGTTTCTACATGGATAGGCAATAGAATTTCCTTCAATAGGATTCATTCGGTTATACGGTTATATCATCATAACAGAGATTTGAGATGATATAAAAAGTACGAGTTCGCATCCCGGTGCCGGAGGGGATTTTAAATTCCCCGCCCTCACCCCCCGGCCCGGGAAAATCCCGTATAGCCTAAAAGGCGAGGTAGGGAAGAACAAAAAAAAAAAAAAAAAAAAAAAAAAAAAGGAAAAAAAAAAAAAAAAAAAAAAAAAGGATTCATTCGGTGAGCGGCGAATAAATTAAATTTTTGATTGCACAATGATAAAAAACAAAACAGTAATATTTGTAAATTTGGTAGAAGTCACAAAAATTATAGATGAATATCTAGATATTTTAAAAGACTTCCTGGTCGATTCATTTGAAATCATCTAATTTGAATTAATATTGTTGCTCTACATTTTCATATTTTTTTTTTACTTATTTCATATTTATTTGAGCGTTCATGACCATAGTTAAAAATTTTTTAAGACTCGGAATTTTTCGGCGGCCATTTCGATTTTTTTTATTCTATTGAAAATAGCTTTTGGAAAAATGCCTCTAACTCTCTTAATTCTATAGATGTGAAACCTAAATAAAAACTGGAATAATGATGTGTATTTCTTCTTTATTTATTTTTATCAATACATCAATTAAAAATAAAGGAAAGTGGTTTAAAAAAATCATGAAAATCAACATAAAACAAGACTTTTGTCTCCTTCAAAGTTTGAATTATAAATTTGTTGTCCTCACAATACATCTCCTAGGGTATGAATTTAGATCAAAACTTCAACCTGATTTTATTTTTTTTGTTTTGATATCTACAAAAATACAGAGTAGTTAGGAAATCTCGATATCGACTCTCACTTAGGCATCAACGTTTGTTGCGCTATAACTAATAGAACCAGTTAAGCCTCAGTGATCAAATTCATATCACACGTTCTCATGATAAAGAGTTATAAACTGTATCAATTTCATAATTTTTCACTTAGCCCCCTTTATGATATTCAAAATAAAAATCGCTGAGAGTAGTTTTTAATTCATATTAAAAACAAGGACAAGGTTTTTAAGTTTGTAATTTCATCAGCATGTAGTTCACTGATAAGAAATAGAAGAAAGAAAAGATCAAGGGTGACTTTTTTTTCATTATCGCAATTTTTAGGAGCTAAAAGTCTTGTTTTATGTAGATTTATGTGATTTTTTAAAACAACTTTCCATTTTTTAGGGATGATGTTAAACAGATTATTATAAACAGAAATAGAGAAAAAAATACTCATCATTATTCCAATTATTATTTTGGTTTCACATATAAATAATTATCAGAATCAGAGGAGCCTTAATTTTTTTTAACTATGGCTTTAAAATCTCAAATAATTATGAAATAACTGGTAAAAAATTATAAAAATAAAGATATGGAGGAACATTACAAAATGCCAGGGTGATTAATATATTATTAAAATAGTACTTTATTGGTTACGCCGACGTTACGACCCACTTTGTTGGTCTTCATCAGGGCTACAAAAGATACAAATATAAAAGATACATAGTGAAAATAAAATAAATGAATTATTAGTATGTATTAAATAAGAAACAAATGTCTGATTAAGAAATAATAATATGACATTAGTGATATCGTGGGAGGAATTGTAGATGAAATATCAAATATTACATATATAGATGATACAAACAAAAATAGAAAATATGTGTGAACAAAAAGGGAAAACAAAGGTGAATATAGCGAGTAATTTAAAAGTAAACAGATTGTGACGAAAAAGATATGATACGAGTGGATAACAAATTAAAGAGAGTATTAATATGGGATGGGGTATCTCAGTAGTAGGGTACTAAGTTTCCAATGCTAAAGGTCTGAGGTTCATAGCAGAAAATTTATTTATCTGTTTCATTGGCCGTGGGGCGACCCTGTGTCGAGAGACCCTTCTGAGGCACACCCAGCCGCTATCAAATAATTAATTAAGGGGGGAAACCTGGCGGTTGAGCGTGATCTCGGTCAAATCACCTCCTTGCACAACCGTTGACCTAGAAACAGTGCTTTCCCTAAATAGTACTGAACCCAAGACCGTTTTAAGGGTTATAGTGGTACAGGATAACAAATTAGTATAGATTAAATTTGATAACTGTTGATTAACAGATAGTGAAATTGAAAAATGAATAAGTAATGATCCAATAAAGGTAAAATAAGAAGGTGATAACATAATCAGGAGCGCCCATCTCCCCCAAGACTGCTGGTGCATAAACCTCTGCCCATTCCTACCAAGACATTTTATTCCTCTCTTCTTCGTAAAGAATTTAAATATGCATAGAATATATATAATTACACACCCTGTGGACAATTTTTAGGACAATTGCCTTCTTATATAGATGTAATATACATGAATCAGTTCACTATTGAATTTTTCTTGTCTGTTTCATTCTCTTGAACGTACATTTTTCCTTGAAAAGGCTATTCTTCAAAAATGCTTCTCCTACAGATTTTATTCTCGGACGACAAATCATAAACCTTGAAACTAACTTATGAATCAATTTCTTATAGATGAGGAAGCTATACTAGCCTCACTTAATAGAGGATATTTAATGATATATTTTGATAAAAATAAATTGATTTCTAGATACAAAAAAAAATTTTTTTTCTACGAATCGGCCAGCAAGGACCACGCGAATATCATTTCCGTTTCCTCTTCACTTCCTCAGCCTTCCACTTACTCCAATACTCTCTCATCCTCCTGGACTGTTCCTCTCGTTCTTCCTTAGTCCATTTTTTCCCTCGTCTCTCCCTCACCTACAAGAACCCCAACCCCTTTCAGTTTTGCCCTAAAAAGCTCTTTATACAAGCAATATTTATCCGCGATTTTATGCCTGTCTAGTTCCTCTTTTATTTGTTTTAAATATCCCTCCATAATTTTATAGCTGCAAACTTTGTCAAAAAATTTCTTGTTTAGTCTTTCACTATTCATCCTGACCATGTGCCCCTGGAACCTCAGTCTTCTAGTCCTGACAACTGTTTCCAAATCTTCCAAATTTCTTGCGTTACCATGGTTCCGTGAATCCTCCTCAAAATCTTCCTCTCAATCTTCAGGATTTTCTCTAGGCTCGGAAGGCTGACTGTTTTCATACCATACAATATTACAGGTCTTGATACTGTACAGTAATGCCTTATTTTTGCATTTCAGTACAAATTATTCTTGTTGTAAACATTCCTGGTGGCGAAGTTCAGTCTTTCCAGTTTGGTTATTCTTCCTTCGATTGATGCCTTATCCGTTCGTTACTACATATTATCTCCACTAGGTATTTAAACTTTTTGATCTCTTTATTTTCTCATATTTTGTATCAAATATTTTCTTGGTGAAGTTGGTATCTGTTGTCATAATTTCTGTTTTTTCATAAGAGATATGTAGTCCCGTTTTCTCGGATATTTCTTTCAGGATGTTTACCTGTTTTATGGCTTCCTCTTCTGTCTCCGCTAGTAGGGATAGTCATTTTACTTACAAACAATTATTATAATATTCTTAAACAACTATGTAAATGATATGGATATATAAACAATGCTATTTATTTTATGCTTCAGTTTACCGTCGCCCCCTGTCTCTCGATGCCCCTACCTGAGATATGTTTATAAAGAGGAGACAGATATGGGTTCGAGAGGGCGGATATGGAGAGAGCCCTCATGCGTGGCACACAGCTCAGTTCACTCCAATCCCTTGCTTGGGTTGTCCCCATCCCTAGGGGACCCTTGTATTTACCGAGGTCCCCTCTTCCATTATTTTCTAATTTTATTTTTATCAGTGTTATATACATCATAATACATTAGCAACTTTCTCGAGCAATACATCTCGTATTACATATCCATAACAATAAAATTTGGTGCGGTGCGCATCTATCAAATTAAAATCTAACAACTTAAGTACTTAGATGTCTTGTGAGATACACCTTACACATGTAATTAGTAATCTCAGGTCAGTGTTAACTGGTCTTTAATGACGTATAATAACTCTGCAAATCATTATAAATATTTTACCACTTCAAGAAGCTTTCAGTGCATTGTACCAACATATAAAGATTAACGAATAGCTGCGGAAGATTTCTTATTGGTGCCTCGAGGTACTCCCATGTCTCTCACCACTACACTGAGTTAAGGTGGCTCTTTCCGTCCTTTCGAAGACACTATTTCCTAATTACGTTCCATTATCAAATCATCAACAACCATCGTCCTTCTTACGCCTACAACCTTCTCAAATTGTCTCAGTCCTCAGTCCACTCCCTTTCAACAAGATCTCGACCTTCTGACCTCTACATCCCTTCTCACAGATCTGCCTCATTTCAAAACTCCTTTATGATTGCTCGCGCTCTCAATTTATGGAATTCCCTACCAATTAGAATTCGGCATTTCCCTTCCATATCCACATTCAAAACTCTCCTATTCCAATTCCTATCCCAAAAACAGTCAGATGCTTGCTAAACTTTTGATATTATACATTTTATCATATCATTCATCATCAAATGACAATTCTATTCCATACTGTAAACTTCACGAGAGATTTTGGAAATTCTTCCAACTCTCAATGCCACTGAATGCATCTATTGTTTGATTTTTTATTATTTTTATTCTTATACAAATAAATTTGTACCAATAGTTACAATAAGATGATGATGTCTATAGATATTATTCATTATTTAAATACTCTGACATTTTATATTTTCAGATTTGTCTTTCCTTTGTTAGCAGAAACACAGCTTATTTTAAAGAAGAACTCAATGTATTTTTTATTATTTTATTTTTCAAAAGTGTATAATTATAATTTTTCCTACTCTACATAGTTTTAAGTGTCTTATCATAGTTGTAAGTGTTTTGTATTTAGATTTTTTTTTTTTATATAGCTTGTTTAACTAATATTTTCTTTACTTTCTCTGTTTTTATTATTGTTTTATTTTGGCCAGATGTAGTCTTTTAATTATGTTCTATTTTGTTATTCTTAAGGGACTTTGTCCCAGAGTAAAGTTATTTTCTATTTCTATATATATATATATTTTCCCCTGTTAGCAGTACAGACTTTGTAAATCTTATTTCGCCTTGACAAGTCCACTCTATGTCTGCTTATCGTCCTGTAGCCAGGGCCCAAAAATCGACCTCATCGCAGGCGAAGGTTCGATTGTAAATTACGAAAGTGTATGTTATTCTCACTGGACGTAAAATTTTATGTTCTACAACTTCGATTCTATGGGTTTTTAATCTTAAGAAATGTATTTCCAATTTGCAGGGACATTTGTCTCACTTTTTGACAAATTTAGTAAAAATCAGCGTTGGTTGACCGTTGTTTTATATCTTACCACATATCAAAATTATAAAGTTTATGTACTCGTTCAAAACACAGTTTAACGTTCTTTAATTTATTATAGATTCATCATTTTTCAGTTGTATGTGAAAAAAAACAAAAAATATCGAAAAATTTAAACTTGGCTGTAAAAAGTTTTCCCTTGGTGTTCCAAGTAACCAATTTTGTTTTTTATATTTCTAAATCCATAAATAAGAGTTAAAAAAAAAAAAACTTTTCTCTCATTCTTCGCAATGGATTTTCCGTTTTGATCCTCAAATTACTGTCCTAATATTCTTTAAGTCAGCCGCCATTTTTTAAAGCAACGGCTCTTGAACGGCAGACAAGATTATTTTTACTCAGAATAACCTACACTTTCATAATATATAATCAAACATTCACCTGCGATGAGGTAGATTTTAGGACCCTGTCATCAGGCTATTATCATAAGTTATTTCTTTCCAGTTTTCTGCATGTTGCTCTGTTGCTTCTGAATCGATTCGATTTATCTCTCTGTTTTGGCCTTCCACATGGTCTTTCACTGTTATTGAGGCATTCATTATCCTGTAGAGGCATCCAGATGGATTGCTCCGAGAAATTATTATTAAATGCTAGAAAAATTTAATCTAGACTTGTAACGAGTGTAATAATTAAAATAAATGATTTTAAATATTTTTTTTAATTTTAAATATGTTCATTTAAAAAAAAAAAATTAAATTGGACCAATTTCCCTGTTAACCGATCATAGAAATTATTAAAGTACTATTATTTGATGAACCTAAGCAATTTAAACGGGTAAGTAAACAATTATTAAAATCACTGTATAAAATTCAATGTACTGTAATGTTGCTAAAACCGTTTCTACAACATACTATATTACTATACTATAGATATTACTTGAAATTTTTCCGAATAGGGAATGAAAAATTGGAAGAGTTAATTGCAAAACTATTGGTTCTACCAATTCTTTATATATATTCAAGGGTGTTGTAGGTCTCTTTTTCTTGCTCAAATCTTGCATGTCCAGTCTCGATCTTGATCTTACAATAATAAGGCGGTTTTGGTAATGTAAGTGCAAAAGTGCAAGACCAACACCTATTTTAGGCATCACTTCATCTGATATCGATTGGCCAGTTTCTGCAAGCACCTCTTTATTCCTCTTTTCCAATTGTCAGTACTTTGATCCTAGCACGCTACACCTATATACCTACTATGCATACACCTGTATACCTACTGTACATGCACCTATATACCTACTATATATACACCTATATACCTACTATATATACACCTATATACCTACTATTCATACACCTATATACATTATTTACTATCAGGTGAGGGAACTCCAAGCCAGGCTTGTCCCTCCAACTATAGAGGGATAAGCAGGACTCCAGGAGATCCCTGCGCTACTTTCTCAACCGTGTCGATAGTGATCTGCTAAAGCCAGTGGAGATTGAGCAATAACGCAAAGAAATTACTAAATATTTGATACTAAAACCGAAATCCTTCAGTACTACACATTTTATCCATCCAGATATGTATATACATATTTTTTTCTGACGTTCAGTACTTTAACGAGGCGTTCTGAATGACACCTCCGTTCTGCATATCTAACCAGGTTTATTTGTTTATTTTTTCCTCAATAAAACATGATAAGTCAATAAGTGAAAGAACCGGTAAGAGATAAGATTATGTTTGAATTCTTTACCAAAGATATGTGAACATCCTTGGCCCAGTTTTATCAGATAGCTGATACATACAATCCGATTTAACATATAGTATATGTTATATAAAATATATTATATAACATATATTACAACTGAATTCAACTGACAATTTAAACCATAAAAAAAAGTATATATCGTAGAACTTTTACATGATAATTACAGACTTATTAGTAGTAATATAATGGAATTAATAAATATCCTTTCATCTAAAACAATAGCATTTTCCTCCAATGGCTGGTAGATCTAGATAGGGATATCATTCAGCTGTGCAAATTTATAGAAGAACCTAAAATAGACTTAAAAAAAAATAATAATTATTATAATTTACACCTATACCTTCATTCTTTTTACATTAGACTTCAATGGAAGTCATGGGCCAAAAAAACAAAAAATAAAATAAAAATACTAAGGTATGAGCTTTAGACCAAATGATAGAAGTGAAAACATCAACAAGGCAAGATTAATAATATAAAATATAAATAATAAATAATAGCTCATTATGAAGAGAATGAAATGCTGAACATTTCCCTCGCTTACAGTATGCAGTTCCGATTTTTTAGTTTCTGAGATATTTTAATCCATATCTTCCATAAAACTAGTTATCATTTGGTTGTCGATACTATTTTTTTCCTTTTCGTCTCCCTAACACTATTCCCTCTTATACAGTAAGCAGGTCTGATTTTTAGTTTTTAAGATGTTTTAATTCATATGCAAAAACACATCAATTAGTCGACTCCATCCGACTTTACCTGAGCGTTACACATCCGAAATTTGACGACTCAATCTAATTCACTCTCCACAAAAAAGTGCAAAACGCGCCTAAAGAATTCTTCACTTCAAAAAATGTTGGTTTCATGTCCATTGCCATGTCTTAATGAGTACTTTATTGGGCCTGATTACTCTTATCTATTTTTGATGAATGAATCAAACGTTTCAGGTAATTAATTTTTACAAGCCTACTGCTGGTCATTCTTGAATGAATAACATCCCTCTTCATTCATGTTAGCCGCAGAGAATTTGTTTAAGGTCCTTTCTATTTGCTCGGCCCAATTCTGTAGAGGCATAACCCACCCAGCGGGCCCGACTTAATCTATGCGGTATGTTAATAGAGGGAGGGCCTTTTGTAACGGTCCCTGAATCGTAAATATTATTTACTTATGCAATTATGAATCGTAAATTGTCGGCGTCGGATTAAGGCCCTCAGAAAAACCTACACTCCTCCCGGCTAGAGGTAATGCCATTCAGAATTAAACCGTGGCCTATATGAATTCATGAATGAGAGGCGTAGTGTTGAATGGTTTGGCGCCGGCGCTGGGGAAATAACTATCATTCATCATTGGTAAACAGCGGAAAGGTATTACTTGATAAATACTCCTCATTATCCCTGCTATTTTTTATGAATGATTTATTATACTTATTAATGGCAAAACATTTGCAATGTGTTTTCATAGTTCTTGAAGCATTTGTTTCAAGTAATGCATATATTTTTATTATTACAAAATATTTATACTATGATGCATTGCATTATTTTCATGAAAAGAAATATTTCATATTACTATTTCTGATTCGACGAGTAGTAAAATATTTCATAAAGGAAGGAGATGGTCCGGGATGCCGTTCATAATTAGGCTAAATAGTGGCAAAACTATTTTATTAAAAGCCAACGTTTCGACCCGACTTTGCAGGTCTTCTTCAAGGCTAGAACGGACAAGATACAAAAAGATATAGAGAATTTTGGAAGTTACATAATATTTAGACAAAAAATTGTAAACAATGTGAATAAGTTTATTAAAATTAGAAACAGTAAGTACATTAAAATATTAGCAGAATTAAGCTAAGTAACAAGATCCTAAACTGAAGTAAATAGAATAAAATGGTAAAAATTGTTGTAGTGTGATATATAATATATGCAAATGTTAATATACTTCTACAGACCTACAGGAGAGATTGAAAGAAAAGGAAAAAGGATATAATATGAAATAATAGTCATAAAGGAATGTGGAGAAGGAAAAGAAAACCAATAAATAAGTAAATAAAATTAGAATAATAAAAATAGAGACTTAGAGGTGTGTTCAACTAGGAGTTTCACTTAGAACTGGAAAAAGGGTATGTTTTCCCTTGTATCTATCTATATCTTCAAATTTTAGATACTGTATTCTTGTAGGTTCTTTCCCATTACCCAAACAGGTCAGTAAATTTCAGAGGGCGGGGTGGCCGAATAGGCTAAAGCGTGTGTAACAGCACCGCTAGTTGCCTGCCAACCGGATAACAGAGATTTGAGATGATATAAAAAGTATGAGTTCGCGTCCCGGTGCCGGAGGGGATTTTAAATTTCCCCGCCCTCACCCCCCGGCCCGGGAAAATCCCGTATAGCCTAAAAGGCGAGGTAGGGAAGAACAAAAAAAAAAAAAAAAGTCAGCAAATTTCCCAATACCTATCCTTACCCTTATCTTGTCCGTTCTAGCCCTGAAGAAGACCTGCAAAGTTGGGTCGAAACGTTGGCTTTTAATGGAATAGTTTTGCCTCTATTTAGCCTATTTATCGCCGTCACCTCGGACCATCTCCTTCCTTTATAATGCAAAGATTAACCATTAAATATTCAATATTTCATTAAGATAAACATTTAAAAAACACCACTCATACGATTTTTCTTTTAAAAAATAGTAAAGTAAGTTTGGTGATAATACCGCATACCGTAAGAGGAGACAAAAAGGAAAAAATAGAAATAAAATGTTTTTAACTGTACAAACTGGAAATATAACTGTTCTGAATTATACTTGATCTATATTTAGTGAAACATGACAAATATTTCTCTAAAAAATAAGTAAATTCTGGGAGCCGAGTTGGAAACACAACCTTTCATGTCAGCTGATCGATCAGCTGTCTATTTATGTTTGAAAATATGATTCTGTTGATATTGTTTCATTTAATTGACCACTGTACTATTAGATTGCATGGAATTAAGATAATAGATTAGAGATTCAGGTAACACTATTAGATCCTTGCTGTTGATTGGATGTAATGATCTCACATTACTCGAAGGGAGGGGGTTATTTGCTCCTCCAGTTTCTTAACAAGATTGCTATTAACTACAGAACTATTACTAGCGGTTCTATTTGCCGGTTCAAGTTGGTTTAGCGACTGGTTCGGAAGCTGTAACAGATTAGAGTAACCGAGCTCAATCGAAAGCATCAGATCCAATCACAGTCTATGAGCCGTTAGCGGCGCTGGGATTCGATCAACTGGCCTCAACTTCGGCTTGATTACATCTTTGGTCCTTTTGGTTTTAGGTCGATCGATTTCTAGCCTAGATTCTACAAATTGAGCTCTTAATTAGTCAATTATTTGTATGGATGAAAAATTGTCAGGATGTTCAATAAAATATTATGTTTATTGAGTTTATCGACGTTTCTACCCAAACATGTTGGTCGCCATCTGGGCTAAAAATTAAAAAAAAAACATGCATCAGACTACTTCTAAAATTTACAAAATTACACCAGAAAAATAAATAAATAAATATATAAGTATGAAAGAAGAATAAGGTAACAAATGAGATAACCGTAATATAAACAACAATAATAATAAGATTGCAGTATGCAAAGAAAAATTTGTTGTGTTATAGATAAATTAAAAGTATAAGTTTATCATTAGTATTAAAAAATAAACCAAACCAAACCAAGATTTTTGAATTTAGAAAAGTATATCAAAATTAAAAATAAATAAATCAAATCAAAGCAAGTTTTTCGATATACTTTTTTATTTATTTGTTATATAATAACATTTTCTTATAATATAGTTATATAAGTAACTATCGTGGCTATATTAGTGTTATCTCATTTATACGTTACACCTTTTTCTTCTCTTATATTGGGTTGACAAATAAGTTCTTTCGGTTTTCCAGGGTGAAATGAAACTCAATGTGTTATAGCTTTAAAATTTTAATTTACAACATATTGAACATTATTTAATATGACTTTTTCTCATCTTCACACTAACTGCATAATGCTATATTCATAGAATGTCTGGAGTTTATTGTTAAAAAACTGATGCAAATGGTTTTTGATGTCCTCTTCCTTTTGGAATTTCTTTCCATTCATGGAGTTCTGCAGCGATCGGAATAAGTGATAGTAACTTCGAACTAGGTCTGGTGAATAAGGAGGGTGGGGCAAAAGGTCCCATCCAAGGCTCAATAATTTATTGCGAGTGACCAATAAGGTGTGGGACCTAGCGTTGTCTTGATGGAACACAACGCCCTTCCGATCATTCATAACTCTTCAGGATGTTTTCCAAATTCGATGTTATTATATACGTTGGAAAGCTGAATTATTGATCTTCAGAGTCGTGTGAAAACTTCTTTTATTTAATGCCTACATCTGGAATAAATCAACCAAAATTCGTTATAGGTTTTATTTTTCATCTGCATTTGTAGTTTGTTTACGATGGTCCTATTGATGTTATTTTGTGTAGTTTATGTGGCCCTAAATTCCCGCTAAATTTCTTATAGATAGCTAAAGTCGTATTGAACTTATAACATGTTTTGGGATTTTAGAAAAAAATCATGTGAGGGACCTAAACATTAAGCATGGAAACATAGCCAAGCTTGTGAGGGCTATTGCAATCTCTCACACTGATTGGGTGGGATATTGATAAACAATGGCCTCAACATTGTTCGTTTTAATTTCATGTGGATGACCAGACCGTTGAGCATCATTGATGTCAAAATTTCCTGAATAAAATTTGGCAAACCAATTTTGACAGGTGCGTTCGGTTGAGGCATCATTCCCATAAACACTATAAATTTTTCTATGAGCTTCTGCAGTACGCTTACCTTTTTAAAAATAATGCAACAAAATATTCCGAAAATGAATGATGTTTTATTCCATATTTACAGTGCAATAACAAATACAATACTAAGCTAGTTTCAACAAGAGTTAACAGATATATTTTTTGACATATTACAAACAGGATAAACAATCCACCTTAAAGATTAATTCCTCAGATAAGAAGTGTATCATAGTGACATAAACAGAAATACCGAAAGGACTTATTTGCCAACCTAATACTTTTTTTATAAACTCTACTTTTGTTTGAAGTAAATTTTGTCTAGTTTGATGTTGTTAATTGTTAATTATCTGAATTATTAATCTCAATTCATTTATTGATTTTACTGCTTTTTTAAAAAGTTTATTTGTTTATATATTCTATCTTATTATCTATAAATGTCTATTATTATCCTTATTTATATTTATTTTATTCTATCAATCCATTTCTTTATTTCTTATATCCTTTTTTATTTATTTTTTTGTACCAACCATCCAAATAGTATTAAGTGGTGTTATTTAGTTGATCGGACGCTTATGACCTGGATGTTTTGCGCCTAGGCATCGAAACAAACAAATAACCTGAATTAAATATGTTGTTTAGAAGAACACTTACGATAAATGTATCCCTTTCCTAAAAGAGAAATTCCGTGAGACCTTCGGTGAGAGAGTTCATCGTGAGAGGCCTCTGGTTTGGGTCTCGCGGAACAATTCCAAAAAGAACAAGGAGCTTCCTCGAGGAACTAGGTCTTGACATTAAGGACCTAGCGAGGTTGGCTGAAAATATAGTCCACGACTCCCTGGGAATCATTCACCACCACGTGCATGGCTAGCCGGAGAGTTTTAATTAATGTATTTATTTATTTATTTAATGTAAGATTGAAAACAATAGAGACAAAGAGAGAGAAGTGAGAGAAAGGGAACGTTGAATGTTGAAAAAAAAAAAAAAAGCATGAACAATGAAAGGAAGGAAAAAAAAAAATATATATATATATATATATATATATATATATATATATATATATATATATATTTTACTAATATAAACTAATACTTCTGTATAGTTATACATAAGTTCATATATTGTCCTAAGGATTGAAGAGTATGCTGTGTTCTCTCTCTTATCGCTTCCTATTCAGCAAAACGTGACACGTAAAAAAAACAAAAAAAACTTTTCTTATTTTCTACCTAAAATAGGACAATTGTTTATATGTCTACTATTACCTGTTTAAATATTTCCATCTACTTACAGTACAACCTGTATATTAAGATTTCTCGATTACCGTAGCCCATCGTTATGATAGCTATCTATATATTCAAAGTCCTCCAGTCGAAAGCTATTACAGAGCTCGGTCGAGCTGACGGGACCCCTCGAGGCCCAGGTTCGACACACACGATAAATCACTAAAGGGTTCGATGGAGTATGCAGAGGCAGCTTGGCTTAGTGATGGCGACCTTAGTGATGGATGCGGTCCACATCTTCCCCACGACATCCTCACCATTAGGTCAACATAATAAATCAATCTGTCATCGGATGGGTTATAAATTTTATTAAAGACCCCTCGTAAATTGGACCCCTCTTCCAAGTCTAATATTAATATTATCCCCCCCCCATGATTTTTTGTCTAAAATACCTTTTTCTTTCTCCATTCATGGTCACGTATTTACTTTCAACTTCAGTGTACAATCAAATATCGTTACTAACAAGAGGGAGTTACGGTCGTGGTCTCATCGATTTTAATGGAATGCATTTTGGTGATATTTTTTTATAATTTTGTGTTATTTATTTATTCAAAAATATTACATTCTGTCACAATTAAGGACATTTATAATAGTGTTCAGAGATCACATTCACACTCTATTTACAATAAATAAAAATAAATAATACAGGCTCCATTCACTCAGAAGAACTCCAAGCCAAGGCTTCCTCATCACTCGTGTAAGGAAAGGAAGGACTCTAGGAGATCACAGCGCCTTCCACTCAGCCGCATTACTGGTATTAAGAACTAGTAGAGGCTGAGGGGAGGCGCTATAATTACACATACTTGGCTTGAGTGGAGGATCTGGCCATTGCCAAAAGTCCAATATATGATTATTCACAGGTCTCTGGGCCACTCCCGTTTCAACTTTCGATGAGGATTGTAAGAATGGGTGGTGCTGGATAGAAGGTTCTGGTGAAATTTGAAGAATTTTTCTGGGATAAGGTCTTGGACAAATGGGATATTATGGTCATGGTGCAGGGTTTTATTAGTTACATAGAACGAAGCATCAACTATTGTTCGAAGGACTTTAGATTGAAAGGATTGGATACGTTTGGTGATAATAGGTCAAAAGATAGTAGACTCATCTCTGAGGGTTCTTGCCAAAGTATCCTAGGAGTCGAAAAAAACTTATGAACCTAAGCTATGTTTTCTCAATACATTTATATCAAGGAAGTATTTTAATTTCTTGAAAAATAACATCTTCCAAGTAGCATATTGATTTAAGCTTTAGATATAATTATATGTTTATCTTAATTATACTTCATGAGTTTTTTCAAAATAGATGCTTGAATATGCGAGGGCAAGAGCAGCGCTTCAAATTAGGGTCCAACTCTAGACCATTCCCAACGCTTAATATTCTTAAATAACTGCGAAGGATGCCGTAAACTGGGTAGAGTGCCGACAACTAGACCGTAGTGTGGATTTTGGTTTATTATTTACAATAATGAACCATTGTTACCGAACAAAAATTCAAAAACTTAGAATTCGAAATACAAATATTTTTTTTCTAACCGTACGCCGTCCGCCGTCCGCGCATTTTCTCCGAAACTACTGGACCGATTTTTCTTCAATTTTATTTGATCTAATCTGATTTAAAATCAGAGGTCACCCGAGGATGATTTTTCTTCATCGACATTACTATCTACCTTTTCCTTTCAAAATGGAGGCCGAAAAATCTGCGTTGTTGTAGTTGCTATAGAAAATATAATAGGGTAAAACCACTCCTTGGCAGCTTTCGGCACCCTCTGCAGTTACTGAAGAATATTAAACGTTGGGAATGGTCTACAACTGGCTAAAGACGCGCATTTGAAGCCCTTCTCATGCGCTCGCATCTCCCACTATTTATTTAGTCTTATTAGTCGAAAAAATCGCTGAGATTAGAAACTCAGACGTGATAGACGTCGCCCTGGGGAACGTATTTTATGTTTTTTTTTTTGGCAAAAACCGCACATTCTTGCGCAATATCATTGTAGTAAATTCATTCTGAAAGCTGCCAGATTTTATTTATTTATCTATTTATACATCTTTTGGGCTCTTCAACCACTTGGGTCATTTTCGCCCTATATTACAGTTTGGTGAATTACTACACACATAACTCAACTGTAGCTAAGAAATACAATTTAAAGTTTGAAAAGTTAAGAATAATTACAGATGATTATGATATTACAATTGAACTAAAATTATAAAAATTGAAACTTAAAGATTTAATAGAAGAAAAGACAACAGAGGCAATAAATATAAAGATTAATGATATTAAGAATAAAAGCTAAAAAATACATTTTTAAATAATAAAAATTAATACTAATAGAGGCGAAGTTAAAGAATACAGTTTAAACATTAGAAAGTACAAGTTAGGAAGTACAATTTAAATATTAAAAATTACAAGAAGAAAAATTGAAAAACCATTATAGTTAAAAATTATGATTAAAAGAAAAAACAATTAACAGGTATATTTACAATTTAAAGAGGAACCTACAAACTTAAAAAACTTAACATTTACAATTACAAGGTGTGATTAAATTTTGTTAAATATTTGTATTTCCTTAAGGAACAATATTAAGTTTTTAATAGCATTGAGGTACTTTTGGAGTGATTCTTCAAGGCTATTTCTGAGAAGATGTTGATCCCTAGAAGATTGGAATGCATAACATTCGGTTAGGATATGGTTCACTGTGAGAGGTAGCCCGCAGGAAAGACATTGAGTGGGAGATTCTTTCCTCATTAAGTACTCGTGAGTAAGCCTAGTGTGTCCGATCCTTAGCCGGGTCAGTACCACTTCTTCCCTTCTGGTCAGCAGGATATTTGGAGTGACTCTCCGGACGTATGGCTCCACAACAACCCTTAGCTTATTATCTCTAGTGGCAGACCAAGTTATTTGCCACGCCAACCATGATTTTTCTTTGATTAAAGAGACAACTTCAGAAGGTTGAGTGGTGATGATAGGTTGACCTTCTTTGATAGCTCTCTTGGCCATACAATCTGCCATCTCATTGCCTTTGATCCCGACATGACTTGGTAACCATAAAAATTTTACCATACATCCAGCCATTTCCAATGTTTTAAGTTTAGTTAGAGTATCGACAACTAACCAGTTTTGAGAAAAAGGGTCCTGTATCGATATAAGGGCAGATTTGGAATCTGAACAAATCACGACGCGGCTGGCTAGTTTAGCGTCAATGAATTTTACGGCGCAGTTTAGAGCAGATAGCTCAGCGGTGTAGATACTACAAATCTGAGGAAGGGATAACATTATATAATTATTTCCCATCACCATAGCAGCGCCTACTCCTTCTTTGCGTTTAGACCCATCGGTATAAATAAATGTCCATTCCTGATGGGCGTTTTTGAAACGATTGAAATCTGTTAACGGTATAATTGGCGAATTGCCTTTTGATTTTATTTTTTTAAGTTTAGGGATAGGGAGTGACCAGGGTTCTACTTTTGGATTTTCGAATTTTGGTATGGATGGTAGTGCTAGGTTTAAGTCAGTGAGATAGGATTTATATCGTTCTGGGAACGATGGGCGGTATGTTTTGTGATTTTGAAGTAAGATTATGTCTTCAGAAAACAGACGATTTAGAGGGTGCTGGGGTGCCAGGATGCCAGATTTAATTCTTTAGGCTTTTGAAATACGATAAGAGATGCCGAAAACGGACCCATACGAATATTTTTACGTTTTACTATAAAAAATAAATAAATGAATGCGACTGTTTCTCATATATATATATATATATATATATATATATATATATATATATATATATATATATATATATATATATATATATACAGTAAAATTAGAGATCTTTATTGACCAAGTACCTACGCGATCGAAAACGATAAAAATACATTTTAAATTTATTTTAAGAGTGCTGAATACTGGGGGTTTTACCCTATACAGCTTTATATATTAAAATAGAATGTTTTACAAACAGCTGATTAGCAAGGATAAAGGAACGTTATTATTACCAACGATGTTAATGTTGTTTGCAATTTGTGGGTGTTTACCAAATAACAACGCCATGTTTAATGTTCATTTATCTACTTCATTTTACTTTAAGTTTATTTTTATTTTATTATTTTTTTACATACATTGTTTATGTTTCTCATACCAGTTGTTATCTGGTTCTTCTCTCAGCCCTGATGATGGCCTGAACTTCGGGTCAAAACGTTGGCAAATGTTAAAATAAATATTATCATTTATTTTTTCCATTTTTATTTTTGACTGATCACCCCAACTATCCTCCTCTTCATTATTCACTACAGTCAACCATCAACCTACAATTATTATTACTAACGTTTGCAGGATAAATGTTCACCTGTATGTTAGAAATTAATAGCTTTATAGTTCGGATTTTTCCATTTATAATGTAATTAGTGTACGTCTCTTTTCGATTTGCATGCAAATTTTATTAATAGTTAACAATTCCCGTTTCCGGTTCTTGTATAGTTAGTCTTTTTTATCTCATATTTGAATTATTTGATTAATATAAATATATATAAAGTCACAACATCCTTCAGTATGATTTTTTCGGATATCGTTTGGTTTATAGTACCAATTGTATCGTTGTTTGTAGTTTGTAGGTGTTTACCAAGTAGAGATGCCTAAAATGGCGACGCGATATCTTTTAGCTAAGTGATTGTCTCTCAAGCGTCCCATCGTTGTAGGAAACGGTTAAGAGGATGTGCTATTGGCAGTGACTGTTTATGGCAGAGTGTACCTGAGCTGACAGTAAAATCACATTTGTATAGGCGATTGTTTGGCGTTACATTGAAGGTTGTTTGTAGGCGTCCGCCACACCTTTTGTACTCCAGCAGGCTCCAGCATTCCTGAAAGCTCGTTCAGTTTGTACAGAGAGAGAGAAATACTTTATTAAAAGTAATACTGCCCTACTACATAGGGTTGCTTTACACACATCATACCAATCAATCTATATGGACATAATTCTTATATTACATTATTCCACTACTACATATATATGTCTTTATTTTATTTATTTTTTCTCCATTTTCATAATACTAGTCTCATAAAGTACCATTAAGAAACTACACTATGCCTTCAATATTGCTTAACTTACATATTTTTTTTTTATTTTTTTAAATTTATTTATTGAGTATTGCAACAATCTGTCTCATAGACATTAGTTATAGTCAGTAGGATAACATTGACGATATATGTATATTTATTTATTAGATATACATATTTCTGGCTCACCATAAATTTGCCATCTACATTGGTATTCAGCAAATATGATATCAAGGACAATAAATGATAGCATAAGAAAAAAAAATAATAGTAATAACAAAACAGAAATACAAAAAAAAAAAAACCAACAAAAAAAAGAACAGTAGTAAAATAATACATAATAACACATATATATTAACAGAATAACACACAAAAAAAGAAAAGATAATGCAGCAAGTAGCTCAATTCAATAACTCTCTTGGCCAGGGACTCAGCAGTCTTCTGGGCGGATTATATGGATTTGGGGCAGTAGATAGAGCATGAGTAAGTGGATTGGAATTTACAGTCAGTCTGTCATGAAAATTATTAAAGCGGTCAGTGGCAGTTGCCGTGATGAAAGGAGTGTTAAGGTCAGTGTGTAACGTGAAGTTTGAAACATAAAAGGGTGCGTCTACAATTTTCCGAAGGACTTTTGACTGGAATGACTGAATGATTTTTATATTTGATTTCTTTGCTGTTCCCCATAGTTCGATTCCATATGTCCAAAGTGGTTTAATGAGGACTTTGTAAATAGTTAGTTTATTAGTCACAGATAATTTAGAACGTCTGTCAAGTAGCCTAGAAAGAAGTCTGTATCGCTGATTAAGTTCTTTTCCTTTTTGTTTTATGTGATATGTCCATGTCAGTCGTTTGTCCAAGTAGAGGACCAAATATCGTACAGTTTTTGAAGATGGTAGAGCGATGTTATTAAAGAACACTGGAGGACAAGAGTCATGTTTAAGTGTAAAAGAAACAAATTTTCTCATAGACTCGTTCATTTTTATTCTCCACCTTTTAGCCCAAGCTATGTCGTCTAGTATCCTTAGCTGCATCCTTTTTAGATGTTAATATTGCTGAGATATCAGCAAATGTAGCCAACAGTGTTTCAGAATGTTGTGGGATATATTTATAAAAAGTATAAAATAAATAGAATCAAAATAACAATAATAATTAATATTAATAATAATCAAATTTTTATACAGTAAATAAAATAAAATTACCTAACAATAAGAAAATTAAAACAAAGCAAAAAAAAAAAAAACATGCATACCTATATACAATCAGGCGAAGGAACTCCAGGAGAACCCTGCGCTACTCTCTCAACCACATCGTTGATACTAAAGCCAGCGGAGATAGATCGAGAATATATTAAAAATCTACATATATATTAAAAAATCTCAAAGAATAAAATAAAATATGTATGTATATTATTTATAATTATATAAATACATATAAAACAAATATATTACATAAACAATAACATATATAGAATGAATAGCTGTATCACGCACAACTAGTGTTGCCCAAATGGGAGACCGAGACGAGTCTTGGTTTTGCAAACTCAGTCTTGGTCATGGAGTTGGTCTTGCGCAAGAGTCTCGCAACAGTCTTGCAGTTACTTATTAGCTTATCACTATAGAAATATTAATGTAATTTTTTAGATAGGAGAAACGTAGCTAAGCCCGAATGAAAAATTAGACGAGTTAAATGAAAAATATATTGGTCATACCAATTATTAACATATAGCAACTAAGATTGTCAAATATTAGTAACTATTTGCCTTAATTTTTATTTTAAAAATCGTTTTTTTTTTACCAGTCCTGGTCTTGGTCTTGCAACAGTTAGGCGACTTTGGTCTTGGTCTTGCAAAGAGCAAGACCAAGACCGATTTTGGGCAACACTACGCACAACTTTTAGCATTTCACCTCTATATTAGAGACTCATGGCTTTATAATTTAGATTTTTCCATTTATAAGATAATCTGTTTTCTAGCCACTTGCTTATTTTAATAATATTTTTTGTCGAATTGGCGTGTATCCACTAAGTTTTGTCCGTAATGGAAGTTATATGCATCTTTATATGAAGCTTTTTCTTTGGAATTTAATAATTTTTATTGGTTTATTTTTTATTTAGTTCATCTATTTTAACACGTTTTGTTTAATTATGTTTTAGTTATGTGGATTTTTTTTTGTATTCCTGTTAATCAGCTGTTCAACATAGCCTTCCTTAGCTATGATAAAAGAACCTTCTCTTATGTTGAGTGGGTATTTGGCTAACTGGTACACGGCTATAAATAAATATGGGTACTTGGCTGAGATGTCAATAACAACTTAAAATTTTTTTTTCCTGTTCAGTTTTCTTTTTTCATTTTGCATATATGTGATCTTGATTTTGCTGTATGTTTTTCTTTTGATCTGTATGCTAGAGACACGTTTTTATAATTTCAATTTTTTTTTCCATTTATAACAAATACATAAATATTTATTATAAGATAAATATTTCTCCTTTCGTCAATTATCAGATACTTTTATAGTTTATGTTATTCTATTTTGTAACATTACGAGCAACGACAGGCCTTTAACTATTTGTAATCAAATTAATGTTAAAAGGTAAATTATTAAAATTAATTAATTTTTTTTTTAAGAGGCTGAATTATAAATACTGTATGAATCTGATATGGTCTTGGTACGCCACTGGCTAAACCACTTTATTTACAACTGGAAGAATAATAACCAAAAAAGTAATTGTTTAATTAGGAAATGTGTTTTCTCTTTCCTGAAAAAAGTCAGAGACATTAGTATATAAGTCTTCTTCAATCGGAGCCAATAGCCGATCGGGTAGGAAAAAATTCATTGAGCATAATTTTCTATTGGAATTAATGTATTCGTCAACAATTAAATACAATTAATACTTTCATAGTCTAAATTAAGTCAATATAAATTTAATATATAGTGAAAATTTAATTTTTAAGATAATTGAAATTAAAAATCATAATTAAAAATAATCTAAAAAATAGCAATGATAATAATAATTATAAAATCAATATGGAAGTATTAAAATTGATTTAATCTATGTCCTCAACCTTATAATCAACATCATTAGAAAGCTCTCTGTGGTTTAAGTCCCTCATAATCGCTTCCTAACTGCAATTTCAATTTATATTTTATTCCATTCGTTTATTTTTTCTTTGTTTACACAGTTTACAAATATGTACCTCCCTTCAAGAATACATGACAGCATAAAAATGATGATTTCTCCTCAAAAATTTTGATAGCATGACTTGTGCTATATAACCTTAGATTATAGTCTTGTATTTTCAGCTCATTAGTTTTTTCGAACCATGAAATCAAACGTAATTTGGTCTCTCTGTTTTCAAGCAGCCTTGGCAAAACTGCTGGTCGTCATCAGGTCTATAGTATATAACATATTTATCTAAAATAATAAATAAATTGTTTTTTGAGTATTTTTCCAACGCTCGTTTATGTAAACACGGCTTTCAAACCTTTATAAGTTTTATTATATAATTCATAGAGTTTTTATAAGATTAAAAAAAAATGAGCCCAGATCATTTGTTTAAGTTTTCTGAAACAATTTAAAAAAAAAACACTAATTGGCAAAAGCTGGGCAAAATTTGATGCTTATTTATTGAAAGAATAGAAGAAATGTTACAAAATCAAAGAAAAGTTATAGCGGCGGAATACCAGGAAGGGTATTTTAAATATTGTACAAGCGCTTGTTTATGTATTTCAAAGGGTTGATCGTAGTCATTTTTTGGATTAAATAGTATCGGATATTAAACTGATTGAAACTTAATCAACCCAGTGAAAAAGAAAAATCAAAATCAGTCTTAAGGAATACCATTCACAGACACTGATTTATTGATTAATTAATTAATTAATTGATAAACCATAAATAAAGTAATGCTGGAAATATATGTCAACTGGTGGGAAGCATGCTCGCTCAAATCTCACTCTTTCGTACCATAAAGTGAGAGTTTAATCTAATATTAAAATTTTACTGGGATCTCTTAGAGTCCTGCCTTTCCTTCCACGAGTGGAGAGAAAGGCTTGGCTCAGAGTTCTCCTGAGTGAATGGATTCTGTAAATATTGTATAAAAGTATGCTCGTGTTTTAGTTGTTATTTTGATTAGTTTAGTTCTTTTGTTTATATACATTTATTTTTATTATTATTAGTTTCTGTATTATTTATTTTTATTTTTTGTGTGAGTGTGCTCTCTGAACACTATTATAAATGTCCTCGATTGTGACAGATTGTAATATTTCTGAATAAACAAATTAAAAAAAATTTACTATACCAGTTTTTAGGTTACCAATTATTTATAAAAAGGATGTTATATTACAAGTTTCATATTTTGAAAGTTTTTTTTGTTCTCCTTGATTCCACTGTTCGATATTATAAAAACTATCGAAAGTCAGAGCTATCGAACTATTGCTAACCTTGAATCCTTATCTTTCAGTAACGTAAAGCAACCAGAAATTATTATTTTTTTCGTTTAAGTCTATCACCATTTTATCAGTCATCAACAACGTCATCTGTTGTAAGTTACGATTAGATTGGTATCAGTTCCCTTCCATCGCTTACATCCTGTCACCTGAATATCCTAGGTACCTGATAAAGAAATTCAGTCTCACTCCAGTGACCACAGACAATCCAGCCACTAGATAGTACAATCAGCTCTAAGTCATTCCTATATCTAAGGTGCCCGCCTTCCCGACTTCTAGCCAGTGGATCCAACTATGACAGTGTCAGTGGTGAGTCTGTAAAAGATACGTGGAATTGTTATAGATTACTGTACGCTTGCGCAACATCCTCAAGTGGTATAGTATAAAATTTTATTAATACTGTATGATACTTTAAAATTAAAAATGCTAGGTAGTTTTAGTAAAGTTGAATACACTTTAGTTAATACAGGTTTGATTTCAATGATTTTCAATCCTGTTTTTGCTGAAAATAATATACTATTCCAACATTCCTGGTATTGTCTTAGAGACCCAACGAAACCTATTTTAACCATAGATAGAATAGAAAATAACATTTATTCTGGAACGATGTCCCCTTTGGATAACAATAATGAATAGTTACAAAAGAAAAAATATACATCTGGCCAAAAACTAACTTCAATATATACAACAACTTAAATAATAGTATGTAAATTACTAAAAAATAAAATAAAATCTTCTCGGCTATACTTATACTATACTTAAAATAACCTGTACCACTACAACCCATGAAGGGTCTGGGGTTCAGTACTACTTAGGGAAAGCACTGTTTCGAGGTCCATGGTTGTGCAAGGAGGTGATTTGACCGAGATCACTCATATATCATAATTAAGGGTACCCACTTTATAGAGGCTGGGTGTGCCCCAGGAGGGACTCCTGACCCTAGGTCGCCCCACGGCCAATGAAACAGATAAATAAATTATCTGCCATGAGCCGGGGTTCGAACTCCGGGACCTTTGCATTGTAAGCTCAGTGCCCTACCACTGAGCCACCCCGCTCCACACTATACTTAAAATACTTTTTTTTTTATACTTTTTTTTTTTACTATACTTAAAAAAACAAAAAGAAAAAATTAATAATGCCTTGACGTGAGATAATAGGAGAAGGAATGAAAACCATGAAAATTAGGGGGACTTCCCCGTGTCCACGTAACGATGGACCAACTCCCATTTTACAAATTATAAAATTGTTCATTTAATTGTACCACTCTTTGTTCAAATTGCATAACTGTTATTTACATGTATTCTGTATTTCAGATTGTATTATTTTTTTCAATATAGTGGTAAGCTGGAAAACAATAAATTTCAAATCTTTCTCCCAGCATTTTAATTCTTGAGATTGAAAAATAAAATATTACATTGTCACTAAAAACTACTTAGAAGTTATGAAAAAAGGCTAAATATAACTTTTAGAAAAAAAATCTCCACTGGCTTTAGCACCAGTGACGTGGTTGAGAGAGTAGCGCCGGGATCTCTTGAAGTCCTGCTTTTCCCTTTATAGTTGGAGGGAGGGGCAAGCCTGGCTTTGGGTTTCCTGCCATATTGTATATATTAGTAAGTGTGACTGAGCTTTTATATTCTTAATTTACTTATATTTAATTTATTTTATTTTTTATTGTATGTACTTTTTGACTATTATTTAGTTGTTATTTTGCTTTTGTTTATTTTATGTTTTCTGTATATATGGTGTGAATGTGTTCACATCTCACTATAATTATTGTCCGTGTGAAAAATTGTTATATTTTTTAATAAATAAATAAAAAAAAAATTTTTAAAAGAATTTGATAATTGGATAAAGGATAAAAATGCATATCCAGGTCGAAAATGAATCTCCGGAAATAATAGTCAGAAGGTATACGTATAATATATCGTTGGAATGCGTAGAATTTTAGAAAAATGATATATAAATAAATATGTAGAAGGTAATGGAGAGTGACTAAAGATATATAAATAATAATTCTGAAAACTAACATTATTTAAATTTAATTATATGTTTTCAAAGAATTTAAATGAAATTTTCGTACTATGCAACTGTAAGCTTTTAACATTTTTTTTTAGTTTGGAAAAAAGCATTTAAAATTCATCGAATCAAGACAATGACATTGTTTAAAGTTTAAACTATTTCATCGTACTTGTGTGAAAGAAGTGAAATTTAAAAATTTTTCAAAATATGTTTTTATATGGTAGAGAGATCCCCAGAATTTTAATTTAATGAGATGGGAAAATAGAATATGACTGTCCCTAAAGACGTTTTTATATAATAAAGAGGTGTATTCCACTTTTTAATTTAACTTCACTTTCGTATGATTATGTTTTTGATTATAATTGATTTATCACTATACTTGATACTAAAAAAAAATAAATATAGTTTTTGTTTATTCAGCAATATAGAAAAAGTTATAAGTAATTACTTTTCATTATATCTTATCATCAGCTCACCACTAATCATTATATCAGTTACTATAATTCCATCTTTAAATTCATAGTTATATTAGTTTTCATATTTTATCGGTTGTTTGAATCTATACTGAAAAATATTATTGTGATTGATTTATTTTATTATTCCTTAAATTTTAGGACAACAATTATTTGTTACTAAATGTTTTATAAATTAATTTCATTAAGTAGTTCTTTATTCACTTTCTATTTCTAACTGATTTTTAAGAAATATATTTTTAAGAATATTCACATTAATATTGTTTTTGGCTTTGAGAAAGCTTGAGATATATCAGATATATCTCATTTATTGTTATACAGATATATCAGATTATTGTTACACATTAAGAGCAACTATATTTCAATTTATAACACTATTTTCGCCTTATTTATATTTTTCATAGCGCTAATGAAAACCTATAATGTACGTCGAAACGTCGGTAGTTGGTAAATAATATACACTGTGTTATAGTTTATCCTTCTTCGCCGCAAACACCATTTCCTTCTTGGTTAATAAAAAAATATACGGGTATATAAAACTCCCAATCAAACGAAAATACATTAAATCCACTAATGACTTTTACTAGTCATTAGATTTATTGGCTGATAACCAGGCGAATGAAAGATGCTTTAGAGTTTTAGATTAGGTTTCAAAGTACATTAATAAAACATATCCCAATGGATATTGCCTTTAATGTGAAATCAGAGATAATAATTGCATTTTAATGTTCCTTCTAAGCACCTGGAACACTGATGAGGTTTATTCTCATATTGGTACTAATTATCTGATTGCTGAATCTTCATATTAACGTTTTATGCTCGTTTTAATGTTAATTAGTAATAAAAATTATAAGTATAATAATAGTTAATAATTAAAAACTTATAAGATATAAGTTCATTTATTTTATTTTATTGTATTTATTTTTATTTTATTTTATTGTATTTATTTTTATTTTATTTTATTGTATTTATTTTTATTTTATTTTATTGTATTTATTATTATTAAGTTTCTGTATTATTATTATTTTTTTTATTTATTGTAAATAGAGTGTGAGTGTGTTCTCTGAACACTATTACAAATGTCCTTGATGTGACAGAATGTGATATTTCTAAATAAAATTAAAAAAAAAAAAAAATAAGATATAAGTTATTACTTTATTTCACGCTTGTATATTTCGATGAACTTTTATATTAAATAAATTTCGAAATCTCTAGAAATCTCAAATTTTGGATATGAAATCCTTTTTTTTTTTGTGGTTACTTCCTGCTTCGCCATTTCTGACTTTCTGAGGAGAATAGATTGTACTAGAGGTTTAACCAAACCTGCTTTTACCAGAGTGGAAAGGCCAAGATTTATTCCACCTGGTACACCACGAAATAATAGTCTACAAAAAAAAAAAAAAAAAAGAAGAAATTAAATGCTACAACAATACATCTGTTTATTACCACATTAATAATAGCCGCGGATGAAGATTTCAAGAGAAAAAACGTGTTTTATTTAATATTAGATGTTATAGCTATGCGAAATTTATCCGTATAATTTCTTGAAGTTATTTCGCAATATCTGGGTATAATTTTTTTTTTCCTTTTCAGAACTAAATATACAACTATCATTAAGTTGACAATAGGCGGATGAGCTAATTTGAATTTGGGAAATGGCATGTTAGGCATGACGAATAATAGTACCTTTTCACGGTCAATATTTCTTCTTTAATTCAGGAAAAGAGATCCTTCATCCAGCTCTTTTTCAGTCGTCTCCTGAAAGGCACGTTAGTTGTAGCCGTGTTGTTTATGAGTCTTTTCTTATGTTCGTGTAGTTTAATATGAATTGGGAGTAAAGAGTATGTGTTGGTCGATTATTGGTTGCTGGAAGTCGATGTGTAAGGTTTTGTTGTTTACGTACCAGAGAGGATAGCTGCTTAGTATTGCCAAAAATCGATCTTGGTCTTGCACTTCAGAACACCAAGACCAAGACCGCCAGCGTTGTAAGATCAACAGTGGTAAAAAATATAAAAATAAAAGCTAAAAATTAAGGCTAAATAGATACTAATACTAGGCAATTTTATATGTAAAGAATTGGTAGAAGCAATATACTTTTTGCATTTAACTCTTTCAATTTTTCATTCGGGGTTTAGATTGATTTCCCCATTCTGAAAAATAACAGTAATATCTCTATCGTAATTTCCGACAAAACTATAAAAAAAGGCCTTTAAATCGGAGCAGTTTTAGCAACGTTACAGTGTTTTGAATTTTATACTCTGATTTAAATGATTGTTCACTTGCCCGTTTACATTGCTTTAGCTCATCGAAGAAATCCTACTCTGATGATTTCTGTGATAGGTTATCAGGAAAATTATTCTAATTCAATTGTGTCATTTTTAATGATCATATTTAAAATTGAAAAAAACCAGCAGCTCCGCTTCCTCACGTACGAACTCATTTTTGTAGATATTCAAATATTTCAGAAATGGCTCGTCCGATTTAGTTCAAAATTGGATAAAAGGTACGAATTTGTGAAAAAACGTCTTTGTGGACGAAGGTAAATTTTATTGGATTCTCTCCAACGCTTTCTCTTATATATGCGCAAACGTGTTTTCCTTGATACTTCTATATCTCTAAAACCGCAACTTCAATTTTTCTTAAATTTTGAGGGTATTCAGGGATTGATAAACGTAAAATGAAATAGGCATAAATTTGATCGAATTCTGTCTAATACTACACACAAAAAACCAATAAAAACTTCTCATTTTAGATTAGGAAATGTGTTATTTGATATGCCTATAGTTTGAAAACGGCAAGTTCGATTTGACCCAAACTTGGAGGAAATTTGGAGAACAGTGTAAAATTACCTAGTTTAAATTTCATTGAATTACATTTAGTAATTAAAATTAATATAAATAATTGTTAACAATACAATAGCTGTGAAATGTTGAAGGCACTGGTCATGTGGAGCGGGAGTTAGATTGTTACAATATTGTTATGGAGTTATAAAATTTTAGGTTTTATTAAAAAAAATAATAGATACTGGCATTATACTTACTGCCGTTATTTAGATTTTCAATACATTTCAACTAATGTATACTCTTGTAAAAGAGTTTGTAAAAAAAAATGTCTTATTTGTGATGGTGTTTATTTCCATTGAGGTTCAACCAGTTCGTCTTGGTCTCGATTTCCTCCTTAAATATTTGTTGTTCTAATATGAATTTCACACATATTTTTATATTTTCTAGCTTAAAGCGTTTTGTTCTGACTGAAGAAATGTATTGGTCTCGTTAAATCTGAACAAACAAGTTGAAATTTTCCTATGGATTTTTTAGTTCCATTCATTTTACGAGTGAAAGCATACCTATTAAATTTATATAACTACTATTAGTAGTACTATGGAAAATAGCAGATGACAATAAAATATGAAATTATACCAATAAAGCATAAAGAAATGATGAGTTATTATACATTCTTGCAAAACAATCAATTTTTACATACGACTTTTTGCACTAACAGTAGTGAAATGCTTGTTCAGTATCATGCATTTCACTACTAGCTTTTTTTTTAAATTAAGGATAATCAAATATGGAATCTTCTAATACGGCACTCTTTCGCATTTTAATATCAGCTGATAAATGAAATTCGTGGATGTGAAACCCGTGAATATTGAAGGGTAACTGTATTTCCGAATTGGCCTCTCCCAGAGATTTTATTCTCATTCGAAAAATTGTATACGTTTTAATATTTTAGCCAATGAAACGGCGAGTTGCTATACTGACCTTATATGGCAGACGTTTTATTTAATTTTTGTCAGATTATCAATTTCGATCAGAAAAAAAGTGAATAAAGTATCTCCAATCGCTTCTTTATAAGGATAAAAATATATAATAAATTATCTAACTATCGATAAAATAATATTATTCTATTTCGATTTATGGAGTACTCGAGAGACCTAGGGTTTCTGCTCCGGTTCCTTTTTTTTCTCTTCTTTTTTTTCTTCTGGACTGGATAACGGCAGATTGATGACCGCTTGAGACTGGCAACTGCGCTATAAGAACCTGCTTATAAAGTCAATAGCAGAGCCATTTAGCAGCGGCTGCTTACTCTGCATGAGCTCTCCAGACTTGACCCAAATCGCCATGATTTACGAGTATCTCGGCAGTTCTACTCATGATAAAAATGTAATAATATTCCTTATTATAATGAGAGGTACTTTAAATCATCCCAAGGTAAAATAGCGCAGGTAAAAAATAATCACCAATTCTATACTTATTATTTACTTTCATCTCCTATATATATAAAAATGAATGTCTGCCTGTCCGTCTGTTTGTCCTTAGTGTATTACTAAACCATTCAACTGATCGCCATGAAACTTTAGGAAGTTGTTCCGTACACTCCTGGGAAGGTTTCTGGCATAGTACTTCTGTCTTACGATAATTTTATAAATGTAAAAATAAAAATGTAAATGTTTTTCAAAGCCGCAACAAATGTGTCGCTATAAACTGTAGCGCCAAAACGGCTTTACCGATTTTAAAGAAACTTGGCTAAAGTCTTCCCCTTGAAATCCTTTTAATTTATGTGTATAACATACTTTCCCGAAAACAAGCTGAAAAATTTTACGATGAATTCAATATTTTATTTGACGATAACTAAAAAAGAACACAATTTTTGACCGATAATACCCACATTTATTTGAAAGATTCCTGAATTGCTGAAAAAAAAAAAATCATCGAAATCGGACGGTTCGTTGCAGAGTTATTGAGTTTTAAACATTTACTGCTTTCTCTTCAGAAAAGGCCGTTTCCTTTTGCTTCCTCACTGCCGAACGATAGCAAGCATTTTTTTTTTTTTTTTATTGATTAATCGAAAATTTTATAATTACTACAGTAATTGAAATTATCATTTGAAGAATTTATATGATTCTCCTTATGTAGGTCAATACGTTTTTTTAATTAATTTTTTTATTTAGTTTTATAAGTTCAACTCAGACTGTTTCTGGTGATTATGAATGACGGCGTATTTACTCAGATGATTATGAATGTTCAATTTGAATCATGAAAAAAAAAAACCACTAGAATTAGTTTGAATTGAAGCCATTTTACAGACAAATTTGTTTCCCAACTTTTTAAAAATGACAGATGTCCTTTTCTACTAATCATATGTGCTATCTATTTTCTTTCTTTTTCATTTTGCTAGGCTAAACCACAGCAGCGCGTGGCCGGGTAATGCTAGTTTTATATATAAATGAATGGACAAGATTCGCTCAGGGGTTCAGCAAAAGGCGAACTCCGCTTTTGACCAGATAATTTATTTTATTTTATTTATTTAATGAAATTTACAACTGTATAAACAATACAACTAGTAAAAATGCACACATTGGAAATAATGACATGAACAGACTTGAAGAAATATTGCCCAGTGGTAGCACTCCCTATTTAATTCTAGGTAAGAAGTTCACGTGGCCATCTTCTTTTCAAACGCCTAGGGGGATTATCAGGAATCGAGGAAGAAGCAAGGCTAGAAACAAGTGGATTCGGATGGGACTGGAATTTATAATGAAAGGATAGGTATCTGGCTCGGGCTAAATCAGTGACATATGGAACACTATGATCTTTATGAACGATTTTATTTGTGACAAAATATGGGACGTTAAGGATTTTGGATTGCAAGGATTGGATACAATAGGAATTCGATGATTTGGTAGAGTCCCAAAGCTCAACTCCGTATGTCCATATAGGTTTTATTATGGTTAAGTAGATGAGTCTTTTGTAATTAATTGAAAGTTTAGAGCGTTTGTCTTGTAAATTTTTGAGCAGTCGGATGAACAGATAATAGATGTTTATATTTCCATATTAAATAGCTCCATTCGATAATTAACTCTTGTAAAGAAACGTTAGTAAGTGACACAACTATCTGCTTTTAGACATAGCTTTTGGTTTATTATTTTCCAAAATGAACCATTGTAATCGAACAAAACATTCAAAAAGTCAACTCCCTCACAAAATTTGAGGTTTTACGTTTCAGGATACATACAAAATTATTCGAAAGTCGAATAAATTTTTTTTTCCTTCCGCCGTCCGCTCATTTTCTCCGACACTACTGGACCGATTTTTTTCAAATTTGGATATAAAATCAGAGATCACCCGAAGATGATCCTCCTTCATCGACATTACTATCCGCCTTTTACTTTAAAAATGGCGGCCGAAAAACCTGCGTTGTGATAGACTGTTAGCGCCTAAACGAATGTGCCGATTTCAATGAAACTTTTTCTAAAGTCATTTTCTCTACGCCCTTTAAATTTATCTATATGACATACTTCAATGAAAATAAGCTGGAAAAAAGTTACGAGAGATCGTAAAATGAAATTCCGAAAAACACAAAAAGTTTACACTTTTTTGTCGATATTTTGATAAGATGTTTCAAAGGTGTTTTTTTAAAAGATTACGAAATTTCCAAAAAAAAAATCGTTAAAATCGGACAATTAGGAGCAATGATATGGTCTTCGGTTTTTTTAATATGTTGTACTCCAAATGTTATATCCTTTGTTTGGGTTTTAAATTTTGAATGTGTTACTGAAGTAATGCTTTTTTTTTTTTTTTTAGCATATTACTAATGATAAAAAGAAAGTTTAGTCCAATAATTGGATTCACCTTTTATTTGTTTTTCTTTGTAACTTGGAAGGTAATGTTACTTTAGATGTATAATTGTTTGGAAATAATAAACCATTTTTGAAATAATTTTCTCCTAAACTATTGAACCGATTTTTTTCCAAATTTATAATTAAACTCAGAGATCACCCGAGAATGGTCCTCCTTCATCGACATTTTTATCCGGCTTTTCCTTTCAAGATGGCGGCCGAAAAACCTCTGTTGCAGGAGACTGTAGCACCTAAACGAATGTACCGATTTTAATGAAACATGGCTAAAGTCTTATTTTTGGTGCCCTTTAAATTTATCTATTTAATATACTTTTGTTACGTTATTGTATATTGTTATTTAAAAGGTAATGAAATTTCTTTAAAAAAAAAAAAAAAATCGAACAATTTGGAGCAAAGATAAATTTTGTAATTGAAGTAATGCTTTATTTTTTATTTTTCAGGTAATTAGTAATGATGAATACAAATGTTTAGGCAAATAATTTCAATCGCCTTTTATTTATTTTTATTTTTCATTAGAAAGGTAATGTTACTTTAGATGTATAATTCTTTGGAAATAATAAACCATTGTGAACTAATTTGCAGCGTTTTATATACTGAATCAGATTTTATTTTTATTCTTAATTAAGATTTGTTTTTATTAATGTTCTAAAAGTTTATATTTGATATTGTTTGGCAAGAAGAAGATTTCACTCTTTTCTAAATTACACATTTTTGTCTTGGTTTATATGATCATGGTTGAATGACAGTACAGAAAAATAAGTCAAGAGATCAAAGAAAAACAAATACTCTATCTAATTACTTCATTCTTTTCGAGTTAAAAAGTTTTATTACTTCTATGAATCCTTCAAATTACAAAATGATCATAAATTGTTCTGTTTAAAAATGAAAAAAAAATATTTATTTAACTCATTTAATAAAAATAGAGACGAAATTAAAATTAATGTTTTTTAAACGCGAAATCATCAGAAATAAAACTAAATGTTTCAGAAATGTTTTCAAAATTTCTACTGATCAGTAACGCATCCTAGTGCGTTTACAATTATCCTGATCAAAGCATAATTTTAACCCACGACTAAAAATGTCTAGACCAGTTACTTTAACTTTGGACGAATAAGGGAAGCTTGCGGGCATGGGGGCTTGTAATATTGTTATGAATAATATGTAGACTATATATTATTTTTGGAACATACAAATATATCCTTTTAATTCAGACTCATTCTTTTATTATTTTTTCGTCACATCGAGGTTCCAGCGCCTTACTCCATATTCATCTATTTCTAGTCTGAATCCCCACTTGAATGTTGTTCTTTCAAAAATTATTTTTCATTTTCAATCATTGATTGACTGTGAAACTATTTTGTTAAAAAAGTAAATAAGACTGAGTGTCAGAAACCCCAGCTCGTTTAATGTGCAGATATCCAAATAACATGCTTCTTGTCACCCACCGGCACAATAATATAAAACATTGAATTGATGAATTCCTATAGACGAAAAAGTATAGATATTTTCTTGAAATATATTGCATATATACGGAAGGCTCAACGAGATTCGTAGATATATTAGCGTTTAGTGCCAAAAAAAAGAGACTGATAGTTGATCCTACAATTCGATTTGAAACCAATGATGGGGATCAAGATATCAAAATACAAACAGAAATGAGAGATCTATTAAGAATGAATTCAATATCTGCAGGAAAAGTATAGAGAGGAATTTGGTGCAAGAGGATTTTCTGGAGTAGAGAAGCAATTCCAGTTTCAACCGCTGGGTTTTTGGAAGGTCTGGCCAAAACTTTTTTCTTCAAAACCATTTCTTGATGGTATTATTATTTTTTTTTATTTTTGTAACTACTAGAAACGGTGAGGAAAATATACTGGCTTCCTTGTTTTTTTTTTTTAATTTAATTTTTCTCCAGGAACAATGTTGAAGGGTGAAGAACCAATATCTATTTCACGTATACTAGATTATTTAAAAAGTTTTATATCACTATTAAAAAGCAGTTGAATATAGTTTCTGTTATTAATAAATAAATTCTATTTTTAAACACTTAACTCAGCGCCTGAGACTCCCAATATTTGTTTAGAAAGTCTCTATTAGTTCCACTCAGATTAAAGTTAATGGATTGAATTTAGCAATATGTGGTTAAGGTAATCGAAGGCAGATGATGTTGGAACATTGGAGGAGAACCTCATGAGGTCATTATAATTCCGTTGGCGGGGTTGGGGGGGGGGGCACACCTCAGGATGTGTAATCGCCCCCTCGGGAATATAGCCGGGAATTATAGCTATCCAATTATAGGGCCTCTTTTTATTAGATCTCTCTTGGAAATAGTTTACATTATGTAAAGTTACTTCAAAATATATTATAATTATATTAAAATAACAATGCTTGTTAATGCTTCGCCCTTGTTCATGCTTAACTTACCCTAAGTTAATTGCTATTAATGTATCGATAGCCATTTATTCTAGTATACTCCATTATTATGTGGAACATGTAATATGTAATTTAGATCATTTAATTATCCTCATGGTATTATTAAATGTAATACAGACAACACTATAATCCATTAACTTTCACTTTCCACTCTGCTTCGATTAAAAATAGGTGTTTTCATATATGAAAATAAAAAAATGGAAATACAGATAAAATTATAGACGCTACAACATATTAATTTAAAAGAATTAGTTACTATAAATATATACGCTTTACATTAAAGAACATTTACGAGTTCTAAGTGAAACTCCTTGCTGAACACACCTCCCTGAAGAAGACCTGCAAAGTAGGGTCGAAACGTTGGCTTTTAATAAAATAGTTTTGTCTCCATTTAGTCTATTTATGAACGCCACCCCGGACCATCTCCTTCCTTTATAATGCAACGGTCAATTAAATATTCAATAAAGAACATTTACTTATACGATTGTATATTTTAATGTTTTAATTAATTAAAGTGCTACCAATGGGTAGTTTCTCTACAAATCTTTCCCTGTATCACATTTACTAGTTGTTTATTATTTTCATACAGTTGTTCACAAATAACACAAATTATAAATTTAATTGTAAGCATATTTTCTTTAGACTGAGAAAACTGCGGCGGATTATTTGAGAACTTTGTTATAATTAAAAATTAAAACTGTTTGTCTATAACTTAGCACCCAAAGGGGGATCTTTTTATCATTTAATATATATCTTTTTATTTTATCTATTCTATTGAATAATATTACACTCAGTATCAATCAAGGATAATGATAATACTGATGAATGATCATATTCACGCCGTGTTTATAAGAGATAAAAATAAACAAATTAAATCGAAGCAATACAATAAATAGAAATAAGAACAAAATAAAATAGCCTATATATATATACTTTTTACAATCAGCCAGGGAAACTACGAACCAGGATTTTCTCCTCCGCTCCATGTTTAGGGAAAACGAGACTCCCTGAGATTCCAGCATCTCTTTCATTCGCTCCCTGCTGTATTTTAGTAGAGATTAAGCTAAGACTCAATGACCTCAGACTAATATGACTAATGTGAAGAATCAGGCCATTGTCGTAACAAAAGGTCGAGGAGTCACTGCCATTTTAAAGTTCTGAGTATGATTCAGCGCTACAGTTTTTGGAGTATTTTCTGGGGTAAGGTCTAGAACAAATACTAATACTAATACTCAAAAAAATCCTAAGGCCGTGGTATAGGATTTTACTAGTTACATAGAAGAGAGCGCCGACTATTTTTCGAATGACTTTGAAATGGAAGGATTGAATATATCTGATGTTAGAAAATTTTGTTCTAGTCTGTAGGTACATGGATGTTTCTTAATTATTTTTTATATTATTAATTTGTTATCAACGTAAACTTGAGATTTTTTTTTTATTTTGTAGTCTAAATCGTCGGTTATGTTCTTGTCTAATAAGTCGTCACCAACAATTTTTTTCTTTTTTTTGTGATTCTTCTTCCAAAAACGTTGGACAATAAAAATAATATTACTGTTTTTTGGAATTCCTATGCTCGGATTACTAGGTTATATACACCATTATATATTATACCAAACGATTTATTTTTATTGTTCAAAATAAGAAAAAGAATATTGCTAATAGTATTAAGTAAATCATAAATTACGAAAACAAAAGATCATTAACAGTAAAATTGGCCAAGCAATTTTTATTATGAAACAAAATTTGGACTCGTTTTATTGTCTTTTAATCTTCTTAATTACGAATTTTTATAGAACTAAAAATATATGTTTTACAAGATTTTTTGTTCATACTGTTTATTAAACTATTCATGACTTCTCATGATCATCTCCAAATTAAATGTTTATAGTCATAGATTTTAGATTTTATTTCTTTGTATTCGAAAAATTCCTACATTTGATAGATTAAACTTAGATTGCCCAAATACGAGACCCAGACGAATCTTGGTCTTGCAAACTCAGTCTTGGTCATGGTCTTAGTCTTGCGTAAGAGTCTCGCAACAGTCTTGCACTTACGTATTAGCTTATTATTATAGAGATATTACTGTAATTTTTGTAGATAGGAGAAACCTAATTAAGCCCGAATGAAAAATTAGAGGAGTTAAATGCAAAAGTATATTGGTTATACAAATTATTAACATATAGTAACTAAGATTGCCAAGTATTAGTAACTATTTTGCCTTAATTGTTATTTAAAAAATCGATTTTTTCCCCAGTCCTGGTCTTGGTAAGCGGTAAACTTATAGTTATCAATTATTTCAAACAATTATACTGTTTTATTTATTATTTTAACAATAAATAATATTCATGATTATGTAGGTTCGGTTGAGTAATGATATATTTTACCACAAATAAAGTTGAATCTCATGTAAGGATAATACTACATTGTTGAAATTATTCAATTAATTATAATTTTCTTTTTCTGAATATTAATTATTTTACTTTTTTGCTGCTTAAAAGACTTATGAAATGAGCCTCTATTGTAGCGTTGTCGCCATTGATATTAAGTATGCTCAGGTAAGATTAACAAGGGGGAAGGACGCGGTGAGGAAATGGGAAAATAACAATTACAATAGAGGGTGGCTTATCTCGGGAAATATGGTTATTGTGAGCTGCGACAAAAACCAGGGGTTTGGAACGGCAGGTACCAATTTGCTTAACGCTATCCCCACCACACGGGTAAGCTTTATTTACAGAAATATTATACAGGCAAAATATTATTATGATTATTTTTTTTCCATTTAATTTAAATTAATTTTATCATTTGTACTACTTAATTGTATTACTAATGATTAGCATACCCCAGCGATATCTTTTAAATTATTACATATCTTCCTAATGCAACAGCAAAATATTTTTATTCGTATATTATCAAAGTAGGCAAAATTTACAATATTTCAGTCAATGAATGCTCGAAAAGGGGTTAAAGTTATATCATAAAAATTATTTTTTTGTGCAAATTCTCGGAATTAACATATTTAGTTATAGTTGATCCAAATTTTGAACCTTTGAAGATAAACCAGTAAAATCATATATATTCTTGAAGAAATTTTAATTACTAAAATCTTTTCCCCCATGATTTAATCGTAGAACGAAGAAATCAAGAGTTAGCTTGTCAAATACAGTAAAAACAAGAGCCAATTAGTGGTAGTTGAGGACGGACACCTCGGAAACTATGTGATGTAGCGAAAAAATGTATATAATCGATCGTATTGCAAATTTTATTGGCTTTAATTTTTTAAAAGAACGTTTTTGTCGATGCGATGGATGGTTTTCCTGATGTAAGCGAAAACCTAAAGTACAACAATAAACTTGAGAAAATTTTTTTGCCAATATAATAATATAATATAATAATACGGATATCCGTCCTCAACTATAGCCAATTTTGACTGTAGCTTGATATCGACCACTTTTGAAATCATCTGAGTATTACCTCGCAATTTATTCAATGACGTTTATTAAAATTTTCGAAAGAATTTAAGGATCGAAATTGGGTCTAGTCACTTCTCCGTGAAATTCCTTTTCATTTGATGCCTCCTTCTTTAAAATCAATCGTTCCTGAAAGCTGAAAAAGCGATGAAGTGTAGATGGTAGCTGACTAAACTTGTAAAGTAATTAAAGGTTTTTATTTTCACATACCTGTATTTGTAATATATTGTAAAGGAAAGTATTGTTATCGTGAAAATTTTCGAATCTAAGTTTTAAACGGAAAAACACGCTTTGAGGTACCCTGAGTCCAAATAACCAAATCCCGCAAAATGATCTGTGTGTGTATGTTAGCAGTCTAGCTCAAAAACGAAAAATCGTACGAAACTGATATTGCGCATTTAAGATAGGTATATGCCTTAGATGTGACAGCAACCTTTTCCTTAAAATCGGCAAACCGGAAGTGTCACTTTATATCAACGCTGAAACACACTTTTATAAATAGCCTCAGTGCTTATTCTAGAAAAGTACTATACTTATTTTGAAGTATTATAGTATTATATATATATAAAACTAAAATAAGCTTACAGCTAGAAACGAGACATTATAAATAAAACAATCCAAATTATAAAGTGATGAGTCTCCAACATACATGTGAACAGTTAAGTCACCAACGGTTGTGGAAAAAAATAAGATCACGTATATGTAAACAGAAAAGAAAGTGGGATATGGATGATATATACACCTTTCAAATTTATTTTGTATTTATTAACTTGTCTTTCTTTTAAAAATTTGACTAACCCATTTTTGTATTAATATAATTTAAGTATGAGTATTTTTTTCGTTTATCGCTAATAATCACCTGATTTATATATTCTAACTCTCCTGTTTTGTTCAGTATGTATTTGGATGTTTTACTGAGATGTCAATAGCAAATGTTTTTCCTCTTTTGGCTCATTATGTTCAATAATGAAACATTGTGGTGGAACAAAGAAATTAAAAACTCCCTTCTCCCTCCTCAAAATTCCATGTTTTACGTTTTGGGATATGTAGAATTCGAAAAATCAATATACTTTTTTTTGTCCGTCCTCCATTCACCATCCGCACATTTTCTCTGAAACTACTGAACCTATTTTTTATTTAAATTTGGATTTAAAGTCAGAGGTCACCCAAGGATGATCCACCTTCATCGGCATTTCTATCTGCCTTTTCCTTTCATGATAGCAGCCGAAAAACCTGAGTTGCCATTGACTGTATCTCCTAAAAGAATGTACCGATTTCAATCAAACTTGACTAAAGTCTTCTTCTCGATGCCCTTTAAATTTATCTTTATGTTTATTTGAAAGTTTATGAAATTTCCTTAAAAAAAAAAAAAAATCGTTACAGTTGGATAATTAGCTCTAGATATTTGTATTTTCTACTGCAAAGGTTATATCTTTTGTTTTGTTTTTTTATTTATGAAAGTTGTTACTGAAGTAATACTATTTTTTTTCTAACAAATTACTAATGATGCTACTAAAAGTTGTTTCGGCCAATAATAGGAATCATATTTTACTTCTTTTTCTTTGTCACTAGGAAGGAAATGTTTCTTTAGATGTTTAATTGTTTGAAAATAATAAATAATTGTGAAATAATTTGTAGCTTTTTTTTTTGTTTCATTCTTTCTGCACATGTTATCTAGTTTTACGCATCCTGCTGATGTCTGAATTTGCGAAATGTTGGCAAGTTAACTGTTCACATGTAGGTTAAATGACTTTATAGTTTAGATTATATATATATATATATATATATATATATATATATATATATGTATAAATTTTTGTTTTTCCTTTGAGTTTTTCTATTAAGCTGTTATGCTTTTTCTACGTTTTATAGAAATGTTATTATTCATTAAGAAGATTAATGGTGAGCGCAATTGATTCGTCCGGAATGACGAGTCAATTTGAGTAATGAACTTGAGAATGAAGCGTTTGGAAACTGCTTTAAATGTGAGCTTCATGAGGACCTGAATACCAAGTACTGACTCATGGAATAAGTATTGGTGGGGTGCTCCCCTCGCCCCCCCCCCTCTTCATTAACATATCAAGAATCATTAAATATAAATTAATTTTCACAGTAATTCACATTACTTTACATTAATCTGTTTTATTGTAGTTATCCTATATTGATCTTTTTTGAGATACAGAAGAGTGTCGAGGA
The DNA here is from genome assembly GCA_928085145.1 of Nezara viridula. NCBI lineage: Eukaryota > Metazoa > Arthropoda > Insecta > Hemiptera > Pentatomidae > Nezara > Nezara viridula. The sequence continues at coordinate 28,136,740 of OV725077.1, read as the reverse complement.
TCATTCTTATGGAGACTGATCAAATTTGGAGAGGTTGAAATGAATTTCTTGTTGAACCCAGGAATGAATCTTGGACCTTTTCTCTCTGCTTAGAATAGCTTTTGTAATGGCTTTAGAACAAAATATAACACCAAAACCCTAAAATTCACCTGAACACAAATCCTCCTATCGTCCTATATCTCTGCTGCCACAGGTGGGTAAATGCTACTCTGAGTACCGAGTACCAAGTATTTTACTCAAATTGAATCACTATTGGGAATTCAATCACTACTTCAGTTAATCGTTTGACATCAACTGAAGTAGTAATTAAATTCTTTGGTACTCAAAAAAGTTCAGTATTTGAGTAAAATACTTAGTACTCAGTACTCAAATTAGCATTTTCCCATCTCGAATCCTTATAATCGAAAATTCCTGCCAAAATAATCAATACTTCTGATTACTTCAGAAATAAAGTGATCCACGAAGATCTCATTATTCTATTTCTTACAAATTTAGTCGAAAATAGATATTCCTCTCTAAATTGAAGAGCTCTAGTAGTTACCACACAGAACCCTTTAGTTTAAAACCTTTCATTACTTATTAAAAGTATTTTATTTATTTATATAGACATATAATATTCTGTCACGGGGACAATAATTATATTGATAAATGAACACATTCACACCGTATATACAAAAAATAATAAAATTAACAAAAGTAAAATAAAAACTATGTACAAAAAAAAATAATGAAACCTAAATATAAGTAAATTAAAAACATAAAAATACAGTCATACCTATATACAATATATACAATCATGCGGGGAACCCAAATCCCTGCGCTACTCTCTCAACCGCCTCACTGGTGCTAAAAGCCGGTGGATATTAAAAATATTAAATTAAATAAATTAAAAACCAGTCTCTATTTTATTTTAAAACTTTATTTGTAGAGAAGCTTTCGGTATCCATGCACCATATTCATCTCTATTATGATAATACTCCAATTAGTATAAATTAACCGTTAATACATATGTATTACATAATTTTTGAAATGTCATGCCATTATTATCTGATCACCATACTTTTTATAATAGTCATCCATTCAAATAATACTAAATTAAATAAGGTAGGGTAGGGTTTAGTTACCAAATAGTTGGGATAATATAGAGTGTGCTGGCAGCAAATCCTCAGTACTCAGTAAGCTGGTGTTCGACAAAGAGGAGTCCTATTCTCCGAGAAAGCAATCATGAGGCGAAGAACAAGAACAATGTTCTTATCATTCATGTTTTTAAATAGACAAAACTGATAAAAGATATGACATGATCTGATAATAATTGCATCACATTTCAAAAATTATGTAATATGTTTTTGTATTAACGTACATTAATACATTTTTACACCGAGTTGAAGTGGCTTTATCCGTCCTACCGCGATCAGTATTTCCTTGCTACCTTCCTATACCAGGCCATTAGAACTCGGCGATCAGCTTATATTCTAAAGATCCTACAATTCAAAAGATCCTTTCAATCCCGTCCCACTAGATCCTCTGCGTCCGACCTCTATTCTCCTCCTCACCGAACTGCTGCGTTTGATAAATCCTTTTTTTAATTCAAGTTGTCTCCCTCTGGAACTCTATACCCTCAGATATTCGACACACAAAATCAATATCCCCTTTCAAATCTCTCCTCTTCAAACACATACTCCATTCTCAATCCCATTGATCACGAAATGCACTTAAAAACCTAAGCTGTAATAATCTCAAAGTACACCCAGATACTTTGATTATTTTGTGATTCATTGATATTTTGTTTACTTAATTTACTTTCTCTGTTTATTTTATATTTATACACGTTTTCATATTTTTTTATTATCTATAATTGTATTGTATTCCTAATCATCCTGTAAATATTAAATTGTATTTTATGGACACACCAGAATATTAATATATATTCTATAACTTGTTATTATATTAATATAACTTGTTCTAAAGGGACACTAGTTCCAGAATAGTAAAATTATTTTCATACACATATTGTTAATGTTATTGCTTAACTGTTAATTTATACTAATAGGAGTATTATCATTATAGAGTTGAATATGGTGTATGGACACCGAAAGCTTCTCTACAAATAAAGTCTTAAAATAAAATAGAGCCTGGCTATGATAAAAAAAATTCAGGATTTATAAGAATATAAATACAGTCTAAAATTACCTTATAAAATAAAAAACCTGTACCAATACAAACCAAGAAGGGTCTTGGGTTCAGTATATTGTAAAGAAGTTCTGTTTCAAGTTCAACGGTTGTACAGAGAGGATATTGAGCCGAAATCACGCTCAACCACTACGTTTTCTACTTTAATTAATTATTTAACTAATACTACCCACATATGCCTGTACTTTAGGAGAGTCTCTTTATTTCAAGATTCATTCACGGCTGATGAAACAGTATAAATAATTACATGTCATTAATAGGAATTTAATCCGGTACCTTGAGATTATGAGGTCAGTGCCTTACCCACTGCTACTCTGATCCACTTGTTATTTTATATCAAATGGTTAATTTATTCCTTTCTCTAGCATTTAAAACGGCCTGAGTTTGAGTTTTTATCTTTATATTTAAATTTACAAGACTTTGAACGCTTAAAATAATAATAATAAAAAAAAAAATCGATTAATGGAATATTTCATTTACTGGGTGGACTGAAAGCAGGATATTGAAAGCCCTTCAGGTTGCAGATTCCAGAGGAAATAGCTCGCTCGGGTCTCAATATACTATATAATATCATTGCCGTTCCTTCTCCGATATAATGACAGCCTTGTATTATATTATATCATATTTCATAATGGCATTGCATTAACCGTGTATGTAATAATTAATGGTAGCTCGCGTGCGATGGATTCTGGCAGCTGATAAATTAAACAGCAGATATTGCCAACATCCAATGTACTTAACACAAATAAATTATCTCACCTGTAATTTAGTGCTAAAATTTATGAAACTTCATTTAAAAAAAACAATTCTGAATGGCAAATTTTCGATAAAGAAGTTCTCTATCGCTTGTAAAATATTACTTCCTACTATTTATCGTATAATTATAATATACCTAACTGAATAATGTCCAAATGAACTATATTCATTTAGGTTTGATTAATTATTTCTCTCTTACAGTGATAAGGAAATAAGGATACATTTTTTATCACAGGTAAGGAAACATTACCTTCTTAGTGACAAAGAAAAAGAAATAAAAGGTAATTCCAATTATTGGACTAAACCTTTCTTTTAATCATTAATAATATGCTCAGAAAAAATAGCAATACTTCAGTAGCACATTCAAAAATTAAAAACCAAAACAAAGGAAATAACCTTTGCAGTATAATATATAAAACACATATATATACTATATCTTTGCTACTAATTGTTCGATTTTAACAATTTTTTTTTAGGAACTTACGTAAACTTTTAAATAACCTTATACAATATCATCAAAAAAATGTATACTTTTTGAGTTATTCGGAATCTAATTTTGCCATCCCTCGTAACTTTTTTATGCAGCTTCTTTTCGTTCAAGTATGTTATATAGATAAATTTAAAAGACATCGAGAAGAAGAATTTAGCGAAATTTCATTCAAATCGGTACATTGGTTTAGGCACTACAGTCTTCAGAAACGTAGGTTTTTCGGTCACCATCTTGAAAGGAAAAGGCGGATAGTAATGTCGATGAAGGAGGATCATCCTCGGATGACCTCTGATATTATACCCAAATTAAAAAAATCGGTCCAGTAGTTTTGGAGAAAATGCGCGGACGGCGGACTGACTAAAACATTTTTATTCGTTTTTAGAATTCTACGTATTATGAAATGTAAAACCTTAAATCGCAACGGTTCATTATTGAAAAAATAAACCAAAATAGTATTATTTAATTTTTTTACCGATGTTTCGACAAACTTTGCAGGTCTTCATCAGGCCTACAAAAAATAAATATAATCATGTATAATATTATACGACAATTAATAATAAAAAAAAATATATGCAGTGATTGATGATATATGGATCTTAACTAATATTACAATACAAAGTATTATTAATATGTTATTTCATTTGTAATATTAGTTAGGATTCATGTATCATCAATCACTGCATATATTTTTTTCTATTATTAATTGTCGTATAATATTATATATGATTATATTTATTTTTTGTAGGCTTGAAGAAGACCTGCAAAGTTGGACGAAACTTTATTAAAATAAATAAATAATACTATTTCTATAATTGAGTATTTATTTGACCGCACCCCTCGATCAACTTCTTCTCATATTGTATTTTTAAATTTTCAGCACTGATGATGACCCATGTGTTTGGGTTGAAACGTCGGCACTAATAAAAACTGCGTCCTGAATATTTAACACCAATGATATGTAGAACAGACGACTAACTTCCTTCAATAAATAAAGTATATATGGATGAAAGAAACTCGCGTACCCAGTCCACTTCTTCTTGGAAAGAAGGAATTATATCATGGAAGCCGGACAGAACCTGGGCACAAGAGGACGATGGCCAAACTGTGTATAAAGTCGTACATAGGTCAAGATACAGTTGTGAAGTGGTAACTTCCTACAGTGGGCGTTTATTCAGATATGAGTAACAACCTATACTAAGCAAAGATGGTAACAAAAAAAATTATTTATTCAGCTTTTTTATAAAAATAAAAATGTCTGGCATTAAACTATTTATAACACATGCTCTACTTTGGAAATATACATAACAGAAACTCTCCGAAATGGGATAGTAAAAGTTTTTAGAAATGAATATCAAGTGTGGAAAGCCTCCCCTTCCCCAACAACGACCCTGAAAGGTACGCGGGGCCAATTTGCATTTTTTATCATCCCTTGGCCGAGACACTAGTAATTTGTTCAGTTTCCAATTCAATTATAATTTGCTCTCAAAGGGAATCGTTTTTAAATTTCCCTCGTTATACTTTCATCGAGTCGTAGAATCTTTTCAACGATCCGTTGACTGTTTAAGTATTCATTAGATTTCTTCCAATTTATTACTCAATTTTACTTTAATCATCCAACCAGGTCTCAATTTATACCCGATTAGGCACTTACTCCAACTTTCTTACTTTTTTAAAAATTATTTTCATATTTGTTCCTATTTAACATTCAGGTCACATTTTCCTTTATTTTTATTTTCAAAATAGGTGTGCAAATACTTTCCTAGGAATATGAGTATAATTTTTAAATGATATAGGCTTCTGAATATATTTTTTTTTAATATTTTCTTTTTGAACATTTTATTATTTGGTTTCGGCTTAAAAAAGGCGGGACGTAGAGGGGGATGGAAGAAAAAAGTTGAGGTTTTAGAAGGATATTTTCTCACATCAATTCAATTTACAAATTTCTAAATCGATACATAAATTTAAAGGGGTCATAGAAATGCGCAAAGCGTTAAAAAGTGAAAAAATGGTTAGTGTCAAAATACACTTCTCAAACTCCAAATCAATTTAAATATGGGACGGGGTGGCCGAGCGGTTTAGCGGCGCACACGCGTTAGTCTGGCAACATGATAAACAGATGTTTACAAGATATAACAATTACGATTTCCTGTCCTTGTGCTGTAGGAACTTTAAACTCTGACATTAATCTCCTGACCTCCAAAAAAAATTCTCGATTTAAATACAAAAACAATTTGATATAAAGTGACTTCTCTTTAAAAAATAATAATAATTTATATATTATAAGTTTCCAGAAGTCCCATATATGTATGCAGACCATTACTCGAATATACTTTTCATAAAATAAAATAAAAAGTGCAACATGAGTATAGGTTGCGATAAGAGCTTACATTACACCATAGGGAGCTGTACTCATTATTGTTTATTTGGTGCTTTTGTTTTCAAAAACGATCACATCCATTTTTAAAAATGCTTCAGAATCAATAAAAAAGGTTGTGTAGAACCACTGTTTGGTAAGAAATCGAATTTTTGAGTATTGATTTTTTAAAAATCTAAACGGGTTTGATACAAGTACATCTAATTTTATAAAAATAAACATCAAAAGCTTGTGCAAAATAAAAAAATATAAATATTTTTTTCAATAAATCGATGTAATCTATCTTGAAACCAAACGCCTTATGTGAAACAGAGATATTTACGTGGTAAAAACTGAAAAAAAAATGTAAAAATATAGAAAAACTGGGAAATGTACGGGAATTTTTTGGAGGAGAATGAGTGAACACCCTGCATTATTACTTTTCATGATACCATTTATTTATTATTTATCAGATTCTTCCCTTCTCTTATCGACTTGGTCAGCGAATCTCTTGTAGTTGAATCTGCTTAGGATGTGCATGACGAAAACATTCAATAAAATTAGATTCTGTAATTATTTATCGGAAACGTTTGAGATGCGTTCAGGTTTGAAGTAGGATGATTCCCTATCACATATCCTGTTTCATTTAGCATTAGAAGATGCCATTAGGTAGGTGATGCGTACCGAAAAAGGTTTAAATCTGGCTGGAAAATTATCCATATTTGGTTATCTGGTGATGATTTGGTCCAGTTAACCGAAGAAACCGTAACTATAAAACTAATTAAAACGTTAATAAAAGCCGGTAAAAAACTAGGGCTCGAAAAACGGATAAAAAAAAATATATAGTTAGCTGAAAAAAAAGGGCGTCAGTGTTGGTGATAACGATATATAAGAGAATATGTTAAAACATTGTAAAATTTAGGTATCTAGTAGGTAGAAAAAAAAACGAAACTGTCGATGAGATTAAGGATAGGTTGGAGATGGAAAATGCTTTTTATTTTTCTGTGACTAAATTACTTAACCCGCACTTCCTGTCCCGAAACTTAAAAATCAGAATATACAAATCCATTATCCTACATACGGTTTTTCATGGATGCGAAACTCCCATTACATTAAGGGATGGGCATCGTCATGAAGTGTTTGAAAATAAAGTATTTCATGCAATATTCGGGCTAGAAATATACATCCGAGGGGTAGGTCGAAGCAAAGGGAGATTGATCTAGTGGGGCTGGGTTTGGACGGCGTCCGGTGGAGAGAGCAATTGGTGGTGCCAGCTTCGAACCTTCGGGTTAACTAAGTTTTTTTTAAATTATTATTATTATTATATGGATAATAATTTAAGCAAAATACAAAAAAGTAATTATTTTATTCGTTACTGCATACTGAGAACTATGCTGTGTGTACGTCACTGCTATTAAATAAAATATTTACATTTTTCTATCATCGATGAAAGTGTCCGCGTATAGTGATATGCATTTTATAAACTTTTAATGTTTTATTATAATTACAGCTCAACTACAAGTACACCTACACTAAGATGCTCTAATTACGAAAATTTAATAAACAAAATGTAGGGCTTATGCCTAATAACATTAATTTTTTTTTAGATGCAAGGAAAGGTTAATTCCTGATACTTCTTAAGTATTCTTCTTAATTGTATTGTATTTAATCAACTAATTGGCTTGTAGCATTCAAGATGGCTGATTTAGCCGGTTAGTTAGTTAAGCTAATTTGATAAATTAAATTCAGATCAGTCATATCAAATTGATTAATTCAAGGAATTAGGGAAGATTACTTCACGTTGAAAGGAGTTCTAATGCTTCTAAAGATTGCAATAATAAAATCAATGATTAAAAATTTACCGGTATTTTGTTTCTCATAATTTTTTTTTAGAGTATTTTATGATTATTTAATTCATAACGATATAAATCATCTTCGTGGGATTACACATGTTGCTACCTGGCACGAATTGATCATCATAAATAAATAAAATCTTTATATGTTGTTTTGTTCCATTAATATATTTTGTAGTGAGAAACAAAGTTGGGTAATTGTCTGATAGGAGGACTGGACGAAACTTCCCTTTGTGAAACCTCCCTTTATGTGTTGTAAAATTAAAGTGTTTTCTTATTGTTGTGGGAATTGTTATATTTCTTTTTGTCTATTTCGATTTCAAACCAAACTCTTTTGTTATTTGTTGTTGTTTTGTTGGCTGTTGTTGGTTTATTTCAAATCACACCATACACACAGACATGAACATACCAAAAGTAAAATCCTACATGCACAAGTACACAACATTTCACTCTTCTACTCTCAATCGTCCAAATCCACTCGTTCTATCTTTATCTTCCTCTCTGTTACCTGGTGAGCCTCAAAGACGACTAAAAAGGCAGTGGCCTAGAGATCTGCTGAAAAGTTAAGAAAATATGAAGAATTCAAGAAGATATAATAAACGCCAACACATTTGTTGATGCGTTACAACGTAGTGGCAACTTTAATGGAAAATAAATAAATAAATAAAAAAACTTTACTCAGCAAACTGAGGTAATTTTTTGTTGTTGAGATTTTTCGGAATTCATAGGAATAAATATGTAAAAATAAAAATTTGCTCACAATTTTTTCCTAAACGCTATCTATTTAGTAAGAACGTTAGTAAGAATCAGTATTTCTATTGGTTGTAGTATCATTGAATTTAAATAAAACTTTAGACTTTATCTATATTTAAAAAAAAAATGATAAAAATGAGTTATGAATACCTTAGTAGGCGCCCAAAATAAAAAAAATCTCCAGTAAAATGAAGATTAAAAATATCTGTTTGCTTATATTAATAATAATTGCAATTTAAAGATTAAAAAGGACACCATAATCTGGTTCTCTTTTTCAAGACATATTTATTTGTCCTCCTGGCATTTGTATTCAGCTAGTTGTTGTAATTACTTATACCATCGGCTCTTAAACTTTTTTTTGCCAATTTCTGTCAAAATTTTTATCGATGTTTTTAAACATCAATATATCGATATTATTGGCATCACATGATATGGCTCACGAGTCTTACGGAGTTCCCAATGTGGTCTACAGGACAAAAAGTTTAGAGTTCCCAGCAGTAGTTTGTGCATAGCATCAGGTTCATGATTCAAGCATTTTATCAGCTACAAACCAATAAAATTCAAGCAGTTTGTTTTATTCAAAGAAATATTTATATTTTGTAGATGTTCCTGAATGTACGTTCTAAAGATAAAAATATTTAAATAATGCATCAACTGTTAGAAGAACCGGTCTCAGGTATTACTTCTTTATATGACTATTATAACAGAGAAAAAGTTACTTGAAAAATCCGTTTAAAATATTAAAATCACCTCTGTCTCAGGGGAAAATGAATGGTATAGAGCAGGGGAGGGGGAGAAAGGTGGACCGATTTAGATGCAAATTTTTTATGGATGTTGTTAAGGGGGGGGGGGAGGGATTGTGACCAGTTTCCATCTTTTTTTTCTGTTACGAGAAGCTACCTTTTGTTATCAGTCAATTTGTGAAAGCATCGGGCACTAATATATAATTCAAAGGATCGTCTTATATATAATAGTCTAACTAGGCAACGATATACATTAATTGAAAAAACAAGGTATGTATTTAAATTTTGCGTATGTAATATATGTAACATGTAATTTGTAACATCCTATTACACAACCTGTATCTAATGTAAGTTTACATACATACATAAATAATAAAGTTGTCTAATATATATATATATATTAGATATATATATATATATATATATATATATATATATATATATATATATATATATATATATATATATATATATATATATATATATATATGCTGTCAAGATGTGCTTGACAGAAACACTCAATAAAGTTAGAGTCGGTAATAATCTATCCATAAAATTTTAGTTTCTTTCGGGTTTGAAACAGGGGGATTCCCTTTCGCCTGTCCTGTTCAATTTGGCATCAGAAAATGTCATTAGGGAGATAATGCGTACCTAAAAAGTGTTGGATCTTGGTGGAACAACATCTCTACTGTGCTGTGCTGATGATTACTGTTAATTTAAGAGAAGACGTGGAAACTATATAACTAAATACGACAACGTTATTGAAAGCCGGTGAAGAAGTAGCGCTCGAAATAGACGCGGATAAAACAAAATATATGGTTAGCTGCAAAAATGGCGGTACTACTTGTGATATCGATATAGATGGTAATATGTTTGAACAGGTAGATAAATTTAGGTATCTAGGTTCTACGATAACTAGAAAAAACGAAATTGAAGAAGAGATTAAGGTTAGACTGAAGGCGGGGGATGCTTGTTATTTTTCTGTGACAAAACTACTTAGTTCGCGCCTCTTGTCTCGGAACTTAAAAATTAGAATCTATTAAATCATTATCTTATCTACAGTTCTTTATGGATGCGAAACTTGGCCGCTTACATCAAGGGATGAACAATGTCTTAATGTTTTTGAAAATAAAGTATTGCGTAGAATATTTGAACCGAAAAAGGATGAATTAACCGGAGAGTTCAGACGGTTACACTACGCCGAATTGCGTGAACTATATCCGGGTAATATAATTGAGGTGGTTTCATTCTGGCGAATCAAATGGGCTTCTAAAATTGTTGGGCTTATTACAAGAGAATTCCTAAAAGGTTAATATTTGCTGTACCGAATGGTAGACCGAAGCGAAGGTGGGAAGATTGCATTAAAGCCGATCTGAAGGGACTGGGTTTGGACGGCGAACGGTGGATTATTACCACAAATCGTGTGTAATAAGCGATTGGTGGTGTCGCTAAGCCTTTTATTATTATTATATGTGTATATACTATACATATATATATATATATATATATATATATATATATATATATATATATATATATTATATTATATTATATTATATTATATTCATAGTCATCGTCCGTCCTACGCATACAATCTCCTACAATTCAAATCATCTATCCACACCCTCTCCACAAGATCTCGTCCTTCTGACCTTTACACTTCTTTCCACAGATCTGCATCATTTAAACATTCCTTCGTTGTCCGTTCCACTGCATTCTGGAATTCCATCCCATTAAAAATCCGCCATGCATCATCCTTATCCACCTTTAAAATCCTCTTATTCCAATTCCTCTTCACAATCCAATCAGACGCTGGTGAAATACATACTATGTTATAAGGATTTAATTTTCTTTAGACATTATTTTTTTTCTCTTATTTTTTATTTTTTTATTCTGTGTTGAACGTGAATTTTCATCACCACTCACTTAGCATTGTGAGTAGATAAAATTTGTTTTTCTTAAGTTCTAATTTGTTATTCATGGAATGTATTTCAGTGAAATGTATTTTATTTCTAATTATCTTCAACATACTTCTCGCTATGTGTATATATATACTTTATTTTATTTTCTCTTCTCCTGATCTTTACGCATAATCACTTAAATATCTTAGGGAACATATGTATATCATTATTTGTTTTTTTATATATTTTTTTGTTTTAGTTTTTACAATTTCTTTCCCTACATATTAACAGTTATTATTATTTTTTTAAATTTTTATATTCCATCACTACAATGCTTTACCTATAAAATAGATTTTACTTTCCTTTCTAATTTCATTCAGTGATTATTATGCAATTATTTTAGCTCCAATATTGTAGTACTGAACCCCTATTACCCAACTGTCCTCGTTAATTTATCATAGGAGCCTAATTAATACTTAATGTATTACATGTATTTTGTCATTATTTATTGTAATAAGTCTTTTGACCAGATTTGTAGTTAATATATATGAACAATACTGTTATTCTAAAGGGACCTAGTCCCAGAATAAAGATGATTTTTCTATTCTCTATATAATCAATATCTGTCATTGGACAGTTAACCTATCAGCGTTTTGCCAACTCAAATAATTTATTGTGTAAAAAAAAAGCACGATTCTTGTGTATTCTTTTTCTATCTAGGAAAATAAAAGTATGTTAACTGGAAAAAAAATGTAATAACGTTTTTAATTTCATTTTCTCACGTTCACAGCTTCTCTAGGAAGAAATCATATAATTTGATGAAGAAAATGAGTCAATAAATATAGCAGAAATATTTAGATTTAGGGCATTAATCAGGAGTACAGCAAGCAAGAAATTCTGGTTGCCTAATTTCCTCCTCCCCTTCTACAATTATTTTTTTTTTATAGTTTGTGAACTATCTACTACGTAGCGTGGTAAGGCAATTTCGCACTATATATACCACAAACATACTGCGAAAAAAAAAATATAAAAATGAAGAAGACGAAAAATCCATTGGAAAAAATGGTAAAATTGAAAATCTAAATATTTTACTTACCACTTTGAAATATGAATAATAATAATTTCTTAGTAGATATTCTTGACCTCTTTTCAATTTTAAACAATATAATCTAAGAAACATTTGTATTCTTGTGTTATAATGGAAAATTGAATTCTTGACTTCTGAAACCAGTGAAGTCCAGAAGGGCATTTCATGGAGCTAATTGTTTTTAAGGGAGACATACTGTGACGGGATTTTGAACTTTTGAGGGGAGCACATTTTGGCGGAGTTATGCATTTTCGGAATGAATAGTTTAAAAATAAAGAATTAGGGGAAAGCAAGGACAAACCACAGCCAATGTCATTGTGTATCGTCTACCATTTTTTAAATTATATTTTCGCTTGCACTGTTTTTAGGAAGAGGAGAGTTATATAATTTTGGAGAGGGGGAGATAGCTGAAGCGCCATCGTCCTCGGAGGGGATTGGTATCCCTGTGTGAAACTACTAAAATATAATGTTAACAGAAATTTAAAAAATGGGCTATTAAAGAAGAAATTTTTTTTTCAAATATTATATAACATGCTACTACTCTTATCCTTTCTTTTGGCCGAGGTTAACTATCAATGGAATTTGTTGGGAAACGTTTGCATCCATGAATGAATCATTTATACAATTTTTATTTTATGAAATATAATAATTTTTTTTGTTTATGATCCTTCATGATTGTAATTTTGCTGTCAATATCATCTTTATCTTGACTTTTCAAGTTATGAAATAGTGATTCACTCATTTATCTCTACATCAGCTGGCAGATGGAAATGGCTGTGATAGAGATCGGTTGCTATAGAGACGACCTAGATCTCATTGCAGGCTGAGGACCACTTTGTACAACTGGGCTATAATCAACTCTAATTGACTAAATCGTGTGCAGAATTGAAGTAATGTTTGCAAATTGCTTTTAGCCGGACTGTTCAGGAAATTAGTTAACCGCTGCCTTGTCTAGTTTTTTCTTATTATTTTCTATAAGTAAATCTTTCTACATGTTTTGATATCGTTCTACTTATAAAGGTTGGAAAGATTTATATTTAGTCAGAAAGTAAAAAAAATAAAATAAAATAATCGTTAGAATTGGAAATTGAAACACGTTTTTAACGTTAAGGAATCAATTTGGTTTCATGTTTGTCCTGTATTTTATTGTTAAATCTGTATGACGAATTTAACATAGCATCTGTTTCCATGTTTTCAGAACTTTCAAAAACCACTATATTAATCCAAAATTTAATATTAATTTGTCTAAATCATCTCTATTATACTTGTTAATTATTTAAGCACTCTCGTTGAGTTTTGAAACATATCTCTTACAGCCAACGCATCCAGCTTAGCTAGGCGTATTTGTACGATGACGTAAGATTGGACATGACGTATGCACAGCTTGTGTAGGCTTCGACGGTGGAGGTCGGATGATCAACATTTCTCCTGTAACACTTCTCGGAATCTTATCGTCAATTTATCACATATTTTTAGATGTTATCCGATGTCGATACTTTTCCTGGGTATCAGAATATTTTATCGTATGTTTAATTGATGAAATGCTATTATTATTATTACTCTTCTAATACTAAAATAAAATAAAATATGAAAGTCACTAATTTTTTTTTACTTTCCGATCTATGCTAGGTAAGGAAAGTATTGAAATCGGGTCAAAATTCCGATATGCGGTTTTCGATGGATCTATACGTTTCAGAGCCCCCTGAGTCCGAAAAACACATTTCTAGCCATTGGTCTGTCTGTCTGTGCCAAGATTTTCACGGGAACTACTGAACCGATTTTGTTGCTTCTTTTTTTATTTTGTAATGTTTTGAATACTGATGCCTGTGACAGAAATTCGGTGCTCCATGCTCAATAACTTGCGAGCAAAAAATTAAAAACATGTTTTTCTATAGCATGTAGCGCAAAAACGGCTCTAACGATTTTGTGGAACTTTCCTATAATGTTCTAATAATTGTCCTTTCAATTTTCGTATATGGACTGAATTACAGAGAAAATTCAGACAAAAAGTTATAAAGAAAATAAAAATGTTATGGGGCCTGACTCCCTAACTAGATATTATACGGTAAAATTTATAATAAAACTATTGAATGTTAATTAAATTGCCAACGAAACAAAAAAAAAATCATCGAAATCGAATCAGTATTAGCGATGATACTATTTTCGTTATAATACTATCAGTATTATTATGATACTATATATAGCTTATTCTATTTTTTACACATGTTTTAACTTATTACTTTCCTACCTATAGTTGGAACGCCGTTTTTGAATGAAAGTACAAAACTATATAAAAATCGTTCATTTTGGACAACTATTAACGAAGTTACAGCTATTCAATTTCCTAATGTAACATTCTGGTGTCAGAAAGGGGTGAATGAGAGAAAAAAAATGACTAAGTGAAAGTAATAAAATCTGTTGCCCGCATCACACAAACTTCACTATTTCCTCTACTTTTAACAGAAATTATTGTTTGACAATACTAAACTATGGCAAAAAGTTTTTGATCAGCAATATTAGTGAGAATTGAAATGTTTACACTTATCTACCTTAAGCCAGTTTACCTTGCTTTAGTTTATCAAATAAATCGTACTCAAATCTTTTCTTTGATCAATTTTCAGGAAAATAAATCTAGTTCAATTTTTTTTTGTTTCTTTCATGAACATATTTAAAGATATAAAAACATTTCTGAAATAGGTAGGAAAGTCGTGTGAGTGGAACTCACCAGATGTTTTTATATAACAGAGAGGTATGAAACTTTTGTTATAATTATAAAAATACAACCTCATGTTACATGTTTTAAGCACTATATATTTGTTAAAACACTCATTACTCATTAGTTTTCATCAATAAACATTTATGGACAGGGGACCCAATGATGGGCAGGTTGAACTTTAAATGTTAATAATAAGCTTCCTTTTTGATTTAAAAGTACCAATTTTTTCTAGACAGAAGAACATCTCCCTCTATTGACAACTGTATGAACAAAGTTTCTAAAATCAAATTTTAGAATGCTTATCATTGTTGTTTCCATAGTGCTCTTGAGATCAGTGTGTTTCAAATCTTTATATTAATTGATTTCATATGAGTAAGTTGAACATTTATCTTATCTTTATCGTTATATTTATTGTTAAATCAAGATTTTAGAATTTTTCTTAGGTATATTCATTACTGGTACCGACCCCCTGTCCATTACTAGAACAATTGAATTTCAGGGTGTGCCTACTAGTGCAAAAAGAGATGTATTTTTTATTAAAATGATCATCATACCTGCATAACTGAATATTTTTTCAATTTTTAAGTGTTGAATAGATAAAAGATGCCCTAAAGATTCTAAATGTCCAACGGAGACATAACATAATAAGACAAAAAATACAAAAAAATCCTTACCTATGTCCTTCACTGGTGAGCTTACTTGACTATTTTGGTTTATTATTTTATTAATAATGAACCATTGTAATTGACCAAAAAATTCAAAAACTTAACCCCCCCCCCTTCAAAATTTGAGGTTTTGCGTTTCAGGATACGTAGGATTCGAAAATCGAATATTTTTTTTTGTTAGCCGTTCGCCAAACCCCCTCCGCGCAATTTCTCCGAAACTACTGGACCGATTTAAAATATATATATATATATAAATATATATATATATATATATATATATATATATATATATATATATATATATATATATATATATATATATATATATTTAAAGTCATAGATCACCCGAGGATGATCCTCCTTCAGTGACATTACTATCCGCCTTTTCCTTTCAAGATGACGGCCAAAAAACGTGCGTTGCTATAGACTGTAGTGCCTAAACGAATGTGTCGGTGTCAATGAAACTTGGCTAAAGTCTTCTTCTCGATGCCCATTAAATTTCTGTATATAACACACTTCAATGATAAAATTCTGGAAAAAAAGTTGCGAGGGCTGGTAAAATTGTATTTCTAAATAATTAAAAAATTATGCACATTTTGGGCGATATTATATGGTTATTTGAGAGTCTACGAAATTTCCTAAAAATCGATCTTTAAAATCGGGCAATTTGGAACAAACATATGGTCTCTAGATTTTCGTTTTTTTGATTTTTCAAAGCCTTTCTGAAGTAATGCTATTTTTTATATTAGCAAATTAATAATGATAAGATAAGCAAAGAATAAATGATATTAATGAATAAGAGAAAATTAAATTTTTATATGTTTTTCTTTGTTATAAGGAAGGTAATGTTACTTTAGATGTATAATTGTTTGAAAATAATAAACCATTGTGAAATAATGTTCAGCGTTTCTTTTTGTTCAAATCAAAATTTAAGGAACAGAGGACGGCTTTTATTTCCTGAATGATATTAGAAATTGGTGTTTGCGGGCGGAGATAGTAAAATCTAACTGGCAATATGAGGGGGGGGGGGAGGATGGGACCACAGTATGTGATATCGGCGAGCATTAGTGGAAGGTTTCCTCTTTTATTAGCGAAGGTCCTAATATCTGCTGGGTTAGTGGGCGCCATAGCACCTGTGGAGCATAAACTGGCTAGTACCATCCGATAGTACTTAGCACTTATATACCTCTTTCATTGTCCTCATCAAATGAACCTCACTCATAACCAGGGCCTGGATTTTTGTACAACTGCATATTTCGTTTGCAATCAGTTTTTAAATAATTGTTTAACTTACACCAACAATATTTCTTTACCTAAAATATTTCATAAAAAGTTCAATATGGCATGGGTAATAATTATTATTAATAATTATTATATTATATTATAAATAATTAACTGATTGCTGGGCTAATCTTGTCGTTTTTTCTTTCCTACCTATATACTAGGTAAGGAAAGTATTGCGATCGGGTCAAATTCCCGATATGCGGTTTTCGACGGATCTATACGTTCCGGATCAGAGCCCCCTGAGTCAGATATTTTTTGAATGGTAATGGAATTCCCTACAATGCCATATAAAAATCGTTCATTTTGGACAACTATTAACCAAGTTACAACTATTCAATTTCCAATGTAAGATTACGGGTTCATATCCTGGTATCAGAAATGGGTGAATGAGAGAATAAAGATGGCTAAGTGAAAGTAAGAAAATCTGTTGCTTGCATCAGGAAATCTTTACTGTTTCTCTACTTTTAACAGAAATTATTTTTTGACAAGACTAAGCTATGGCAAAAAGTTTTTGATCAGCAATATTAGGAAGTATTGAAATGTTTACACTAATCTACCTTAAGCCGGTGTAAATTATTTTAGTTTATCAAATAGTGTGGAATGGGCACACCAGATATTTTATTTTTACTATTGATTTTTTTTTCTTAAATTAATTTTATTTTACATTTTACATTTACAAGGAGAGTGGGGTAGCTCAGTGGTACTTGGAGCTTCCAATGCAAAGGTCTCAGGTTCGAACCCCAGCTCATGGCAGAAAATTTATTTATCTGTTTCATTGGCTGTGGGGCGACCCTGGGTCAGGAGACCCTCCTGGGGCACACCCGGCCTCTATAAAGTGGATACCTTTATTTAAATAATTAATTAAGGGGAAAAACCTGGCGGTTGAGTGTGATCTCGGTCAAATCACCTCCTTGCACAACCGTTGACCTAGAAACAGTGCTTTCCCTAGATAGTACTGAACACTAGACCCTTTATGGGTTGTAGTGGTACAGGTTTTTTTTTTTTTTTTTACATTTTATATGTCCTCAATCCTGAACAAAAGTTTATTAATTCAAAATGATTCAGTTTTCCACGAGAGCGTTAGAAAAACTTTAGAACCAGGCAAATAGGTAGGAAGAAAGAGATTCGTGATGATCTAAGTGGATTAACTGTTAATTTAGTATAACACGATGTCTCTCAGTGAAAGTTAACATCTAATACATTTTTCCGTAAAAAAAAAGATATATGTATTTTTAAGTTAATACGTCGTATTAAGATACATTAAGGGCGCCAATGCCTATTGATCTTCATTGTATTATATCCAAAAAAAAAAAATCATAATTTGTAATTGGTTGACTGTCGTGGATAATGAAGAGAAGAATAGTTGGGGTGGTCAGTCAAAAAGGAAGGCAAAAATAAATGATAATATTTATTTTTTACATATGCCGACGTTTCGACCAGAAGTTCAGGCCTTCATCAGGGCTAAGAAAAGAACCAAATAACAAGGTATGAGAAACATAAGTAATGATGGTAAAAAAGATAATAAAAAATAAAAAAAATTATTAGAAAAATAAAATAGATAAATATAAAGTAAAATGAAATTGTTAGAATAATGACTGAGAACTAAGAGATAAATAATAAAAACCGTTACAAAGTGTGGAATGATGAAGTAGGCATAATCAGAAAGGGGTGACAAAAGTGTTACAATGGGAATCTTAGAATAAAATGTAAAACATAAAAAAGAAATATGAAGTTATATAAGAAATGAAAATAAATAGTAAAATTAAAACATTGAGAATAGAGTAGTTAGATAGAAAATTGAGATATTATGAAGTCTATCAAGATGTACAGACAATGTATAATATAATAAAGAGTTAAAAGCAGAGAAAAGGAATGAAAGGAAGGAGGGAAGAAATTGTCTGTACATCTTGATAGACTTTACAATATCTCAATTTTCTATCTAACTACTCCATTCTCAATGTTTTAATTTTACTATTTATTTTCATTTCTTATATAACTTCATATTTCTTTTTTATGTTTTACATTTTATTCTAAGATTCCCATTGTAACACTTTTGTCACCCCTTTTTGATTATGCCTACTTCATCATTCCACACTTTGTAACGGTTTTTATTATTTATCTCTTAGTTCTCAGTCATTATTCTAACAATTTCATTTTACTTTATATTTATCTATTTTATTTTTCTAATAATTTTTTTTATTTTTTATTATCTTTTTTACCATCATTACTTATGTTTCTCATACCTTGTTATCTGGTTCTTTTCTTAGCCCTTATGAAGGCCTGAACTTCAGGTTGAAACGTCGGCATATCTAAACAAAAATAAATATTATCATTTATTTTTGCCTCCCTTTTTGACTGAACACCCCAACTATTCTTCTCTTCATAAAAAAAAAAAAAAAATCAAATTAAAATTAAATGAGTCCACGCGACATTTTGAAAAGAAATAATTTAAACAAACTTTTACTTCGAAATAACTTTTTGTGAAGTTCGACTTAGTTTATTATCTATACATTAACACCACAAGTGAATGAAAATGACCCTTAACTTTTATTTATCATATATACACTAAGAGCATGATTTTTTAATATTTAATAATATTATATTTAATTTTAATAATATCAAAGTTTTTAATATTTTAACGTTCTGAAATGGGATGATCCTCCTACATAGGCATTACTATCCGCCATTTTCTTTCAATATTGCGGCCAAAAAACTTTGTTTCTATAGACTGTAGCGCCTAAACGAATATACTGATTTCAATAAAACTTGACTAAAGTCTTCTTCTCGATGCCCTTTAAATTTGTTTATATAACATACTTCAACGAAAAGAAGCTGGAAAAAAAGTTACGAGGGATGGTAAAATTAAATTCCGACTAACAAAAAATATACATTTTTTTGTTGATATTGTAATTAGATGTTTCAAATGTATTTGAATTTGGTAAAGAAATCGTTAAAATCGGACAATTTGAAGCAAAAATATGGTCTCTACATATTTTGTGTATGTCCTACTGCAAAGGTTATATCCTTTGTTTTGTTTTTTGATTTTTTAAAGTATTACTGAAGTAATGGTTTTGTTTTTAGCATATTAATAATGATGAAAAAAATAAAGTTGTTTAGGCCAATAATAGGAATCATTTTTTCTTTATTTTTCTTTGTTACAAGGAAGGTAAGGTTACTTTATATGTATAATTGTTTGAAAATAATAAACCATTGTGAAATAATTTGCAGCATTTTTCATTTATATTTCAAAATATACATAATAATTCCGTCTTACAGACTAAATAAATCAATTAGTTATGTTTAATTAATTCATAAAAGATATTGAACCACTTATATACTTAACTTTATTAGTTCGAAGTTGCACTATATGTGCTAAATAAACACTTAAAAGCACTCATAGTTGCCTTCAAAGCCCTACTCACACCAGCGAAGCCCTGCTCTCAAAGGACCCTCGAGTTCAATTGAGTTGGTGTGCCAACCGCACCGTGAACCCAGGGCCACTTTTTTCTCCCACATTCGCCTACATACGGAACAAAGAAAATCAACTTTACCTGGAAGCTCCTAATTTAAGGAATTAAAGAAAACAAAAAAAAAAGTCGTAAATTAACATATTAATTAAACAATTGTAATAAATAATGGTCCATAAGGCTTCTATTTTATTCAGTGACGTATAATAGCTTGCACTCACAGGCGAATCTACGGGGGAGCTTTGGGGCTGAAGCCCTCCCCCAAAATGGTAAAATATAATCACGTTTTACAGAAAAAAAGTATTAAAAACTATCTCTTGAAGTATTCTTGTTCGTGTAATTACATTTAATATGACTTCAAGAACCACTTAAACACCATTTCATATAGGTAATCAATTTCTTTCTTTTTTTTCAAATTAATTATCGTAATATGAAAAAAAAATCTATCGGGCTGAAGCCCCCCCCCTCCCAAAATTATATCCTGAATCCGCTAGTGCTTGCACTACATATCTTCTTTTCATCAAACAATATCGTCCGTTAAAATTGAATGAGTTTATGTTATCTTCAACTTTTTGAAGTTAAAGCTTCTTTAGTCGCGTTTTGTACTTTTTTGGAAGAGTGAATTAGATTGATCCGTCAGATTTTAACACCCGGGTAAAGTCGGCTATAGGCCGAATGTATTTACATATGATTTAAAATATCTCAGAAAATAAAAATCGGGCCAGCATACTGTATGCGAGCTAATTATTCTGCATTTCATCCTCTCTTTAACAAGCTATAATTCAAAATTGTATCTTAATGCGACGATAAGGTATAATTAAGGCACTCCTTAACGTGTTAGAAAGGGGAAAAGGAAAAATTAATGTCGAAAATAGTGTTGCCCTAAATCGGTATTGGTCTTGTAAAGTGCCAATGGCGCCTAACTGTTAAAAGACCAAAACCATGACTGGTAAAAAAAATCAATTTTTTTAATACAAATTATGGCAAAATAGTTACTAATACTTGACAATCTTAGTTACTATATGCTAATAATTGGTATAACCAATATACTTTTGCATCTAATTTTTCATTCGGGCTTAGATAGGTTTCTCCTATCTAAAAAATTACAGCAATATCTCTATACTAATAAGCTAATAAGTAACTGCAAGACTGTTGCGAGACTCTTGAGCAAGACCAAGACCATGACTAAAACTGAGTGTGCAAGACCAAGACACCTCTCGGTTTAGCATTTGGACAACATTAGTCGAAAATCAAATAACAATTGAATTGAACAATTTATTGAAGATATGGATTGAAATATCTTAGAAACTAAAACTTGGACCTGCATACTTTAAGCGAGAGAAATTTTCATCATTTCATACTCTTTATAATGAGCTATTATTTTTTATTTATATTCCATATTATTTATCTCGCCTTTTTAATGTTTTCACTTCTATTGTGTGGTCTAAAGCAAACAATTTAGTTTTTTTTATATTTACGGAAATAAGGCATTTTCAATCTAGAGATCGGTAAACGTTTGTATAAGATAATTTGATCATACAATCGAGAATAATACGGTCTACGAAAATATTGGTTTTGTCGTGACCTCCAGCCCCAACATTTAAAAAAAATATCTTACATGGACCAAAAGACTCAATATTTTTGTAGCCCATCCTTTTTCTTGATTTTGTGATCAATTTATCTTATGATTCAAGTAGAAAGCTTATAAGTTGATAAATTCTAACGCCTCATTTTTGAGAACATTCTTAGAAAAAAAAAATATAGATTACGATAAGATGAAGCCATTCGTGAAGTTTTAAATGGATGTTAATAATTTGATAAAATGGGGGCTGTACCGCGGACTAATATTATTATTTTTGGAGTAATATTGTTTTATTTTTTTTACTTTCAGTTATTATTATTTAAAACAAAGACTCATTGATCTCACAATAATTCATATTGCAAGGTTAAGACTAGTTTAGTTTTAACTAAATAATAATATCATTATTTGGTTTTGGACAATATCTTTTTTCCTCTCCTACTCTCTAACAGGGTGTTGGGTTAAGATACAATTTTAAATAATAGCTCATTACAAAGAAGACTAAATGTTGAACATTTTTCTCTCTTACAATATACAGGCCTGGTTTTTAGTTTCTGAGATATTTTAAACCATATCTTTAATAAAACTCGTCATCATTTTTCGACACTATTTTTTCCCTGTTTAAACTCTCTAACACAACGTCACGTTAAGATACCATTTCGAATAATAGCTCATTACAAATAAGACAAAATGTTAAACATTTTTCTCTGTTGCAGTATGCAGGCCAAATTTTTAGTTTCTGAGATATTTTAAATCATATCTTAAAGAAAATTCGTCATCATTTGTTTTTCGATACTATATTTTTTCTTTTCCCCTCTCTGACACGATGTCACGGTAAGATACCATTTGAAATAATAGCTCATTACAAAGCAGACAAAATACTGAATATTTTTCTCTCGTACAGTATGCAGGCCTGATTTTTACTTTCTAAGATATTTTAATCCATATCTATAGTAAAACTCGTAATCATTTGTTTTTCGACACTATTTTTTCTCTCTCCTACTCTCTAACAGGGTGTTGGATTAAGATACAATTTTGAATAATAGCTAATTACAAATAAGACAAAATGTTTAACATTTTACTCTCTTACAGTATGCAGGCCCGATTCTTAGTTTTGAGACATTCTAAACCATATGTAAAAACATTTTAATTAGTCCACTAAAGCCGACTTTATCCGAGCATTAAAATCTGACGGATCTATCTAATTTATCCGGAATTCTCCAGAAGTAATAATTCAGAAAACATCAGTTTCTTTAATGCCTGAAAATAAGTGAATGTTTATTCTTTAAATGATATTTGACCAAGGATCACAAAAAAAAAAAAAAAAAAAAAAAAACCGTTTCCTTGATCATTTTTTTATTGCCAAGTGTTTGGCTTCATGTAGATATTTTAAACACTTTTTACGCTAGCTCAATTGAAAAAATAAAATATTATTTTATACAATATATTTTTTTGTGTATATGAATGTATGTGTTGATATATATCAGATACGTGAGTGTATATGTAGGTTTATATATGTGGGTAAAATGTGCTTTCAAATGAAATATATAAAAAAAAATTGATTACTAAACGGTTTACCCCCACTCTTTAATCTCTATAAGAAAGTGCGAAACGCGCCTACAGAAGTTTTCACTTCGAAAATCTCATACTGTAGATTTTTATTTATGAGAGCTCGACATAAAGAGGAGATTTGTTTAACGTCTTCGGGCTATATAAAGGTTCTTCTAGGTATAGTAGATATAAAGATTGTGCGAGATTGATAAATACGACGTTACAAAAGCTATAAAGGATGATGATTATGATAAGAGGGTGGTAATAAGAGGCGGTGATGATGATAACCCTTTCTGAGGATATCTGAGAGGGAGGACGTTGCCATGGCGACCTCACGGTTAGCCACGTGGCCCGTCCGGCTCCCCTGGTCATTATTATCTGCAAACTCCTTCTTCTTGTATTTTGTCGGAGGTGTCATCCGGAGTGGGCGTGGTCTGTCTAGCCCTGGGGTAATTGTGATGTATGGTGAGGGAAATAGCCAGGTACCCGAGTTAATGAAGTAGAGTCTGCAAAACAATCTCCATCTCAACTTTACATTAATCCTTTAGTTTCAAGTATAACACTAATTCATAAAAATACTACATTGACTTTTTATAGTTATATTTTGTTCCAAAATAATATAGTATTCTGACATGTTAGGGGTAAAGTTGGGCACCTTTTTTATCCATTATATGATACAATTTTGTTATGATTCAATTGCACCCTACCCGGGGGGCGGGGTGGCCGAATGGGCTAAAGCGTGTGCACAGCACCGCTAGTTGCCCTGGCAACCGGATAACAGAGATTTGAGATGATTTAAAAAGTACGAGTTCGCGTCCCGGTGCCGGAGGGAATTTTAAATTCCCCGCCCTCATCCCCCCGCCCGGAAAAAAATTCCGTATAGCCTAAAAGGCGAGGTAGGGAAGAACAATAAAAAAAAAAAAAAAAAAAAAAAAAAAAAAAAAAAAAAAAAAAAATTCCACTCTACCATTTTTCGTGAATATTTGATCACATTTTCCGCGACAAATTTGAAGTATGAGAGAATTAAGAGTCCATCCCATTGCCTGAAATCTTTAAATGAAGATAAAATTGTGCAAATGTTCAATTGCTTTGTTAGCACATTTCCAAATATATTTATACATAAACAAAAAATCTGGTGTGTCCACTCACACGACTTTCCTACCTATTTCAAAGTTTTTATATCTTTAAATATGTCCATTAAGAAACAAAAAAGAATTGAATTCCATTTATTTTTCTGAAAATTGATCAAAAAAAAAATTTAAGTACGATTTCTTCGATAGACTATACGTGAAAAACCATGTGTGATGGGCAAGAGATTTTCATACTTACACTTACTTTTCATTTTTTTTCTCTCATTCACCGCTTAGACCCGTATTCTTACATACGAAATTGAATAGCTGTAACTTCGCTAATAGTTATCCGAAATGAACGAATTGTATATAGTTTTGAAGGTAATTGAATTACTTTTCAAAAGTTTTAGTCTTAATTTTGAAAACCGTAGAATACATACTCAGTGAGTCAGGCCCCAAAACATTTTTCTTTTCTTTATAACTTTTTTTTCTGTATTTTCTCGAGAATTTATTACATGTACAAAAATTTCTTCTTCTTCTTCTTTGTCTTCCTCTTATGCCATTAATTAGCGTCGAGGAGCCTCAACCAGTGCAGCCACTCTTCCCGGTCCCTGCTTAGTCGCTGCATCTCATTAAGGGTTTTGCCTCTTTTACATCCAATCCTTTGAATGTAATCCTGGAACGTGAGTCTGGGGCGTCCGCGTGGTCTCCTTCCTGTGGGTCGAGCCTCTAATATCCTTATAGGATTCAAATTTAAAGGACATTAATTAGAGAATTATAGGAATGTATCATCAAAATAGTTAGTGCTGTTTTAGAGCTACAGTCTAGAGGAAAATATTTTTTTCATTTATTGCGCAGCCGCTATTGCGCATGGAACACCCAATTTGTGTCACAGGCATCAGTAGTCAAAACACTACAAAATAAAAAAAGAAGCAACAAAATCGGTTTAGTAGTTCCCGAGAAAATCTTGTTACAGACAGGCAGACAGACAGACAGATAGATAGACAGACACACTGACCAATAGCTAAAGATGTGTTTTTCGGACTCAGGGGATTTTGAAACGTATAGATCCGTCGAAAACCGCATTGCAATAATTTCCTTGCCTAGTATAGGTATTAAAGCAATAAGTTATAATATGTGTAAAAAATAGAATAAGTTGTATCATCGCTTATCTAGGTTCGATTCCGATGATGTTTTTTTTGTTTTATTGGTAATTTAATTACCTTTCAAAAGTTTTATTATAAATTTTATCTTATAATATATACTTAGGGAGCTAGGTCCCATTACATTTCTCTTTTTTTTATAACTTTTTTTGATGAATTTTATCGGGAATTTAGTTAATATACGAAAATTGAAAGGACAATGATTAGAACATTATAGAAAAGTTTGGTCGAAATCGTTAGAGCTGTTTTCGCGCTACAGTCTATAGAAAAACATGACAGACAGACAGAAAGACTGACCAATGTCTAAAAATGTGTTTTTCGGACTCAGGGGGCTTTGAAACGTATAGATCCGTCGAAAATTGCATATCGGAAATTTGACTCGATTGCAATACTTTCCTTACCTATTAGTATAGGTAATAAAGTGATAAAAAAAAACTAATGTAAGCAAACATACATAAATTTACTTATATAGATAAGATTATATTGTTCGTTTTACAATCAATATATTGATTATGTTAATTATCACTCATGATTTTTATACGTAATAGAAACTTTGGAATGTCTGCACCTGTGGTAATAATCATCATGTGCAACAATTAACATGTGTATTATGGATTGGTTCGTTTCTACTTAATTCCATAAAAATGGGTGCTAGATGTTCAGTTTTAGATAGTTTGTAATGCGGTATTGTATAACTTCTGCCCCGTCCAGTCAACTCAAACTTTTCGAAATAATGGTATATAAAATGTTGCTTTCTTTATATTTTTATATGTACTTTTATATACTAAAAAAAATTATTGCTTGGATACTTCCGTAATTATTTAGATTTAATTTAGGCTGATAGTTATTGTAATTACTTTAACTGTTGACTTAAGATTTGTACTGTTTTTAAATTATTTTTTGAAATCAGATTATATGTTCATAATTTTCTTATTTCTTCATGATTTTGTTTTAAAAATAAATAGCGATTTTTAGTGAGTTATATTATCTCTGTATTATAAAACTATCAAGGTATATTATATTTGAAAACAAATACATTTTTTTAAAATAGCAATTTTAACTTCTGGTCGCAACAAAATGTTCCACTTTCTTTATTGGGCCAATCCATTTGAAATCACCCAATTTGGATTAATTTTGTTGCCTGACATTTTTTTTCTTTTTTTATGATATTCAAATTCAGATCTGGATTAAAATGCCTTTTGGCCGTTTTTGAAAATTCATATCCAAAAAATATTATTTTTTCAAGATTTAAATTTCTTCAGCAATTAGTGCCATGAGAAGATTTCATATGAAAAATTATTTTCATATATTTATACCTCTTATATTTATTTTAATTTTTAATTATCAATTTTTTAAACAACTTCCCTTCTTACTTATGAAAAATGCTGGGGAAAAAAAATGAAAAAGGGAAAAATAGAACAAAACTTCAGAATAATTTTAGTTTTTGTTTTGGTTTGAAATCTGCAAATATGCTACCGTTAGAGGAGGTAGGAGACATTAATACCGAATCTCGCCAGGCAGACATGTTTGTTGTAACTAATAGAACCAGTTGAATCTCAATTTTCAAATTCTTATCACACATTCCTATCATTAAGAGGTATAAACTGTATTAATTTCATTATTTTTCACCAAGTCTCTTTTGTGATATATAACATCAATAATTGTCAAAAACGACTTTTGAGCGTTAAAAAAAAAAAAAAAAACAAGATTTTCAAGAAATTTCATCAGCAAGAAGAACAGTGGTAGGGCTACATGTGGAAAAAAAAAAAATAAAAATTGAGATTATTTTCTTTAATAAACTTATGCAGAGCTAAAAGTCTGATATCATGTCTATTTATTATTTATTTATTTGATGTTTTGTTGCCTCTACCGTGTAGGGTCATTGGCAACTCCTTTAAATTACACTCTGTTGTAGAGTTTTATTACTTTTAAAAAACTTAAAGTCTATTTACATGATTTTTTTATTCCACTTTCAATTTTTTTTATGTGCTGTAATGATAAACAGAAATTTAGAAAAAATACTGTAAATTATTTCAGTTTTTATTTTGGTTTGATATCTACAACATAACCAGAATTACACGCATTTTCTTAAAACATGTTTTCAGTCGAAAAGAAAATTAAAACTGGTCGCCGAAAAAAAACTGTGAGCTTCAATTTTTTTTTTACTATGGTTTTAAATTCTCAAATAAATATGGAATTACTTGTAAATAAAGTTATAAAAATAAAAAATATCGTTCAACATGGTCTATGGTCTGTCTGATTTCAATTGGATGGACCCAATCATAAGTTAAAAATATAGTCAAGCTCTCGATTCTTAAGAAAATTATTGTATAATTTATTTGTTTCAGTATAGATTTTTTTTCATTATCGGGAATAAACCGATCCTAATCGGTCCGACACAGTGTGAAATTAAAGTGGATGTTCGATGAAGAGAGAGGGGTCGCGGAGGGGCTACACCGAAGAGGAGGGAACAAGAGCTCAAATGAAAGGTAAACACGACAGGGAGGCCGGATACTCGGAAATACTCGTGCGTTTCCTGCCAGTAAATAAATAGATACTCCGCGGCACCCTAGCCCTGCCTATTGATAGCCTTCCGCTCCAGCCCCGTGTAGGCCCTCAAAAACTGCTATATCTCATTGTTAGTGTTGTATATGTTGTAGCTGTTGTAGTTGTTGATGCTAGTTGTAGATCACTGCAATAAATTGGTAAACACAATGTTTACATATTTCTTAGCCATATTCATAAATTTATACAGGGTGTCTCAGTTATTAGTGGCCTAAATCCTAGACAATTTTTTATTTTACTTTATTGAAATTTACAACTGTAAACAATATACAACAAGTATATTTAATATAGAAATATATTACATGAAGGTACTTGTGAAGAAGCTACCCATTGTTTTTTTTTTTTTTTTTTTTTAACTTTTATTGAGTATTAATACAGTCTGCCACACTGAAGGGCATTGGTACTAGGGCTATAGTATTCATTCACACAATATGTACATAAGAAAGGAAAAAAAAAGTATATATATATATATATATATATATATATATATATATATATATATATATATATATAATAAAAGATAAAGTAATATACAAGATAATTAAAACAACAGATCAGCCCAATAATAACAAAACAAATAAAACACATTCACACCTATGTACAATATTTACATTGGCCCAGGGGACTCCGAATCAAGCTTTGTCCCCCAACTGTGGAAGCCAAAGCAGGACTCCAGGAGATCCCAGTGCTTCTCTCCCAGCCGCGTCACTGGTATAGTAAGCCAGTGGAGGCTGATGGAGGGCACTAGAGCAACAGACGCTCAGGACATGAGTGAAGAATCTGGCCAGTGCCAGTACTCCAATATATACATTTTTACAAAAGGTCGCGGGCCACTGCCGTTTTAACCTCCGAGGAGGATTGTAGGGATGACTGGAGGTAGATAGAGACTGTGCTACAGGATTAGGATGATGAGTGAGATTCTGGTGAAATTTGGAAAATTTGTCTGGGATTAGGTCAAGTACAAATGGGATATTAAGGTCATTGTGTAGGGTTTTATTGGTTACATAAAAGGGAGCATCGACTATTGTTCGGAGAACTTTAGACTGGAAGGATTGAATGCGTTTGATGTTGGAAAGTTTTGCTGTCCCCCACAATTCGAGTCCGTAGGTCCAGATAGGTTTCAGGATTGTCTTGTAGATTAATAGTTTGTTCTCAACTAAAAGTTGAGATTTTTTATTGAGTAGTCTATATAGTTGGCCATATCGTCAGTTAAGATGTTGTCTTTTAAGTTTGGTATGTGGGTTCCATGTTAGTCTTTTGTCTAAAAGGAAGCCAAGGTACCGAACTGTGTCGGTGAGGGGAAGTGGTATGGAGTTGAAATGAACTGGTGGACACGACTTGCGCCGAAGGGTGAAAGTGGTGTGTTTGGATTTAGATTAATTTACTTGGATGCGCCACTTATTACACCAGTGTTCAATAAGAGAGAGGTGACTTTGTAGGTTAAAGGATGCTGTTTCGGGATCTGAATTAGAAGATAGGATGGTCGTTTCATCAGCGAATGTTGCCAGGAGAGTTTCAGGATGAGTAGAAATAGGTAAATAGAATATAAAGGATAGGACCCAAGACGCTCCCTTGAGGAACTCCTGTCTGAATTGAATAACAGTTGGAAAACTCAGTTCCACAGCGGACTTGGATTTAGCGGTTAGAGAGATAGGACCGAAGTACCAGATATAAGGACTGAGGTAGATAGGTTTTAAGCTTGAAGAGCAATCCGGTGTGCCATACCCGGTCAAATGCTTGCGCAATGTCCAGAAATGCACCCGAGCAATATTGCTTGCTTTCTAGGGCTGAGGATATATGGTCAACAACTCGGAGGCCTTGTTGGACAGTGGAATGTTGGGAACGAAATGCGAATTGGTGGGTAGGAAGGTTTTGGAATTCTATGATGGGTAGGATACGTTTCAGTAGAATCTTTTCAATGATTTTTGATAGGATGGGAAGTAGGCACCCATTGGTAACACTTCAAAGATAAATTAATTTAGGAGGTCCCTTGGCCTTCTTCTTTTTAGACGCCTCGAAGGGATGTCAGGAATCGTGTTGGATGAAATTCTACGAACTAATAGGATTGAGGTGACCAAAGAGTTTGGAATGAAAAGAGGTATATCTAGTTCGGGCCAAGATTAAATGTTGAGGTCTTTATGGATAATTTTATTTGTTACATAATAAGGAGTATTTAGCATTTTACGAAGGATTTTGGATTGTAAGGATTGGATATAGGAAGAATTTATTGTTTTCGTACAGCTCCAAAGCTCAATACCGTATGTCCAAATGGGCCTGATGATGGAAGTGTAAATGAGTTTTTTGTAGAATATTTGAAGTTTAGAGCGTTTGTCAAGTAAGTGTTGTAGTAGTCGGAATCTGTTTTCAGTTTCTTGTCTCTTAAGTCTAGTATGAGGATTCCAAGTAAGGCTTTTGTCAAGAAGGAGTCCTAGGTAACAGATTTGTTCGACAGAGATCAGTGAAATATTGTTAAAGGATACGGTTGGACAAGATGTTGTATGTTTACGGCGAAGGGTAAAAGTAATTTGTTAGGATTTGTTTGGATTAATTTTAATTCTTCTATTTGCTCACCATTTTTCATTGGATGAAATGTGTGACAAAAAAAAAAAAAAAAAACATTCATTGGATGCATGGCTCGATTTCGAACGGAAAGGTGTTAAGACCGATTTTGATGTTTTTCTTAAGGTGGTCCAGGTTTTTATTGAATAAGAATTAATTTTTCAAAAACTTTTCAAGATAGTAAAATCAAGTACACCATCTTAAAGTAGAAAAAAAATTCTTTGAGAAAACAGTGATTAAATTTACTGAGGTTTATGATAAACGGGACTTTCAAGCGGTCAAATAACGCGAAGCCTACTATCATGCCGAGTTATTTAACGAATCGGGATTACAGAGGTATGCTGCTCGGGTATGGGTACTGTAACTGCAGCAGTATTGTCCTTCGTAAATTTTAGTACATTGTTTTCTCATAGAAAATTTCCTCTGCTTTAAGATGATGTACCTAGAATTTAATTAGTTTGAACAGTTTTTGAGCAATTTCTTCTAATTCAATAAAAATCGTGACCTACTTAAAGGAAACTGCCCATTCATCAAATGTAATTTTTTTTTTTCGAAATTTGATCTAAAACATCCTCCAAAAGGTTGGCCATTAAGAACTGAGACATACTGTATATCAGAGAATCAACAGCCATCGTCCTTCTTATGCCTAAGAACGTCTCCTATTCAAGTCCTCTGCACGCCCTCTTACTAAGATCTCGACCTTCTGATATTTACACCTCTTTTTAAACGAGCTGCCTTTTTCCAAAACTGCTTTCCTGTACGCTCCGCTATTTTTGGGAATTCTCTCCCTTTAAAAATACGGATTGCCCTCCTTATCCGTATTTAAAATTCTGATATTCAATAAACAATCAAATATCGGCTAAAACGTTTTCTTTCTTTATTTTTTTTTTAACTCGGTATTTGATGTAATACATGTTATACGGCACATTGTGTTTTTATTTTTTTTATATATCTCGTGAATGTATCGGTATTTAAATGACAAATATTTTCTTTTATTTTTTTGGAGACTTGGTACTCGTCCATTAGAGGATTTTAATTTAATTTTGTTTTCTTCTATATCTTTTTTTTCTCTTGTAAGATGAGGATATTTAATATCATTTCTCATTCGCATGGTATGTAGTTTTAAGTAGTCTTGCTCATAGTTTCATTTGTTTAGCTGTGTTCACCAGTTTACGTATATAGTTTACGTAGTTTTTTTCCATTAATTTTTAGAGACTAAGTACTCATCTAATAATGAAGAACTGTTTAATTTTTTTTTCTTTTCTAGCAGCAATTATTTTTACTATTTCTCATTTGTTTAATATATATGTTTTAAGTGTTACGTAGTTTAATTTGTTTCATGTTGTATATATTGTTGGTTCACTTGGTCCACCTAAACATACCCTCAAACAATGCAATCGCCTACGTTGTCTTCTACCACAACCGTAAAACCCGTCAGTTGTTAGTATTGTCCATTCTGCTCCTCCACTTCACTACGGCTGTCTATTGCTTAGTCAGGTTTGTTTTCGGTGTCCCCCAGAGATACGCGAATAGCCGAGAACTTCGTCAAGCTAAAGTAGCTCTACTCATCTGACAGGTATCATTATATTCTCGCATCCCTTCTATATGAGTTATCAGAACTCACCACCCACACCCATATATCTATATATATATATATATATATATATATATATTATTATATACAAATGTAATTTTTTTTGTCCGCTAATTCCTCGGTTTTTAGGCTATGCAGTATTTTTTTTTCTCTTTTTTTTTGTTTTTTTGCATCAGGGAGTAGAGCTTCCGGCACCGGGACACGAACTCGTAATTATTTTATCATGTATACTTCGCTATATCAGTTTTTTTGAAAATACAAGTTTTGCACACGCGTTAGTCCACTGAGTTTCACTGCCCCCTCTCAGCCCCTATCCTACGAGTACATAATAATTAATATTATTTTGTACGAAATCACTTTCTCCTATATTTCAGATGTTTTTAAGATTACACTCTTATGATTTTTACCACATATTTATTATTATTATTTTTTAAAAGTTAGATTTGTTATTTTACTTACTGTATCACTGTATAAATTTTATTTTCCTTCATTTTTTTTTTTACTTTATTTTTATTTTTATCCACAACCACAGTGTTTTGGAGATTATGTAGTGATATTTTAATTTTATTCGAAGGGAACTTCATGGATTGATGTCTTCGTTGGTTGAGCATAATGTGATATATATATATATATATATATATATATATATATATATATATATATATATATATATATATATATATTTGTTGTTGTTTATTATAACTACGAACATTCATGCAAAGGCACTAACTTATTAACGTGTTTTTTGTTTGTTCGTATATATCAGTAGGTATTTTATAACAAAAAAAAAATTAACTTTGGTAAAAAAAAACTTTATTGTGAACGGACCTTATAAAATTATTTTAGCAAAAAGATTCAACAGTTCACTAACCTTACCAGCCTTCAAAACATACCGACGATAGTTAAAATTGACGATATTAATCTTATAAATTATCTTGACCCTCTAGGGTAGAGGCGAATACAAATAAAAAAATAAAAAAATATGTTACAATAAAATATTGTTGTGTAAAGCTAACAATTTTTTTTTTACTTTTTTAATAATTAACTGATGTATAAGTAATTGATACAAATATAGCAAACGATTATTTAGATAAGTTTCATAATACAACCTTATCACATACGATACTATGCATACTTTTCGATTCCCAAACCTCTAATTCTGTAATCTTTTTCATTTCATTATTTATAGAAGATTTAAACCGCTGATGAATTTGGACTCGACTTCAGAACCAATCGAGAAGCTCTATAATGCGACAAAAGAAGTTGTCTCCTCAATTTAGCGAAGTTACAATTTGTTAACTCACTTGACACAATCTCCTTCAGAGTCTCAATGCTATTAACAGAGCCTTTGTTTAGGATTCGTTCAGATTGAATTTGGGAGATTAAAGAAAACTAAGAAAAATAATACTGTTAGATTTTAAATCAAAATATATTTTAATTATAATTTATTCGTAAATTACTTTCTATGAATAATTTATAAATGGTGCTACTCTGCATTGACCATGATGCTTGGCATCGTTGGTTTGAGACCCCTCCAGATAGATAAGGCACTAGATGGAAGAAATTAATATCAGTAGTCTTTCTATAATAATTTGCTCAATCAAATTCCATAAAAAAAAAATCTTAAACATTCCGAGTTATTTCTCCCTCCTACGTTTCAGTGTACCACAATGTGATTGTTCGTTATCCATCTTGATAACTTTACACGCTTTATTTTATTTTATTTCTCTGCAAAGCTATAACCTCGCTCGGATCAGTTATTTCAGAAACATCAGATGTGTAATTTTTTTTTATTTTGAGAGAAACATAAAATAGGCTTCAGGAATATATGGTGTTATTTTTGTGTTGTTGGGCTTGTTGTGGCTGGTGAATAATTACCAGAAGGGATTTTATTTAGTTGCGTGCAGATAAATGGAAAGAAATAGCTCAAGGCATGCAGAGATGGATCAGGCTTGTTAAGGCGGCAAAATATCAACATGGTCTGTAATGCCAACAGAAAATAAAAGATATGGTTAGTTTATAAAATATCATTATAATCTCAAAATTGAAAAAAAAAAATACTGACATTTTTGTCTCATCGGAAATACCATCGAATTGTAGTGTAGCCCTCTAAATTCTTCCAATGACTCGTTTTTCTTTCAACAAAAAAATTTTTTCAAAAAACAATGATGGTGATACCTTTCGTTATAATAACCGGCGATATTTCTTACCAGTAAGTAATGGTAGATAGAATATGAGTTGTAATAAAATTGTACTTTGTCATAATTTATTTCAATTAACCATTAAAGTATACTAGCCAATAATTATTATAA
This sequence comes from Nezara viridula, assembly GCA_928085145.1. Taxonomy (NCBI): domain Eukaryota; kingdom Metazoa; phylum Arthropoda; class Insecta; order Hemiptera; family Pentatomidae; genus Nezara; species Nezara viridula. Next base: position 28,102,089 of record OV725077.1, on the reverse strand, counting down.
TCAGTCAAGAAAATAATTTCTTCATTATTATTTATTATAAATTTATAAATACCATTTACCCTGAAACTTGAAAAGTCAAAGTTTTTGGGTGATCTGACTTAACTGATAATTCTGGCTTATTCTCTATTTATCCATCAATCTAATATTACATCTTTCGCTCATAAGCCTGACTGAGAAAATTACTTTGGCCGCTTATATTGGGCCAAAGACACCATACTGAATCATATAATAATTAATGAAATCAATATGTTGTTAATAATTAACGATAATATTGTTAATTACTAATTTAATATTCCTTAATAAAGATTTGCTTGAAAATAGCTGATTTTTTATCCTTTCCAAACAAGTTTGAGCTTGCTTTTAGTTATGATTTTTGTCCAAATCCAGAACTTGGTGGCCAAAAGTGCTCTTTTCTGGCAAAGAATGAGCTGAATGACTCACTACTCTCTCTAACAGTACTACATTGCTGCTATCCTATTATCCTATCTGATGATCTCCATAAAGAGAGTCTAGATCTCTTTTAATCAGCTAATGAGCGGATTCCCCGCCTCTGACCATTCTATTGTCCTACAATAACCAACTCTGTCTCTTTATTTCTTATATACTCAAATTTTAGCATTCAAAATTAGTAGATAAAAAAATAAATTATTTTTTGTTTTACAGTTACTTAATTAGATCTATAAAAAAAATCCTGTAAATTTAAGCTATGATAAAATTGTGATAAATAAGGTATATAAAATTGATATTGCACCTTTCAAATGATAGTAAAATATTCATAATTATCTAACAACTTGAAATAAGAATGCGTCCACTAGCTGAGATCAGTAGAGGAGGTGTGGCCTGAGTCGACCGTAAGTGGCCAAACTCTTCTCAGCTATACTTTATAAACATACATTTACAAAAACTAATAACACAAATTTTAAACTAAATGATTTTATTCAGTGATAAGCTATATGCTTATGAGTTCATGGATAACTAACTGTACCTTATTGCTAAGCTATTATACTGAAAAGATATTTTCCAATAGAGCAAGCTGTCCATAGTACAATAGTCCATGGTACAGATTCCTTTTTATCAAATTATTAACATCCGTCAAACTTTGTGAATCTATAATTTTTTTATGTACGAAAACTCTTCAAAATTGGGCGTTTTCCAACTTTTTCAATTTAATTAGGTAGTAAAAACTCATGAACACTTGTTTGTTTTCTAGTTGTATCGTAAGATAATTTGATCATAAACGCTAGAAAAAGAAGGTCTACAAAAATATTGGACCTCAACAAGTCAAAATAACGAGTTTGTAAGATATATAATATATAGACTAAACTGCCTAATATTTTTGTAGGCCACATTTTTTTTTCTGATTTTATGATCAAGTTATTTTACGATTAAAGTGGAAAGGAAATGGGTATTTACGAGATGTTATTATTTTATTAATTAAATTTGAAGACGCTCCATTTTTTAGGGTTTTTAAAGATAAAAAATGTTTAGTTTACGATAAGATGAAGCCATTCACGAAGATTTAAGCTTATATAATCAACTTGATAAAATGGAGTCTGTTCGACGGACTATAAGGACTTATTTTAAGTAAATAAGTAAAACAATTTACCTTAAAGATTTCACAAACTGTGAAAATTGGAAACACAATTACCTAACTTAACTAACAGCGACATTGCTTGTGCTAAATCAAATTACTTATTTATTTATTTTGATACCGACAGACGATGGAAAATATAAAAAAAAAAAAAAAAAAAAAAATACTAGCATGATGAAATAACCATTGGTATATTTGTTTGTCCCATAGTTTGTGAAATGTCTAAACGCACCTTAAGAGTTGTAAAAATATGAAGCTTTACCAAATGTGTGTGTTGAGTAAATTATCTTAATAATACTATATTGTATAAACGAACAAACATATGTTGATGATGTTGCTTATACTTCGAATGCAATTAGGAAGAAAGACTGCTGTCTGATGTGAGAGTTCTCAATACTTTTTGATATTTTTTTTTCATTATTTACTATTTTAAAAATTATCATTCTATTCTGTTTTACGTTATTTTAATTATTTCATTTTACTTTTTCAGGTAAGTCTGTCACCATCATATTGAGCTTACTAGCGTAGATAGACCTATAAGAGAATCTGTTAAGTTGAGGTACGTAGTAGTAATATTTTGAAACGTAGTATCATTAACTGGAAAGCTAATCAGTTATTAGAATGGACGCGATAACTCAAGACTAGTGCTATATTAAAGTAATTTATATAAGGTTGAATAGGTCCTTTTGAGAAATGGACTGACACACAGCGGCTACATTGGTACCAGTATATCGCCCTTGCCATTGTGGTACACCTGCCATTACTGAGCTCCCATTATCGACTCCTCAATACTAGGCCTGCCGTTGTAATCACCATTAACTCCCCTCTCCCAAATATATCGGCTCCGCTCTCTTTATGATCTTAACGGCCCATCTTGTTGCATGTCCTTTCTGGTTCATCGTCTGTCTTCAGAAGCTGACAAAGAAGAATTCACTACTTCTCTTCTTTTATACCATATTTCTTCAATAACTAGTTAATAATAATTCATATTATGTACTGTTGTTCTTGAATGTTATCTGTATCTCCGTTATCGGTTCAAAGGTTCATGTAGTTATTACCTATTTATTATCATAACTTAAATAGGTAACGCAAATAAACTAGACAAATATATTTATTTTAACAATATCAATATAACTTCAGATGCATTATTGATTACACTTACATGTTATAGAGCTTGGCCTTACAAAAGGAATGTTCTATTATATAATATTAACATTATTTTGATATGTGATTAATGTTATAAGTGGTACAAACATTCAGTACACCTAACTCAGTATAACCTAGTGTAACTTCCTAATTTTTATCACCTATTTATATAACATGGTGATATATTATCACTGACGCAGTTATTAATTAGAACGGAAGTAGCAGTGCTGCTACATAGTTTAATTCCCTCTCCCCTTATTAATTTAAAATGTAAGTTAAAAACCAACAAATTTTTGAAATATATAAATGAGGTATCACGAATGAAATTTTATAATTTCTAAAACACCAAGTACCTAAAATAATACAAAAAGAAAATCCTCAAATTTCATCAGAACCGTACATATCATCTATATCTGTTTGCACAAGCGAGCTAGCGCGTGTGTACAGCACCATGCGTTGCCCGGCAACCTGATAACCGAAGTTTAAGATAGATAAGCTATTAAGAGTTCAGATCCTCTCAAAAAAACAAAAACGTGGCCAATGGGACTTTTAACTTGGAATAGTCCCCTCCCTTTTTAATTGAAAAATATAAGTAAAAAATATATATATTTTTAAAGTATATAAACGAGGTATCATGCCTGAAATTGTATAATTTCTAAAACACTAAGAGTATCTAAAATAATACAAAAAAAATCTTCATATTTCACCTGAACCGTATATCTCTTTTCACAAGCGGGTTGACGCGTGTGTACAGCACCGTGCGTTGTAAGGCAACCTGATAACCGAAGTTTTAGAGAAAAACTAATACGAGTTCAAATCCTATTGCCCAATTGGACTTTTAACTCGGTATAATTCCTCGCCATCTCCCCCGGTCTGGGAAAACATCCGTTTAGTCTATAAAGTTAGGCAGGGGAGACAAAAAAAAAAAAGACAAGACCCTTCAATGATTTTAGGGTTACGGGTATTTTAATTTTTAATTTTTATTTATTATTTTTTATTTTTAGTGTGTATAATGTTTTATTATTATTTAGTTGTTACTTTGCTTCTGTTGTTTGTTTTTCTGACTATAACCATTGTCAATATTGTGACAGAATTTCATACAAATTAATCAATAAAAATCAAAATAAAATTATAAAAAAAAACAAAATACAAATATAATATACACATTATTTTTTACCATCCTTCTGTTGTGTATACGATGAAATCATAATTTTTGTTTTCTTTTCTCTCTTACCTCACCTTTTTGGCTATATGGGTTTTTTCTCGGGCCAAGGGAGAGGGTGGGGGACAAATGACAGAGTTAAATGCCCTTAGCAGCAGAACTTGAACTAGTAACTTTTAGGTTATTAGGTTTTCAAGAAATGCGTATATTGCAAACACGTAATTCCACCAACCAGCCCCAGAAATCATAACGTTTTCTGACGCGATAGCAAAATATTCAGCTGTCCATTCGAAGAGTATGAATTTTGTAAATATATTCCATACATTAGTAGCGATAGTCCCATGTTTCGATGATGGTCGGTGCATATGCGAATAGCATCTGAAATTCCAAAGATATGAATTTGAATTGCATATTTGTCGGAATCATAGCAATGCGTAGCAAACATTTTCTAAAAGACAAAATATTTTCCCTTATCCTAGTTTAAATTGTTTGCAAACTGTGATCCGATTTGTGAAGCCGCCTGTAAAAGTCGCTTATTAGTGGAAACCTCGTGTTTTTTAAATTTTAAAAATATTAGTATTTATTTTAAATGAACCTGTCTCGAAAACCTGCATAAAAAGATTAGTTTTTGGTTTATTGGCTAATCAAATTATACTTTAAATGAGAATTTGTGATTTTAAGGAGATGTATTCAAAGAGCTATTTTGTAATTCAGGTTTAGAAAGAATTCGTTAAACACGGTACGATTTTTTCAAAATCAGTCCTATTGCGCAAATTTATTTTATAACTTCGGTTTTATTCGAGATACAGTGATAACTATTTATATGGTTGATTAAGTATCAATTTTATTATTTAATGTTCATATATTGAATTAGGAAGTAGCTCTGAACCTTCACGCTTTATTTGTCGTTTTCAAAGCAGCCAATAGGCTATTGTAAATAACCTAATAAAGTTTAATGTTATTAATTAGTTTTGGCGGGAATAGCGAATAGCCTTCCGCTTTTATTTCGGAGATTTAGGCTATTTACACACATGAATTATTAAAACAAAACCCCGACACTGGATATAGACTTTTTGAGGGTGTTTTAACTGTTGTTGGGAATTTGGGAATCTAATACATTTTGTGACATTGAGTGAGAAGAAACAATAAGATATCTAATATCTGATTCATTCACCTCTCATGTATACACCTCCATTTCAACGTGATTTTTTTTATAAATTTACTATGATAAATTTGGAAAAATATATTGCATAAAGAGTAATTTACAAAGACATGTTTAAATAATTAGTTGTACTGTGAAAAAGTTGTAATTGTATTTTAAGATTGTGGAAACAATAAATTCAAAATATTTTTCAATTTTTAAACATTATTCATTTTTAGCCGGATAAGTTAGCACCTCTTCCTTCCAATTTAAATAGATACGGATTGACATAAATCCAATTGTTTATTTCGGATTTTTTCAAGTATATCCGTATGCAGATAAAAAAAATATAAACTTCCAAACTATATATATCTTTATTTACTTATTTATTTGCTCGTTTCACTATAATTATTTTGAATTTTTACACATAATCCAATACACATCCAATCCATCCAATCCAAAGTCCTTCGAACAATAGTCAATGCTCCTTTCTATGTAACCAACAAAACCCTACACCATGACCTTAATATTCCATTTGTCCTAGACCTTATCCCAGCAAAATTCTTCAAATTCCACCAGAATTTTACCCATCATCCAAATCCCTTTGCACAATCTCTATCCAGCACTGCCCATCGATATAATCCTCCAACGAGATTAAACGGCAGTGGCCCCGCGATCTTTTATAGTTTGTAAAGATTGGAGTTCTGGCAATGGCCAGATCCTCCACTCACGACATGAGTGTATGTGGCTAAAGCACTCTTGCTCAATCTCCACTGGGTTTAGCCCTAGTAACGCGGTTGAGAGAGGAGTGCAGGGAACTCCTGGAGTCATACTTTTCCCTCCACAATTGGAGGGACATGTCTGGTTTGGAGTTCTCTCGCCAAATTGTAGATATTGTATATAGGTCTGTATGTGTTATTTTTATTTATTTATTTCTAGGTTATTTTATTCTGATTTATTGTATATATATTATTTTTCTGTATAATTTCTTGTACATAGAGTGTGAATGTGATCTGTGAACTCTATTATAAATGTCCTAGAGACAGATTTTCATATTTTTCAATAAATAAGTTTAAAAATAATAAAAACTACTTCTTCTTTTTTTTGTTGAACCTTCGTCCAACTCTCTCTCCCCCCCCCCAATCGAAATGAAAAGTCTGCGCCTTAATGACTTTCAATAAAGTATTTCTTTATTTTATCGCCCTATATTGATTGTTAATCACTTAAACGACAATTATCTACAAAGATTTTATATTATACTTTTAAAAAGATGAAGAGGAAAGGACAAGACAGCGCCCCCTCCCCTTTTCAATTACCGATAACCGCAGAGGAGAGGAAAATTAGCCCTAAGGCCCTACAATTTAATTTGCAAATTAATCTGTTTATTTGAGGCCCTCCTGAGAAGTAAAGTTGAAAGTTTATTGCCTTAGTTGGGGCCCGGTGAGCTGAGTTGGGTGGCCTGCTATCGCTAAATCTCAACGCCCGTCCTATGTTTCCATTTAGTCTATCATTGTTATTAGCAGCCTGCTCCCGACGTAACTTTCGTAATGGGATCTCCTCTGGGTCTGTGGTCTTCGCTTATTATTTCTCAAGCATTTTATATCTCTAAAAATAATGACGAAAGACTTAAATTAATAAATTTAACTTAATTTATGATGGTTATAAAAATTCAGAGAAACGAAATAGGAAAGTAAGGCATTGACTTCCTAATCTTGAAGCCCTGGGTTCGAATCCGGTTGCAGACTGAAACAGTGATTTAATTATTCATTATGCTTTATCAGTTGTTTATTGCCCCTTGGGTCGTAGACCCTCCTAAGGAACATCCAGCCTCTTTATAGTTTGCTAATCTTCCTCCAGGTTTTACGTGATAACTTAAAATTACTCAACTAACAGATGTGTAAAAACGCTGCAATTTATTACATAATGGTTTATTATTTCCGAACGGTTATGTACGTAATACATATGTAACAATACTTTCCTTGTCAAGTACAAGAAAATAAATAAAAGTGGATTCCCAATATAGACCAAAAAAATTTTTTTTGTCGTTAGTAATTTATGGGTAATAAATATTCAGGACGCAATCTTTTTTTTTAAAAAAAATCGAGTACTGCCAGTCCAGTCCAGTACTTGAACACCCTCAGTGCTCAAACCACGCCCTGAAGATGACCCACATGTTTGGATTGAAACGTTGGCACAAATAAAAAATTTAATTCTTTTTTATAAAAGACTGTTTCCTGGATATTTATCATCCATGATATGGACTAGCTTCCTTCAATAGTTAGTAATTTACTAAGAAATATAGACAACAATCTCAATTGCTTTAGGTAATTTAAGACCTACCAAAAATGAAATTAAGTATATCAACTTTGCAGCAGAACGTGTGGAAAATATTTAGAATAAAATATCTTTGCACCGAATCTTCCGATTTCAACGATTCTTTTATTTATTTTTATTTTTTGTAATCTTGAAATATTTTAAAACCCTTAAATTGTCATACATCATTCCATGAAAATTTAATTTTACCATCTCTTTGTAACTTTTTCTAGCGTATTTTCAGTTAAGTATGTTATACATTCGAAGGAAGAAACTTTAACAAAGTTTCATCGAAATCGGTACATTCATTTAGGCGCTACAGTCTATACGATATAGTCTTTTCGGCAACCACCTTAGTAAGACTGTACTTTTCGATAAAGTATGTACATTATTTTAAAGTCTTCGAAGACTTTTTCTAAGTTTCATTTAATCGGTACATTAATTTAGGATCTACAGTATACAGCGACATAGGTTTTTCGGCCGCCATCTTGAAAAGAAAGGGCGGATGGTTATTGCGAATTCCGAGGATCATCTTCTGGTGTCATTTGACGTTGATAGTAAATCTCAAAACAGTTTGTCCAGTAGTATTGTAGAAAACCCGCAGACGGCTTTCTACTCAACAGTCCATTATAATAAAATTATTTAAATTGGCGAGAGTAAAATTACCGAGACAGAAGAAAATGGAGATAAACGGGGAGAAGTTCTGAACAATAAAGAATAAATAAAAAATTTGGCCTGTTTAGGAACATTGAAGAGCAGCAACATTTTCCAAAAGATACCATTACAAATGAAGTCATCAAAAATGAAGTGGATAAACATCGCAATGAAAATCAAAAATATAAAATAAGTTTTTAGTTTTTATGTTTAATTTAACAAGGATTCACTAAAACTAAAATTGTTAAAAGTGGAAAAGAAGTTCCGTTGATCTAATTAAAGCAGAATTATAAATCACTGATAATTTTAAACAATAGTGTATATTACTTTTTGAAAATATAAAAAGTGATACGCTCTTGTTAAAATGTGCCGTAAGAGAACTAAAAACTCAGATAATTCAGATAAATATCCGAATATTTTAATTATTTATTGAGTAATATAACAATCTGTCACATGGAAAATAATTATAGGGATGTAAAACAACATTCACAATATTTATATAGAAAATATAAAATAAACTGAAGCGAAATAACAGCTAAATAATGACAAAAAGTTTATATACAATAAATGAAAGGAAAATAACTTAAATATAATTAAATAAAAAAAAAAAAAAGTGTAGACATACCTACATATCTTATTTTCAATCAAGTGAGGGAACTTAAAGCTAGGCCTGCCCCTGTAACTATATGAGAAAAGCAGAACTTCAGAAAATCCTTGCGCTACTCTCTCAACTGCTTTGCTAGTGATAAACCCAGTGTAGATGGAGTAAGAGTGCTACACCTAATTTTTTTTATTTATTTATTTAAAAATATAATAATCTATCATGTGGATAATAATTATAGTGAGATATGAACAAATTCACACTCTAAATACAGAAAACATAAAATTAACAAAAGTAAAATAATAATCAATAACTATATACAATAAAAAATAAAATAACCTAAAGATAAGTAAATTAAAAACATTAAAACTCAATCATACTTATATACAATATTTACAATCAGGTAAGGAACCTCAAGCCAGGCTTTCAAACTATAGATGGAAAAGCAGGGATCTGTGCTACTCTCTCAACCACTTCACTGGTGCTAAAGCCAGTGGAGATATAGAGAGAGCGCTTTAGCCATATACACTCGTGTCTTGAGTGGAAAATCTGGCCATTTCCAGAACTCCAAGATATATACTACAAAAGATCTCTGGGATACTGCATCTTCAACCTTCGAGGAGGATTGTAGGGATAGGTGGAACTAGATAGGAATTGTGAAATGAAATTTCGATGATTTGTAATGTTCTGATGGAATTTAGAAAAATTTTCAGGGATAAGGTCTAGGACAAATAGAATATTAAGGTCATGATGTAGGGTTTTGTTGGTTACATAGAACACACCTAAATTAAAGAAAATTACTGAACTAAACAGATTGTTTTCCATTTTTTCCCTACAGTCAAAAACCTAGGAGTAACCTTTGACCAGAACCTCTCCTGGAATAACCATATCTCCCAGATTTCCCGAAAATCCATAACTGCCCTTAAACAACTCCTAAGATTCCGTGATTCTATTCCTCTAAAAACCGGACAGTTCCTTGTAACATCCCTTGTATCCCCCTACTTCGATCACGGCTGATTGGTGTATGGATGGGTATCTGCCAGGCTGGAAATGAGACTAAATAGACTCATGAATTGTTTCATAAGATACATCTTCGGGATCTCCAGGCGTTCACATATTTCATTCTGGTCCACCGAGTTGAAGTGGCTTTATACTACTTCCCGACGACAATTCCTCCTTGGTGTTTTCCTTTTCCAAGTCTTCAGAACCAGAAACCTTCCCTACATCCTGAAACTCCTTACTCTACGCTTTTCTATCCACTGTTTCAACCCATAGACTTATATGTTCCCTCCCATAAGACTTCCACCTTCAGCAAATCCTTCGTCATTCGTGCTGCTTCCTTATGGAACAAACTTCCTACCTCCATGCGTCAATCCTCGTCCACAAATTCCTTCGAACAACTCCTGTTCCAACACCTACTCCACATTCAAACTTCCCCTAACATGTAACATTACATCTGTACACTGTTTAATTTCAATCTATGAACTGATATAACAATTAACAGTAAATTAGTTTGTATTTTTATTATTATGTCGGACTAAGACCTATAAATTTGTAACTCTGATATTATTCTTAGGGAACAGTAGTCCCAGAATAAAATTATTTTTTCATTCATTCATTGTTAGTGGAGGGTATTTTCATTCATTCATTGTTAGTGGAGGGTATTTTAGATGACAAATTGGTAGGATCATATCACGTGGTGGTTTGCTTAGCAGAACAAATACCCATATTTGTAGATTATTGGCAAAAAAACCGATGTGTTCAATTGCCATTTTGGTTCTATGCGAGAGTTTTTTTTTTCTCAAAAATATGTATAAAAACTAAAATAGATTGTTAAAAGCTACTAAGCAGATTCTCTTCCAAGTCCCTGCATTATCAAATATAATCCAAACCAGGAGTAACCCTCTGGCTTTCTATACATTAACCCCTACCCTTCTACCTGGGGTTACGACGGCAATGGCTATAAACCATATTAAAGTGACGTGCTATGGTGTGACGGGAGTGAAGTTTGACTATAAAGCTGGTGGGGTTGCGCAGTGCGCCGCAATTAGACATGCTCTGCTAATACGGTGCCCCGGGGGGGGAGGAGAGGGGGCCACCATATCCACTGTCTCTCTTACACTTACCAGTAATTTCCAGTTTATTGCTTTCCCTCTCCAAGCTAAGCTTCACTTCCATCCCCCCCTTTAAACTTTAAAATATAATTTTCCCGGTTCTCCTCTTGTTCCAACTTACAAGAGCCTTGCTCCTACCGCGAACCTAAATCAACTTCCAAAGGCTAAAGTTAATACCATTCTGTTATTAAATAATCTGGTCCTTTGTTCAATCTACTTTTCTTAGATTAAAACTTAATCTTTGATTTCTAATCTATTTTTTTAACCCATGTTTCTTCTCATCCAGTTAATCTTGAAAGATATACATCGTTTCATTATAAAGAGTATTTGAATTTTTATGTATTTTTATCAGTCAATGATGATAAACAATTACCTATCTTCTTTTTTTAGAAAGCCTACGTTTATATTTTTTTCATATTTAAGGCAATAATGCTTCCAATTTTCTTCATTTTTTTTTTAGTTATATTTGTTGTCTCTTACGTTTCGGGACAATTTTCCCATCGTCAGAGCTCACTGAAATTATGACATTTTATATTAACTTTTATTTAACAATATCATTCTACTTCATCTATTGTACAATTATTTATCTTTCTTTTTTTGATGTGGCACCATTTGTCAAAAATCAAATATTTGTCGCATTTTTTAAAACCATTTTTTGGTGTTACAGATCTTTACATATTCATTGATACACTAATCAACATCTTTAGTTTTATTTCTGTACTTTGTACCTGTCCTCTTATTTTTAATTATGGCTGTTTGTTGTGGTTTTTTTTTGGCTATTGTTGTTTTTTTTTAATTTTAATATTGAATATTATGTCCGAATAGTGTGTACCTAAATATTTTGTATCTGTTTTATAGTTTACTGTTCTATTATTGTTTTTCGTTATATGTATAGGTTCCAGCAGTTTTCTAATATTTGTTTTAGGTTCTATTGCTAGTATTTCTGAGTTTTTGAAGTCAAAAGTGTGTAGTGATTTAGTACTATGGTTTGCTAGGGCTGTTATGTTAATGTTTTTACTATTTTTGCTGTTTGATGTATGTTGTGCTATTCTGGTTTTTAGTTTTTTTGAAGTTTTACCTATATATATTCGTTGGCAATGTTGGCAGTCTAATTTATAAACAACAATGAATATGTATGAAGTGTATCAATGAATATGTAAAGATGTGTAACACAAAAAAATAGTTTTAAGCAATGTGACAAATATTTGATTCTTGACAAATGGTGGCACATCAAAAAAAGAAAGGTAAATAATTGTACAATAGATGAAGTAGAATGATATTGTTAAATAAACGTTAATATAAAATGTGCATAATTTCAGTAAAGTTAAGTAAGAGACAATTTTTTTTTAAATGTAATTAAAAAAAATGAAGAAAATTAGACGTATTATTGCCTTAAATATGAAAAAAGTATAAACAATTACTTATTGTTTTTTCTTTTCATCGCTAATCCTCCTCTAACTCTCACACTAAAAAAATTAAATAAAATATAATCGACTCCTAATACCCCATCTTATCTAATTTGAAGATCGAGAGGAAAAAACAACATAAAACGCACATTAATTATTTTTCTTTGTTATTTTTTTTAAATGATTTCTGAACAAAAAATTGAAAAAAAATAAATTAAATTAATAATATCTTATGTACCCTAGCTAACATTTGGTGTATTAAAAATATTGTATCTAGTGTTGCCCAATTGCGAGACCGAGACGAGTATTGGTCTTGCAAACTCATTCTTGGTCTTGCGCAAGAGTCTCGCAACGGTCTTGCAGTTATCTGTTAGCTTAGTACTGTAGAGATATTACTGTATTTTTTTAAATAGGGGAAACCTAAGTCAGCCCGAATGCAAAATTATAAGAGTTACATGCAAAAGTATATTGGTTATACCAATTCTTTACATATAGTATCTAAAATTGTCAAGCATTAGTAAATATTTTACCTTAATTTTTATTCAAAAATCGTCTTGGTCTTGGTCTTGCCACAGTGAGGCAGTCTTAGTCTTGGTCTTGCAAAGTGCTGATTACTGATTTTGGGTAACACTAATTGAATCCATCGCCATAAATGTGAAAATCGTATAGAAAGTAGATCTATTCTTTACAAGCTTGAAAAATATATAAACTTTTATAAGTTTTATCTTGTATAGATTATAAAAATTCTTGAAATAATATACTAAATTAAATAATTTTAATATCCGGAGATTGTAATTTAATTATTCTTTTAAAATCGGGTGATCGCTTCAATAATTCCTAAGTAACATTTCCTTTGTAAGGATAATATAATATAATATAGCTATATTATATGGCTTTTCCTTTCCTGGAATCTCTTCTGTAATAACCAGTTTATGGGAGCCACTCCAATGGTTTTGTGGTCAGTAGAGTATAAAATTCCTTTCAGATATGAGAGCGGTTATCAGCTGAAGCTTAATGAAAAACTGGAAAATTATCATGCTTTATTAGTTCAATTATTATTACCTTATAAATGGAGAAAGATTTATATTAGCAATTTATTATCTGTAAGTTGTTATTAGGTTTGGTGGTTATTTAATTAAAAGATATGTCAATATTAAATAATTTCAGTACATCTAATAAATTATTAATCTCAGGTTTAGTAAAGAGGAGTGATTGTTATAACTTACAGTAATTCATGATTTCCATTCACAGATAAATGGTTGAATTAGTTTAGATGCTAGTTAAATTAGAAAATAGTTTTCATAAAATATAAGATTTTATTCGATTAATTGATTTAGATTTTGTTGTTTTTAACCCAAGAGTTAAATTATATAGAAATAATAATGTTATTTACTTAATCTTGCCAGGCAATGAATTGAATTTTATTTACTTACATCTGTCAGAAGTTCCGCCAATCAGCAAGGGTGATATTTAGATATAGACGATTAGAATAGGTGTGAGAGAGAGGAGTGCCCAGCGGCGTCCTTCCTGTCTTAAATTCAATATTTGTAGCTTGTGGAGGAGATCACTCATCAAACTTCTTTTAAGCCTGCTTCGTGTGCTATCTGGCTAGCATGTTAGTTATGGACATGCCTCGAATCAATAAGTTGGTATGTCTGTGTAAGTTATTGTGAAATGTTTTGTATTATGTTCGTATTTATAGTCGTTAATTGTTGGCATTTATAGGTATTTATGTAAAGTAATGTTACTGACGTACCAGGGAGCCTTGGTGGTAGTTCTGACAGTTTTTGATTGAAAAAGTTTTCATACTTGGATCTTTTTGGCTGTCTCGTATATCTGTGAAGCGTAGTTCCAAATTGGCTTAAGCAGGTAAGTATAGGAGTTCAATTTCTGTCTGAATTTTAATTTCGATTGTTTTGAAAGGAGTGAGTATAATAGTCTTTGTCTTAGGTTTAGAGTTTTTCATTTGTTCTTGATATGTGGCTCCCCTGTCATTCTTCTGTCAAATGTCAGTCCAAGGTATTGAACTTTGTCTGTCTTAGGAATTGGGACATTCGCAAGATTAATAGCAGGACAAGGGTAAAAGTGATATGTCTTGGTTTAGTCCAATTTTCCAGAGTTTGCACCTGTCGTGGAAATTGTTTAGGTGGTATTGTAGAGTCTGTAATTCTGTGGCGTATATTGAATTTTGATGTCTTGTCAAGATGATAATTTTTAAAACATAATACTGGAGTTGCTTATTTTCAAAGTAAAACATTGGCATTTTTTTCAGGGAAGGTGAAAAACTATATTTTCTTTAACAATTATTTTTTTTTAAAAAAGTTAAGAATATCTCTGTATCTAGCACATATTGGAGAAGCTCTTTTAAGCTAATATTTTTAATTTTATTATTTTGATAGAAAACAGTTGAAACTTGGACAGATCCGCTTTCGAAATGGATAAAAATTCACGGACCGTTTCAAAATAAGCAAAAGGTAGATTGAGTGTCATTTCGGTTATAAAAAATGGTTATGATTTGGGAAGATAAAGTTACAAAAATTTAATATTTTATTTATGATAATTGTACAATAAAATAAATTTTGTTTGCATTTTCATTTGAATTATCAGTGATTGAAAAAAGAAATTGGAAATGGACTTATTTTTACAACACTTTTAAAAATATTTACATTCGTTTTTTCTAAAACAAATTGAAACTTCAGATTAATTGATTATCGATTAAATAGGAATTAATTACCAGAAAAAAGTTACGGTTCTCTTTGTAAATAAACTGAGTTTAGGAAGATAAATATATTCATACTTTTTTAGTTAAGAGAATATAAATGTACAGTGGTAGTGTTAATTATTAACTAAAACTTAAGATGAAAACTGTAAAACCTTCTTGAAAACTTAATGGTTGACCGTTGTATATTTTAGAGCAAGGGATGTCGATCATAATGAGACTAAAGTAGTGGAAAAACTATTTTATTTAATTCCAACGTTTCGGTCCGACGTTCCAGGTCTTCTTCAGGGAGGTGCATTGACCAAGGAGTTTCAGTTAAAAATTTTATAACTTGCTGAATGCACTCCTCTAAAAAAGACCTGAAAAGTCTGGTCGAAACGTTGGTTTTAAATGAAATAGTTTTTCAACTAATTTAGTTTCTTTATGACCGCCACCCCGGACCATTTCCTTCCTGTAAAAAATTCTTCTTTGAAAGTTATTGTAAAAATTAAATAAATTATTTTAATTTGTACCCGATTGTTGTTGATGTGTTTTTAGTTGACATTGTGTATCTATTTAACAATGAAGTCAGATGCTAAATGATGTTAAATTATTCGTTGAAATTCTGTGAGTGTTTCGAAACAATTTATGATAAAAAAATACTCAAAAATATTTTACTATTATTAGTATTCTCGATTTATATGGTATCATACCTTGTATAACTTCATGACTATATAAGATGAATTTAAAACGAGAATATTTGAAAAATGTTTAAATAATAACAACTTTATTAAAAAATAAATAAATAAAAACCACAGCTGAAATGATGATGCTTGTCCTAAGAACTTGCTTATCTATTTAAACACTTTGATGAGTTGTGAGTGAAGTGGATATCTATGGATATTGAATCTTGGTGTTCTAGTCGGGTGCTTTCCACTACAAGTTAAAGCTCTTTACAAATACCTCCTCTTTTCAAATAATGTTTCATCTGTACATTTCAACATGAGGGAAACATATAAATATATAGAAAGTGAATTGATGTAATGTCATAAGATTCTTGAGTTTTTTATCGGTGTGGAAGGCAACAGACTATTGCAAGCTTCAATATCCATAAAGAACTTCAATAACATCTCACAGGTGTGTTTAAGTAGACATGTAAATATATTCTGCCTCTTACAATGGGCAGATTTATTTCTGTAATAGTTTTTTTTTTTTTCGTTGTTCACTAGTTGTATATCGATTTCAAAAAGCCTTACGATTCTATTGACCGCCAGAAACTGTGTGATATTCTAATCGAGCAGAGGATCCCCCTCCCTCCCAAAAAATAGTATATATAGTCAGGATTTGCTTGGCGGAAACACTCAACAAAGTTAGAATCGGTAATAATTTATCTGAAAAGTGTATGGTTCGTACGTTTTTAAAACATGGCCTGTCCTGTATAATTTAAAATTAGAACATGCCATTGAGGAGGCCATTCGTACTGAAAAAAGATTGGATGTGGGTGGGAAAACACCCGTGCTGGGCTATGCGGATGATCTGGTACTGTTAAGCGAAGACGTTGAAACTATAAAACTAAATACGACAACGTTAATGAAGGCCGGTAAAGAACTAGGACTCGAAATAAACGTGGATAAAACAAAATATATGGTTAGCTGCAAAAATGACGATATTGCTGTTAGTATCGATATAGAAGGTAATATATCGAACAGGTAGAGAAATTTAGGTATCATGGTTCTACGATAACTAGAAAAAACTAAATTGAAGAAGGGATTAAGGTTAGGCTGAAGGCGGAAAATGCTTGTTTTTTTTTCTGTGACAAAACTACTTAGCTCGCGCTCTTGTCCCGGAACTTAAAAATTAGAATCTATAAAACCATTATTTTACCTACAGTTATTTATGGATGCGAAACGTGGCCGCTTACACTAAGTGATGAGCAACGTCTTAAGGTTTTTGAAAATAAATAATTGCTTAGAATATTCGGACCGAAGAAGGATGAGTTAACCGGAGAGTTCAAAGGGTAACACAACGCCTTATTGCGTGAACTGTATCCGGTTAATATAATTGGGGTGATTAAATCGGCGAGAATCAAATGGACTTGTAAAATTGTTGGGCTTAGTAATGAAAGAATTAATAAAAGGTTAATATTTGTTGTATTAATGATGACGAATGGTAAAGGTCCGAGGGGTAGGCCGAAGTGAAGGTGAAAAGATTGCGTTAATGCCGATCTGAAGGGACTGGATAAGGACGGCGAACGTTGGAGGGAGGCGTGTAATAAGCGATTAGTGGTGTCGGCATCGAACCTTCGGGTTCGCTAATCCTTTTATTATTAATTGTTAATGTTAGTCATTCGTGTTAAAAGATATTACCAGTATACTCCGCTCTACAGACTCCTTTTTATCAAATTATTAACATCTAGCTAAAACTTTGTAAATGGCTTCATCTTATCGTAATCTATAACTTTTTTATCTACGAAAATTTTCAAAAATGGGGCATTTATTTATAAATAAATTAATTTAATGTGACAATAAGAACTCATTAATACCAATTTACTTTTCACTTGAATCAAAGGTAATCTTATCATGAAATCGGAAAATTTCATTTTGATAAAAAAAAAAAAATTAATCGCTTAGCCGGCCTTTCAAGGATTAAGAAAGATCGATTTTTAAATAGTGCTGTTTATTTTCCAGGATGATGCATATTTTATATTAATTAAAGACAAAATTCCAATTGTTTATGTTCCTCAAAGGCCAACAATTTAATCTAGTTGCGAAGGATAAGCTTTTCTACAAATCTGAACTCGAGTCCTTTGAGCTACCACGTGTGCTTGCAAATTAAACTCCTATACTGGGTTCTATTAATTAGTATGTGAACAAGGAAACTGTCAAAGGTATTTCACAAAGTTTCCTAACTAATTAACTGTAAATGTAGACTAAGTGGTGGATACAAAACTGAAGTTATAATAGGCGCATAAGTTCTAAACTTTTAGGGTGTAACTACTGATTCCGCTGGCAAATGCTACCTAACTACCACGGGTACTAAGTAAGTCGTTGGAAATAACAACTCATCAAAAAAAAACTTCAGGTTATTTTTGTTTTTTACTAACATATATATATTTTTTTTACATTATATCAGTGATGATCAGAACATCTTTTGGGTTTTTAGTTAATAAAAAAAAACTAAAATGTGTGCTTTACCACATTATAGAAGTGAAAAAATCAACAAGGCGAGATAATTAATATGACACATAAATTATAAATAATAGCTCATTATAAAGAGGATATATTCCCTAGCTTACAGGCACATCCATATCTTCAATAAAATCTAATATTTTATCTAGCGTTAAGATAAAATTTTTTAATAATAGCTCATTATAAAGAGGATGAAATGCTGAACATTTCCCTCACTTCGATTTTTAATTTTTGAGATATTTTTATCCACATGAAAAAACTCTTCAATTAGTCTACTATAACCGACATTACCCAAGCGTTACACAAATCTGACAGCTCAATCTAATTCACTCTTCACAAAAAAGTGCAAAACGGGCCTCAAGAAATTTTCACTTCTTTGGGTTAGATACTGAAAATAATTCTCGCACTGCAATCGTACAGCTCTTTATCATAACCATAACCAATTTATTTACAAAATTGCTTTTTATACTTTTCAACTGAATATCTTCAGATATAATTAACAACTTTTTATTCATGTTTTTAATTAGTCATTAAGTTGAATAATTTTCTTTTAATATTAATTATAAGGTTCTACTAGGTTTGGAATTTAGTTTTTATAAAAAGTTAAAAACATGTGTTTTTTTTGCCATTAACATATTTTTAATTATATAGATGTGGTTGACCGTGATATAATATGAGGAGTTAGTCGGTGGGGGATGGAGAGAGAGAGTAGGGGGAGGTGCGATCAAATAAATATTAAATTTAAAAAAAATAGTATTTTTAATTGTTACTTCGAAGTTTTGACCCACTTTGTAGGTCATCATCAGGTCTAAAAGAGAAACAAAATATAAAAGGTACATGGTGAAAATAAAATAAATGAATTATAAGTAGATATTATATAAGAAACAGTTGTCTGATAAAGAAATAATGACATGGCATCAGAGATATAGTCGGTGACAGTAAAGTTAAAATATCAAGTATTATATATATAAGATACAAAGAAAAATTGAAAATAAGTATGAATAAAAATAGAAAACAAAGGGGAATATAGCCTGTAAGTTAAAAGTAAACAGTTGGGATAAATTATAAGAAATGAGTGTGTAACAAACTGGTAAAAATATTGTAATTTTGTAGGTTAACAGATAAAGAATATGAGTGTTGACAAATAAAGAAATTGAAAAATGAATAAGTAATGATCTAGTAAAGCTAAAATAAGAATAAGATATCAGTGGATAACAAGCTAGTGGAGGTTACACTTGATAAATGTAAGTAAACAAATAACAAGACTAAAGGTTTACAAATAAAGAAATTTAAAAATCAATAAGATAACATGAGATGTAATATCTTTAGGATAGATATATTAAAAATATATAACTCTATAAGACAATACTTTTAGAATGTAATTATAAATTTAAAAGAAGTTATAATGATGAAAATAAATTGTAGCTCTGATGATGACTTACAAAGTTGGTCGAGACTGTTAAAAATACTATTTTTTTTTTTAATTTAGTATTAATTTGACCGTACTCTCCGACCAACTCCTTCTTATACATATTTTTAATTCACTTCGAGACATACTATTTCCTCTTTGTTATAATGTGTATCAATTCGAATTTATTTGCGTTCTTAATTTTTATTTTATTTGTGCTTTTCACTAAAAATTACAACTCCTGGAAAATAGATTATGTCACATATATCAGTGCTTGTCTACATCCGTAAGAGTTATGTTTGGGGTGTACTAGGCACTCGACCACTACACCAATTTTAAATATTCGTAGATGTCAATTTCTTATCAATCTACTTAGATGTTTAAGTAGATATGGAATTACATTACCTTAGGATTGATAGGATCTCCATTTTTTTTTAATTCATACATTTTTTTATTATAAGTTTCATTCCGCACTTCACGATCCTACATAGTGCCTTTGTATTAAATATGCTTTGACAGTACATGTTGATAGCCGATTCTCTCAGTTGTTTTATTCACACTGTTTATGATGTGTGTTTAAATCCCCGTATAGAGCTTTCCAATTAAATATAATTCATTTATTGTTTATTGCCATTTGCAGAGTGTAATACTTGCATCGTGAATACTTTATTTCCAGATATCTGTAGTGTAGTCATGAATAAAATATAGCATATTTAATGTCAATATATTCCATATTGAATGGTTTTTGAGTGCTCAGAGTTGAACGTTTTAATATTTAAAGATATTGAAAGACTAATTTTTACTTTCCTGTATCTGTAGCTATATGAAATATGTAATACGGGAAATTATAGAAATTCTAATTTCCATTATTCCACAGATAACACTTTTCAAGATTTCTTAATTTCAAATAATCAAGTCTTGCAAAATAAGCTGTATTTGTACAACATAAGTGAAGGAATTTTCATGTGAAATAGTAACGAGGATACGGTACCACCAAGCAACGGTAGTCATTTTTAAAAAAAAAACATGCAACGGAGCGAAAAAAACAAGGAGAAAAAAAAAGAAACGAACAAGCTGACCGCCTAATGTATCCGGATATTTTGCAGATAAAAACCTGGTAAATAAAATTATTACGTAGTGATTCGATTTCTATGACAGCGACTGTTAGTCCGTGGTACAGACACCTTTTTATCAAATTATTAACATTCGCCTGAAACTTTGTAAATAGTTTCATCTCATCGCAACCTACAAATATTTTATTTATCAAAATTCTCGTAATTGGTTCATTTTCTATCTGGATGTCGGCAAACTTTGTCTACTTAATCAGGTACTAAAAACATGTAAATAACCAGTTGCGTTCCACTTAGGTCTTAAAGTAATTTTATTAAAAAATGTGGTCTACAAAAATATTGGGCCATTTAGTCTATATGGCAACGTGATTTTGACATTTTGGGATGTAGTTCTCGCCAAACTGCTTAATATTTTTGAAGATAACTTTTTTTCTCCTTTTCAGTTAATTAAATTGACAAAGTTTGCCGATCTCTCGATTGAAAACGCCAAAATTTCGAAAATATATGTAAATAATATATTACACTTTAATTTTAATAATTTTAATTTATAAGTTTATAAACTATAATTTTATAAGTTATTTAAGTTTAATAAAATTTTAATTTTTAATTTTAATTAATAAAAAAAAAACACTATCGCTTCAATAGCCCTTTAAAATCACCTGCACGACCTTGAAAAATGGTTTCACAAATGGAGAATTAAAATCAATCCCAGCAAGTCAACTCATGTTAGCTTCTCCCTGAGGAAGATCTCGTGTCCTGCTGTGACAATATACAATAAGCCAGTTCCCTCATAAACACATATAAGGTATCTTGGACTATACTTGGACAAAAAAGCTCACCTGGAACATCCACACTAAATTTAAAAAAACAAGAACTGACCAGACGATACAAACAACTGTCACAACTTTTGGACTACAAATCTCCATTCAACTTACTAAACAAGCGACTAATCTATAACACTATACTAAGACCTATTTGGACATACGGAGCAGAACTTTGGGGTTCCGCAAAACACACACACACAAACAAAATTCAAACCACACAATCCAAAATACTTCGTAAAATTGTCAATGCTCCTTTGTTTATTTCAAATCATATGATGAACATACCAAAAGTAAAATCCTACATACACAACAAGTACACAACATTTCATTCTTCTACTCTGAATCATCCAAATCCATTTGTTCTATCTCTATCTTCCTCCCTGTTACCTGGTGAGTCTCAAAGACGACTAAAAAGGCAGTGGCCTAGAGATCTTCTGTTGAAAAGTTAAGAAATATCAAGAATTCAAGGAGATAGTATAAACTCCAACACATTTTCTTGGTGCGTTAAAACACAGTGGCAAATTTAATGAAAATAAATAAATAAAAAATAAAATAAAATATTTGTAGGTTACGATGTGATTACGATCGCAGGTTACGATGTTTTAGACGGATGTTAATAATTTGATAAAACCACAAACTATGTAACCCGTTTATACGTTTCTAGGTTTATAGCAGATGAAAACTGGAACTTAGTGGAACTTAATAAATAAGTCTTTAGTTTTTAGTATAACTTATATTCGTTTCAAGAGTGTATTTTGATATTTCTTTTTCTTTATTTTTTCCCTTCTCAGCGCGTTCTTAATCTCTTTAAGAGCCCTTGAAGATTACTAGACTTTAATCCTAAAAATTACGGGCTCCAAGGCGTTAAACCTGTGCTTCAATTTACATTAAAATGTTTTCCTGTAAATCGGAATCATCAGGCTTGTTATTGCCTGGAGGATTATACAGGAAGGGGGAGGAGAAATGGGTATAATGTTAATTTAACCTGGCTTCATTTCAGGGAGTCTTTTATCTAAGGATTTAAATAAAATTTAATGGAAATGCTATGATAATGCAAAAGACCCTTTTTCACTTTAAGAGCTCAATGTTAATGCCTTGGAGAGACTGTAGAAAGAAGATCCTTCGAGGTAATTTAGTGTCAAAGAGATTGAAAGGGGGAGGTTCGAGTCCTGCCCAGAGTAGCTGGAATTAGTTAGTTATCTATTAAACATCAACCCGTATATTTCCCATCCTCTGCCTTTCCTTATCTCCTCGGCAGTTTATTTCACCTCTGTTTATCTGAGTCCGATCCCCGTGAGCCGATAGTGGAAGCGAGTTTGAGGGGGAAAAGTTAGGTTTTAAAAATGGCTAACATGTTTAAGTCTTTTGTAGTCTAAAAATGTAAGTTTAATGTTGAATGTACAAATAAAAATCCTGCAAATTATTACACAGTGGTTTATTATATAAAAAATAACATTACTTTCTTTGTAACGTGAGGAAAAAAATAAATAAAAAGACAATTCCTAATATAGCTTTAAATAATTTTAGAAAATTTTCAAATAAATATATATATATATATATATATATATATATATATATATATATATATATATATATATATATATATATATAAACATTCCTTCAGTTAATGTAAAACTTATTAAGGATATTAAGAACCAAGCCAAGAGAAATAAGCTTTAAGTTGAACAAAATAAAAATATATTTATACAACCATATCTTTGCACCAAATGTTCCGATTTCAATTAGCTTTTTTATATTGTAGGAAATTTCATAAACTTTTAAATTACAATAACAATATTGGGTTACCTCATTATTAAAATTAAGGTAATACTTATAGAGTTATTCGGAAATCTAATTTCACAACCCCTCGTAACGTTTCTTCAGCTTCTTTTCGTTGAAGTATGTTATATAGATAAATTTTAAGGGTTTCGAAAGAGAAGTTTCATTGAAGTCGGTACACCCGTTCAGGCGCTACTGTTTATACCAGCACAGGTTTTTCAGCCGCCATCTTGAGACGAAGGGGCGGATAACAGTAATGTCGAGATAGGAGGATCATCCTCGGGTGACCTATGACTGATTCCAAATTTGAAAATAATTGGTCCAATAGTCCAGAGAAAATGTGCAGACGGAACTGCCACTGTATTGCTCAAATGCGAGACCGAGACGAGTCTTGGTCTTACAAACTCAGTCTTGGTCTTGCGCAAGACCCTCGTAACAGTCTTGCAGTTATCTATTATTACCTTATTACTAGAAAGATATTTTTTAGAATGAAGTTTTTTAGAAATTTTTTAGACATGAGAAACCTAATTAAGTCTGAATGAAAAATTAGGATTTTTAAATGCAAAAGTATATTGGTTACACCAATTCTTTACAACAAGTTACAAGTATTAGTAACTATTTTGCCTCAATTTTTATTCAAAAAAACTATTTTTTTACCAGTCTTGGTCTTGGTCTTGCAACACGTAGGTGGTGTTGGTCTTGGTCTTGCAGAGTGCAAGAGCAAGACCTATTTTGGGCAACACTAGTCACTTACCGCTCTGCTTTAAATAGGAAGTATTTTCTGGCAATGTTGGATTATTGTAAACAATTTTAAGTGGTTTTAAACCGAGATAAACCATACTTGTAACAACTCATTAAGGTCATTTAAATAACATTATCTCTATTAATTATATCGACGGTAGGCAATAAAAGCCTCGTACCTCCAGTTTCTGAGGTATCTATGTCTAGATAAATTTGAAAGTACATTTGTACACTGAACCTATAAATAATTATGGATAGTACTAAAATGATTTCTTAAAATCTTATTTTTCCATTGTAAAGTTTACTAAAATTGATTTATGAGATTTTCATTGCCTACCATCGATAAGCCAAAAGTTGTCACATTGATTGTAAGTAGGTAATGTTTTATTTTCACGAAGAGCAAATTCATCAAATTATTCTCTAATTTAATTTTTTTAGATGTTACTTGAATTTTTGGAATAAACCGGCGATAGATACATAATTATTTTAATACAATATCGGATCTAGAGTTATTAAACTACAGTAAATATATTTTAGGTTATAAACATATGTTTTATACATCCATCAAATATTTTTATATTTAACTTCTTCTTTCCCACAAGTACAAACAATTTTTTTAAAACAATGTCGTTGTCTTGATTCGGTGAATTTCATAGTCTTTTTCAAACTTAAAAATAATTTTTAACGTTTACGTATAGTTAGAAAATTTCATTTGATTCCTTTAAAACATGTGGTTTCCTTTAAATAATATTAGCTTTCAGAAATTATAAGTTATAATGTTTTTGTCACTTACCGCTAACTTTTAGGACTTTTTATATTATATGTTGTTTTTTCTTTCTGACGATATATTATACATATATCTGACAAATATTTCCGGTAATTTTCAATCTAAATCAACAATTTCTTTTTTTCTTGTTTAGTCAATTAACAAATTCTTTCAAAGGTTATATTCAGCCCTTTTTTTTATTACAGCTGATAAAAAGTGATACCTAATTATTTAAAAGAAACCAAATTAATGGTACTTTACAAGATGGAATTTGGAATATTGGACATTTAAACCCTGTTAATGTAGCCAATGTGGATAAGACCCTCCTGATACGAAAGACCATTTAGTTCGCCACAGCTGTTTTTGAGTATATTTTAAAAACTCTGTAAATTGATGATATAAAGTGGTACATCACTAATAATGATTGATGGGCTTCAAGAAGAAAACTTTAGTCAAGTATCATTAAAATCGTTATTGCCGTTTTGGCGTTATAGTCTATAGCCCGAAAGATATAAACGAAAGTCCAGAAGGTTATTAAGTGTATGTTTAAATATTCCGGAATTTGATTAAAACATTGTATCAAAATTTCAAAGCAATCGGTGAAGAACTTTCGGTGATTAGCGGTTCTAAACAATTTAACATTTATATTTGTATTTATATAAACTGTTTCCAATTTTTTTTGTTATTGATAACACTAAAACTCATCAAAAGCTACTTAACAAATAATTAAAAAAGAAAACTAGTTGAAAAACAGAGAAAAAAAAAATGGACTGAACTATTTAGTTTGTATTGTATATAATGATACTCTTTCCACAGCAACTCTTCAATAAATTGCAGCATATTTACAATTACTAGTGTTCGCACAGTGGTCGAAATTCGACCATAGCCATTAAAAATTTGAGGAAAATATATAATTAATTAAAAAAATAAAGTAAATAAATAAAGAGTATATCACGATTACAAAATCCTCATTTATTAATACAAACAAAATTTCAATTTCAATTAAAAATCGAGCTTATGTCATTTTAAATTATTTATAAGTAATACAAAATATACTCATTCAAAAATATTTAATTTTCATTTTAATTATATGTGTTATTATCATAATAAATTAATATATGATTAAACAAGTAATAAATAAATTTAAATTAGCAATTTATTTATTTATTTGGTTATATTATAGCAATTTAAATTTACTTTAAATCCATTTTTAGTCAGAACTTCTTTGTAAATAATGTTATTTTTGAATGTTCTGTTATTGTTTAGTGCATATTGTTCCATTGCCATTGAAAGTATAAATTTCAATATTTTAAATGAACATGAACTAATTGTCCATGCGAAATTACTGGACGTCACAATAATATACACATTTTTCCAAAATTTTATCCTGCGATTTGATTATGGCCATAGCAAATGCAGCTATTAAAAGGAACGTTGTTCTTTGAAAGTCGAATGTAAGTATAGTGTCAGAAAATGTTAAAATAATTCTTGAAATTAAAATTCTTTAATTTAAAGTAGCCCCCGTTAATACTTCAGGCTCATTCCTGTTCCATTAACTAATGCTTGTGCAGTATTTAAGTTAACAATGAGTATAACTATAGAATATATTTTTAAATTTAATTTATTATGTATCATTCAGCTAACATTACATGATATGATCTCTTCAATAATAGACCCAATTACCTCAGAAAATGAAAAGTTTTCGATTTATCAAAAAACAAAATAAAAGAAATAGAATTTGGAATGGAAAGAAAACGTACTAAATGTTTAAAATGATATATCTCTGCAACAAATAGTCCGATTTCGATGATATTTTTATTCACATGCTATTTAATATTTTTATTTGTTGATAACACTAAAGCTCGTCAATATCTATTAAACGAAAAAAGAAGGAAGAAAATCGGTTGAATAATAGAGGAGTAAAAGGGGCTGAACCGAAATGTGTTTGCCTATTTATATAATGATAAGCTAAATTTTTATGTTATTCGTTTCCGAAATAGCATGTGCTAAGATATAGTTCATTAACAGCTCTGAATTTGTAATTTTAGTTATTTGTTATGCACCATTCCTTGGAGGACATTGACGCCTATTGTCAAATGAATTTATTTGCTCTGAATCATAATTCCTTATTTGTGAATGCTTTGGCGTAGGAATGACTGATTACCATACCTATTGTTGACAAGAGAATACTTTCTTGTCATCTGAAAAATAAAAAATAAATCTAAAAGTTTTTGATCATTGTGATTCTTAAAAGAAATTTCAAGAAGAAAACTCAACAAGAATTTGTTGTGCTTAACAAATCAACAATAGACACCTGCAGAACAAGACTACTACTTTAATTAGATGAAACACTAATAGGATATTCATTGTTCCTCTGTTTTTGATTATTATCAAATCAAGAAAATTAGTAGATTTTTTAAGTGGAAACTTCTTTAGGCGTATTTTGCATTTATTTGTGAAGAGTGAATTAAAATGATCCGTCAGATTTTAACACTCGGGTAAAGTCGGTCGGATATAGTCGACAAATAGAAATGTGGTTTAAAATATCTCAGATACTAAAAATCGGATCTGCGTACTGTGTATCCGAAACTTGGTTAAAACCTTTTATCCCTTACTCCCAGATTTCCCTACCCAATTATTCCTTCCTACTATTGTAATAGTATAGAAAAGTAAAATTGTAAATAGTTACTACTGTAAATATGTATATAAATTATTAGATCGTTCTTCATTATTTTTATTTCAAGTTTATTTTCAATTTCTTGTTTTTTTTATTTTTAACTGATCTAAATTAGTAAGTAACTTATATTTTTTTCTATTATTTTTTTTATTTTGGCTATTTAATTACTCTATATTTTTGTTTGTGTATCTCTAATGCTCCTTAGCCCACATTATTGTCTTTTTATATTATACTAAAGGGACTCGTCCCAGAATAAATAAAGCATTATTATTATTATTATTATTATATGAGAAAATTTCATTCTCTCTGTAATAGGCTATAATTCAAAATTGTATCTTAACGCAACGCTGTGTTAAGGAGGCGAAAAGCAAAACAATAATGTCGACAACCAAATGATAACGAGTTTAGTCGAACATATGAATTAAAATATTTCAGATACTAAAAATCGGACCTATACACTGTAAGAGAGAAAAATGTTTCATTGAATCTTCTTTGTAATGAGTTATTATTCAAAATTTTATCTTAACCCAACGCCGTTTAGAGGGTAGGAGAGGGAAAAAGATATTGTCAAAAACCAAATGATAACGAGTTTATGCTAATATATAGTACAAATGCTAATATTATTAAAACATTTAAATTTTATTTTGACAACATTATCAACAATATAAAAAAAATAAGAAGAGTAATAATATAAATGATACTAATAGCAGAGATTCTTAGGCATAATGGAAAATATATAATAATATAACATTAAATAACCTTCCGAAAAAAAATCTGGTACGCGCAACTCACAACTTTCCATTTGCCGCTCAACTTTGAATAGGAATTATTTTCTGGCCATGTTGGACTATTATCAAATTTTTGAATATGCTTTTTTAACCGAACTAAAGCTAAAAACTTCATCTACCAAATCACAAATACCATTAAAATAACGAAGGTCCTATTTATTATATCATCGGTGGATTATGGATTGGATGATCCGTTGATTATGAATTGTATGACTATTAGTTATTAAACTGTTATTTTAGATTGCAAAGTTTACTAAAACGGAATAGAGAGATTTAGGTTGTCTGCCATAAACAGGTCAAAAGTTGTCACCCTAATTGTAAGTGGATACTGTTGGAATATCACAAAGGGAAAATGTATAAAATTATTCACTAATTTAAATTTCTAAAAGGTTACTTGACGATTTTTCGGAGTATACGGACGTTGATACCTAATTATTTAACTATACTGTCAGTTCTAGAATTATAAAATTACAGTACATGTATTTAAGGTTATAAACATATCCATGAATTATTTTTATATTTCACTTCATCTTTCACACAAGTACAATGAGATAGTATCTTAAACAATAGCATTGTCTTGAATCCGTGGATTTTAAATACTTTTTAAAAGTTTACATTTAGTAAGAAAATTTCATTTAATTTCCTTTAAAACATGTGATTTACGTTATATAATATTAGTTTTCAAAAATTTGTTCGTCACTCTTCAATACCTTCTACAACTTTCTATATTAGATATTGTTTTTTCTAAAATCCTCTGCTTTTCAACGATACATTATAAGTATACCTTCTGCGGAGTATTTCCAGAGATTCATTTTCGATCTGGATAATCATTTTTATTTTTTTCTCCAGTTTCCTATAATCATATTCTTTCAAACTTCATATTTAGACATTTTTTTATATTTAATGTCAATAAAAGAGAGTTAATGTTTTTAATTAAACCATATTACTTTAGAGGAAAACGTATATGAACATTGAGTATTTAAGCCCTGTAAAGTGACATCAATGGAGATCAAACCTAAATGATATTAAAGACCACTTAATTATACCATGCTACACCAAGTGTAATCAAAATCTTAAGAACCGTTTTTGAGGAAATTTTAAAAATGTGTTTCACCATTGATATAAAGTTGCACTTCCGGTTAGCCGATTTTTCACGATCACAATACTATCCCTTACTATGTATTTCATATATAAGTAAGTGAAAGTAATATCCCTCACTATATATTTTATAAATAGGTAAGTGAAAGTAATAGTGTCGAAAACCAAATAATAACGAGTTTTATTGAAGATATGGATTAAAATATTTCAGAAACTATAAATCGAAACTGCATAATGGAAGCGAGAGGAATGTTCAGCATTTCATTTTTTTTATGATGAGCCATTAATTATAATTTATATTTTATATTATTAATTTCGTCTTGTTGATGTTTTTACTTCTATCGTGTGATCTAAAGCACACACCTTAGGATTTTTGGTTGTAAGGGTTTGGAAAAGGATTACAGCTAGAAATAATAGCCGTCGGAAAAACTAGAGCCACTTCTGCTTGGCATAGCAACTAGAGAAGTGAGAGCGCCTCTGGGGACTCCAAAGATGAATTTAATGAAACAATTTATTAGCCTCTTCAATCTGATCTCAAACCAACCTGAAAGTCCACCTTGAATACTTTTCCTATCCATTCTATTTTTTTTTTTTTAACATAGTGTTTTTTGCTCTTCATAAGATAGCTGATATCTCCTTCTGCCCAGGGGAATTGGCCAATAAAAGAATAACAGAAGAATAAAAAGGTCTGAGGAGAAAGAGAGGTAGTATAAAGGGTTCAATAACGATAGGAGTGTCCAAAAAGTAGGAAGGATATCGGAGGGCAATATCCATCTGTGTGTGTATAAGGAAGAGTTTTTGCCGAGTCAAGAGGTCCCAGGCTCAGATTGTGTTTGGTGGGTCGGCCGCTGTGTGCCTTGCCGTCCTCCTCAAACAGCCCTCCAAAATAATTTATTTGTATTATACATCATCTGGTTGTATTTTGTAAATACACTCGTTGTGATTGGGCAGCGTCATTTTAAATAATGTATTGACTACATACAATGGAAGAAAGGTTATTTTTTATTAAGAGAATCGGAAAGTAATGTCCTTATTTCACATTAAATTCAAACACACAAATTTACCTTGAGTTTTTATTTTTAATTATTGATGAAATAATCCTCATTATCAACAGCCTTTTGCCATCTAGTGTGCAAATTTTTAATGCAGAATCAATAAAAATCAATTGGTTTTTGAGCAAAATATACAGATGTGGCATTTTGGACCTATTAAAATTTGCAAATCTTTTGCCACTTAGAAAGTGTTGAAACAAATGATAATCCGATGGTGCAGCATCGATTGAGTATGGTCGATGAGGCAGTACCTCCCACATCAATTGAGTAATATTTTTCAAAATTGGTCTTATGTCGTGTGATCTTGCATTTTCGTGTTGCAGAATAACGCCTTTTCTGTTGACAGTTGCTAGCCAGTTTTCAATTAAAGATTGATTTAGACAATTCAATTGTTCACAATAAAGGTCTGCATTCATAGTTTGTCCAGGTTTCAGCACTTTAACATGAGCAACGCCGGGAATACTCCACCAAACTTATATAAGGGCCTTATGAGATGTAAACCTGACTTAGCAGTACTTAGTGACAATTCTATTGGAGAGAGCCACTGTCGTTTGCGTTTTGGATTATCATAAGGAACTGAACTTTTTAGAACGTTTTTGTTAAGTTTGTCCTTTATTATCGATATAACCAATGTCACGTGGGTGTAGTTGGTAAACTTGCGGATACGGCAGCCAAACAGGCACTCGCGCTCCCAAACCGAGGTACTTCTATCCTGACTCCTCCAAAAATGAGTTTTCCTCTCAAAAAGGAAATATTGGATAGTTGGCAATCTATGTGGAACGAAAGCCCACCTAGCAAATTACATAATCAGTGAAGCCCTGGATCACATCAAACCGCCCTAATTGTAGAGAGGAGGTCGCCGTGACCAGGTTGAGAATAGGACACACGAACCTAACTCATGTACATCTCATCACTAAGCAGCCACCACCAAATTATCAGCCTTGCAATAGCCTTCTCTTGCACTTATGATACATCAAGCCTAAATCGATTATCTCTAAAACCGGATATATCAGCAGTATTAAGCAACAACGAATCAGACATAAAAACAGTGATCAAATTTCTTAAAATACATAGGCTATTAAATAAAATATAAAAATAAATATAATTGTTATTTTATTGTTCTCTCTTTTTTATATTTATTTTGATATATTTCATTTTTCGTATGTTTTTAAATGTCTTTTTAATTTATTACTCTATATATTAATAATTGTTAATTCTTCTCTAAAGAGTTTACAAATATAACCTACTCACAGGCGTTGATGACTCTAGGGTTTTACGCCTTAAAGCCTAAATAAACAAACATAACCAATGTCAATGTGACAGATTGTTATATTATGCTATAGTTAAATAAAAAAATTATTGGTAAAAAATACAGTTGGTAAACATAAATCCCATCAAATTACCTTTACCCTTCTTCGTAAACCTATGGCTTCCTATCCTACAGTATTCTTAAGAATCCCTCACCTATCCGTGTTGAAAAATCCGTTACCTAGGACTCCACCTGGACAAACCTCTAACCTTCAAATTACAAAATACTCATATACATGACTATAATAAGGCCTATTTGGAGTTAAGGAGTTGAGCTATGGGACTCCACATACCCATCGAATTCCTCTCGTATCCGTAAAACTCCTTAGTAAAATTCGATATGACCTTATGTTTCGGATTTGGCACAATCCAGATTCCTATAATTCTATAATAAACTTCAGAACTATCCCAACCCTCTCTTTTCTAACCTTGTTCACTGTTCAATTCCTGATAATCTTCGATGACGCCTGTAAAATAATGGCCTGTGATCTCCTAATGTAGACATATCATTAGAGTGCTACTAGTGGGTAATTTCTGAACAAGCGTTTTCACATCATTGTATCCATTTGTACAAATTCACAGGATGTATTTTTTATACAGTTGTAATTATCATGAATAAATAATAAATAAATAAAAATCAATATAGAAAATATTTGATATCGACGATATTTATATTTTTAATTCGATATTATACTAATATCGATATAAAACACTGATATCGATATCTATTAAGAATGTCGGAATTTCCCCCATATTGCAACAATCCTAGGTGTGTGTGGTATTTAAGAATGACAGTCTTTTCTTTACTCGTTCATCATGTGCATTATCTTTAATTTAAAAAAAAAAATTAAAAATATAATTATAATAAATTAGGACATGGACCCAAATTGAAGCGAGCGACTTGTTGTATACTGAATTGGGAGAGTTGGAGGAACTGCAGAGGGATGTTGAAGACTTCATTCTCTTTTGGAGTTGTTTGTTCAGTTCATTAGCGATCCTCAATCAGCATACTTCTTTACTTTTCTTCTCTTCCTTTTATTCCTCTCTACCTCTCTCCTTTTCTCATCACTTTCCTCATTTTCTGAATGTTTTTTTCTAAATTAAGGATGTTATTTTGAGAGAACTCCATGTTCTCTTATTTTATATAATTTAATTGAGGTGAATTTTTTTCTGAGAACGGAAGCAATTCCATTCTCAGTACTCTGCTAGATTAAATTTCGTGCTTTAAATTTTCATTTATTAAACCAACACGAGCATTGGCATCACAAAAACCATTATATTAATTGAAGCAATATATATTTTTTAAACGAACTCATAAAATGTATAATGTATATTAATAATATTTACTTGCTGAAAAATACAATGAATTTACTTTTACAATACAATAACGTCAACAAATTAGTCCGGGAGCCCGTGGCAAAAGATATGCCTAATTTCATACTAATATTTGTCCTTATAAATTGACCATGTGCACTGACCTGATGAGAAAAATGCAGGTCTACCAGTATATACCCCCTGGAATAAAATATGGCGGCCAAGTGAAGATAAACATATACCATATATATATATATATATATATATATATATATATATATATATATATATATATATATATATATATATATATATATATATATATATAGAGAGAGAGAGAGAGAGAGAGAGAGAGAGAAAGAGAGAGACAGAGAGCTTATAGATATAGACAGCTACCAACCCTTTAAATGTAGTGTGTGTATTATTTTAAAACATGATATAATAGCCAGTTACCCCATACTCGTGGATTTAAAGTCGAAAATTTGAATTTACGATTTTTTTGGTTTTTCACTTATATATGAACTATCAATAATTATATGAAACTTGTTTATTAATTAAATTATGAAAAAAGTTGGTAAAATTTTCACTATAAATTATTATGTTCCTTTGTTCGCTATCCTCCATAGCTTCCATAGGTGCTTCGTAATTCCCAAATTTCAAAAAAAAAAAATGTTTTTCCTCGCATTTATATCATTATTTGTCCGGACCCTTTATCTTTTAATTTTACAAAAAAAGATCATGAGAAAGGAAATTGTTTAACATTAAAATTTCTTTGAAAATATATTACTTTGCTATCTATGTTTAAACATTCAAAAGCTAGTGCAATTTTAATTTTATGTTTAATACCCATGCCAGACTGAGACGACAAGAAACCGCTCGACGTTTCTGATTACTCCAGCACTTACTAGATAAACGCTCTAAAGTTCCAATTACTTACAAAATACTCGTATACATGACTATAATAAGGCCTATTTGGAGTTACGGAGTTGAGCTATGGGGCTCCACTAAACCATCGAATTCCTCTCGTCAATCCTTCAATCCTTAAAATCCAAAATATTTCGTAAAATCCTTAATGCTCTCTACTTTGTTACAAATAAAACCATCCATAATGACCTTAATGTTTCAGATGTGGTCCAATCCAGATACCTATCCTTCCACAATAAACTTCAGGATCATCCCAACCCTCTCGTTTCTAACCTTGTTTTCTCTTCAATTCCTGATAATCCTTCGAAGCGTCTGAAAAGAAGATGGCCCCGTAATCTCCTAATGTTGACATATCATATTGTCATCATATCATATCATTGTCAGCTGAAGCAATGTTTATTATTAGTATGTTATTATATCTCTACAAATTATTATGAAGTCTTTTGTAAAGAATCCTTATGTGTTCTTCAACTATTGGCAATCACGTACAAAGGTGTTTTCTTGGAATTCCTCATACCAAACTTAAACGACAAGTAACCGCTCGACGTTTCCGACTACTTCAACACTTACTAGACAAACGCTCTAAGCCTCCAATTAATTACAAAAGACTCATATACATAAAAAAAATAAGACCTATTTGGACTTATGGAGTTGGGCTGTGGGGCTCCACTAAACCTTCAAATTTCTCTCGTATCCAATCCTTACAATCCGAAATTCTTGGTAAAATTATCAATGCTCCTTACTTTGTTACAAATAAGATCATTCAGATTTGGCCCGATTCAGATATATATATACTGCCATAATAAACTTCAGATAATTATCACAGCCTTCTCGTTTCTAATACTATTTTCTGTTCAATTTCTGATAATCCCCAAAGGCGTTTGAAAAAAAAAAAACGGCCAAGTGGGTAGTTTCTCAACAAGTATTTTCACGTCGTTATATCCATATGTTCTAATTTACTAAATGTATTTCTTTAATACAGTTGTAAATATCATTAGGAAATAAAAAATATATATATTAAATACCCATATGTTATTTAACAAAATATAGAAATGTATATAATTTTTATTTTGTATATATTTTTCTATGTTTATTGATGATATATTTAATTGAAAAGTATTGTATTTAATATATGGACATACTGTTTTAACATTAGATTTGAAATTTCGAAAACGAATACTTAATGAAATTAAAAAAATAGATATATCTTTTCATGGATACAAATTTTGGTGCTTGAATTTTTGGTAAGTTCCCACTTTTTATATGTTAGATACTGAGTGATCATAGTTCTAAATTGTGTTTGTTAATTGTTGTTGTAGATGATTAGAGAATGAGCAAATTATCTCGAAACGTCATTGAAAGTTGAATAAATGTTAAAACTAGAAAGGCTTTTATATTCCTAGGAGATACCATGTATGAGGACATTGAGCACCCTTCAAAATACTACTGTAGTAGCTACATATAAACATTAATCTTATTTTAACACGTTCACTGTGGGACATTTTTAAAACGTTTCCATAACGCCCTTCTCCACCAAATCCTGAATAAAAATAGTATGCTTTTGATTGTATGTTGCGAAGATAAAACGTCCTACATATTAATTCTTAGCCGGTGCCTACGAGATAA
The DNA here is from genome assembly GCA_928085145.1 of Nezara viridula. NCBI lineage: Eukaryota > Metazoa > Arthropoda > Insecta > Hemiptera > Pentatomidae > Nezara > Nezara viridula. The sequence continues at coordinate 28,066,700 of OV725077.1, read as the reverse complement.
TTTAGAGCTAAGAAATAACTCGTTATAATTTTTAAGTATACCTTTTTCATTTTTTGTTCCTTTTTTTTCTATTTAGCTGTTATTCAAAATTTAATTATAGAACAAAAGTATACATGAAGAGAAATTAATTCTACCTAAAATAACTTGTTGAAAATTACTGTTAACTGGACGTGTGCTACTTGTTAACAACTTTTAGTAAGCTAACTCGTTAAAAGTTGTATATTACGTGTCAAATACAGAAAGGTCTGCCTATTTATTTCAATGAAGTTACTTTCAAAAATGTTTATTTAGAAAATGCTAAGAGTTATAAGTAAGACTTATATAAAAAAAAAGAAAAAGAAAAATCAGAATTACGTCCTTTTCAACTTTTATTTAAATCATGGATGAGAAAAAACAACCTAATATATTTATTTATTATGAAATTGCCATGTGTATTGGTAATAGATTAGAAAATAATTTTATTCTGGGAGAAAGTCCCTTTAGAATAACAAAAAAAATACCAAATTAAAGTATTATATCTGGCCTAAATAAAAACAAACACAAAAAGTAAAAAGAAACAGAAATAAGTAAAGAAAACTTAAATATGCTATATACAAAATAAAAAATAATCTATATACAAAACATTTGAAACTATGCCGAGGCACTTAAAACTATGTACACTGGTAAAATATAAATATACAATTTTAGAAGAAAAAAAATATAGAAACAATAAGTAATACATTATATTCTTCTTAGAAATAAACTCTATGTCTCTGTAGAAAAAAAGAAAAAACTGAAAGCCGAATCTGATAGTAAAAATTGAGTATTTAAAGTATTGAGTATTAAAAGAGTATTTAAATGATGAATTATATGCAGATACATCATTATGAATAGCATGTAATTATACATAAAAGGTTAGCGGATATCTGTTAATTAAAAAAATAATAAATTAAATTTTGTTTAGCAAATCATTATAGACTTTAAGAAATTTTATCACCGACCTTTTTTTAACTTCATCATTATTTTAAATAACTGATTTAAGTTTTGGTGTGTCCTAATTTGTCTAAAATTAATATCTAATAATAACACTCCTGAAGAATGTGGCTGACTGTGAGAGTACTGAGCAGTATTGCCGTTTTGGTGTAGACTGTTTACTTATTAGATATGAATGAAATGAAAATATGTTTTATTATTCTGGGACTGTTGTCCTTTAAGTAAATAAAGAAAGTAAATAAATAGAGTAAATATTTACTCGATTGGTTATTTAAAAGTAAAAATATAGACGGAGAGTGAGAAAAATACATGAAAAGCGAACACATATAATACAAACAGAGAACATTAAAATATCAGAAATATTTTCTGAGGGACTTAGATAGCTCTGTTAGGTATATTTCGTAATCAGGAGGATTGAGAAAGGAGTAGGTGTTTAAAGAAGAGAGGTTTGAAAGAGGAAACTGATTGTGCTTGTCGAATATCAGCAGGGATAGAATTCCCGAAGGAGGCGGCTTGATTTGCAAATGATTTTCCAAACGCAGCAGTTCGGTGAGGAGGGGGATATAGGTCGGAAGTGTGAGATCTAGAGGGAGGGCATTGGATGGAGTATTTAAATTATAAGCTATGGAAAATATAGGAGGGTCGATGAGTTCTAATAATCTGGTACAGAAAGGTGGCTACGAAGTACTGGATAGGGTGATAGGATGATCTAACACAGATAAGAATGTGTTAGATTTGTATGTTCTATCCTTAGTGTAGTTATGGTGACTTCCTTTCTACGAATAGGGTGCTTCGAGGTGGACCATGGTTTTACTGATTTTTTTTATTTCCTTCAATTAGCTCGGTGGGCTCTCGTTCCACGTGGATTGCCAGCCAAAGGATATTTCATTTTAGAGAGGAAGGCTTATCTCACGTGGGATGTGCTTATATATATATTATTAAACATCCTTTCAGTTACTTTTTAGGTATTTATTTACCGGTACTTCTATCGATAGGGAAAACTACTCTGGAAAGTGGGCTCTTATGTTCCAAAGCAGTTTTATTTTCAAGAATTCGAATTTTGCACTGTACCATAGTCTTTTTCCTTGTTGACTGAGGGTTAAAATAACGCTATTTTAATTTATTCATACGAAAAAATAAATAGTTGCCTGCAACACTTCAACTCATTAAAGGTCAAGGATTTGGTATTTGATAAGGAATGTATTTTTATGTTGGTCCTTGGTCGTCTTAACTACTTGTCTTATTCATTTTTTTTTTTCACCCGAATTTCATTTAACTCACTGGTTTCAATAAATTAAACAATTTGTCAAACGTTTATGTTTCAACGAAAAGTTCGAAGGCTCGGATGTTATTTGGAGCTGCATGTGTTTGTTTTCAGTCTCAATGCTTTGTATTAAAGTCCACACTTCGTTGAGCGAACCCTCTGATCCGAACTCCAGAGGTGATGTTGGGAGGAAAGTCCATCGGAAGAGGAAGACCCCTGGCCGACCGTAAATGATGAACAGCCCGGGGGAGGGAGTAATTGCTCAGGGATTATTTCTGCTTCCAGGAGTACGCCCTACGTCTAGATTGAGAGTATCCCCAGGTCGGCCTACAGGCCTCCGTTCTATGTTGTATATATTTTATTTATTTATTATAATCAAAATTAATTATACATATACACTTCCTTTTAAAAAGAATAAATAAACTGATTTTAAATTTTCGAGTAGAAATAGCTAAGAAAGTTGTGGGTAAAACCAGATGGAACTGTATAAAATATAGCATCTATGTCTCATTGGAGTTAAGATCTGTTATAGAAGTTAATGTCGGAGACGCATTTTTTGACATTGAGACTAGTAAGGAGGTAAGCATAGTAAAAGCCCCCACTCCTAGGTAGTGAACCAGATGTAGGGGGATGCCTAGAAGATCACTTTTTTGGAGTTTTCACTCATATCAGGAAAACTATCCATCGCTTTGACTAACACGATGGTACAAACACACTTCAATTAGCCGACTTTACCCAAGCGTAACACATCGAAAATCTGACGGCTTAATCTAATTCACTCTCCACAAAGAGCAAATTGTGCCAAGGAAGTTTTCACTTAAAAATAAGATGACAAAAAGAAAAGAGATGGATTCAATATTTATAAAGATCCAGCTACTGAATGATTTTGTTGGGTATATGAAGGTCTGACAAAAACAATCAGCTTCACCCTTTGCTTATTGGTAGTGTTGTTTTTGCTACTGCTGTGGATCTGCTCACCCGAACATATATATTCTCTCTAATGATAAGCTTCTTTGTCATGTCCCTTCCCGGCAAAAAGGCCACGTATCGATGAGCGGATACAATCCTTAATATCGAAACTACATTCAGGCTTTGTGTATTCTAATGGTGAAAGGAAACTTTAAATTTTTTCCTCGCGTTAAGCCAAAACATGCTGCAAAGTCATTTTTCAAAAAGTAAATATATTACATCCAAAAGAAAGGGGGTTGAATCAATATGTTTGTCAGATTTTTATTTTCCTCTTTCTTCCAAGGCAGTAACATACATTTATCTATTAATTTACATTGCAAACACTTTTTTTTGGAATATTGTTATTTAGTTATAACTGTAAAACACTTTTTATTTATTTCATTCTGGAAAAAAAATTAAATTGAAACAATCAGGATGTTGATTTTACCACTAAAAACCGTGCAGGGTCTTTGGCTCAGTGATATGTAAAGAATTATATTTTTTAGGACAGCATTTTCTCGGTATTTTAACCTCCAGGGAGGATTGTAGGGATCTCTGGAGCTAGTCAGGAATTTTGATGATGGCTTAGGTTATGGTGAAATTTGGAAATTGTCTAGGTTTAGGTCTAGAACAAATGAGATATTAAGGTCATCTGAGGATTTTATTGGTTACATAGAAGAGAGCAATGGCTATAGTTCGAAGAAGTTTAGACTGGAAGGATTTGATACGTTTGATGAAGTTTTGCAGTCCCCCACAGTTATAGTTCGTAGGTCAAGTTAGGTTTAAGCATTGTATTGTAGATTAGTAGTTTGTTGACGAATTAATGTTGAGATTTTATATTCAAAAGTCAGTGTATCTAATCCTGGCATAATATTGTTACAAGGAAATATATAGATTTCAACAGAAAAATTAATTTTTAAAGAAAACTTTATTAGAAAATTAAATTTATATTTATAGAGAGTAAAACAAAAATGAAAATATTCAAAATGTCCTTCTTTTGCCTTGACACAGGCATTTAATCTCCGTGCCCAGTCATCAATAACAGCACCCAGCACTTCTTGAGGAAAGCGCCCAACTGCTCGGACCAGAGATTGTTTGAGGCTTTCTAAGATAGGGTGTGCTCTGTGGCATGCCATCCTCTCCAGTTCGGACCAAACCCTGAGGGCCAATCTGAAGTAGAGATGAACTGTGGAATGTTCTTTTGCAGCCAATGCTGAGTTGTCCTGATCTTGTGAGCTGGAGCGGAATTCCGCTGGAAAACTCAACGATTTCCAGCAAACAGAGTATCATTTAGACACTTGACACCAGGTTCCAAAATATCGTCCTGATAGATTTTGGCTGCTGTTTTAACTACTTTTTCACAAAAATGGAGCTTTGCGGTGCCATCAAAGCAAACTATCACTGAGGAAGAGTGGTGACCTCTTTCCACTACTCCAATGACTTCCTGGGCTTATTTTGAGGTGTATGCGTACACTCGATCATTTTAGCGATTTAATTTTTCCTCAATTGAACAATTTTCTCACCACTAAACAAAATATTTCGATGAAGACCATTTGTTTAACGGCCAAGGAACACTTTGAAACTATCTAGTCTAATTATTTTTAGGGAAGTGGTAAGCTTTTGTCCTGCCATTCTTCGAAATGCAGCCATCCTAAGGTCAGTTTTTATTATGCGAGACATTGGTTTGACAGAGATTCCTATTTACCGAGACATGATTTGTTGTTTTCGAATGGGATTTCTTCTGATTCGATCAGCCACTGCTTACACTGCATTTGCCGTTTTCACAGTGCGGGGACGGCCCAGTCGAGGTCTCATACAGATAGGGTCTCAATATATCTATTTATAGTTCGGTACACTATAATATTATAATATATATTATACACTATACTACTATAATGCACTATAATATTTATAATACACTATAATATTTATACGGCTGATAGTTTCAGAGTGTTAAAAATCTCTCATCTACATTTTCCAACTTTGTGTAAGGCGATTACAGCTATTCGGTTTTTTTTATCACCACACTCCATGTTTATTGAGCTAAAGAAAAATACAAACTAATTGACATTATTATTCTGACATGTAAAGAAAATACCCTGATAGAGGTAAGAATTATCTAAATAATATACAAGGGTGTAAACAAAGTTCAACATTTGTGACAGTATTTATGGCAGAACTAGGTAGTTTTTTGGTCTTCCTCTTCATTACCTTTTTAAGCAAAACGGTGTTTTCTAAAGCCTAGGGGTATTAATGCCAGAGTTAAACCTCCCCGGCACCCTGATAACCCGTACTTATTTGTTCAAATTATATCTGTGATCAGATTGTCGGGCAATGCTGGTGCAAAGTCCGCTCGGCCACCCCGCTCTGTAGTCTACATAGCTGTCCATATCGTTTGTTAAGGTGTTGTATTTTATTTTAAGTGATTATGATTCATAATTACCATTTATTAATTTTTCACAAAATTTCAATTGCTCCTGTGATCTAGAAATGCGATTTTTTTTTTAACCATACTAGAAATATTTTTGGATTTTAGAAGTACGGGGATCTGAATTTCGAATATTGATCTACCTGTAACAGTGAGACTTTCCGTAGGTTGGCTTAGGTTGACCCTGGGTTTACTGGGATCTCTGAGTGAGTGAGTGAGAACCGAGAGAAGGGATTAGGATTAAGGCAGTGGGTCCTGTTCTCATCTAATTCCTCCAATTAGTCTCACAATAGGGCTTTTGTCCTCTAGTCTTAGGAGGCCTATTCTCTCGTTCCAGGGTCAGGGAACCAATGTAGTTTAGAAAACAATATATTTCTCTAATGGCAAGCTCTTGTGTACTACATACTTTCTAAATTCATTACTACTTTAGATATTAACATAAGAAATATCTCTTTTCGAGACTATTTTTGTGGATGAAATAAATCTACATTGTGTGCTTTAGACCATAACTATAAAAAATAGCTAAATATGAAGTTTGAAAGATTGTGATAATTGCAAACAGTAGAAAAAAAAGAAAAATGCTTATCCAGGTTGAAAATGAATCTCCGGAAATAACAGTCAGAAGGTTTACGTATTCGACTTTTTATAATGGTCTCAAAGATTTGTTAAATGTAAGGTTTAAGCTTTAGTCGCGTTAAGAATGCACTTCTAAAATTTTATAATATCGATAAGTGAAAATTGTGTGTTGTGGTACCAGAGTTTTGTTCTATATTCACAAAGTAATAACATGTAAAAAATATACCCAATAATAATTATGTATAAATTGTACCTTTTTCAGAATATTACAATTAAAAGTAGATTAACTTTCATTTACTTAATGTGCATATTTGTATTGGTACAAGGTAATATGGTTGGTCGCGAACTTAAGAAACTTCCAAACACATACTGAAAAATTCTACTCAAAGTTTATAGCTTGCATTTCAAAACCATTCATTATTTTATTTTTTTTATTTTTTGCAGGTTTAGTTTTAAAAGTTTCATTTGCATCCAAAAATTTCTCTTTGTTTAAATTTTCAACTATCATGAGATTAAAGATTTATATTAAAATGTTATTGAAAGAAGTTTGTCGAATGTTCTATATATAATAGGTAATAAATAGTTAGGTAGTCATTTTTAAGGTTTCCCTTAAGGACGAAATTTTATGGAAACAAAAGAAGAAAGATCTGTGTATTTAATTTAAATCTTGCATTAATTTTGGTAAATTAATATTAAGGTAGCATTAAATAACCCTATACAAACTTACACATGACGTTATATGAAATCAACAAAACACTTAAAATACTTCAAATTATTTTTTTTATTTTTTATTATTTTAGGATTCTAACTTCACATTTTTGATAACATTCAGATTATCTCGCCAAGTAATTTGAACCATTAACTTTAAAAATTTGTTCGACCATTACAATACGTTATATACTCACAAGTATATATCTGGTAATAAATAGTAATATTATAATTTATAATTTATAATCCTAAAAATTAGTGATAAATCCTCTGTGACAACCATTTCACCTAGTAAGATATTGATATGATTTGAGATTCATATCGAAACCGTTATATTTTAGGGCCTTAATACGTTTCGTGGAACTATACCGTGCCTTCATGTCATCGTCAAAATATTTAAAACAAAATATTTACCTTTTCGACCCGTTCTGTCGCTAACGTTGAAATTTTGAAAAGCCATATATTTTTAATGACATTTATGTACGTATAAGTACGAATTTAAGGATCGAAATTGACACTTATATTACAAAATCTTAACAATGTTACTGCGCCTCGCGTCTAAGATAATAACTTCAGTAAATTATATCCGCTTATGAGTTTAAGCAAGCTCAGACCTGACTGCAAATAAGTAAAACATAATTGAGTACCCGATTCCCTTTAGGATATTTCCATTATGTCTTCACATCAGGTGTTTGAAGGTAGGATAATACAGTCTTAGGTAAGTTGATATCTCTTCTGATAACTATGGCACTTTAATATTTTACAATTTATATTTTTGATGTTACATACAAGTTATAAAATAATTAACTAGATAAAAAAAATCTGTTGCGATGCGCGCATCACACAACTTTCACTTACCACACTCTTCTTAACATATATAAGTGTTTTCAGACAAAGGGGGAGTGAAAATAAAAATTATAAATGTTATATTGATTTATATTTCATTGTGAGTATTTTTATTTGTATGAGTACTCTTATTTATATTCAAATTGTAATATTTATATAGGTGTAATCTATACAATTAAATATTAAATATCAAAAAAAGCATTAAGGAAAAACGCATAAGTATATTTACTAAATATTGTAGCAGTCCTTGTTATATTAAGCTCATGTTACGTATGGTAGCGTGCTCTAATCTTTCGGGTGCACTAGTATTCCTTTGGTTCCTGAATTACAACTATTTTCCGTTACCATCTCTAATATCTTCTTTACTTAATTATCAAATTCTTTCATATTTCATATTTAACTATCTTTAATATTATAGATTAATGTGAAATAGTCAATTGTTTCAAACAAACAAATTAAATATACTTTAGGGGAAGCTAATATTGACAAATAGCCATTTAAGCCCTGCTACAGAAAATTAATTAGAATAAAACCTACATTAAATTAAAAATTGTTTAATTTTACACTGATATAATGAACATAATCTAAATCGTTAGAGCCGTTTTAAAGAAAATCATAATAATGTGTTTAGTCCATGTTATAAAGTGCCGTTTCCGGTTTTCCGATTTTGAGGAAAACGTTACAGTAACATTTCAAGCATACATAAACCTTAAATATGCAATATCACTTTCGTACGACTTTTCGATTTTGAGCTAGACTGTTTAAACACACACAGGCCATTCTGTGGGATTTGGTTATTTTTACTCAGGGGACCTCAAAACATGTATTTTCGTTGAAAACTGAGATTCGAAAATGTTCACGATCGCAATACTTTCCCTTACTATATATTAAATAGTAAAAGTAAAAATAGAGAAGCTCTAAAAAAAAGATAATGACTACTGAACATACTTTAATTGTTGATTCATCCTGCATATTCCCTTTTTTTTTAATTTATTAGTTATACATATTCGTGGCTCACAATAAATTTGCCATCTACCTCGGTATTCAGCAAATATGATATTAAGGAGAATAAATGATAGCATAAAAAAAAAAAGAATAGTAATAACAAAACAAATAGACAAAAAAAAAAACAGTAGTAAAATAACACATACATAATAACATAACAACACACACACAAAAAAAAGATAATGCAGCAAGTAGCTCAATGCAATAAGTCTCTTGGCCAGCGCCTCAGCAGTCTTCTGGGCGGATTACATGGATTTGTGGCAGTAGATAGAGCATGAGTAAGTGGATTGGAATTTAGAGTCAGTCTGTCATGAAAATTATTAAATCGATCAGTGGCAGTTGCCGTGATGAAAGGAGTGTTAAGGTCAGTGTGTAACGTGAGGTTTGAAACATAAAAGGGTGCGTCTACAATTTTCCGAAAGACTTTTGTCTGGAATGACTGGATGATTTTTATATTTGATTTCTTTGCTGTTCCCCATAGTTCGATCCCATATGTCCAAATTGATTTAATGAGGACTTTGTAAATAGTTAATTTATTAGTCACCGATAATTTAGAACGTCTATCAAATAGCCTAGAATGAAGTCCGTATCGCTGATTAATTTCGTTTCTTTTTTGTTTTATGTGGTATGTCCATGTCAGTCGTTTGTCCAAGTGGAGACCCAAATATTGTATAGTTTTCGGAGGTGGAATAGCGATGTTATTAAAGAACACTGGACAAGAGTCATGTTCAAGTGTAAATGAAACAAATTGGCTCTTAGACTCATTAATTTTTATTCTTCGCCTTTTAGTCGAACAAGCTATGTCGTCTATGTGTTCTTGAATTAACTGAGAAGCCTTAGCTGCTTCCTTGTTAAACGTTAATATTACCGAGTCATCAGCAAATGTAGCCAACAGTGTTTCAGAATGTTGTGGGATGTCTGAACAGTAAATGTTGAAAACTGTTGAACTCAAGACACTGCCTTGCGGTATTCCAGCTTTTATTTGCTTGATGGCAGGAAACTCAGTCCCCATTTTCACACGGAAAAATCTATCTTTTGGATATGATAGTAAAATTAAGTAATACGTCGGAGGAATAATCGTTTTTAATTTAAGTAACAAACCATCGTGCCATGTTCTATCAAAAGCCTGACTCGTGTCAAGAAAAATGCCAGGACAATACAATTTTGATTCTAGATATGTAATCTACAAGGCGGTAACATTGCTGAATAGTGAAATGATGCTGTTTGAATCCGTATTGGAAATTTGGAATGACATCAAATAGTCTAAGTAAATTTAAACGCCGTTGAATTGAAACTCATATTCCTAAAACCGTTTAATCAACTGTTTTCTGGTAATATATTTTGTATTTCTTATTCAGAGAAGATGGGATGTGATTATGTAAAGAGATAAGGCAGTTAGTATGCACCTATCGCCATAACGTTAAAAAGGTTTGAATTTTCCAGTCGGTTACCCCGCGCGGGATAGTACGCCCTAGGGACCTTACTGATTAGTTGGCAGGAACTAATCCATGTTTAGCGGGGAATCGTAAACACACGGCCTCTCAGTTAATCTCAAGTCTTGTCTAAGTCCCCCTAAGTCCCCTGTGCTCTGTCGGGCTGAACTAAGTTTAGCGGCTTTGTACGGTATATATTGGGTCTGTCTTTGACGTTTGTCTTATAGTTCAGAATTAAAACCATCCTTTAAATCTTCGTATTTATTGCTACTCCTAACTCAGTGCCTATTAATTTTAATAACAATTATTAATTTTTCACTTTCACCTAAATATGTAATAAGGAAAAGTATTACGTTCGTAAAAAAAAATCGAATCTGTGTTTTAACGAAAATACACCTTTCAGGATCCCCTGAGTCCAAATAACCATGTCCCAAAAAATTTGTGTTTGTGTGTATTTGAACAGACAAGCTCAAAATGAAAAGTCCTACGAAACTGATATTGTTTATTTAAGGTTTGTATATGCTAATTTTTGGTAAATGCATATTCGCCGATCCGTATCAAAATGGCGACCGAAAAACCTTTGATTTTATACACTCTAACGTCATAGGGTCTGTTATAATTTTTTATGAAAATTTCACAAAAAGAAGCTGGAAAAAATATACGTTAGATTTCTACTGAAACATAAGAATAATAAGAATTCATAAAATAATACTTATATGATTCATTAAATGCTCAATGGAATATATGTACCTTTTTCAGAATATCAAAAGTAGATTAACTTTCATTTACTTACTGTGCATATTTGTATTAGTACAAAGTATATTTGTGAAGCTGATATTGTTTATTTAAGGTTTGTACATGCTAATTTTTGGTAAATGCCAATTCGCCGATACTTATCAAAATGGCTACCAAAGAACCTTTGATTTTATACAACGGCAAAGAGTCTGTTACAATTTTAATAAAAAATCCACAAAAAGAAGCTGGAAGAAAATATACGTTAGATTTTTTTCTTAGTTGGATTTTACTTGCTTATAAATCGAATAGTATATAGTATTGTGGATATGTTTTATTAAGTGGCTATGAAATTGTATTTTTCTCATAGGAATTAATTCGTATTTATTGGTGACAAAGTTATTGTTTGTTGTGCTGAAATTTATGTTTAAAATTCTGCCGATTGATTAAATTATTTTCATGAAAACGTAAATATTAAGGAAAGAAATATTAAATTTTTCACTTAGAAATAGGTGTCAATTCCAGTGGCCGAGAAAAATCACAGTTTCCTACCCATAAAAATCATCATTTTTATTTTTATTTTTTTAAATAAAGGTCTATTTAGGTAATTAAATTTATTAGCAGTTCCTAGATCATGGAAAATAAGAAATAAAAGCTTTCAAAAAGTTAACAGTAGTCATTTTCTCTGAAAACACGGATAATTTTAGGGAAATGATAAAAAAATCACATCATTTTTATTCATAATTTAAGGTGAATCTCAGTATTTTGGCAAATAAACTTCAACTTAATTATAGAACTAAATCTTATCAAATGAGCCACTTTTCCTAAAAGTGGAGTACCTGTAGTATAGTTAGACAATGATAAAAAAGTCGTGAATAATTTATTTAAATTTTTTTAAACAGAACTTAGCTTAGTTGAGCCGTTCAAAAGACCACTTTAAATAGTTTCAACAATTGAAAACACTGTTTTCATTTTAAGGAAATTTGTTCTAGTTTACAGTGAAGAACGTGTTAATTATTTAAATTAAATATTTCTATAGTCATCGATTTCCAATCTACATTAATTTTAATATTTTTATATAACAAAATTTATATTTAGGTATCTATTTTTATTATCATGGAAAAACAAGAAATAAAAGCTTTGCAACAGTTAATTGTTGTCATTTCTGGTGAAAACACGGTTTCTTTTAGGAGACTGGATATAAAATCATATCATTTTTTTACACAAATTGAGGTGAATCTCAAGTTGTTGCCTAATGAACCTCAATATAATTAATATAAACATACACCTTATTAAACAAGGCAGTTTTTGTAAAATTGGGGTAATTCTAGTATAGTTGGATGATGATAAAAAAATATCGCGAATAATTCCTGATTTTTTTTTATAGCAGAACTTAGCTTAGCGTAGCCGTTCAAAAATCCTCTTTCAATGGTTTTAGCAATGGAAAACACTATTTTAATTTTAAGGAAATTTGGTCTAGTTTGCAGTGAAGAACTTGTTAGTTATTTAAATTAAATATTTCTTTATTCATTGCTTTCCAATCAACAAAAAGCGTTACTTACTTAAAAACACGCAAAGTTGGATTTCTTATTATTTTGCTTAAATTTTCCCCATTATTTATATAAACATTTTTGGAGCTCATGAGAAAAATTTCCATCTACTTACTACTTACATCCTGTATATTCATAAAAATCTTATTACTGTTTAAACTTCTTTATTGAGATATATTAAAATCTGTCACATTCAAGGACAATAGTAATAGTGATAAAGAGTAGCTCATTCATACCATGCACAATAAATAAAAACAATAAACAGCAATATAATAATACTAAAGTAAATCTGTATAAACCAAAAGATACTAAACTAAACAAAAAAAATCTTACTAAATTCCGTTATCAAGCCGACTTTGCAGAAATTGGTACTAAAGAATTTTAACGCTTTTTAACTTCCATCTTTGTTTACTTGATTATGATTTTTTTCATAATCCGGATTGCTTAGAATGAACACACATTTATGAAATGAAATGAAAACATTTTTTTATTATCCTGGGACTGTTGTCCCTTTAGGACAAATTACATATACAGAATAAATGCCTGTGTGGTCATACATAAAATTAATTTTTTACATTATATATTATAAATTAATTATTTACATTTATTATTAAGATTAAGATTTTGAAAAAAAAAATAAAACAAAAAATATAAATATTACACTAAAAATATTCTGATATGTATAATACAAACTATATAAAAAAATGAAATAGCATATGTAAACAAAATCATTTCTGAGGGAACTTTAAAAGTTCTCTTATCTACATTTCATGATCAATCGGGTTGGGAAAGGAGTAGGTGGTTAAAAAGGAGAGGTTTAAATGAGGAAACTGATTGTACATGTCGGATATCGGGAGGGATGGTATTCCAGAAGGAGACGGCTTGAATTATAAAGGATTTGTCAAACGCTGCAGTTCGGTGGGGAGGTGGATAGAGGTCGGAGGTACGAGATCTAGTAAGACGGGATTGAATGGAATATTTGAATTGTAGGTTGTGAAAAATATAGGAAGGCCGCTGAGTTCTGATGACTTGGTATAGAAAAGTGGCAAGGAAGTACAAACGGCGGTTGGATGGATAGAGCCACTTCAACTTGGTGTAATACTGGGTTTTTTGAGTATCTCTTGAGATTCCGAAAACAAAACGTATTGCGTAGTTCATTAGGCGTTTAAGTTTGGCCTCGAATTCTCCCGAGTGTCCGACGTACACCAGACAACCATAGTCGAAGTGGGGGAACACAAGGGAGGAAACCAGGAGTTGACGGGATTTATATGATGAAAAAGACATAATAAAATGATGGAAAAGCTTATTTGACAGTTGGGAAAAATGAAAAATGGAAAGCTTTTATTATCCAGGGAGACGAGAAACCGATCCCTCCCAAGTTCGTAGGCGCAAAACATCTACATCCCCTTCCAAGATATTTTATTTCTTACCTTCTCTTAAAAACTGAGCAAGAGAAGGTAGAATTAGAAAAATCTCAGATCATATACAATTACACTTTCTGTAGTGTGTTCCATGTTAACCGCTTGTAGTTCACAACCCCGTTGAAATGTACCCTCTTCAAAAATTCAAAAACCCGTCATAACATGCCCCCTAAATTTTTTTAATGTCGCATCTTGCACCATGAAACTCCCTTCTGGACACTCCTGCAGGGAGAAATATAAAGGTATTAGGCGTCGCCAACGCAATTCGGCATGACTTGTAACAATTCAACACATTGTTCCCCCTATCCTGTTCTTATTCATAAGTCGGCTGTTAATTATTCATTTCGAATATTCAGGATAGTAACCTTTTCGTCAAAGTAAATAATGAATTTGCAATGCTTTGTTCCATCTATCATTAATTCATTGGTTTATTTACTCAAATTTAGGCCATACAATACAAATAATAGAGTATGAGGTCAACTCAACTCTGAGGTGAGACCCATCACCAATTATATTTCCTTTTTTTTTTAATTTTAACTTCCTTGCACAATCCTTATCTAGTTCCACTCATACCTACAATCCTCCTGGAAGGTTGAAGCGGCAGTGACCCAGAGATCTTTTGCAGTATATATCTTGGAAACATGAGTGTGTGGGCTAAAGCTCTCTCGCTCAATCTCCATTGGATTTAGCACCAGTGACGTGGTTGAGAGAGTGGCGCAGGGATCTCTTGGAGTCCTGATTTTCCCTCTATAGTTACAGGGAAAAGCCTGGTTTAGGGTTCCCTGCCTGATTGTATATAGGTATGATTGAGCTTTTTAATTTGCTTATCTTTAGATTATTTTTTATTGTATTTAGTTATTGATTATTGCTTATTTAAATTGAACTTATTTATTGAGAAAAATTAAAATCTGTCACAATTAAGGACAATAATATTTCAGATTTATAAAAAATACACAAAAACGATTAAAAGAAGCAAAAAAAATCTTACAATGTTTTTAGCAGTCAAAGAGTTAGTAAAAGGATAAAAAATTCTAGGATTCAAGACAAAGATATTTAAAGAGGTTCTCTAGAAAAAAACTAAGGTGTGTGCTTTAGACAGCACGATTTTTTTTTTTAAAACACTTTATTCAGAAATATTACAATTTGTCACAGTTAAGGACACTTATAATAGAGTTCAGAGATTGCATTCATACCGTATATACAAAAATATAAATAAATAAAGTAATAACAAAAGAATAAGAAGAAAAAACAAAAGAGTAAAGAAAAAAAAAATATATATATATACACATAAGTAAATAAAAATAGAAATAAAAGTAAAACAAACACCTTATATAAAACATACATTATTTACAATTTGCCAGGTGATCTCCGAACCAATCCTGTCCCCTCCACATGTGGAGGGAAAAGGGAGGCTTAGGAGATCCCTACGCCTCTCCCTCAGCCACTTCACTGGTATTTTAAACCAGCGGAGGATGAGTAAGAGCGCTACAGCCACAGACACTCATGACTTGAGTGGAGAATCTGGCCATTGCTAGAACTCCAAAATATCCATATTTACAAAAGGTCTCGTGGCCACTGCCGCTTTAACCTACGAAGGGGATTGTAGGGATGGGTGGTGCTTGATAGGGATTGTACAACGGGATTTGGGTGATGAGAAAGGTTCTGGTGAAATTTGGAAAATTTGGCTGGGATAAGATCAAGAATAAATGGGATATTAAGGTCATGGTGTAGGGTTTTATTGGTTACATAGAAGGGAGCATTGACTATTGTACGGAGGACTTTAGACTGAAAGGATTGAATGCGTTTGATGTTAGAAAATTTGGCTGTTCCCCATAGTTCTAGTCCGTAAGTCCAGATGGGTTTCAGTATTGTCTTGTAGATCAGTAATTTGTTTTCACCAGAAAGTTTAGATTTTCTATTCAGTAGTCTATATAGCTGGCCATATCGTCTGTTAAGTTCCTGTCTTTTAAGTCGAGTATGTGGATTCCAAGACAGCACGATAGAAGTGGAAACAACAACAAGGCGATATTAATAATTTCCCGGCTAGATTAATAAAAAGTAACTGAAAATTTACCGCGCTTACAATATGCAGGTCCTATTTTTAGTTTCTGAAATATTTTAATCCATATTTTCCATAAAATTCGTTATAATTTCGTTTTCGACACTATTTTTTCTTGTTTGCTTCTATAACATGGGGTCGCGTTAATGTACAATATTCAGTGATAGTCCATTATAGAGAGGATGAAATACTGAACATTTACCTTGCTTACAGTAAGCAAGTCCGATTTTTAGTTTCTCAGATATTATTAGAGACAAGGTTCGATGTCAAAAGAACATCCTTCACCTGATCGGGCCCAAAGGGTTAAAGTGGTATGGCCACTTAATGCGGATGGATGAGAACCGCTGGCCAAAGAAAATGTATAGCTATATGCGACCTGAAGAAAGGAAGCGTGGAAGGCCTAAGAAGAAATGGATAGAGGAAGTGGAGGAAAGCATGGCAGCCAGAGGGCTCCGTGAAGGAGATTGGATGGACAGGGAGCAGTGGCTTTTGGGTGTTGGTGATATGACTCCTTAAGTTGTAGAAAACCCAAATATCTAAAAAAAAAAATATTTTAGCCATATGTAAAAATTTTTAACTATCCAACTCTAGTCGACTTTACCCCTGTTAACATAGTGAAATCTGACAGGTCAATCTAATTCACTATCCACAAAAAAGTGAAGAAATAAAATCCGTCCTTCCTGGCGACACCTTTTGCGTTTCTAATCTTCATTAGAGTTATTTCAGAGATGATAATGAAATGAAATGAAAATATTTTTTTATTATCCTGGGACTGTAGTCCCTTTAGGACAAATTACAGATATAGAATAAATGCCTGTGTGGCCATACATAAAATTAATTATTTATATTTATTATTAAGATTAAGATTTTGAAAAAATAATAAAACAAAAAATATAACTATTACACTAAAAACATTCTGATATGTATAATACAAACTACATAATAAAATAAAATAGCATGAGTAAAGAAAATCATTTTGGGGGGAACTTTAAAAGTTCTCTTATCTACATTTCATGATCAATCGGGTTGGGAAAGGAGTAGGTGGTTAAAAAGGAGAGATTTAAATGAGGAAACTGATTGTACATGTCGGATATCGGGAGGGATAGTATTCCAGAATGAGACGGCTTCAATTATAAAGGATTTGTCAAACGCTGCAGTTCGGTGGGGAGGTGGATAGAGGTCGGAGGTACTAGATATAGTGAGAGAGGATTGAATGGAATATTTAAATTGTAGGTTGTGAAAAATATAGGAAGGCTTGAGTTCTGATGACTTGGTATAGAAAAGTGGCAAGGAAGTACAAACGGCGGTTGGATGGATAGAGCCACTTCAACTTGGTGTAATACTGGGTTACATGCGTATCTCTTGAGATTCCGAAAACAAAATGTATTGCGCAGTTCATTAGGCGTTTATGCTGGAATTTTATTTATTGGCATTTATTTATTAGCTTCTGCAATAGTCGTGCGAAGGAGGGTTCCCGCTTCAAATTAGCGTTTTTCGCCAGCTCTAGACAATTCCCAACGCGTAATAATCTTCAATAACTGTAAGTGGGTGCCGACAACTTGGGGTTTTACCCTTTAAGTCACAGAACTTTTGAGTAGCCCTTTGAGTAAATATGTACCATGCATTTAATTTTTTTAATTTTTTAGATTTGGCATTATCTTTGTACATACGCATCACGTGCTCATCCAGATCTTATGAATTCTGATTAAATTAAAGCCGATATTCCATCACTTGCTCACTTATATTTGTCTCCAGAGGCCCTCGTTCTTAGTCTAAGAGGATTTCCAGGAGATTAAAGCTTAAGACGACTAAGCTCTTCCAGCGGGAGGAAATGAATTCGTGCTCCAGCTGAAAAGATTTTTTTCCCTTTCTAAATAAGTACATTCTCGCCTTGAGATTTCTTCAGCCCTTTCTTCAATCTCGGCTTTCGTCTCCTCTGGATATAGGGGATTAATTTTTTTTCACTTCTTCTGGTTCTGATTTAAGAAGCCGCATTTGCTTATACCCTTTCAACTGTGAATATTTTAAAATTTTATTCAAGAATATTTAGAAGAGGGGGAAGAGGGTATTTAAATCCAAACAAAATTCAATACTCAACTATTGTGGTACAGTTGATTTTTCATACAAAGAATGTTTGATATAACACTATAATCAGATGACTAAAATTTTGTTACAATTGAGGAAAGGAAATATTTCTAAGTGAAGGGGGACTAACTAAAAAATTGTATTTAACTGAAATTATCATGTTATGTCTGACGTACAATTAAATATTTTTTTTTAGCCCTTTTACTTGTTTTAAACAGTCTTTCGAAATAAACATGTGCCTATATTAAGGACAAGGAGAAGATAAGAGCCAGTCATCTAATTTAATTGTTATGTTGATAAGTTCAGATTGTTTGTTTGTTTGTATATATTTACTTTTAGTATTATTATTATATTATTATATAACTTTATATTTAATGCATAGTAAGGAACAGCATTGCGATCTTGAAAATTTTTTATCTGACTTTTCAACGGAAATGGACGTTTTGAGGTCCTCTTTGAGTCCAAATAATCAAGTCCCGCAAAATGGTTTGTGTGCCTGTGAACTGCCTAGCTTAAAAACGAAAAG
Organism: Nezara viridula; assembly: GCA_928085145.1. Lineage (NCBI taxonomy): Eukaryota > Metazoa > Arthropoda > Insecta > Hemiptera > Pentatomidae > Nezara > Nezara viridula. The sequence goes on along the minus strand of OV725077.1, from coordinate 28,048,147 downwards.
TCATATATATAGATAAGTATTTAAGGGTGATAAATAACCAGGACGCAGTCTTTTTTTTTTAATTTAAATTTTTTGTTCATGCCAACAAACAAAATAATTAAAAAAAAAATAATGCGTCCTGATTATTTATCACCCATGATATGTAGAACAGTCGACTCTAACTTCTTTCAATAATTCGTAAGTATTGAAGGTTTTATATAGTTCCGATGACACAGCAACTTTTTCGTTAAAACCGGCTAACCATAAGTCCCACTTTACATCAACGGTAAAACACATTTTTTCAATTTTGATTAAACTCATCATTGAATAATTAAGTGTTCATTAATATCATTTAGGTTTTATCCCCATTGGTATCACTTTACAGAGCTTAAATGCCTAATGTTCATATACGTCTTCCTTTAAAGTACCTTTAATATCGATTATTTAAAAAATAACTCTCTTTTGTTAATAGTAACTATAAAAAAACGGTTAAATGTGAAGTTTGAAAGAATATTATAATTGGAAACTGGAGAATAAAAGAAAAATGCTTATTCAGGTTGAAAATGAATTTCTGGGAATAACAGTCAGAATGTATACCTATAATATATCGCTAGCTGCGGCCATTGCTGGAGGGTAATCAGCAAAAAATATTCGTATAGTTTATTTGTTATAAATTTTAATTTGTTTTTCTTCAAATGATTGGGGGGGGAAGGGAAAGCAAAACGATATTTTCGTCCCATTAACATTTTGTAGTCAGAGGGGGGAGGCAATCGCTCATCTCGCTCTCCCGAAATCTATACCAAGGGAAACTATATTCATTTTTGGAATCAAAACCTTGAAAATATTTTATATACAATCCTATGTAAAATATATATATATATATATATTAAAATGTTCATTACTTCATGGAAAACAAAAATAAAATTTTCATCAAACCATGGAAAAAAATGGTTAAAAAAATCGAAGATCCACTGACTGATCTACTCAAGGTAGTTGAATAATTTATATTAAAATATCTCTTATTTCTATTCCAAAAATTATTTTAACTTTTACTGTAAGAAAAACACAAACGCCTTGCTAGAGAATGAGAATTTTAAATGTTTAAAATTAAAAGGAAAGATTTTTCGTTTGAATCTGCAACATTTTTTAATAATTGTTTTCATTGAATATTATGATCCATTAGATTCCGCCAGCTTCCACAAACATTGACTTTGCATTAAGCGTTTGTTTTCTTTTTGCCGAGGCCCGGCTTTTGCTGATTACCCTCCGGCAATGGCCGCAGCCAAGCGTAATAAAGATAAAACAGAAGAGAGAGGATCGAAGGAGCTGATCCCCTTAGGAAGAGAGGAGGAGAGGAGGAAGAGGAGGAAAGGGGACTTTAGACAAACTGGAATTAGCATATATGAGAAGGGAAGCTGTCTGCAGCCTGGGAAAATAAAACAGTAATTGAAGGAAATGAGACCGTCTCTCGAGCATGGAAATGTGGGGAAGTTCTCTTAGGGTGGGAACTTGAGGCCGATGAGTTTTCTCTAATCGTAGTATGGTCCTTCATCTCTATGTAGTTGTGTATAGAGTATGGGAGAGTTGTAGAATAAAGACAATCTATACAATGTTACAAAGGAAGGAGGTGGTCCGTGTTGGCGGTCATAAATAGGCTAAATAGGGGCAAAACTAATTTAGTAAATGCCAACGTTTCGACCCGAATTTGCAGGTCTTCTTCAGGGCTAGAACTAATGTTGCCAAGGCCGCCTAATTATTGCAAGACCAAGACCAGGACTGGTAAAAAAAATCGACTTTTAAATAAAAGTTAAGAGAAAATAGTTACTAATACGTGACAATCTTATTTACTATATGCTAATAATTGGTATAACCAATATAGTTTTGTATTTAACTCCTCTAACTTTTCATTAGGGCTTAGTTTGGTTTCTCCTATCCAAACAATTACAGTAATATCTCTATACTAATAAGCTAATAAGTAACTGCAAGACTGTTGCGAGTGTCTTGCGCAAGACCAAGACCATGACCAAGATTGAGTTTGCAAGACCAAGACACTAGCTAGAACGGACGATTTTTTGGTTTCCTTTTTTCCTTTCTTTCTCCACATTCCTTTATGCCTATTATTTCATATTATATACTTTTTCCTTTTCTTTCAATCTCTCCTGTAAATCTGTAGAAGTATATTCACATTTGCATATATTATATATTTATTACACAACAATTGTTACCATCTATTTACTTCGGTTTAGGATCTTTTTACTTAGCTTACATTGTTTATATTTTAATGTACTTATTGTTTATAATTGTAATAAGATTATTCACATGGTTTATAATTTGTTGTCTAAATATTATGTAACTTTCATCATTCTCTATCTTTTTGTATCTTGTCCGTTCTAGCCCTGAAGAAGACCTGCAAAGTCAGGTCAAAATGTTGGCTTTTAATAAAATAGTTTTGCCACTATTTAGCCTATTTATGACCCCGGACCATCTCCTTCCTTTATAATGCAACGGTCAACTATTAAATATTCAATATACAATGTTACCATTCATTTTAGTAAAAATGAACAACACAAATCAAACTGATATTGAGAACGAAGTTGTAAAAATTATAGTCTCCACCCACTTTCAAAGAATACCAGTAATTTGAACTCATATAACAAAAACAAATGTGTTTCCTAAATAGAAAAGTTAAAATAAGATAAAGTAATTTAAAAAAAAACAACTAATGTTGGTGCTTTAGACCACACGATTGAAGTGAAAACATTAATGCAAAATTAATAATATTTGATATAAATTATAAACAGTATCTCATTATGAAGAGGATGAAATTCTTAACATTTCGCTAATTTTCAGTATGCAATTCTGATTTTTAGTTTCTGAGATATTTTGATCTATATATCCAATAAAATTCGTTCTAATATGCCTTTCAACCCTATTTTTTCTTTTTCCGGCTCTCTAACACGGCGTTGCGTTAAGATAAAAATCTGGATAATAACTCATTACAAAGAAGATGAAAGGTTTAACAATTTCCTCGTTCACAGTATACAGGTCCGATTTTTAATATCTGAAATATTTTAATTAAAATCTTCAATAGAACAATGTTTTCATCTTATCGTAACCTACACATTTTTCATCTACATATATTTTCTGAAATGGAGCGTTTACTCATTAATTGATTAATTTAATTAGTTACTAAAAACTCATAAGAACACAATTGCTTTCCACTTAAATTGTAAAATAATTTGATCACAAAATTGAAAAAAAAAAAAGACGACTTGTAAAAATATTGATCCGTTTAACCTATAGAATCTCGTTATTTTGAAATGTTCGGGTTTACGTCAGAGTAAACAACCCAATATTTTTGTAGGCCACATTTTGTCTCTATTTATTGATTAAATTATCTTTTGATTCAAGTGAAAAGCAAATGAGTGTTCGTGGGTTTTTAGTACGTAATTAGACAATGTTTACAGATCACCATTTTGAAACCGCTATTTTGATTCCAAAAATTTCGATGAATAAAAAAGTTATAGAGTATGTCTTCCGTGCTGGCGGCTCTCACGATTATTTATTGAATTCATTAATTAAATTTATTAATAATGCTTTATTAACGGTTTATTAATAAAATGTATTAGTAGTATTTATTTTCAGGAAAAGGTATATAGAAGTGAAGCATTAATATTGTCATTTAAGAGCTCTTTATTTGGGGATAACACGTGTTCTGCCTCCTAACGAAGCTTATTGATTAGTCACCTTCAGCCTTGCTGTGCATTTTATTAAATAAATAAAGTCTTTACTGGATATAAAGTTACACATAACAGAAATATATAATTTATTAAAATTAAATTACTTATAGTATCTCAATTTGAATATAACTTGCTGATGTAAATTATAATATATTTTTGATTATTCATAAATTTATTTATTTTTACTAAGGGTTTTCTTATTTATCTTGGTTATAATATAGATTTTTATAATAGTACTTCAGAAAGGAATACTTTTTAATAAATAATTTCAAAATTTATTTGTGTTCAAAGTTCAATTAGATGTAATTTCATTGCTAACGGTAAATTTAATTTTAGTAATTTTTTAATATTTTTTTTTTATAAAAGTTAAAACATTTTTTAGCCGGGACCATATTCATATATTTATTTTAGGAGGGTTACTTAATTGCTGAAAAGAATTTTTTATATTATTTTAATTTTTTGTGTGGTCTAGAAAGTGTTTCTGTTGAAGACACATAGTAAGGTGAAAACGGAATATATCCAGAAATTAAATTGATTATTAAGAATCCTTTTCTTCGGTTCCCAGTCCTAGAATAGTTAAAAAATCAATTCAATGTGATCAATCAAAATGTGAAACAAATTTTCCAAAATAAAAATTCATTGGAATAGAAAAATACAAATAGAAAAAGGGGAGAGGTAAAAATTACGCATTGCAGCCTACCGAATATTATTCGATTCAAGGATAAACTTCCTGTGCATTTTATTGATAGTAAATTTAGTTCATACAGGAAATAAATACACCATTATTAATCAATTATTTGTATTATGAAGATCTGAGGGATAAATTATTGTGTTTATAATATAACGAGAAAAACGGATTGTCGATTCTTTTATAATAAGCATCATCAAACTATTGCTTTAATTATATATTTTTCTGATCTTGATATCTTTGCAAAACATTTATTGAAATTTCATCTGCAATCTAGTTCAATGGTGGCAAATTTTTAAAAACAAATTTGTCTTAGAATAGGAAGCTGGTTCGGTCTGAGACAGGCTTATTAAAACAAATGGTTTTGATTGAATCGGCTGAGGTATACGAATTAGAGGTTTTGAAAAATATATATATATGTAAATATTAGGTTTTTTAACGTTTGCAAATTCAATATTTGATGGTATTTATGAGAGTTTGATTTGAAGTTTTGTTAGTAAATTTTAAGAAATCAACTGAGGTAATTAAAAGATGAAAGTCTTAGCATGAAAACATTTATTATAAACATTTATCACTTGACTTTCGGATCCAAATATAACTCATTTTCGATTAGTTACTTATATGTATTGAAACCCAGTTTTTACTTACAATTTAATTATAATATCTTTTTTTTTTTAATTTGCAAGATAATACAATATATTTTTAATTTTAACAATATTATTATTAAATCGAACTGTAGGGCTCTACTAAACCATCAAATTCGTCTCTTACTCAATCATTACACTCCAAAATCCTTAATAAAATCCTCAATGAACCTTAATTTGTCACAAATAAAATCATCCATAACGACCTTAACGTACCATATGTTTCCGATTTAGCTCAATCCAGATACATATCCTTCCATAATAAACTTCTGATCCACCCGAACCCTCTTTTTTCCAATCTTGGTTCCTTTTCTATTCCTGATAGTCCTCCAAGGCGTCTGAAAAGAAGGTGGCCTCGGGACCTACCAATGTCACATATATCTGTTGTATTTTTCATGTAATACAGTTGTAAATTTCATTAAAATATAAAAATTACTATTAAATAAAAAATTTAAAATATATGTTTAATTTGTTATAATTTTTTTTTCTATTAATAAATAATTTTATGAATAATGAGGGATTTTTTTATGTAGGAATTTGAATGAAATCTTAATATACTTTATACTATATAAGACATTTAATGTTTTTTTCATATTTATAACCGAATTTGTGATGTTTGGCAATTTTTTTCTAAAAAACGGAGAATTCACCTCACGATGCTGCCAAATCTCAATCTCAAAGTTTAATGTAGTAATAATAAAACGGAATTTTAAGTTATAGATGAGTTTAATATAAATCACTGAAAACTTATCCGGTAATGCTTATCCTAATACATAAATGTATACTTTATCTATATATTTGTAATTGAATATATGTATCAATATCATGGCTACGATTAAGCAACATAACATTTTCCTAGTTGTTAATGAAGCGATTCAGGCAGTCGTTATAGCATTAATTAATGTCTGTTTGTAAATTGTATTGAATCAGCTGCACAATATTGCCTTTCTAACAATTCTAATTACTGTGGTATTCCAATTATTAATGTCAATATGAAGTCATAGTATTATTGGCGTAATTTAAGGAGTATTATTACTTCTAATTATATTTATTAATAATATTTTCGTTTGAAATATATAAATAAATGTAAGACTTTTTTAATTAATAGAATGTTGGAAGAGAATAGATGCTTGAAACGTATAGGCTGACTTTTTAGGATCATTTTGGCTGAACTAGGCACTCAAAAAGTGTTTAAGTCCTTCAAGAAATAGTTTCGATGGTTTTGAACGTTGTGATGGTCTAAAAAAATAATAATAATAACATACGTTTTTAAAGAAAATTGGTTTCGAAAAGTATTGCCTCCTTTCTACTACTCTTCTGGAATTCGAATGTTTAAAATCCACCACCAGTACAAAGAGGTAATGTTCCATGTTTTCATCAATAGGCCTTTAAACGTTAGAACTTCTCTTATTTTTTTTTTTGATTCTATTAATTAATTTCACACTAACCTATCATTATATTAACTCTATGGGTTCGACAATATTTAAAACATACCAACACCAAACACAGATCAATTTTCCTGTAGACTAATTTGTGAAGTCGATTTACAGTTCTAAGGTATATACTCTAATCATTTTTCAACGAAATAAAAGCTAAAATTTTGTACTGTGCTCTCTCTTCAAATAAGTAGTGGAGTAGCTCAGTGAGTATGGGAATTTGCTCTTATGCTTTAGATTAGATCCGAAGTATGAGTCCGGCTTTGACGGGTTATTATTTATTTTATTACATCAGCCTTTAATCTATTTTAATTTTTGATACCCTCTTGGGACACTTCCAGCCTCTATAATATGGTTTATCTTTATTAAATAATTTAATAATAGAGTTTAATTTAATTTAATTAAATTTAATAATGGAGTTTGAGCGTGATAACGTCCCAATCACCTCCTTGCACAATCGTTAGATAAGGAGTAGTACCAAACGACTCAATATTTTGAAGGCCACCTTTTTTCTCGACTTACGATCCAAGTAAAAAGCAAATGTGTATTTACGATTTTTCAGTAACTAATTAAATATTCAAAGTTTAACCCCCCCCCCCTCCCCACCAGATTGAAAACATCCCAATCCCAAGAGTTTTCGTAAATAAAACAGTTGTAGGTTACGCTGAGATGAAACTATTTACCAAGTTTCAGGCGGATGTTAATAATTCGTTAAAAATAGGTCTGTAATACGGACAAATACTACTCGTTATCCAACGATTGTGGAAAGAGGTGATTGGGCCGCTATCACGTTCAAACTCCAGATTTTCTATTATTCAATTATTTATTAAAGAGAACCCATTTTATAGCGGCTGGGGGTGTCCCAAGAGGGTATCCCTAATTAAAACAGATTCACGGCTGATGTAATAAAATAAATAATAAACCTTCAATGCCGGACTCAGTATTTCGATGAGATGCTGATCATCAAATCCCTTCTTGGACATTGTTTGCTATTGTCTAGATGAACAACCAAAAAAGGCGGAAACGCCGTACCTTACAACAATATTCCCTGTGATATTAGATATTATTAGTTTGAAAAGTAATAGTAATTAATACATAATTGATTAGTAATAAATATCATATATTTGTAATTAAATCCCAGCAGGCGATGTTTTATAGTTTTATCAATAGTAATCAGTAAATCACCACTTAAATTAAAAAATACAAATCGATTTTTCAATGGGTGGATTTTTGTTTTTACCTGACTATAAAATTTGTTGGATTCTTTAATTTATTTAATATCGTTTGGATTTAGGTATATTTGTATTTCGCTGTAAAATATTGCTGGTGGAATAAATAAATAAATAATCTTGTTACTTCAACCTTAAAAAAATAATTTACTATTACATTGTTTTTAGTTTTAAACAATATTTGTTATAATTTTGTCAGACTTGAAAGAAACATAGGAAATAAAACGTATCGAAGTGACTGTTATCATTAAAGCAATGCTCTGATATGATAACATAACCTACAACCGCCGAATCGCCAACAGTTCCACTGCTTCAGGAGCGGTCAGTTAGGAACAGCTTAGATATGACGTCATACCTAGACTGCCGAGCAGCGCCAGCGAAATAGGTTCCTTTCTATTCCACTAAAGCAGTGGTCAACCGCAAGCAGTCGCGGTCGTGGACCGCGCCAGCGAAATAGTACCTTTACTTTTATTAATTTATTTCAAACTAACTTATAGTTTGAATACTACAGATTTTTTCAGGCTTATCTCATCAACTAAGAAAAAGATATTGAAAATCATCTCTCTTTTAGTACCAGCATTTAGTATTTAGAATATTCTTCATCTCGAAGGACTCCTTTTGTAACTTCCTTCAAAGACTCCTCCTGTTTCAGATGTACCAGAATGGAGGAAGATCCGCTCTCGAGACTCTCGGACATCGGCTCCTGCTCCTCCTGGTCGGACGACAGCCGGCCTGGTTCCCCGGTCGTCGACTGGGAGCAGCGATGCCTGTCCCTTCAGCTCGAGCTTCAGGACTACAAGCTTCATGCCACAGAGCTCAAGACTCTTCTGAAAGAAAAGGTGAGTAAATATTTCATATCTAATTTTATATATTAACTAGCTTTACCTGGCCACGCGCTGCTGTGTCATAATTTCCAAAGTGTGCATTTTTACTAGTTGTATTGTTTATACAGTTGTAAATTTCATTAAATAAATAAAATAAAATAAATTATCTGGTCAAAAGCGGAGTTCGCCTTTTGCTGAACCCCTGAGCGAAACCTGTCCATTCATTTATACATAACTAGCTTTACCCGGCCACGCGCTGCTGTGGCTTAGCCTGGCAAAATGAAAAAGAAAGAAAATAGAAAGCACTTATGAGTAGATTAATAGGAAAGGACATCAAATTTGTCTGTAAAATGGCTTCAATTGAAACTGATGCTAATTCTTTTGTTTTTTTTCATGATTCAAATTGAACATTCATAATCATCTGAGTAAATACGCCGTCATTCATAATCAGCAGAAACAGTCTGAGTTGAACTTATAAAACTAAATAAAAAAATTAATTAAAAGAACGTATGATAGTATTGACCTACATAAAGAGAATTATATAAATTCTTCAAATGATAATTTCAATTACTGTAGGAATTATAATATTTTCGATTAATCAATAAAAAAAATAAAAAAAATGCTTGCCGACGTTCGGTAGTGAGGAAGCAAAAGGAAAAGGCTTCTTCTGAAGAGAAAGCAGTAAATGTTTAAAACTCAATAACTCTGCAACGAAACGTCCGATTTCGATGATTTTTTTTTTATTTTGTCAGCAATACAGAAATCTTTCATATAAATATGGGTAATCATGGTATTATCAGTCAAAAATTGTGTACTTTTTTGTTATCGTCAAATAAAATATTTAATTCATCGTAACATTTTTCAGCTTGTTTTCGGGAAAGTATGTTATACACATAAATTAAAAGGGTTTCAAGGGGAAGACTTTAGCCAAGTTTCGTTAAAATCGGTAAAGCCGTTTTGGCGCTACAGTTTATAGCGACACATTTTTTGCGGCTATGAACAGAAAAACGTTTACATTTTTATTTTGTTTACATATATAAAATTATCGTAAGACAGAAGTACTATGCCAGAAACCTTCCCAGGAGTGTACGGAACAACTTCCCAAAGTTTCATGTCGATTGGTTGAATGGTTTAGTAATGCACTAAGGACAAACAGACGGACAGACAGACATACATTCATTTTAATATATAGAGAAGATAATAATAAATCTTCATTTGTTTTAAGGAAAGAACTCTATACAAATACAAATAGAGTGTTCCACAAATTAACAGACATGATTATCCTTATGGAAATACAAATTCCTTTTTATACTACTTAACAGATATTACAACACTCTTAAGCATAAATTAAAATCATATTCGGTAAAGACCACACAGTTGAGATAGTTCCAATTATCAAATTAATATAAACTCTAAAATTGTCAACAATATACATAAATAAATACACATAAAACAATAAAACCAATGAATACACATTTTTTTTTAAATATTAATATTAAATTATGTTTTAAAATTTAGTCAAAGGATTATCCTATACCTAAGAGAAGAAACAAGAAAAATTACATGCCGATGTGCAATATATAATTTTTGCTATAATATGCAGATAACATTGTTCCAGATTACCCTAACAATGCTCTTTAATTTGATATAATTCAGATAAAAAAATATGATTTTCTTATATCTTCTGCTTTTGTTGACTTAAATATTTCTATCCCATACCCTGGTAAATTCTTAACCTTAAACTACTATAAATTGGGCATTTAAATAATATATGATGAAGTGTTTCCTTTTCTTTAGTGGTGCACATTTTGCACTAAAGTTGTTGAGTAATTTTCACAATTTTATTATTAACAGAAATCTTGATCGTATATTTACCCGATCTGCATTAATAGTTTCGTATATTTGAAATTAGTCGGTATCAACAAATACTGGATGATCTGATCATTATTAAGAAAAAGATTTAAATGTTCACTATAAGATGTGCTATGCAATGTTATCCTGTCTCCGTCCTGCAAATGTTGTTTATATTTATTTTAATACGATATCCATAAAGAACTTAATGTTCCATATGTTTCCGATTTGGCCCTACCCAGATACATATCCTTCTATAATAGACTTCATAACCATCCGAATCCTCATGTTTCTAACCTTTGCTTCCTCATAGATTATTGATAACCCTCCGAGGCGTCTGAAAATCAGATGGCCTCTTTATCTCCTTATATGTAGACATATTATTAGAGTGCTACCAATGGGTAGTTTCTCAACAAGCGTTTTCATTTGATTATATTCCTGTGTACAAATTTACTTTATGTATTTATACTATTGCTGTTGTAAACATCATAAATAAATTTAAAAAAATAATTTTCTAAAGAATTTAATTTTCGCCATCAACTAAACTTATATTGACTTAGTTAAGACTATTAAAGTTTTATTTGTGACAAGTACGTGATTTTTTATTTGAGAATTATGCGTAATGAATTATTTCCTCCTATATCGGCTATCTACCACACTGTGCCTATGAACCAATCTATCAGTTTCCTTCCTACCAGCAATAGATTATGAATACTTATAGTCATCAGGCATATGAGGACATGTTAATTTTATTTTTCGTGGATGTTTGGTTCTCCAGCATCTATAGTAGAATTATACAAAGCATCACCGAAATGTCCAAATGGAAATGATGAGAAATTATTTTTTAAAAATTTATTTAGAAATATAATAATCTATCAAGTGGATAATAATTATAGTGACATATGAACACATTCACACCATATATACAGAAAATATAAAATTAACAAAAGTATAATAATAACTAAATAATAATCATAAATATGTCCAATAACCTAAAGATAAGTAAAAGGAAATTCTTTAAATTTTTTATATATATATTTTTATTTTATTTATTTATTTTTTTAATCTTTTTATTGAGAAATAATACATTTTGCCACATTTAAAGGCACTGAGTACTAAAGCTGAGTGAGGCCCATTCATACTATATATACAATGCAATAAAAAAATAAAATAAAAATAAAAATAAGTAAAGAAAAAATAAAAATATACATCTATATAACAAAGGTAAAAACTATAAAACTAAAGAAATGTAACTTGAAATCATATTAAAAAAATAAAAAATAATAATAAAAAAAAATAAAAATAAAATACAGAAATTGGTAGCAAATTAAATAAGTCATAAGTAAAACAAATAAATATATAATAAAGAAAAACATTCATACTTAATTTACATTATTTTTAATCAGCCAAGGGAGCTCCGAGTCCAGCCCTTTCCTCCACGTGTGAAGGACAAAGCGAGACCCTAAGAGATCCCAGCGCCTCTCTCTCAGCCGCGTCACCGGCAGGAGTCCAGTGGAAACTGAGAGAGGGCACTAAAGCAACAGAGGCTCATGACGTGAGTGGAGAGGCTGGCCATTGCCAGAACTCCAGTGACAGTCTTTACAAAAGGTCTCGAGGCCTCTGCCGTTTCAACCTTCGAGGAGGGTTGTAGGGGTGATTGGAGCTGGATAAGGATTGTGCTAAGGAGTTAGGATGGTGGATTAGGTTCAGATGAAAATTTGAGAATCGAGATGGAATAACGTCAAGGACATAAGGGATGTAAAGGTCATGATGTAGGGTTTTGTTTGTAACATAATAAGGAGCATTGACTATTATACGGAGGACTTTAGACTGAAAGGATTGGATGCGTTTAATGTTCGAAAATTTAGTTGTCCCCCACAGTTCAAGTCCGTAGGTCCAGATGGGTTTGAGTATTGTCTTGTATATTAATAGTTTGTTTTATATTGAGAGATTGGATTTTCTATTAAGTAGTCTGTATAGCTGGCCGAATCGTCGGTTAAGTTCTTGTCTTTTAAGTCTGGTATGTGGGTTCCAAGTTAGTCTTTTATTATATATATTAGATCTATGTACACCGAATACGGAGAAATATGAAAGCTATTTGGTTTTTGAAAACATGGTTTAAAACACAGTTTATTACTAAATATTTCCTAGGTTTAATTTTTTTTTAAAATAAGGATAGCACTATGAAGAGTTCGCAATATTTTATTTTTAATATTAATATACATATTTAAAGTATATTGTAGAATATTGTTGTTAAACATTAAAAGATGTTAAACGGATTAAAGTTGAGCTGGATTAAAGTTTGTTAGGAAGGAAAATATTCAGAAAGTGGAGTTGCTTTCGGTACACTACAATATTTCTCCTCTGAGTAAAAGTCGTTTCAACTTGAAGCTCATTTAACAGTACATAAAGAACTCGTGTCATTTTTTAACTATTCAGAAAGTTTATTTAAAACTTTTTTAACTGCCTGTAATTTCGGAGGAAGAGTTTTAAATATTCACGGGAAGTGGTGTTAATTTTTTGTTCGCGCTCCATCAAAGGCGTCCATTGGGGCAGTAATGGAAGAACATTCGTTGCAACTATTGACTTTCTGAACTGGTTTCGAATCGGTTCGCACGGATGGTCCCACCCGCTAAAATATTCAGCGAGCGTTTTAGCCTTTTTTTTTTTTTTTTTTTTTTTATGGAAACTTTTATTCTAGCTTCCCTTAATTCCTCCTACCTCATAGCCCATGTATGTATTAAAAGGTTTCGGGGTTGATATTGCCGGGAGGAAATTTATAAAAAATTCAACGTCCTCGAGAGCAGCGGCAATGAGAAGTGGTCTTAATGAGGTGGGCCAAGTGCTATTTTAGGCAACTGATGAAGTCCCATTAGTGTGCGAGGGAGGGGAGGGGGTAATTAGCAGGCTCTTCATTAACATTGTTAATGAATAGTAAATCTCAGCTGATCATACTTTGCTATATTTTCTTTTTAAAGTACATAGAATGAGATGGAAATGAGACCATTATTTATTTATCGCATTAATTTTTGAATTACTTAATTCTCGTATCTACGATGAAAGTTACCTCTACAGTTGCAGTCTTAGCAGCAACTATCGTAACTATATTATCGATATTATACATTTCTAGTCATCATCAAACGATAGTGCTATTCTATACTGGTAACTTCACTAGGGATATTACAATATTTTCCGGCTCTTAATGCCACTGACCGCATCTATTGTTTGTTTTTTTATTTTTATTTTTTATTGGTATATAATTAAATCTGTACCTCTAGCATTTGACAATGATGAGTCTACATATTAATCATTATTTAAAGACACTGATATTTTATATTGTCAGCTTTGTCTTTTCTTTGTTAGCAGAAACACACCTCATTTTAAAGAAGAACTCAATGTATTTTTTATTATTTTATTTTTCAAAAGAGTATAATTATAATTTTTCCTACTGTACATAGTCTTAAGTGTTTTATCATAGTTTTAAGTGTTTTGTATATAGATTTTTTTTTTTTTTTGTATATAGCTTGTTTAACTAATATTTTCTTTACTTTCTCTTTTTTATTATTGTTTTATTTTGGCCAGATGTAATATTTTAATTATGTTCTACTTTGTTATTTTAAAGGAACTTTGTCCCAGAATAAAGTTATTTTCTATTTCTAACTACTGTCATTGTGTAAACTGTAGATAATATGTCAAATTAAGTGTTGGATTGAACTCTCATGCGTTACCTAATAAAGATGATTGTGCGGAAAAACCTTATTCTCTATATAAATAGGTATAATAATATTAAAGTGTATAAAATATATAATAGAATGAGGTTTATAACAAAAAATAGAATATATTTATTCGATTGATTCTGAATTTACAACGAAATTTAACTTTGGACCGATTCTTAAACCTTTGTGGTATTAGTTACTAGTCCCTTCTGTTAAATACTATATTTCTACTATATTCTGTTAAATACTTTCTAATAAAAGACTTTTTTTTATAGTTATATCATATAAATGAAAAATTAGTTGAAACATTTTTTTTTTTTTTTTATATCTTTTTATTGAGAAATAATACATTTTGCACATTTAAGGGCACTGAGTACTAAAGCTGAGTGAGGCCCATTCATACTATATATACAATGCAATAATAAAAAAATGAATAAATAAAAAATAAAACAAAGGTAATAACTATAAAATATATAACAAAGGTAAAAACTATAAAACAAAAGAAATGTAACTTGAAATCAAATTTTAAAAAAGTAAATAAATAAATAATAAAAAAAATACAGAAATTGGTAGCTAATTAAATAAGCCATAAGTAAAACAAATAAATATATAAAAAAGAAAAACATTCATACTTAATTTACATTATTTACAATCAGCCAAGGGAGCTCCGAGTCCAGTCCTTTCCCCCACGTGTAAAGGACAAAGCGAGACTCTAAGAGATCCCAGCGCTTCTCTCTCAGCCGCGTCACCGGCAGGAGTCCAGTGGAAACTGAGAGAAGGCACTAATGTTTTTATAATTATCTATTCTTTTTTACATCATTCACTAACTGCAATTTTTTTTTTTATATAGAATAAAATTAGGTTTGATGCAAAAAGGAAATTACTTTAAAACTCTATTTTTATATTTTTTTAGGGCAAAGTTAATGACTTGTGTTTTCTCAAAACATGTGCAATGAATATCAGTTCTCATTTGTTAAACGCTGTCTATTTCCTGTTCACAATTCTTAAATAAGCACATATTGAAAATTAAGCAGCCACCACCAAATTGTCAGCACTGCAAAATCTCACAGTCAATCATATTTTCCAAGAATGCACTTATTATACTTCAAGTCTAAATAGATTATCTCTAAAACCGGATATATCTTTTTAATTTATTACTCTATCTATTATTAATTATTAATTTTCCTCTAAAAAGTTTACAAATATAACCGACTCACTGGCTTTGATGACCATAGGGTTTTACGCCTTAAAGCTTAAATAAACTAACAAACATATCCAAAATCGCGAACGGTAAATGCAGTCAACAATATAAATATTTAGAATTTATCTGGTGGCTTTGATGTCGTATACATCTCATAAGATTACAGGAACCATCAGAAGACGATCCCATATTCCATAATTTATTTATAAAACTTTATTCTATACTTTATTGGAAGGATTGTATTCCATTTGATGTTTAAAAATATCCACAATATTTTCCCAACCTTTGAAACGGATATTTCTTTTTCGTTCGGTTCTAAAAGGGGAGCCTTGTGATGAAACGTTTCTTTGCCTTCATGAAAATCCTTTTAAGAGTTGAAGAGAGGGAAACGTTAAATCTGATAGGGGGTAGTTTAAGGAGGCCATGCAGGAAACAGGGAGGAGTGGTGGGGGTAATTTAATTTACTTCAACTGTTTTTTCGCTTTGAACCTTTGATACGAGTTAAAAAAGATTCCCTTTTGTAAAGTTAAACTGTCAGTTTGGGGGAGTTTAGTTAGGGAGTTACAATAGGGGAAAATACGTCCCATCTTCCTGTCAACTTCAGGTACGACAGAGGTTTATGAACTCAGCATAGGTGACGATTTTATAAACAAAAATAATTTAATTTTAAAAAAACAAACGTGCAATTGATATCCATCACTAAGATCATATTTCCTTTTTATTTTTTTATATAATTTAGCTATTTATTCAAGATATTTACAACAGTATAATGATGTAAATACATCAAGTAAATGTGTACACACAAATATAATCACATGAAAACGCCTGAAAAACTACCCAATGGTAACACTCTAATAATATGTCTATATAAGGAGATCACGAGGCCATCGTTTTTTCAGACGCTTCGAAAGTTTATTAGGAATTGAAGAGGAAGCAAGGTTAGATATGAGAGGATTTGAATGGTTATGAAGTTTATTATGGAAGGATAGGTATCTGGTATGGACCTAATCATAAACATATAAAACATAAAGGTCTTTATGGATTATTTTATTTGTGACAAATTAAAGAGCACTAAGGATTTTACTAAGGATTTTGGATTGTACGGATTGGATACCAGACGAATTTGTTGGTTTAGTGAAGACCCATAGCTCAACTCATTATATTATACTTCTGAAGTAACATTACCTTCATAGTTACAAACAAAATAAATAAAAGGAGATTCCAATTATTGGACTAAACTATTTTTTTTTAATCATAGGTAATATGCTATAAAAACATAGCATTACATCAGTAACATATTCAAAATTTAAAAACCAAACAAAAGATATAACATTTGGAATAGTACATATTAAAAAAAAACAGGAGACCATATGTTTGCTCCTAATTGTCCGATTTTAACTATTTTTTTTTTGGTTTTTAGGAAACTTCGTAAACTTAAAAAAACAGGTTTTTTGGCCGCCATTTTAAAAGTAAAAGGCGGATGGTAATGTCGATGAAGGAGGATCATCCTCGGGTGATCTCTGATATTATATCCAAATTTGAAAAAAAATCGGTCCAGTAGTTTCGGAGAAAATGCGCGGACCGCGGACGGCGGACATTTTTCGAATTCTACGCATCCTGAAACGTGAAACCTCAAATTTTGAGAGGGGGTTAAGTTTTTGAATTTTTTGGTCGATCACAATGGTTGATTATTGAAAATAATAAACCAAAAATATAAAAAAATCGTGATATCTCTACTAATAGTGCTTTGATTTCGATGAAATTTCCTTCATTTTGTAGGAAATTTAAATACCTTTGAAACATCTTATCTCATTATTGACGAAAAAGTGTAAACTTTTTGAGTTATTCGGAATTTAATTTTACCATCCCTCGTAACTTTTTTTCCAGCTTCTTTTCGTTGAAGTATGTTATATAGATAAATTTAAAGGGCGTCAAGAAAATGACTTTAGCGAAGTTTCATTGAAATCGGTACATTCGTTTAGGAGCTACAGTCTATAGCAACGCAGGTTTTTCGGCCGCCATTTTGAAAGTAAAAGGCGGATGGTAATGTCGATGAAGGAGGATCATCCTCGGGTGACCTCTGATTTTATATCCAAATTTTTAAAAAATCGGTCCAGTAGTTTCGGAGAAAATGCGCGGACGGCGGACGGACAAAAAATTTTTATTCGTTTTTCGAATTCTACGCATCCTGAAACGTGAAATCTCAAATTTTGAGAGGGGGTTAAGTTTTTGAATTTTTTGGTCGATCACAATGGTTGATTATTGAAAATAATAAACCAACAGGTAAAGGGAATCGAATTTTCAATGGAACATGTTTACATAATTCAAAGCACCATATCACTGTAAGAAATCGCCTCAATTCAATGATTTTTTTTTTGTATGACATATCATATTAAAAAAAATACATAAAACAGAATGAACCAATTGAAGAATGTATAATTTTTTAGTTATTTATGAATGAAATATTTTTTTGATCAACACTTTTTTTCTAGCCCTTTTTAGAAGACGTATGTTATATAGGTCCATATACATACATCACAGTCACACAGTGGGGTATAGATCGCCGATCTAGGAGGACAAATACAACTTTCAAAATATGATAAATTTAATATAGCATCCTTTTTATAGATAGTTGGTTACCTAAAACGCGGCCTATTAAAATTTCCAAGTTCGTTTAAACTCTCACAGTTAGAGTACGGAAGAGGGGGGTTTGGGCGATGAAACCATCAGTTGACAAATAATTCCAGCATTAGTTTATTTAAAGTCTAAATCAATACATGTGTGCTTTATTGCTTAAGACTAACATTCAGTTCATTATCATTCTGTTTAACTGGATTGAGGGATGAATGAATCATAAAATCCTATAATATGTATTATTATCTTTAAATATGAATGACAAATTAAATAAATGCAACATTAAGGTATCAGTAAAATCGTTACATACCTACTATTACGTCCTAGCCTAGTCAGCTAGTCGAATTTTCTTAATCAGTTTTAGTTTACTCATTTTGTTCATTCATCTAGTTTATTCTGTGGCTCATTCTTGTTAAATAATAAAATAAATCAAATGTTTCTAATATATATTATATAGCGATACTTCTGTATATGCGATATTCTTTGTTGTTCTATTCTTTGTATAGATATAGAGATTGTCTGGTTTTCCAACTTCCAACTCTGATTGTCTATGTAATAAGCAATTGGTTTCTACATCTTCCAAGAAAAATTACTAAATGTTTAAAGCAATATATCTCCGCACCAAATCGTCCAATTTTAATTTGAAGAGATAAAGGAAGCTTTCAAATAATGATGAGTATAACAAAATTTGTGTACTTTTTCAGTTATTCGCAAATATAGTTTTTGAACACATCGTAACTTTTTTACTTTTCTACCTATACTAGGTAAGGAAATTATTGCAATCGGATCAAATTTCCGACATGCGGTTTTCGACGGATCTATACGTTTCACAGCCCTCTGAGTCCGAACAGCACATTTTTAGCCATTGGTCTGTCTGTGCCAAGATTTTCTCGGGAACTACTGAACCGATTTTGTTGCTTCTTTTTTTTATTTTGTAGGGTTTCGACTACTAATGGCTGAGACAGAAATTCATTGCTCCATGCGCAATAGCTTTTTCGTTAGACGTTTTTATATAGACTGTAGCGCAAAAACGGCTCTAACGATTTTGATGAAACTTTCCTATATTGTTCTAATCATTGTTCTTTCAATTTTCGTATATAGACTAAATTCTCCAAAAAATTCAGGAAAGTTATAAGGAAAAGAAAAATGTTATGGGGTCTAACTCCCTAAGTATATATTATACGTTAAATTTATAATAAAACTTTTGAAAGGTAATTAAATTACCAACAAAACAAAAAAAATCATCGGAATCGAACCAGTATTAGCGATGATACAGCTTATTCTATTTTTTACACATTTTTTAAACTTATTTTATTACTTTCCTACCTATACTAGGTAAGGAAAGTATTGCAATCGGGTCAAATTTCCGATATGCGGTTTTCGACGGATTTATACGTTTCACAGCCCCCTGACAATACTAAGCTATAGCAAAAAGTTTTTGATCAGCAATATTAGTGGGTATTGAATTTTTTACACTGATCTACCTTAAGCTGGTTTCATTGCCTTAATTTATTAAATAAATCGTACTCAAATCTTTTGTTTGTTTAATTTTCAGGAAAATAAATTTAGTTCAATTCTTTTTTGTTTCTTCATGAACATATGTAAAGATATAAAAACTTTTCTGAAATAGGTAGGAAAGTTGTGTGAGTGGACACACCAGATGTTTTCATACTCTTTTCGGGGAAGGATATTGTCATTTACATAAATAAAGAGGGCTTCAAGGAGAAGATTTTAGCCAAGTTTAATTAAAATCGTTACTGCCGTTTAGGCTATACAGTCTAAAGCGACACAGGTTTTTGGGCCGCCATTCCGAAACGAAAGATCGGAGAGTGATTAAATGTATATAAAAACACTCTTGAATCAGATGCAATCGGTAAAGAAGTTTCGGAGATAAGCGGTTTTGAATAACATTTACGTTTTTATTAATATAGATTTTAATTTTGTAATACCTCAAATTATTTGGATTAGGGGGGTGGGCGAAACGATATTCTCACCCCCTTAACATTTTCTTTGAGTGTGACGTTCGCCCCCCTCCCCTCTGAAGTCTGTGTCATCAGGAGGAATTTATGCTATAATATTACAGATTCTGTATATTTATATAGAACTCATTAGATTAAAAATAATCATATTTTCCATGTATATTGAAATAATTTATCCAGGCATTGAATATTATATAGTCCAAATATTATATATATTATATAGTACATGTATATTGATACGGTTTATTTTGTTATCATAACAACAAAACTGCACTTTGGTAGCTAAGGCAGGGTGGAAGTGAAACTGAGCCAAATGTTCTCGAGCTAGCGGCGGGGTTATTTATCGCAGCTCTCGTTTCAGTTACCTGGCTCACCTCTTTGTCTGCTATAATTTGTCAAAGTCCAGCTCACAAAGGATTAACCTACCTCCACTTTTTCCCCACTTCTACTCTCTCCCTCTCCCTAATTTATACTAAACCAATTAAAAGCCGCCCAACAAAATGGGCAACTGAAAATTAATTATTTCCCCAGCGGGCCGTCAGAGGAACGGTCCAAGGCATACCCGATTATAGCCGGTAATTGTATTGGTACACAATTGGGTATCGGATGTTTCCTTCATTAGAACCCAAACCCGAAAGCAAACTCAATCAAAACCCAAGCTAATAAAAATCTGAATTAGTTTCCATGGAAACAACATGCAATAAATGCATTTACATGCTTGTCGCTTGCCGATATTCTCTAAAAATTCTTTTATAAATTTCAGAAACACAAATATCTAATTGGCCGTTTTCCTATTATACTGTTATTATGATTTCCATCTGCTGTCGGAACAAGATAAATAAAAAAAGTTTATCTTAAATCTATTGTTACTGTTAGTTGAGTGTAAACTACACGGTCTTGCTAACATCATAATATTAGCTCTGTTGACTTTGCGACAGCTTTCAGAAATTCAGTTTTTATTCGATTGAAACTTAATTTAAGGAGAAGTTGGACGAGACACTTCGGGACAAAAATCAGATTTTCGTGAACTTTGGCACTCGCTATCACTCGTAAATGATGTCGGATTAACTTGATATTTTGTGCACTTATGTTTTCAAGACCAAGGAACACGAATACTACCCCAAAATTAAAGTATTACCTGGAAAAAAAAAATCCTGGTTTCCTTTTTCAAACCGGGGAATTTTTAAATGACAATAAATTGATTTCGAAAATGATAGGGACCTCGAAAAATTCCTAATTTTAGATACCTATTTATAACAACTATATGTGTCACTACATGTAACCGTTTTTTTTGTTTTTTTATTATAGAAACACAATAAATCACAAAATATAATTATGTGACATTAAAAAGGTTGAAAAATCCCAAAAGATGTGGAGATAACTTCCCATTGTCATGATCATGCACTGATCACATTTTTAGTCTCTCACAACTTATAAAAAAGAGGATGGCCCACGACCATGAACTCCATATGATATTTGTGGATTTACACAAGGCCTATGATTCAGTACCTCTAGCGAAATTGTGGAAAGCTTTGGAAGCCACATCTATTAAGAGATACCTCATCAGAGCAATTCAAGAGCTCTATAAAAATATAACGGGGGCTATAATAATTGGAGATAGAGTGTCTAGAAGCTTCTTCATTAACAAAGGATTGAAACAGGGCTGCTGCCTTTCACCCCTGATTTTCAACATTTATATAGAACAAGCCCTTAAAAACTGGAAAAGATCGTGCTGTGGAATGGGTGTTCAAATCGGGAATGATGTCATCTACAATTTGCAGTATGCCGATGACCAAGTCATAATCGCATCGGATCCGGATGATGTTAGCTATATGATGAGGAAGTTGCTGGACACGTATTCCAGATGGGGTTTGAAAATCAGTGAAAGTAAAACAGAGTATATGGTTTTTAACGCTTCAAATTTGCCCCTTGAAATTGATGACTGGACGCTAAATGTCAGCCAACAGTTCAAGTACCTCGGATACTGGTTATCTTCAAAGGGTGGTAGTGAGGTTGATATCGAACATAAAATAAATAATGGGAAAAGAATAATAAGTTCGATAAATTCAACCCTATGGAGGAAAGAACTAAGATTAGAAACTAAAAAAAAGATATACCATTCCTTTGTAGAAAGCGTAGCCACTTACGGATCAGAAGTCTGGACACTGACAAAAAAGATGGAAAATAAGTTGCTTTCCATGGAAATGGATTTCTGGAGAAGAAGCTGTGGCATATCTAGAATCGAGCGGATCCCAAACGCAGCAATTAGAGACAAGGTCGGATGTCAAAAGAACATCCTTCACCTGATCGGGACCAAACGGTTAAAGTGGTATGGCCACTTAATGCGGATGGATGAGAACCGCTGGCCAAAGAAAATTTATAACTATATGCCACCTGAAAGAAGGAAGCGTGGAAGGCCAAAGAAGAAATGGATAGAGGACGTGGAGGAAAGCATGGCAGCCAGAGGGCTTCGTGAGGGAGATTGGATGGACAGGGAGCAGTGGCTTTTGGGTGTTGGGGATATGACTCCTTGAGTTGTATAAAACCCAAATAAAAAAAAAAAAAAACACAATAAATCACAAAATATAATTATAATATATGTATATGTTACAACTTAAAAAGTTTATGGTGTCTTAATTGTAAATATTCATTTTTTAATAATTCTTATGAAATGATAAACATTTTATTACAAAAAAACTACCGATAATGATATTTTGAACACAATCGATACTTCTTCATTCTCAGATGACAAAAATATGTAATTTTTTTATTATAATTGGCAAATGGTTGACTGTCGTGAATAATGAAGAGAAGAATAGTTGGGGTGATCAGTCAAATAAGAAGACAAAAATAAATGATAATATTTATTTTAACATTTGCCGACGTTTCGACCTGAAGCTTCTTAATTTTACTATTTATTTCCATTTCTTATATAACTTCATATTTTTCTGTTTTACATTTTAATCTAAGATTCCTTCTTTAATACTTATCTCACCTTTTTTTGATTATGTTTACTTCATCATTCCACACTTTGTACCGCTTATTATCATTTATCTCTTAGTTCTTACTGTTGTCATTATTCTAACAACTGCATTTAAATTTATTTTTTTTTACCTACACTGCTTATGTTTCTCATACCTTGTTAACTGGTTCTTTTTCTTAGCCCTGATGATGGCCTGAACTTCAGATCGAAACGTCGGCAAATTTCAAAATAAATATTATAAATGATAATATTTATTTTGACATTTGACCGATCACCCCAACTATTCTTCTCTTCATAATTTTTTATTAATTTTAAAGATTAGATTAAAAATAACTGATGCAGATAAGTCATAAAGGTTCAACTCTCAGATTCAATTTACAGTTATGAAGTTATAACGACATTTTATTTTATATTATATTTTTATTTCTAACGGATTGTAATATTAGTGAAAAAAGTAAATAAAAGTTGTTTTTATCCTTGAGGCCGTCTTATACGTGTGTCCATTGACTCTATTTTATTTTATTTTAAATTTTAGTTGATTTAACGGTGTTGTGTTTATTTAGATTAGAGAAAAATTAAAGGATGGCTAGATCAGTTAAAAGAATAATATAAATGTATATTTCTTATCTAGGTAGATAAAATTAACATTATTTAACAATGAAAACGAAGATTTAATATTTAATGGAAAGTTTTTATTCTTGTTTTGGTTTCAGTTATTTTTCGAAACAAATAACAACACCTTTATTTTTTTAAATCAATTTCTAACAAATTCGTTTGGATTTTTTTTATTCGGATAAATTTTCAGGCATTTTGAATAAATATTTATTCATGAATTGAAAGTTCCGGCTATAAAATTAATCATTATTTTAGATACACAATTTTTCAGTTAACTATTGCTCAATTATGATTTTTAATTTATTGATCTTCTTAAATAAAAACATTAAACCTAACAATACTCCACTTATCCTTGTTCAATAAATCCGATACTTAGGACTCCACCTGGACAAACGTCTAACTTGGAATACTCATACCAAACTGAAACGACAAAAAAACCGCGCGACGTTTCTGATTACTTCAGCACTTTGTAGAAAATCCGAAATCCTTAATGCTTCTTACTTTGTTAACATTCCGATGTATCTGAAAAGAAGATGGCCTCTTGATCTCCTAATATAGACATCATATTTACTAGATTTATTTTTTATTTTTAATACAGTTGTAAATAACATAAATAATTTTTAAAAAATATTAAATTTAATTTCATTTTATATTCATTGATATTTCTGAATATGCTTTAAGACCTTATGAATTCTCACACATTCATCTTGAGTTGCTAGTAGCCGGGTTCGAATCCTGTCGAATAGGTATACATTATCATAGATCTACAATTGGATTAGGATTGAGCAGGAGATTATACTGATTATCCCCGACCCGTAGCACAATTATATAGGGTAATTAATTAAGCTAATCCATGGCTGGTGCTAAGAGAGGAGTTAATGCTACAGGTAGCTAGGTACTAGTGAACCAGCCTGCTTGCACTGCTATCCTAGCATATCCAATGCTCGCCCAAGTATAATTTAATATTCTCCCTGTTAATTAGTTAGCTCTGTTAAAACAATATTAATATAGCAGGGCCTTAAATTAACAGGTCCCAGCTCGCTCTGTTTTCTTTTTCAACTGTTGATTTGTTTTCCAGCCTTAGTGGATTTTCGAAATTATGAGTCCAATTATGGCGGGTTGTATAGCTTTCAAAAAGGAAGAGGTTTTAATTTTTTTTTTAATAACTTCTTTAATAAGATTTATATCGATAAAAAATTCACAACTGTGCAATATTTATTCATACCGAATTTCAACAGTATTTATTACTTACTAGTAGACCCGTGCGAAATATTCGCACAGCATATTGTTATCAAATGCCAGATTAATAAGAAAATAAAATAATGCAACCTATCAAAAGATAAAGAAATCAAACTTTATCGATAAATATAATCGACAAAGAAAACAAAAATTAATTTAAATCTTAATTTTTGTTTGGAAATTAAACAGTTGGATCTTTGCTAAAAATTGTCCGATTTCGATGATTTTATTTTTCATTGTGTAGGGAATTCAGTAATCTTTTATATAATTACGGGGAAAGTGTTGTTTTCTTTTATAACTTTTTTGCCTGAATTTTTGGGATGATTGGACTATTTTGTCCGCCTGAAGGAGAAGGAAGCCTTCGAAATTGGTTGCTCAATCTTGAGATTTGGTGAAAAATTGACGATGATATGGCTTGCCGATCAAAAACACCATCGATACATAATATAAACTCCTCCTCTCTCGATCATAGAGACCTCAAGTCGACGAAATGAGACATGTATTCAATGCCAGTATTACAATTAATGTAAGGTTGTGTGGATGCGAATCCTATGCCTTGTGTTATCTCGAAAATAGTAAGTTTTTGGGCTTAAAAACGCAGGATCCGATAGTTCCGGAGGATTACAAAAATCATGTTACCTAACAATGCTATTATTAAAAAAGATCTTATATATTGTTTCAAAAAGGTGTTTTCTTTTACGAAACGCTATGACTTTATCAATTTTTCATCAAATCCAATGATTGAGTTCTCATTTAAAGATCTTCTACACGTTCAGGTGGGAAATTAGTCACATTCCTCCGAAATTTAAGGAAAGAAATTTATGAAGGAAAAGAAATTTTATTTGATAATCACTCAAACTTTATGTATTTTTTCTTGGTTGTACCTATGATAATTAGAAAGATTATTAAATTCTCTACAAAACAAGAAAAAATTGTGAAAATACGTCAATTATTAACAAAGATACAGTCCATTTGTTTTGTAATACTTAATATTTTTTTATAGTTTTTATAGTTATAGACCTTTATAGTTTGTAAATATTGGAGTTCTGGCAATGGCCAGATTTTCCACTCACGACATGAATGTATGTGGCTAAAGCACTCTTGCTCAATCGCCACTGGATTTAGCCCCAGTGAGGCGGTTGAGAAACAGTGCAGGATCTCCTGGAGTCATGCTTTTCCCTCCACAGTTGGAGGGACAGGTCTGGTTTGGAGTTCTCTCGCCAGATTGTAAATATTGTATATGGATATGTATGTGTTCTTTTTATTTATTTGTTTTTGGGTTGTTTTGTTCTTATTTATTGTATATATATATGAAATTTCTGTATAATTTATTTTATTTATTGAAAATAGAGTGTGAATGTGATCTCTGAGCACTATTATAAATGTCCTTGAGACAGATTGTAATATTTTTTCAAAAAATAAGTTTAAAAAAAAATATTTCTTCCTGCTTAAAGCTACTGCATTTACTATTCTATTACCTTTTTTTCCCTGGCCGTTATATACTTTATTATTTCTTCTAGGTAATCTTTCGTTTGTACATTTTATATTTTTTTAATAATTTAAATAATTTCCGATCGAGGATTTATTTTGAATGTTATCTTTCCAGTCAGCGTGCCTATACAAATTTTATATCGTGTTTACATATACGCCTGGACTTTCTTTCTAATGTGTAAACGTGTTATTAGATATTTATGCTAGTTCAGATTTTTTTTATCACAAATTCTTTGTTCTCGAACCCTTCCTCATTTTTTCTCACCACTTTGATTAGTTCCAGCCAATTCAGAGAACTCTTAGCTTTATGGGAAGTGATTTCATGATAAAGATTAAGCCAGTTTTATGAAATATCGCTTCCGAGCAGGATGACTTTGCGAAAGCCTGGAGCGGACAGGACTTCCTCTAGCTAATGGGGGGATCCTGCGCAGGACATTTCTTCTAAAGGTTTCAATTAATCCTGGAACTCCTTTGTTCGGGGGCGGTCGTTAGTGAGGTCGGCTCATTAATCATCTTCAGTTGTCTTTGAAACTCCCCCACACCCTTCTATTCGCCAGATTTGTTCTAAATCAGGTTCCGTCTGTATTTCTTAAGGTAGTATGTCCTGAGCCCTTCAAGTGGCCTTGTTAGTATAGAAGGTACATTTACAAGTAATGTCGTTGCGATATCGGGTTTCCGATATTCCTTATCGTTATTAGTATAATATTCAATAAAAAATATAGATATTTTCAATATCGAATGATATCTATTCCAAAATAAAACTATGAATATATGGTTGTTTTTTTTTCTTTTTATAAATATAATAATCTGTCATGTGGACAATAATTATAGTGAGATATGAACACATTCACACCATAAATACAGAAAACATAAAATTAACAAAAGTAAAAAAATAGCTAAACAATAATCAAAACCATGTACAATAAAAAATAAAATAACCTAAAGATGAGTAAATTAAAAATATAAAAACACGATCTATTGGGGTTTGTTTTGTGCAAAAACTCATTAAGTGACTTCATAACCTTAAAAGACTAAGAACCTGAATGAGTTTTTACTTTTTGTAACTAAATTTGATAGATAAATGATTTGTGTATTTTTAGTGCACTTACTATTGTGTTTTTAATTGATAAATAAGGCAAAATTTATACAAAAACCATAAAAGTTCAACTCCAGAAAAAATGTTCTTGATGACTGACTTTGCGATATGCCTGACGATATGAAAGGTTTGCAACTCCATTTTACAATAATTTAAGGGTTTGTATTGGAATGCTTTTAAAAATTATTAGTATATGGTATTGTTAAATATTAAGTGATACTAAATTATAAGATATTCAAAGAAATATTAAATTGATTTGTGTTTATAAAGTGATAAAAAAAAAATATCGAAATAAGATAAGCCATTTTCTTTTCGACAATTCGATGATATCTAATTATTTGTTTCGATACGATATTAGAAAACATTGGAAACGCGGTAGCTCAGTAGGTGAGCACTGACTTCCAGAGCTCAAGTTCCCTGGTTCGAATCTGGCTGATGACTAGTAATTTTTCATCAGCCGTGGATCGTGGAGACCCTCCTGGGGCAAACCCAGCCTCTACAAAGTAGATACTCCTAATTAAATAATTAATTAAGAGGAAAATCCTGGGATTGAGCGTGATATCAGCCCAGTCACCTCCCTGCACAACCGATGGCCGTGTAAACAGTACTTCCTCACAACTGAACCCAAGGAAGGCAATATTTCTACTTACAAGGGTGTGTTACAGACGTGTGGTCACTGATTATAATTAAACTATTTCTGGTGATATTAAATAGGAAAATTTTATATCCACGTCCAAAAGAGAGCCGAGAAAAAAATCAAGAAATTTTTATCTTCTTTGTTAATTAGTGATTTATCTTTGCTGTGCATGGTTTTTTTGTTTTAATATATCAATCGATTTTGGTTTATTATTTCAATAATGAACCATTGTAATCGTCCGAAAAATTGAAAAACTCTACCGCCGTCCGCGTAATTCCCCGAAACTACTGGACCGATTTTTTTTCAAATTTGGATTTAAATTCTGAGGTTACCCGAGGATGATCCTCCTTTATCAACATTACTATCAGCTTTTTCCTTTCAAGATGGCGGCCGAAAAACCTGCATTGCTCTAGACTGTAGGGTCCTAACGAATGTTTTGAATTTGAGTGAAACTTCGCTAAGTCTTCTTCTCGATGCCCTTTAAATTTATCTATATAACATACTTCAACGAAAAGACGATGGAAAAAAAATTACGAGGAATGGTAAAATTACATTCCAAATATTTCAAAAAGTATACAATTTTGTTTATGGTTATTTAAAAGTTTACGAAATTTCCTATAAAAAAAAAAAATCCTTTGTTTTGGTTTTTGATTTTTGAATGTGTTACTGAAGTAATGTTATTTTTTTTTTTTAGCATATTACTAATGATTAAAGAAAAACAGTTTAGTCCAATAATTGAATCACCTTTTATTTATTTTTCGTTGTCACTAGGAAGGTAATGTTACTTTAGATGTATAATTGTTTGGAAATAATAAACTATTGTGAAATAATTTTGAGCGTTTTTTTTTTGTATAAAAAAAAATATTTAATGTAAATGTCAATAGGTAAATGTCAATTGACGCTTCTAGTAAGACATATCTAGTAAATTTGATTTAGATTCGTTTGTAGCTTCCTTTAGATGAAATTAATACGAATTCGCTTTAAAATGAAAATATATAAAAAATTTGGGATTCGATTTCATGGGGGAATTTTGCTTCATTTCGTAATAAGTTAGTTTATTACTTATTACTATTATTTAGTTACTATTACTAGGTATTAGTAATATACGGTTGTCAACTCATTAACAGATAATAAGCTGTATAAACCCTAAAGGGAGTACAAATATGAGTAGATGTGAAGCTACAACACTTAAGAAGGTAATGCCTGAAACTCAAGTGATATCTCACTATGGTTATAACTTCACTAGGTTGAATGGTAGTTGAGTTTTTGAATGGAGCAAAGTAGATGTTAGCTTCAGAGAGTTTGACATTTATTAGTTTAAAACTTGGAGTGTTTATTTACTTAGTTTTTAAAAATTATAATAAAAGACTATTAACCTCAAAACCTCTGTTACTGGTGCAATATACGCTGTAGGAATTTCATATATTTTTTAAATAAATGTTTAACTTATTGAGAGTATAAAAAAAAAATAAATAAAATACTAAATTTACTGTAAGTTAAATGCATTTTAAAAGATGCAACGTCAGAATTAATATAAAGCTATGGTTCACATTTATCTTAAAAATGAGATATTTCCAATATAACTTAATATTTATGTTATATTAAGTATAATCCCGTCGCTGACCTCCTATGATTCAAAAAGAGAAAAACATCGAGACGACATTAGGGAGGCCTGTCATATTTTTATTGATATTAAAACAATTACATTCTCTGGACTGAGGATATAAATCGCAATGGTTTCCAGCTGCTGGAACCTAAGTACCATCTCTAGTGTCATTTTATGGTCTTGAGGGGACTTAATAGGACTTAGGCCACCAGCAAATCATCTTTTCACTTTGTCTTATTAACTGAGAGGGGGAGAGAAAAACCGTAAGTACTGTTCGCACTTGTGTAAATTATTTAATGAAGGACTATACGGTAATATATAAACGTTGAGAGTATTTCGTCGTGTGAGGCAATTGTGTAACTTTAAAACCCTCGAGTCTATTAATAGTCTCAAACGGAGCAGATTCGATTCCAGCTTGGAGAAGTAAAAATTGTTTTCGTAACGGAACCGACAACCTCTGGTTTAAATAGGTTAGTTACCTACATGTTACTAGGAAAACGAATAACAGACAATAATTAAAATAAGTGTGATTTATGCATTTGCTCTTCATTACCTTCAACAATATACAATATAATTTATATCCTAGATGTATTCCTTTCCCGAACCTTTACAATATAAAAACCTTCTTATCTTCTTGATTTCTTTACTCCTTGTTCCTCTGTTCATTCGTTGAACACGAGATCCCAATCCGCAAATGTTTATTCCTTCTCACAGAACCTTTAAAAAATCCTTCGTTATACGTGCTACCTCGTTTTGGAATTCCCTACCAACCTCTTTACGGAAATTCTCATCATTGATCTAATTTAAACATAATTTATTTTTCCCTTTCCTCAGTTATTAATCTTCCGAATATATGTAAAATAAAGTTATTTTGTATTTTAGAGATGTCAGTTACATTATACCAATATCTTGCAGATAACTATGTATGTGTCATATTGCTTATTTGTACAAATACGTGAACTCACCCGTATGTATTAATCTTTAGATTGATATGTCTATTTCAAAATCATATATTTAATACAGTGTCTTTTCTTTATTTAAGAATTTATTTATATACATGACTATAATAAGGCCTATTTGGACTTACGGGGTTGAGCTATGGTGCTCCACTAAACCATCGAATTCCTCTCTTATCCAATCCTTACAATCCAAAATATGTCGTAAAATCCTCAATGCTCCTTACTTTGTTACAAATCAAACCATCCATAATGACCTTAATGTTTCCTTATGTTTCAGATCTGGCCCAATCCTGTCCTTCCATAATAAACTTCAGAATCATCACAACCCTCTTGTCTCTAACCTTGCTTTCTCTTCAATTCCTGATAACCCTCCGAGGCGCCTGAAAAGAAGATGGCCCCGTGATCTCCTAATGTAGACATATTATTAGAGTGCTACCGTTGGGTAGTTTATCAACATGTGTTTTCACCTCATTATATCCATATGTTCAAATTTACTAAGTGTATTTCTTTAATACAGTTGTAAATATAATTAAGAAATTAAAAAAAAAATTATCTTAAAAAGTAGTAATCTGGTCGAAAAAATGATTACATACTTAGATTCAGTGCCCGAAATACACCTGAAATCAGTTTCCAAATCCTAGGCACCAAAAAAATTGTTTTCTCTAGTAGGCCTGTTAAATCGACCCAATAACGCGAGAAATTGAGTAAGTAGGTTTTATTGTTTTGATAAATGTATTTTTGCATTAAATCAGTAATAAAATAATCAAGAGACACAACATAAATGTTAGGTTGTTATTGGAAAAATTCCAAACCTCAACTTATGTTTCTAAAATGGAGCCAAAAAAAAAACCGTTTACGTTTCACCAATTCAGACATCATCAGTACATGAAAAGAACAGCTAATCGAACATCAATCCATGAAATCCAATCGCTTACAGAAAGTAAGATGAGGTAACACGGCAAATGAAGATTACAATAAAGCAGCTTATAAGGGAAACAAACGACTAATAAAATGTATGCCATAATCATAAATATGTTGTAAAATAAAAAAATAAAAAGTAAGAAGTGAAAAGATATAATAACGAGTTAATAAAATTAATTTTTTTTCTCTTTATTATAACTTTTCACTTCGTTAATATTTTTTTTTTATTACTTTAATTTTATTTTCCTCCCTACCCTGCCTTTAAGAAAATACGGGAGTTTGCAGCAGTGACTTGATACATATTCCTGTATAACAAATCAATGTTCCAAGTTTATCTTTTCATATTATGATAAATTGCTGTGAACACAGCCTGCTTGATATTTTTCTCTCTAATTTGATATTCTTCCTTCTTCTTCTCCTGTCCTGACCAGCAGCCTTCCAGGTAGCTTCTTCATGCCCACCCAGGAAGAAGTTGGTTGGGCCTACAGCTTTTTTCCACCCGCATACGAAGCTTTTAAAGTGAGAGTAGTTTTGTTGAGACATCAGTTGGGGTAAGTTTTTTTTCGTTAAAACGTAGAGCCCTGTATTCCTCATCTGCTTGGCCTTCAGTGCTTCATAGCTGGTGCATGCTACAATGACGTCCTCAGCGGCTTCAGGTACTCCACAAGTGGGGCATAAGGAATCGATGTTTTGTAATTTTATTTTATAACATATTTATGATTTTTTATTAGATACAGCATATTATTAGTCGTTTGTTTCACTTATCAGCTGTTTGATTGTAAACTTCCCTTGCTGTGTTGTGTTATCTTCCTTTCAATATGCGATTGGATTTCAAGGAGTGATATTTGATTAGTAGTGGTTCTCTGTCCTGATAATGCCTGAATTGACGAAACGTTGTTATTCTTTGCCGGCATTTTGGTGAAATTAGGCTGCGGGTTTTGGAATTTTTCCAATAATAACCTAAAATGTATTTTTGTATTTATAAATTTATTGTAATATAATTTTTGATGCTGAGGAGAGGGTCATAGTATCCCCGAAACGTACCAATAAAAAAAATCTGGTTTGTCCACTCACATGACTTTCCAACCTATTTCAGAAAAGGTTTTATATTTTTAAATATGTCCATTAAGAAATAATAAAAAAATTGAAGTACATTTATTTTCCTGAAAGTTGATCAAAGTAAAGATTTAAGTACGATTTCTTAGATAAACTAAACATGAATGGCCAAGAGATTTTCTTAATTACACTTACTTTTCATTTCATTTTTTTCATTCACCGCTTATACCCGTATTCCTACATACGAAATTGAATAGCTGTAACTTCGTTAACAGTTGTCAGAAATGAACGATTTTTATATAATTTTGTAGGTAATTGAATTGCCTTTCAAACACTTAAGTATAAATTTTACCGCTGAAAACATACTTAGTGAGTTAGGTCACACAACATTTTACTTTTCTTCATAACTTTTTTTTTCTGTATTTTCTCGAGAATTTAGTACATGTACAAAAATTGAAAGGACATTAATTAGAAAATTATAGGAAAGTTTTATCAAAATCGTTAGTGCTATTTTAGAGCTACAGTCTAGAGGAAAATATGTTTTTCATTTATTTATTTTTATTCACATACGCCGCCACCATTGGGCATGGAACACAAAATTGTATCACAGGCATCAGTAATCAAACTCCTACAAAATAAAAAAAAAATAAGCAACAAAATCGATTCAGTAATTACCGAAAAAATTTAAGTATAGACAGACCCACAAACCAATGGCTGAAAATGTGTTTTTCTGGCTCAGGGGGCTCTGAAACGTATAGATTCGTAAAAAACCGCATGTCGGAAATTTGACCCGATCGCTATATTTTTCTTACCTAGTAGAGGTAGGAAAGTAAAAACTCAATAAATTAGGAATGGCTGTTAATGATATTAATCCTTAAGGGCAAAAAGTGAGTAGAAAATAATTAATGAAGAGAGGTTAAGACTATACTAATTTATATTTTATTTATACAAAAAAAAATATTCAAGTTCACAGTTTATATTGATTCGATATAATTAATATTGTGAAAAATGAACCTAATGAAGTTGGAATAAATTAAGTGCATGTATATTTTTTTTTTGTCTTTAATTAATAGATACAATTTAAATATCGGCTGATATACTCAGAAAATAAATGTCCATAGTAAAATGAATTCTAAAGAATAATATATTATTGCTTGATATCTCTCATTAATTTCTATACTGAGATGTATTTTTTAAGACTGCAATTAATTGAATACTGAGAACATGCAAGAGTTGCATTATGCTAATGTTCCTTTGCTAGAATTGATATCTTGGTGAATATAAGCGATAAGGGGTTATTAGTTGTGTGCAATTCACTCACGATTCATTACCTCCCATTTGGAATGACACTCTGGCTCAGTTTATGAGCGGTAATTTGTATTGCCGACTCTCAGGGACCGGTTAATAATGCGTACAATTAGTGAGTCAGATAATTTTTCTCTCTAAATGTCTCTTCTGGTGAATTATTTGTATAATATTTGCGGCCTTTTTGATCAACTGTTTCAATTTATCTGAGTTCTCCTCTAAAGGAAAAATATCTTAGGGATTTTGTTTGTCATATTTAAAATATATGAGGTCTAAGCAATATTTCTCGTATTTTAAGATTTCTATGCCTCTTGAAAAGAATTATATTTATTCAACTAATATATATATATCCATTATTTTAGTGATTTTCATATTTTATTTTAATATTAGGAGAGTAGGAGATGTACATGAGTTCAACTTCTCAGCCAAGTCAAATGTTCATTTAACTACATATGTGTTGAGCTCCTGTAACCTCCTAGTCTCCTATTACATCATGAAGATTTTAGAACAAAATTTGCACGGGAAATAGTATTCATGTGGAGGCGGTAGTTTGATTTTACCTAGGTGAGAATAGTTTTTTTCGATCAAGGCATTTTCCCTTAAATACAATACATTAATTATTATATTATATTTAATATTATTTATATTATAATTATTATGAAACAGAAAAGGAAGCACAATATAACGTGCAATAAAAATATTAGAAGTGAAATGTTCAAATTGAGGTAGACATATTTTTGAATATTAAAAACAATTTAGGAAAGAGTAATGACATGAACCGTTGGAAAGATAATTATTCCAGAAAAATCTTATTGAAATAAAGAAAGTAAATTTTATTCTGGGACATTTACTCCCGTCAGAATAACTACAATGAACAAAGAAATGATAATTGTCTGGCGATTTTTAATAATTAAATGGCAATTAAAAATAAATTTATTTACAAAGTTGATGATGTCTGAATTGGTGAAATGTTTTTTCTTTTTAATTTCTTTATTGAGTATTATAACAATCTGTCTGTTGGACATTGGTTATAGTGAGGTAGGATGACATTCACACCATATGTACAAAAAAATAAAATAAATAGAACAAAATAATAATCAAAAGTATATAGAATAGACAATAAAATAAAATAACCTAAAAAATAAGAAAATTAAAACTAAGAAAAAAAAAAATACACATGCATACCTATATACAATCAGGCGAGGGAACTCCAGGAGAACCCTGCGCTACTCTCCCAATCGCGTCACTGGTACTAAAGCCAGCGGAGATTGGTCGAGAGCACTTTAGCCACATACATCATGACCTCAACATCCCATTTGTCCTAGACCTTATCCCAGAAAAATTGTCCAAATTTCACCAGAACCTTACTTACCACCCAAATCCTCTTGCACAATCACATGTGTGTATGTGGCTAAGTGCTCTCGACCAATCTCCACTGGCTTTAGTACCAGTGACGCGGTTGGGAGAGTAGCGCAGGGTTCTCCTGGAGTTCCCTCGCCTGATTGTATATAGGTATGCATGTGTTTTTTTTTCTTAGTTTTAATTTTCTTATTTTTTATGTTATTTTATTTTATTGTCTATTGTATATACTTTTGATTATTATTTTGTTCTATTTATTTTATTTTTTTGTACATATGGTGTGAATGTCATCCTACCTCACTATAACCAATGTCCAACAGACAGATTGTTATAATACTCAATAAATAGGGATTGTGCAAGAGGATTTGGGTGGTAAGTAAGGTTCTGGTGAAATTTGGAGATTTT
Organism: Nezara viridula; assembly: GCA_928085145.1. Lineage (NCBI taxonomy): Eukaryota > Metazoa > Arthropoda > Insecta > Hemiptera > Pentatomidae > Nezara > Nezara viridula. Next base: position 28,012,554 of record OV725077.1, on the reverse strand, counting down.
TTCTGGGATAAGGTCTAGGACAAATGGGATATTGAGGTCATGATGTAGGGTTTTGTTGGATACATAGAAACGAGCATCGACTATTGTTCGAAGGACTTCAGACTGGAAGGATTGGATGCACTTGATGTTAGAAAATTTTGCTGATCCCCACAGTTCTAGCCCGTAAGTCCAAATAGGTTTCAGTATTGTCTTGTAGATCAGTAGCTTGTTTTCAATGGAAAGCTTAGATTTTCTGCTTAGTAGTCGGTATAGTTGGCCGTATCGTCGGTTGAGTTCTTGTCTTTTGAGTCTAGTATGCGGGTTCCAAGTTAGTCTTCGGTGAAACGTAAACGGTTTTTTTTTGGCTCCATTTTAGAAACATAAGTTGAGGTTTGGAATTTTTCCAATAACAACCTAACATTTATGTTGTGTCTCTTGATTATTTTATTACTAATTTAATGCAAAAATACATTTATCAAAACAATAAAACCTACTTACTCAATTTCTCGCGTTATTGGGTCGATTTAACAGGTATACTAGAGAAAACAATTTTTTTGGTGCCTAGGATTTGGAAACTGATTTCAGGTGTACTTCGGGCACTGAATCTAAGTATGTAATCATTTTTTCGACCAGCTCTACTTTTTAAGATCATTTTTTTTTTTAATTTCTTAATTATATTTACAACTGTATTAAAGAAATACACTTAGTAAATTTGAACATATGGATATAATGAGGTGAAAACACATGTTGATAAACTACCCAACGGTAGCACTCTAATAATATGTCTACATTAGGAGATCACGGGGCCATCTTCTTTTCAGACGCCTCGGAGGGTTATCAGGAATTGAAGAGAAAGCAAGGTTAGAAACAAGAGGGTTGTGATGATTCTGAAGTTTATTATGGAAGGACAGGATTGGGCCAGATCTGAAACATAAGGAAACATTAAGGTCATTATGGATGGTTTGATTTGTAACAAAGTAAGGAGCATTGAGGATTTTACGACATATTTTGGATTGTAAGGATTGGATAAGAGAGGAATTCGATGGTTTAGTGGAGCACCATAGCTCAACCCCGTAAGTCCAAATAGGCCTTATTATAGTCATGTGTATGAGTATTTTGTAATTAATAGGAAGTTTAGAGCGTTTGTCTAGTAAGTGCTGAAGTAATCGGAAACGTCGAGCGGTTTCTTGTCGTTTCAGTCTGGTATGATTTGAGATAAGTGTAAAAAAATATATAAAACCACTTCTTAAGACTCAAGCCGCTTCCTTTCTGCTTGACCAGACTGAGAATCCCATGTTTCATTTAACGCTTCAACTAAATTTGGGGTCAGTTTTATCTGTGCAGGATACATCGAGATTGATGAAAAATTAAAAATTTTATAAATCGTGTTAATGAGTTTTGTTATAAATGCTGAGAATACATACTAAAACATATCTTCTTAAGAGACTTCCTTCATTGCAGAAATAATAAATTCTTCCCTATGAAATTAAGGCTTATATTTAAATTGGCCAAAGATTCTTAGAAGAAAAATGACTGAGGAAGATGTAGCTAATGATAGCTCGATAATCGATTTTTATTTCATAAAAAAAAATCGTTGAAACGATTAGCCGGTTATTAACACTTACTTCAAAACCGGTCGAAGTCTTCGAAGGTTATAATTTATTCGCGAAATTGATATTCTCTTCCAATTATAACCCAATTATTTAATAAGTAAAATCTTGTTTAGTAGTTTCGCATGAATCATGTACTAAAGCGCTGTTTTTTGGAAAAAGTATTCCCATTACATTTATACGAAACTGTCATAGATCTATTTTCTATTGATCAGTCTATTGATTTTATAATTTTGAATCAATTTTTATTTCTTCATAATTTTTTTTTTAAATATTTGTATGTGTTTATTATATTTTTACTTCCCATCTTTTGCAACAAATAACGCAATTAAGTAAGTATAATGCACCATAATATGATACTAATAATTCTTATTATGAATAGTATGTGCTAGTGTCAACTATATTGCAAACTAGTCTGTGTGTTTGTATGTATTTGTACGGTATAGCTCAAAAACGACGAAACAAAAATTGCTTGTTTAAGACCGGCATATAACTGAGATGTTACAGCAACTTTTTCGTCAAAATCGGCACACCAGAAGTACCACTTTATATTATTGATTTTACAATTTTCTCGGACGTGGCTTTAGCGATTTTGATTAAGATTTTATTTCAGTGTAAAATTAAACAATTTTTAATATAATGTAGGTCTTATTCTAATTGATGTCCTCTAAATTGAATTGACTAAATTTATCAATCTAAATTTACTTCTTAGATACCTAACTTTCAAAATTTCTTCCTCTAAAGTACCTATATATTTTTTTTTATTTGCAGTAATTAATCATTTCATATTTATATTGATATAAAAATACCTGTTATAAAAATTGTTAAAATATGAAAGAATCTAATTATTTACTGAAGGAAATAAATAAATCATAATTGAGAACCGAAGAAACCCGAACACGCAACCGAATTTGACCGAAACGTTAGAATAGGCTTCCATTTGTAACACCTCTCCGATAATTTTATATACATATACATAAGCGGTTTTCATGAATTCTAGCGTTGATATTATTTAATATTTAATGATTTAGAGTACAGTAATATAAAAATTAATATTTTTACTTATACCCATGGTTAAACGAATAAAAATATCTACAATGAAATATAAATAAATATAACGGTCGTCTTCATCAGGGACGCTCTTGATAGAATAAAAATGTCTCGTGGCATTTAATTGTTTATTATAATGCAATGAATAATCAAAATATACATTCGTAAAAGAAATAGGTTAGTTACAAGAAAAAAACAAAAAAATAAATATAAAACATTAGACAGCTGTGAAAAACATATGTTTTATTATATTTTTTTTTTTGACAGGTAGCACCGCGACCATGAATGTCTATTGTGTTCAATCAATTGTTTTAAACAATATTTTGTACTTTTCTTCTGTTCATTATTCCTAGAATTGGTGTCTTTTTTTAGTTTTATTTTTTATAAATTTGGCCATTTTTTACCAACATTTTATTTATTATGTATTTTATTTCGACAATTCTTCGACCATTATTTTAATGTCATTGCTAGATTACATTTACATTTAGAAAATAAATTTTGTTTTACATAATTATCTAATCTAACGATCCATGTCATACAATTTCATTATATATAAATTTGTATACTTGATTAAAAGAATATTATGTACGTAACTTTATTCTTTATATATACTTGATTGTTACCTTATTGAGTCCTACATTAAGTGTCCATTGTTCAATGTCAAATTAATTTTTCTGAGAAAATAAAAACTGTCCCGATATTTTAGAGTTTCCCCTACGTAATTTCTAGAGAGACTGACTTATATCGTCCTGGTGGAGATGGTCAAAGCTAGAGGGGTTTTTCTTCTATTGTTTTGCAATGGTGTATTATTTTATCTAAATTATGTTTTGTATGTTGCTTTTAAATTAATTATTATATTATATGCGAATATTGTTAATTACATTTGCGTTAAAGGTATTTATACTGTCTACTTCTGTATGGTTGTTAAGGCAACTCTTCAAATTTTTAGTGATATATATAATTTTTCTTTTATTGTTATCATTTTCCTTATATACTAGTAGGCCCGTGCGAAAAATTCGCACAGCGTATTGTTATCAAATGCCAAATTAATAAGAAAAGAAAATAATGCAAAGTATCAAAAGATAAAGTAATCAATTGTTACTTTACCAAGAAATATAATCGACAAAGGAAACAAAATTAATTTAAATCTACATTTTTGTTTGGAACCAACATATTTAAAAATTTCAATAAGCTGTATCTTTGCGAAAAGTTGACCGATTTCGATGATTTTGTTTCCCTTTTATAGACAATTAAGTAATGTTTAATATAATCGTAGGAATAACCAAGTGAAAAGTGTGTAATTTTTATTTATTCGCAAATAAAGTTTCTTTTCTTTCATAACTTGTTTGCCTGAATTTTCTGGATGATTGGACTATTTTGCCCGCCTGAAGGAGAAGGAAGCCTTCGAAATTGGTGGTTCAATCTTGAGATTTGTTGAAGAATTAACGATGATATGGCTTGCCGATCAAAAACACCATCGATAAATAATATAAACTCCTCCTCTCTCGATCATAGAGACCTCAAGTCGACGAAATGAGACATCTATCTAATGCCAGTACTACAATTAACGTCAGGTTGTGTGGATGCGAACCCCATGCCTTGCGTTATCTCGAAAATAGTACGTTTTGGGGCTTAAAAACGCAGGATCCGATAGTTCCGGGGGAACTATCCGGGTCTTGCTGTACGCATCAAAATCTTCAAGGTCCAATTTGTCCCGCATCGATCTACAGACCTACCACCGCTCCAGTATTGAAGCCTAGCAAAATGTTTGTATCGACTTTATTTATTTTAGAAAGAAAAAACAAAAGTGGAGAATACGATTCGCTAACCCACCGTGAAATTCTGAATCCAACGGTACCCCATTCATGGTATTTGAGCATGACAGGAGCTTATATTTGGTACAAAACCGATTTCGAGCCTTACTGTAATAATATATGTACGGATTATTTTGGAATTTTATATATTTTGTACCATCTTTCCTTCCCTTTACTTCCATTTCACATTGTCCGAATATAACTATTCCTATGTGGTAAGTGAAAGTTGTGTAATGCGCGTACCGTAGCTGATTTTTACAGTATAAATACTTGAACAGTTGTGGTAGCTAACGTGTTCTTTTAACCCCGATTCCTATAGATATACATTTCAAAAATATTAGTATAATTTCTGATGTTTTACTGCAACGAATTTAAAACGATTTTTTGTAATGCAGAAGTCATCCGTCATGGTCCAGATTAAAGTTTGCCTAGCCCTGTGTGAATTTCTTATAGTTCGCAGTGATTAATGTGTTTTCAAAGTTCTAAATGGACTCAGCCTGTTCATAAATTTCAACTTTCACAACCAACAGTTATCAGTTTTTTCATCTTAAGTTAGTAAAATGAATATTTTTATAAAGCTTTAGAATTTACAGAATATTTTAAAAGTTTTTTTGGAAGTGTTTGTTTCAGAAACATTTTTATTTACATAAACACACTCAAACCGATTACTTTAATTTGAAACAGCATACATTTCTAGAGTTAGAATTACTTTTTTTAAGAATAGTTATAACAAATCTGATACTCAGAGTTTTTAGAGATGGATTTAGATTTCTGATTTTTTTTCAATATAGATTATGTGACCTAATTAATGCTATTTCCAATCATCAAAATATATTAAAATACCAACTTACATATTCTTTACAATAATTTATAGATTTTTTTTTTCCTCTTTAACTATTCATCAGCACCTGGCATGGTATTGACAATCAGTATATGTGTTGTGATGATAAGGATTGGCATTATAGGCATGAGGAAGGATGTCACCCAGCAGCACCTCTTCCTGGTCTTTATTTACTTCTTTTATTTAGTTGAGGAGATCTCTCATCCAGCTCCTTTTTTGTCTCCTCCTGATGGGCATGTCAGTCGTGGCCATGTCGTTTATAGGTAGGTCTGTTTGTGAGTACGTTTAGTTTGAGATGAAAATAAGAGTAGAGAGTACGTATGTGTTGGTCTATAGTTGGTTGTCGTAAGTCGTCATGTAAAGTTTTGTTGTTAACGTATCAGGGAGCCCCTGTTATAAGTCGTAAAATTTTGGATTGAAATGTCCGTACTTTTTGTAAGTGTGTATTTTTTGACAAACGGCAGTCTGAGAGGCGCATGACCAGATGGGTTAGAGTACGTAAGTGTATGTATTTAGTTTTTTTTTAAATTTTCAATTTCGATTTAGAAAAAAGTGAGTACAGTATTTTCAGTCGCTTGTCGTTTCATTTTGACGTGTGGGCCCCAGGTCATCCTTCTCCCCTATTCTCCCCTATGATGGACCTATGGTGGTTTCTCGTTGAAATGTAAATGTTATAAGTTGTGACTTGTCATGATTTAATCATATTTTCAAAAATGAGTACCAATTTTGTAAAGTCAGTTTTTTTTTTAAATTTAATTTTAGAGAATTATAGAGAGTGCTACCACTGGGTAGTAACTCTTCAAGCCTGTACATGCCATTATTTATATTTGCGCATATTTACTTGTTGTATTTGTATACAGTTGTAAATTCCATTAAATAAAAAAAAAGAAAAAAATAATTGTTTAACATAGTTAAAAGTCTAGCTTTAAAGAGGCACATGTCCAAAAATAACGAAGTGCTTTTCATTTTTAATATTGTTTTGATAAACTTGATTGAACCCTCCAATCATAACTTATCAAAACCGACTTTTTTTTTTTTCGGATAGGGGAAGAATTGGAATAGTATGATCTGTGTTCAATTGTATTATTTAAGAGTTCCTATAAAATTAAGAAAAAAAGATTAATGAACACGATAAGCTATTTAATAATTTAATAAATACTACTGATATTAAACTCAGGTGGCTTATACCGTAATTATATGATTTATTTAAAAAGAAAAAAATACTTCCTCGTCAGTCAAATACACTGCTTAAGTATTCGTGAGAAGAGTTTTTTTTTATTTTAATTTTTCCAAGATGTCTAAAGTACGTTAGTATGTCTTCAATGAGTTTCATCTTGATTTAAATGTTTCTTGTTTGCATCAATTCAGTTATTTAAATTATTTATATCCTTCATAAATAGCGATACAGTATTTCAACATATTAAATATCATTTTAAATTACTGTCTATATAGTCAGGTGGACGGTTGTCTTATGTGTGTTCATACATCTGTGAGATCAAGAGGATATTATGTTTTCAGTAGGTACCATAATTTTACTTTTATAATAATAAATTAAAATTTATTTTATAATAGTAATACAAAACTAACCGATGGTTAATTAATTTTTACTAATATAATGTTTGTTACGATTCTCAGTTATTTATTTTATTTTTTATTTTTTGCAGGTATGTCATCATTAATACGATGCATTTGATGGTCATGTGTAATGGTCAGTGGTATTTATTTTTTAAAATTTTAGAATACAGTTTCAAAAGTTAGAACATTAGAAATAATATACCTTCATTTGTTTTTAATGTAAACATTTAAATTAATAATTTATTGGTAACTTTCCAAAACATATACCAACGATGGTGCAAGTAGTTTACGTTTCCCGTATTACGGCTAACTCCCCCTGATTTTCATCCCAAATCAAGGACTATCTTAAAAAAGATAGGTAACGTGCAGGAGAGGATCCCTACACAAGGGATTATCACAGGTGATATAACAGAGTAAATAATTATCTGTCACAACTGGACTTGAACACGAGCTCGGCGATGCCCTATTTACTGAAGCAATGTGCTCCTTATTTACTATATAGGGTGTCCGTAAATAAGGGGAATATTTAAAAGGTGATAGCTGACCTCATGAGATAGAAAAATGTTTTATATACCATGATCCGTTGTTTTTCCATGTTCATGTTTTTCCGCAGAAAAAAAAGAAAATTAAATTTTGAAGAGAAGTTGGTTGGGATGCTCAGTTTTTCGGTCCAAAGTTCAGATCTTCATCGGGCTAATGAAAGACCAGATAACAATAGGTATGAGAAATTATTAACATTAAAAAGAAAATTTTAAGATGTAGGTGAAAGGTATAGCTTTTTTTCTTTTTTTTTTTTTTACTTGGTTTTCCTGGACCAGGGGGTTTGGGCGGGGATTTAAAACACACCTTGGCACCGGGACGCGAACTCGTGACTATTTTTATAACACATTTTGTCGTATATCAGGTTGCCGGACAACGGTGGTGCTGTGCACAAGCGTTAGCCCATTCGGCCACCCTGCCCACCGAAATTTATAGTCTACTAATATGTAGATAGAATAAACTTAACTTTAATAAATTAGTGAAGAGGCAGAAATATAAATATTTACATTTTTTATTGAACATCTCTTTGCCTACTAATTCTGTACTGTACAATACTCTAATAGTAGAGTATCTTGCAAAGTGCATGACCAAGACCGATTTTCGGCAACATTAATTATATCGGATAGAGGTAAAATCAGTTAATAAGTAAATTTCATTTCATTTCCTAGGACTCTACCAGACAGAAACGATAAGAAACCGCTCGACGTTTCCGATTACTTCTGCACTTATTAGACAAACGCTCTAAACTTACAATTAATTACAAAAGACTCATATACATGACTATAATAAAGCCTATTTGGACTTACGGAGTTGAGCTATAGGGCTTCACTAAACCATCGAATTCCTCTGGTATCCAATCCTTAAAAACCACAATCCTTCGTAAAGTCTTCAATGCTCCCTACTTTGTTTCAAATAAAACCATCCATAATGACCTTAACGTTTCAGATCTGACCCAATACAAATACCTATCGTTTTCTAGTTACCTTTCAGAATCATCCCAACCCTCTCGTTTCTAACCTTGCTTCCTCTTCCTGATTACCCTCCGAGGCGTCTGAAAAGAAGATGGTCCCGTGATTTCCAAATGTATCACGTAGGCATATCATTAGATTTCTACCATTGGATAGTTTCTCAAAAGTGTTTTCAGGTCATTATATCCATATGTTCAAATTTATTAAATGTATTTCTTTAATACAGTTGTGTATATCATTAAGAAAAACAAATCCTAGGAAAGATGTGGTTTTACTTAAATAATATTAGTTTGCAGAAATTATTATTTATATATTTTTTGTCACTCTCCATTACCTTCTACGACTTTTTATGTTAGATATTGTTGTTTTCTAAAATCCTGAGCTTTTCAGCGATATATCATACGTATATATTCAGTCTGTTATTTTTGAAAATTCATTTTCAATCTTAAAAAACATTTTTTATCTTTTATCAAATGAGTTATCAAATTCTTTCATACTTAATATTTAGCCATTTTTTTTTTGTTGCGGCCAATAAAAGGGTAATTATTTTTTAAATAAGCCTAATTGAAGGTACTTCAGAAGCAGAGATATTGATAATAATATACCAATTTTAATAATTAGAACCGTTTTCGAGAAAATCGTAAAAATACGTTAAATTTACGATATAAAGTGCAACTACCTTTTTGCCGATTATGACGAAAAAATTGCCGTAAAATCTCAGGCAAACACAATCCTTAAATACCCAATTCCTGTTTAGTAAGACGTTTCGTTTATAAGTTAGACTGTTCATATACACGCATACCATTTTGCGGGACTTGGTTATTTAGACTCAGGAGACAAAAATTGACTTTCCCCCTACTTTTTGAAAATAACACATGTCCTCTTTGATATGAAGTACGAAATATATTATATTTTTTCTTTACATGTCATTTCATGTTATTACTTCTTTAAATTTTCGTTTACTCACGAGACATCCTGCATAGATTATTAGAATGAAATACCATAGATACACTCGTTATCACAGATAACACTCCTATAGACTTCGTATAATGAGACAGCTTTTGTTGTTTTTGCGCTAAGTAAATTGCCATAGTCCCTAGACTTTAGATAAGACGATGGTTATCTACTAAGAGCAGGCTCGCATCTCAGCCAGTTAGAGCGCTGAAGGATATGGCCGTAAAGGAATCGTAACTCGGGAGTTGGATATACAATATTCACTAAATTCCCGCGTGAAGTGCCTTAACCACTATCGACCCCCCCCCCTTTATGACTCAGAGAGAGCGAGGACAGAGTGGCCTACGCGAGCACACCTCCCCCCAATCTTCAACCCCCCTCTTCTCTACGCACTTAGCTTGATTGTCTGTCTTCCAGCCGCAATCTCGATATCACTGCTCTTCGAGATTAGATTCCTATCTTCCAGTTGTCGTTTTGCTTTTATTAAATTGTTTTACTGTGCTGCAGATATCATTTTATTGAGCTTTAAGTAATTCGAACTAAGGTTAACTGTGGACTTTAACATTCTGAGAAAATTACCTAGGTGAAGTTAGAAATTATATTTATCACATTTATTTACATTGTTTGATATTTAAATGTTTTCACATCATCAAAAACATATTCAATATCTTTAGATCCCGTAAGACAATTCATGAAGTAGTAATTAATTTACTGCTGTTTTTTTTTTTTAATTTAAAATAAATGCACTGAAGAGGAGCTGGATGAGGGACCTCCTCGCCTAATGTAGATATTAAATACTCATAAACATCCATTTCCACTTGAATCATAAGATAATTTGATCACAGAATAAAAAAAAAAAGTTTCTACAAAAATATTGGTCCGTTGGGCGTGAACTCTACCTAACATGTCAAAATAACGAGGTTACGTAAGCTAAACAGTCCAATATTTTTGTGATCAAAATATCTTACGATTCATGTGGAAAGCAAATGGGTATTTATGATATTTTAGTGCAGAATAAAATCAATTAATATAATGAGAAAACACCATATTTTTGAAAATTGTTTGTAAATGAAACATTTGTATGTTACGGTAATTTGTTAAAAAAAAGGGGACTGTACCACGGACGATAACTGAATATATAAATATGTCGTATATCCGGTCATAGATAAGTTGTTCAGTTTCTTTAATTAAATGAACTGATTTTTTTTCATAACTTTTAAGAATATCGTTTATTACCATTACCATTTATTAGGTTGTTTCTTAGATCAGAGAATATTTTGTATTCTATCAGAGCGTGATTTACTGCTATGCTACTCTGTAGATATCAGTGGAAAAAAAACACAACTAATTAACTGATAAAATATCATAATTATTTTACATTGATATAATGAGTTTGATCAGAATGTAAAATGTAAAGAGATACAAATTAGTTACTGGAATATGGTATGTCCGGTGAGTCGATTTGTGTGATCAAATTGGGATAATATCACAGGAATATACCTTTTTTTTTTTGTTCATTTATTGATATTTACAAATGTACAAGAACTTGTAAAGGAACTGCATATTGGTAGCACTTCAAAAATTAAATTAATTTAGAATGTCCCTTTGCTACCTTATTTTCAATGCTATCTCTTCTCGGAGAGTTGTCAGGAATTGTTTTGGATGAAAGATTATGAACTAGAGGGTTAGGGTGACCAAGCAGTTTGGAATTAAAAGAGGAGTATCTTGAATATACGTAAAATTCGGTATTTCAATTTTCTACTACTTTTAATTTTGGTTTATTATTTTCAATAATCAACCATTGTGATCGACCAAAAACTTAACCCCCTCTCAAAATATGAGGTTTCTCGTTTCAGGATGCGTAGAATCCGAAAAACGAGTAAAAATTTGTTTGTCCTTCCGCCGTCCGCACATTTTCTCCGAAACAACTGGACCGATTTTTTTTTTCAAATTTAGATATATAATCAGAGGTCACTCGATGATGATCCTCCTTCATCGACATTACTATTCGCCTTTTACTTTCAAAATGGCGGCCGAAAAACTTGCGTTGCTGAGACTGCAGCTCCTAAACGAATTGACCGATTTCAATGAGACTTCGCTAAAGTCATTTTCTTGACGCCCTTTAAATTTATCTATATAACATACATCAACGAAAAGACGCTGGAAAAAAAGTTACGAGGGATGGTAAAATTTAATTCCGAATAACGCAAAAAGTATAAACTTTTTTGTCGATATTGTATTGTATGGTTTTTTAAAAGTTTACGGAATTTCTTAAAAAACAAAAAAAAATCTTTAAATTCTTACAGTTAGGAGCAATGATATGGTCTCCAGGTTTTTTTTTATATGTTCTACTCCTAATGTTGTATCCTTTGTTTGGTTCTTAAATTTTGAATGTGTTACTGAAGTAATGCCATTTTTTTTTAGCACATTACTAATGATAAAAAAAAAAAGTTCAGTCCAACAATTGGAATCACCTTTTATTTATTTTTATTTTTCACTAGGAAGGTAATGTTACTTTAGGTGTATAGTTGTTTGGAAATAATAAACCATTGTGAAATAATTTGGAGGGTTTTTTTTTTTACTAGGCTGTTCTCCTACACATAAACCGTTTTGTGAAAAGTGGTCAGTTAGACTCAATCAGTATCAAAAGGAGTATTTCCATTGAAGAGTTATTTTAACAAACCCAATACTTTCCATCGCTATACATTTTATGTATAGTTGAGCGAAAATAAAAACTTATTAAGATGTATCTATCTCTGCGAAGAGGTTTTTGAGTTAATATTGTATCATACCTTTTATTAGTTATCTGATATTTGATAAACAATTTATGAAAATATTATACATTTTATATTTGAAATATATTAGATATATAATATATATATTAGATACTGTTGGACTACTGCTGACGGCGAAACATCATTCTCACAAAGTAGCCCATGAATCTATTACGCTGCTGAGAACAGCTGACTCAACTGAAGAGGTTGCCAAGTTCCCCGTCTAATAAAGCTGGCTCTGTTACAACAGCCAATATCTAAGTCCTCCCTCTCCATTTTTCATTATTTTATTTATTTAAAACTATATATCTATTCTTAAATCCATGTATATTATTATATATTTATATTATTGGAATTTAAATTTAAGGATTTTAAAATGTAGGAAATAATTTTTTTTTTATACTATATATTTTTTACTTTTCATCTACGTATATATATATATCTGAGCGAGATTTTTTTTAACATCATTATTCTGCATCAAAATCATTCCTTTAAAAGAATTGTTTTATGTTTTGAGGAATGCTGAATATGAATAAAAAGGCAGGAAATCTCTATCGAACATCATTTCATGTAAAATTTGTGTTGTGAGAAAAAAATTAGGTGTTTCTCGATATTTTGGACATTTTTTTATCATTGAAAACTCCAACGAAAAATGAAAAAAATAATTTGATTTTGAAGCTATTACAAAATGAAAACAATTCCGACAGCTCAAGTGTTAGACTTCACGATTTTTTTAGGCTACATATCCGCTCTCTATTTATGGATCTGGGAATAATTAAATGAAAATGAAAAAAAAAGTTTGGTTCAGTTCAATGTTTAGTTTTCGGAATATTTTAATCCATATGCAAAAACACTTCAATTAGTCAACTCCAACCAACTTTACCCAAGCGTTACTCGTCAGGAATATGACGGCTCAGTCCTCAAGAAAAGTACGAAACGCGTTTAAAGAACATTTTACTTCAATAAAATACTTTATTGTAGAAAACAGGAATTGAAAATATTTATTTATGATGGAATATATTGACAATAATCAAACGCCTTCATTCTGACGGACACTGCCCGAACTGCTTGGGCAATGAGCTCCGTTGACAAGATCTAGGAGGTGGTGAGGGCGTTGTGCATTTTAACATGTAATATCAGGTTTTATCACTTCGTTTGAACATTTAAGTTGTGCTCCTAATCGTTGAATGGGTGTTACAACATCTAGTTTAGCTTACAATAAATATATTTCTATTCCTCGAATAAAAATTACCATTTATACAATTCATTTGTATTATTTCAAATAATTATTGGGCTCTGCTTGTATATCATATTCCGCAAATTAAGAGAAGTATGTATTCTTAAAATCTATCACAATTATATTTCTATTTGCTCGAACCTCCTCAGCCCCTATCCAGAAATCTGTCTTTCGTACTAGCATATATAGTACAGAACTGTTCGTTCCGTTCTGGATTAGACATCTCTGTATATCAACATCAAGTAACAAAGTTTATTATATAAACACAATATTCTGCAGGAATTGAATAGTAAAATAAATTTGAGTTTATTAGGTTTATTAACAAATAAATAATTAATAATTAATCTTATTATTAAATTTATAATTATTCAAGTTATTGAAGCTTATACTAAAGAATACTTGTCTTTTAATGATAGTCAAATTTGTAAAGGGTTCATATCATATTTGTTTATATAAATTATAAGGGTTCTTATATGAATTATAATTTTGCTGAATAATTTAATGTTCTTTAAATCTAAAAATAATATTTTGTTGTTTGTAGTTTAGTGTTTCAGCCCTTCTATAGCCAACAATCCCGATTAACAATTCACTCGTAATTATTTCATATAAACTATTTACTTCGTCAGCCGAAGTATTACAATAAAGTATACATATTAGCTCTCCGCATCAAGGAATATAAAAGGTTAATAATATAATTAAATAGATTTTTAAATAATAAACAACATATGGTAGACTACGTGGTCATAGCAATATATATAAATATATATCTAAATATATATAGTTAAAACTGAATAACAGTAAATAAAAATAAAAATTTCACGTGCTAAGCTTTTATTTAAGATGCCTATCATAAAAGTAGATGAGCAGTCAGATACTAGAGTACATAACGAACACATTTTTATAGATCTAAAGATCCGCGATATAGAAGTCTGTGACTAAAGCTATATGTAGAAATGAACGTAAGAATTAGCAGGGATCATGCATGAAATTTTTGGTTGAGCAGGACGAGGAAAGCTGGTGGCCTGTGTTTGAAGTGAAACAAGTAATAAGGGCCTCATCTTGAAGAAGAGGACCCACTTAAATAAAGCTAAGAGCTTGCCTTCGCAGCAGAACCTTGATATCTCTGTAATAGTCCAAGCCTCCTACCATGTGATATATTTATATTTTTTACTGTACATAAATACATAATATTATTAAGTATATTATTCAATATACCTAACTATAGGCTTTTGATCGTGTCTGGCATCCGGGGCTGCTTAACAAACTCCGTAAATTCTTACTTCATTACATACATTCTAACTATCCATATCTACCTTAGTGATAGATACTTCAAAGCAAATCACAACAATGCCTATTCATCCTTCTTTTATTAGTCTGCTGGTATTCCTCAAGGTAATATTCTAGGTCCTATCTTTTACATAGTTTATATAGTTGATATCCCAACCCATTACAACACTATCAGTTAATACATGTGTTCTATCAGTTAATAACTGCCCATCAAAAACTTAAAAATTAAAATAAATTTCAGTAAATCTGATTAAGTCACATCTACCCTTTGCTGTAAATCGATGACTTCCTACCCTACAGTACCCTTTAACAGTACCCCACATATTGAACAAATTCGATTCCTTGGCCTCCACCTGGACAAATGTCTAACTTGAAATCAACATACCAGACTTTTATACCAGAAATCAACAATAAGAAACGGCTAGACGTTTCTGATTATTCCAACACTTCTAGACAAACGCTCCAAGCTTCCAATTAATTACAAAAGACTCATATACATGACTACAATAACACCTATTTGGACGTAATTGAGCTTTGGAACTCCACTAAACCATCGAATTCTTCTTCTGTCCAATCCTTACAATCCAAAATCCTTCGTAAAATCCTCAATTCTCCTTACTTTGTCACAAATAAAATCATCCATAACGATCCAAATGTTATGTTTCGGATTTGGCACAATATGGATTTCTATCCTTTCATAACAAACTTCAGAACCATCTGAACCCTTTAATTTCTAATATTTCTTCCTCTTCGATTCCTGATAACTTTTCGAGGCGTCTGAAAAGAAGATGGTCCCGTGATCTCCTAATGTAGACATATTATTACAGTGCTACCAGTGGATAGTTTCTCAACAAGTATATTTAAGTCATTATATCTATTTGTACATATTTACTGGTTGAGTTTTTTAATGATAATAAAAGGCTTAGCGAACCCGAAAGTTCGATGCCGACACCACCAATCGCTTATTACACACCTCCCTCCACCGTTCTCCGTCCAAACCCAGTAGCTTCAGATCGGTTTTAATGCAATCTTCCCACCTTCGCTTCGATCTACCCCTTGGACGCTTACCATTCGGCACAGCAAATATTAACCTTTTAGGAATTCTCTCGTTACTAAGCCCAACAACTTTACAAGCCCATTTGATTCGCCGCGATGAAATTACCTCTATTATATTGCCCGGATACAGTTCACGCAATTCGTCGTTGTGTAACCGTCTGAACTCTCCGGTTAACTCATCCTTCTTGGGTCCGAATATTCTACGCAATACTTTATTTTTAAAAACCCTAAGACGCTGCTGATCCCTTAATGTAAGCGGCCAAGTTTCGCATGCATAAAGAACTGTAGGCAAGATAATTGTTTTATAGATTCTAATTCTTAAGTTCCGGGACAAGAGGCGCGAACTAAGTAGTTTTGTCACAGAAAATAACAAGCATTTCCCGCTTTCAGTCTAACGTTAATCTCTTCTTCAATTTCGTTTTTTCTAGTTATCGTAGAACCTAGATACCTAAATTTATCTACTTTTTCAAACATATTACCATCTATATCGATATCACCAGTAGTATCGCCATTTTTGCAGCTAACCATATAGCTGAGTTTTTTAATACAATTGGAAATATGAATAATTGCAATAAGAAAAATAGATTTTATTTTTAACCACCTGAAAGAAAATAATAACCTCAATACCCTTGCAATAAGTAATCAAGTGTAAGCAACTACCCTAATTGGATGGATATCAACCGGGGAATGATGCACCTGTCCAAGATTCCCTCTCTCTCTCCTGGATATGCTAGAATGGCAGCTTACTGGAGGCAACTTACACTGACCTAGCGTAGTAGTGATGAGACTATCCGCGCCAATGTGCGGTTTGTTTCAGAGGAATATAGGTCTTCGTGTGGCTGTTTATCAAAAGCAGGCGTAATCTTTGATTAGCGATTTTATGGTTCATGGTGTGAAGACTAGATGTTTTGACGAAAATATGCATTTATGTTGGCTTTCCATGGTTTATGAAGATTTTGAGGAATTTTATAACTGTTTATTTTACAACTATTTCTAAACCTCATTTCATTAAAACATTTAATATTGATCTGTTGAAAAATTAGTGTGAACCAGCCTAGTTACAGAATATAAAGGTTTCTTGATTTAAAAATTATCTATTTTTAAAAATAAGTAGCTTCGTAGAATCTTCTACAATATTTATCTAAATATCGCATGAACCTAACTTATTAGAATATTTCTGTGTCTTCAATATTGTAACTAAAAAAAAATAGTTAAAAAATTGATTGATAATGTTTTAGTAAGTAATAAGTCGCGACCTTACGTCGATAATTCTTGAATTAAGATAAATTCCACCTTGAGTGATTCCAGTATTTTTTCTTTCGATGCCTCTTCGTGGTAATTGTATTCTGCTTTCCCTAACTTTTCAATTTATCTTTCAGCACAATTTAATCGAACTCCTGACCTTTAGACCTAGACAGTTCTATAGAAAAATAAATGGGAAAAACGTGAAAGCAGAAATAATAAGATATTCTCGGCTGTTGAATAGAGGGGAATATATATTTTAATCTATTCTTCAGAGTGGCTGAGAGAAAACTTTTGCCACAATAGCTTTCAGTTCTCAAATACCCTTTTTGTTCAAACGGACCTTTTCAAGATGCCATTGTATTTGAGCCCTCTGGATTCACGTCTGGGTAAATAATTCCTTTGTCACTTCAAGTTTTTGTTGTCTTCTGTGAAAACAGTTATGATTGTAAACATTTTTATAAAAACCTTTTAATGTAGAAGGGACCCAGGTCAACCTTTATTTCAGCAGAATTACAGAGGAAAGTTCTATTGACAATTTTTTTACTACAATTTTGTTAAACAATAATTATTGTTTGAAAAGGAAATAAAAGTAATGCGGATATTTACTTTTCTTTATACTCTAAATATTTATTATTATCAGCCATTAAAAAAATTAACGAGATAACATATTTTTTTTTTCATTTTTTAAATTATACATTTAAGACGAACAACCTTATTTAGGTTATTCATATTTTTTCATTGAGCTTTTTTAATAATTATTAGATTTAATCTATGTATGGTTGTTTATTTATCAAAAACCTTTTTAACCTCACAGTCTTTTATTATACATTTATAAAATGTTTAAAAACATTTAAAAAAACTTTCGACTCGCAAGAGACATTTTCAAAAATTCTTTTTCTTTTTAAACAAAAACAAAACATTAGTCCTAATATATATATATATATATATATATATATATATATATATATATATATATATATTTATTTATTTATTTATTTAACGCGAAACAGCCCTGAAGGACTACGCGACTATGAAACTGGTTTCCTTTTCAATTTCCTCTTTTCTACCCATCTCTGCTTTAGGATATCTCTACATTTTTTCTTCCTCTTCTCCGTCCACTTTTTCCTGGACGGAAGTTCCTTACTGTCCACCACATGCACAGCACTTTTCAGGATTTTGTGTATTCTGTCCTATCCTCACATAATTCTCGTGATATCCCTAGCCTCTGCATTCCATGTTTTATTTGTACCGTATATCCTTGGTTAATCTTGTATTCTATAACCCTACTGAAAATCTTCTTGTTTAACCTCTCTTCGGTCATCCTTTGCATGTGCCCATAAAACCTAAATCTTTTTACTCTCATGTCCGTTTCCAAATCAGAGGTTTCACTGTAAATCTGCTTATTGGATTTCAGTCTGTATCCTTCTGGTGTTATTTTGGGCCCATGGATTCTTCTAAGAATCCTTCTTTCTATGTTCAGGAGCTTCTCCAAATTGTGAAAGAACATTGTCTCCGTTCCGTACAACAGTACAATGGCTTTACCACTGTATTGTAGAACCTGATTATGGATTTTTTGGAGAGGCATTTTTTATTAAAAATTCTACTCGCTAAATAGCATAATTTCTCCAAATTTTTAATCCTATACTCCTTTATTTAAATCCTATAAATATTTAATCCTATGCTTTCTTTCTCCGATAAATTTCTGCTTATTATTTCGCCCAGGTATTTAAAGCTTTTAACCGCCTTGATTTTTCCGAATTCCGTTTTTATTTCTATTTTCCTGAAGTTGGGGTTTGTGGTGATGATGTATATATATATATAGAATACTCTCCTCAATGGGGGGAGTGGGGTAGCTCAGTGGTAGGGCACTGAGCTTCCAATGTAAAGGTCCCAGGTTCGAACCCCGGCTCATGGTAGAAAATTTATTTATCTGTTTCATTGGCCGTGGGGCGACCCTGGGTTAGAAGACTCTCCTGGGGCACACCCAGCCTCTATAATGTGGGTACCCTTAATTAAATAATTAATTAAGGGGGAAAACCTGGCGGTTGAGCGTGATCTCGGTCAAATCACCTCCTTGCACAACTGTTGACCTAGAAACAGTGCTTTCCCTAAATAGTACTGAACCCCAGACCCTTCATGGGTTGTAGTGGTACAGGTTTACTCTCCTCAATGGTAGTAATTGTTTAATTAAATCTGAATGTTTTGTTTTATTTTTCTTTGGAAATTCCACGAAATTTCTCTTCTCTACCTCAAAGAAATTAAGGTAAAATTTTTTTTAGTTCTTATTTTTAGGTTTGGTTCTTGTCGTGTTTCAGTAATTAAATAAATATGGCCAAAAAAAAAAATTGGAAAATGAAATACTATTTTTGGATTTATAAAAAGTTGTTTTAAAAAGAGTTGTTAAATTATATGATGAGGTTGTTGATAAAATGAGGAAAAGAATATAAATTTTATTGAATTTCGTCAGAAAAATAAAAATTAAACGAAATATATTATATTTAATAAAACATTTACTACCATTTATTAGTATTGTATATATATACTTTAAGAAATTTTAGAAATAATGTTTTATAGGACTTATGATATTCTTACTTTTTTTAAAATAATATTTCAAAATTGGGGCCGGAACGTTAAAATATAATAATTTTTAAATGTTACTATAAATGTTTTAAATTATAATAGAAGACTGTGAGATAAAAAAGGGTTTTGATATATAAATAACCATATATAGATTAAATATAATAAACATCAATGATTTTCACCTTTTATTAAATTACTCATTTCTGTATGTAAATAATATCACATAAAAATAAACTATAATAATTTTAATTTATAAAAAGTTAATTAAATAAGTAATCAACAAACTGAGATCTATTTTATCATTTCAAACAATATACAAAAACAAAAAAAATGTAGCAATAAACCTTTATTTAGTTATATTACAGATCTTTACGTTTCGGCCTTTTTTGCCATTTTCAAACATACTTTCATAAACTGTTTGCCCCGTATTTTTTACTAAACAATTTTTATCCTAATAAAAATCAGTTCAGAGTGTTTATTGATAATATTAGAAGTTTTTTTGTGGTCTGTTTTTTTACTTACAATTTTTAAAGCAAAGGTCCTTTTTTTTCAAAATGAAGAAGGCCTGTTGGGGTCATTGAATCAAACTTTGGTATTTATCATAAGCTATCACATAAAACATACAAAAAAAAATCACAACTACCATACCTGATGCTGGAGGTAAACCCACTTTTTTATGACGAATTTGCTGGACTATATTTCTTTTTATTTTTAATTTGACGGCTCAGCTCTCGTCGACGAAATGGAAAACTCTTGATGAATGGCTGGGGCCTGTTAATTAATTTTATAACTCGGGAGAAGGTAAAAATTTAATTTTCATTATGGCCAACCCGAAATTAATTAAAAAAGTTAAAAATACAAAGTTTAGTTTCCGAGAATTCCTCAGGATATATCAGTTACGATGAAATGTGATTCAACATTGTTTAAATTATATGTATGTATATACATACATACATACATTCATATATATATATATATATATATATATATATATATATATATATATATTCATTTTATAGGTTGAGGATATTGATGCTAGTAGCTAGTAATAAGTAAAGGAGTATATTTTTATTGTTTCTCTTCTCGTTGATTGTTTACATCTTCTAAGAACCCAATGATCATAAAGAGAATCTCCGATATTGATCTAAATTAGAATATTTTGCGGGTATGAGGGCCACAAATAATATCGTGTAAGGACTTTTCTAGCATTTTATCTACCCCAGCTAAACGCAGTGCTTGGTTTTTATTTCAAACAGTTCAGTTTGTAAAAATTAAAATTCTCATTTTATTAGAAAAATTCCAAACACACAGCTTTATCTCTCCTAAATGTAGGTGAAAAATAAAATAAATGTTGCGCCAGTTTAGGCATCATCATTCCATGCCATTCAATCGCATACTGAGAGGAAGGAAGGTAACACAGCAGAGTTAGGTTATAATAAAACAGCTGATCAGTAAAAAAAAAAAGGACAGATGATAAAACATATAATATCCAACCAAATTTCATTCTATCGCGTCATTATAATTGTATCTTTTTTCTTCGTATTTTTTTTATTTTTTGTGACATATTTATGAATTTGGTTGGATAATATATGCTTTTTCGTCTGTCCCTTTTTTTTTTATTTTTTCGCTGATCAGCTGTTTGATTATAACCTTCCTGAGCTGTATTACCTTCCTTCGTTTATCCGATTGAATGTCATGGAGTGATCTTAGATTTGCTTTTTATGTCTATCTTTTGAAGAGGTCATGTATTTGATTTTTTTTCAAATTATAACCTAACATTCAATTCTCTTGGTCTGTTGGTGAGTTTTTTACTGATTTTTATTGATTCTCCTTTCAGTTATCAATAGTCGAAGTGGTTTTACATCTATAGGCAGAGGACAGCCATTGATTTAAATTATTTTATAGGAAGTCATTAAATGAAATCTTAAAGTAATATTAATATCGCTTGAAATATAATTTATTAATATCGCTGCACTGAAGCCATTAATTTATAGCGGTATTAATACAAGCCTAAGCGAGGAGTGGAATCCTGGTTATGACCCCCTGGTGGTTTTGTAGTCGTGTTTAGTCCACTCTGTCGTAAATTAGTAGATCCAAACTAAGCTTAATTAGAACTATTCTTGGAAAAATCACCGTTACTTTCATGAACTGTTAATTTATAAAATGAGTTATTGTTCTTTTACTGCGTTCTGGAGTCAAGTTCAATTATACATATATTATTTCCCGTCTAGTTTCTCATTTGGTTTTCACAAAGAAATATATATATTCTCCTAATGAACTCAACAGAAATTATATGGTGTGTTCACTCATACGTCTTTTCTACCAATTTTAAAGAAATTGAAACAATTTTAAATATATCCAATAAAAAAAAAGTATTGGATTAATTTTCTTGAACAAGCGATCACAGAAATTATTAGAGTATGATTTATTTAATGAACTATAGCAATGTAAAAGGGACCCATGAACCATCGGTGGATGCGAAAAAATGAAGCTTTTTACTATTTTGATGAACAAATGAGTGTATCAAATCGTTCTCGAGATAATCGTGACACTGGACAGACAGACAGAAAATGAGTGAAAATGTATTTTTCGGACTTAAGGGGCTTTGGAACATAATGATCCGTCGAAAACATCACGTTGGAAGTTGTACACAATTCTCTAGCAAATCCAGGATTGAAGCGCGGGGGGCGTCCCCCCTCCCATGAATATGAGAAAAAAAAATATTAAAAAAAAAAATGTAACTACGATTTCGGGAAAAATTAGTTTTAATAAACAACTAGTTTTGATTGATAGTTTTTACTGATATAACTATATATTTATAAAAGTTTTGCTATTTTCAAAAATTCTTTTTTCATTTTAAACAAAAAAACAAAACATTAGACCTATAAAAACATCATTTCTAAAATTTCTTTATTAGTCTTGAGCATCTGTGGCTCTAGTGCCCTCCTTCAGCCTCCACTGGCTTTTAATACTAGTGATGCGGCTGGAAAAGTGACACTGGGATCTCTGGAGTCCTGCTTTGCCTTCCACATGTGGGGGAAACAGCCTGGCTCGGAGATTCCTGGGCGGATGTATATATTGTATATAGGTATGTATGTGTTTAGAAGTTTTTATTTTATTTTGTTTGTTTATTTATTTTTTTTATTTTTTTATTTATTTATTTTTTTCCTATTGATTTACATTTTTTTATAAGTATTATTTATTTACTTTTTATGTTTATAGTTACTTCTTTATTACTTGTATATACTGTATGAATGAGAACTTCTAGCCTTAATACTTATAGCCCTCCAACAGTGGCTGATTGTATTATTATTCAATAAAATATAATAAAAAAAAATAAAAAAAATTTCTTAATATATATATGTACTACTACTACTCTACTCAATGGTAGTAATTGTTTTATTAAATCTAAAATATTTTGTTGTATTTTTCTTCCGAAATTCCACAAAATTTCTCTTCTCGTCTGCCTTAAAGAAATTTTTTTTTTTTCTTTATTGAGTATTATAACAATCTGTCAATACAAGAAATTAAGGTAAAAATGTTTTTATTTCTTATTTTTAGGTTTGGCTTATATAAATATTTATAGTTTTTACTCAGCTAACAAATGTCATTCTCGGTAGGTATATGGATTAGAGGCCGTCCCAATAATAATTATGTTGTATTGTATGTTGTACGTACTAAATATATTTTTAGGCTGGTTGGCCAAGCGGACTAACGCATAAGTGCACTGCACAGCGCGTTGCTCCGGAAACCCGGTTCAAATATAATTTGTTAAAAATAATTACGATTTTGCGTATGATGCAGGTATTGTAGTTTTGTAGATTAAATTTTGTAGGCACATAGAAAGATGTGTAGATAATAGAAGATGATTTGGTCCGTATGATTTCTGTCGCTTGTATTGTAGTTTTATTTTTTTTGTAGAAGTGGGCTAAAAATCTTAAATGTATATCAAAGGTCCTAGATGAACAATTTCTTTGGAAAATTTATTTTCGTGGTTTTCGATGTTAAATTTCAGTCTCGAAATCATTTTTGTGAGTATTGTAATACTGTGTAAAATCTATGATAGAAAATCGCTCTTCCACTTAAGTCGATTTAACAGTTGCTGTAACATTCCAGCTAATACCTCAGTTACATCAGCTACGTTAATTTTTGTTTGTTTCGTTCTGTATATTTTACTATTGTTTTTTATAAATCTTTAGATATTAGAGTTTATTTTATGTTATTTTGTTTTTTGTTGTGAACCAACTGAATATTTACTTTAAAAATTGTCTATATGAGGGGCGAAAAAAAAATATTGGAAGGTGAAATGCCGATTATTTTCTGCCCGTATTTATCTCCAATCTCTTATTTAATTCAACCGTTTCGACGAGCCAAAGCGCGGTCGGTTTAACGAATAAAAAGGGAAAAAAGAGAAAAATAACAGTGGAAATTGGTTTTGAGTGAAGTTGGCCAACGAAAATATCCCCAACATTGGATCAACATTGCGTACCGCGGGGGACGTTTTGTGTTTTCCCTTCGGAAAAGTTAATTTGGTTTTGCCTTCTTTATCGCCTCTCCAACGGCCTGTTACTGTCTAACGCATAAAGAAACATCCCAATTTTTTTCAGAGAATTCGCTGCTGTATTTTATTGGACTGCCTCATTCCTATTGTCAGTGCTGATCGCAGAAGCCTCTACTTCTATAACAAGTATTATTTTTCCTATCCTGAACAAAATCAAACATACGAAGACATTTAAGTTTGTGAATAGTTCATGGTTCATTAGCAATAACTATCAAGCCCATCCGGAAATTCTTGTATTAGATATATCATTGGTCCTATAATTTACACAGTTTATACAGCTGACATCCCAACCCATCCTGACTGGTGTAAAAACTGGAGAATTAAAATCAATTCCAATAAAACCCATCAAATTACCTTTAACCTGCGTCGCGAACCCATGACCTCCTGTCCTACAGTATCCTTTAATAATTCTTCACTTATCCCAGTTGAACAAATCCGTTACCTACGACTCCACTTGGACAAACGACTCACATGGATTCCTCATACAAGACTGAAATGACAAGAAACCGCTCGACGTTTCCGACTACTCCTACACTTACTAGACAAACGCTCTAAGCTTTCGATCAATTACAAACGACTCATATATATTACAATAATAACACCTATTTGGATTTACGGAATTGAGCTTTAGGGCTCCACTAAACCATCGAATTCCTCTCGTATCCAATCCTTGCAATCCAAAATCCTTCGTAAAATCCTCAACGCTCCTTACTTTGTCACAAATAAAATCATCCATAAAGACCTTAATGTTCCATATGTTTCCGATTTGGCCCAATCCAGATACCTATCCTTACATAACAAACTCCAGAACCATTCGAACTTCTCTCGCTTCAAACCTTGCTTCCTCCTCGATCCCTGATAACCCTCCGAGGCGTCTGAAAAGAAGATGGCCTCGTGATCTACTTATGTAAATATATTAATAGAGTTCTACCAATGGGTAGTTTCTCAACAAGCGCTTTCATGTGATTGAATTATTACTGTGTGCACATTTACTAGTTGTATTTTTTTATATTATAGTTGTAAATATCAATGAATAAAAAAAAAGAAAAATATATATCAATTTCATCCTTACTTTCAATGTTTAAACAATATTAAGAAAATATATTTATTCGTTTAAACTACATCACATTATCATTTAAACAGTAGGTATAAACTTTGAAAAGTTTGATTAAATCATGAAAAATCACCACATATAAACTTCGACGAGATACATACTCACCAGTTTAAATCAGCGACAACCAAATTACTTAGACGGACACTACGGACAAAATGAAACAAAAACTTTGAACAAGCGACTGGAAATACTATAATCACATTTTTCCATATGAAAATTAAATTCAGACTAAAACTAAATACATGCACTTACCTATTCAAACCCATTTGGACATTTGGCCTAACAGAATTACGGTTCATAAAAAAGACTCACTCGCAAAAACTACAATCTTTTTAATCTAAAATTTAAGACTAATAAGAGCAGCTCCCTGGTACGTAAACAATAAAACATTACATTCCGACATACCAACCAACCAACTATCGACCAACACCTTCGTACTCTTTACTCCCGGTTTCATATTAAATTATACGGACGCAACTACAGACTTTTAAACGACGTGATCACAACTGAAATACTCGCCAGGAGGCATAGATGGGCAAATTCTACATTGTGTACCGAGTACCATGTTGAGTATTTACTGAAATTGAGTCACTATTGAGAATTCAATAATTCTTTGATAACAACTGAAGTAGTAATTAAATTCTTTGGTACTCAAAGAAGGTCAGTACTTCAGTAAAACAAATGGTACTCAATACTCAGAGTAGCATTTTCCCTTCTCTGCCAGATGAACGAAAAGGAGGTGTATGAGTGATCTATTCTAAATTTTGGAAGTAAATAAATAGATATAATAGTCTACTCTAAATTAAATAGGTAAATAAATAAAAAAAATAAAAAACAAAACCTTTTTATTCGTCCCTGTGACAGTAACCTTTCCATATTTTACAAATAGACATAAGCATAGATACCAGGAATCTTCTCAAAACCTTAGGCTTGATGGCTGACGTTGCTCTATTCAAAATAGAATTGAATACGGGATAGGGCTTTCAGTGGAAGCCCCGATTCAGTAATGAAATAACGCTCCTCTTCTTAAGCGAATATTATATCTAGGAATATTCTGTGTGGTATTCCTGAATGTGTGCTGCTTAGCTGCTTCAATTCCTAGTTAAACTCGCGTTTCTAGGAAAGTGAGAAATTAATTTTGAATAATGGGTTCATATTCAATATGGGTTACACGTGTTATTATACCAGATATGATGACAATCGTTTTAGTTAAATATTTCTAAAAGATCCGATTATATATAAGATGTATACATACATATATATATATATATATATATATATATATATATATATATATGTTTGTGTGTGTGTGTACATATATTAACATAATTATGAGAAGAAGAATAGTTGGGGTGATCAGTCAAATAAGAAGGCAAAATAAATGATGATATTTATTTTCTCATTTGCCGACGTTTCGACCTGAAGTTCAGTCCTCATTGCCTCTTCCATTTTAGAGCTGTCAGCCCTGTTGATGGCCTGAACTTCAGGTCGAAACGTCGGCAAATGACAACATAAATATTATCATTTATTTTGCCTTCTTATTTGATTGAGCATTGCCTCTTCAACCTTAGAGCTGTCAGCCCTGATGATGGTTGAAGTTCAGGTCGAAATGTCGGACTGATTACCTCAACTATTCTTCTTCTCATTATTCACGACAGTCAACTATTTAACCACTATTATTAACATAATTATTTAATTGGGAATAAGGTCACTCAATTATATTATAATAATTATTCAATAAACAACTAAATGTTCATTACTCCTGCTGTTTATTCGACGTTTCGATCCCATTTTTTTTTTAATTAACAATGGGATCCTCTGCAGAGCTATAACAACAAATAGCTCAATCGGTTATTAGCTTAATTATGCGTTGTTTTATTTATTTATTTTTTTATTTTTTATTCCAGGAGTTTACAATTTTTCCAATTATAACCTAACATTTGATATTTACAATTAATGAGGTGTTATATTATTTGATTGATTATCGGTTGTTAATTATTGTAAAGACAATGAAAAAAGTATAAAAGAGAACAATTTTTCTGAAAGTGAAAAAAATATTGATAAGCTTAATAAATCTTCATCTGATGATAAACATTCTTCAGAAGAATGCTGTTCAGATAAAATCATATTTGTAGTTGTCTTAAAAAATATTTGTTTATTGTTAGAATTAACTGTATGTAAAGTTACACTTTAACATCGTTTTAAAATGTGATCAAGATCTAACGTTAGATTATCTAGTTATGATAACTTAACACGTTTTTAAGACTATTCAACGTTGATGCAAAGAAAATTCCGTTAACCAGAGTTAAACTAATCAAAATTAGTAAAATGAAATTTAACCGAGTCTAACAGATAGAACGAACTAACTTATCTTCTAGTTACCTGTTTTTTAAAAGTTTTCTGATGACATTTATCATAAATTATCTATTTGTTTCCTTGTTTACTAATGTCTTATCTAATAGTACAGTAAAATTTTGTACTTCATATTTGGGAGTTTTGTCCCGCTAGATTCGTTATCGGCCTCACCGAGCATCAGCACGCAAAAAAAAAGTCTTCTTATTAAAGTAAAAACTTAAATAGGCGGGGTTTGCAATTTTTTTTTGGACAATAAATTAGATTGAGCCGTCAAATTTCCGATGTCTAAAGCTCGGGTAAAGTCGGCTGGAGTCGACTATATGAAGTGTTTTGATCTTAAATGATTACAACTTTTATAGAAAATATGGTTTAAAATATCTCAGAACATAAAAATCGGGCCTGCATACTGTACTGTAAGCAAGGAAAATGTTTAGCTTTTCATTCTGTCTACAATAGGCTATTATTCAAAATCCAAAAAAGAAACCTGTACTGCTACAACCCATGAAAGGTCTTGGGTTCAGTACTATTTAGGGAAAGCACTGTTTCTTGGTCTGCGGTTGTGAAAGGAGATGATTTGACCGATATCACGCTCAACCACCAGATTTTTTCCCCTTAATTAACAATTTAAATTAAAGGTACCCATTTTATAGAGGCTGGGTATGCCCCAGAGGGGTCTACCTACCCAGGGTCGCTCCACGGTTATTGAAATAGAATAAATAATTATTCTGCTATCAGCCGTGATTCGAGCCTGACACTTTTGGGAGAGTGAATTAGATTGAGTCGTTAGATTCTCGAAGTGTAAAGATGTCGGCTAGAGTCGACTAATTGAAGTGTTTTTGCATATGTATTAAAATATCTCAAAAACTGAACATTTGACCTCCATATTGGTAGCAAGGGAATTGTTCAACATTTCATCCTCTTTTTAATGAGCTATTGTTGAAAATTATATCTTATTATCGACGTGTTAGAGAGAGGAAAAGGAAAAAATTATGTCAAAAACCAAATGATAATTAGTTTTATGGAATAAATAGATTAATGTATCTCAGAACTAAAAATCGGATCTGCATACTGTAAGCGAGGGAAATGTTTAGCATTTCACCCTCTTTGTAATGAGATATTATTTATAATTTATATTTCATGTTAGTAATCTCACCTTATTGATGTTTTCACTTCTGTCGTGTGGTCTAAATCACAGACATTAATTTTTTATGTTATTTTATCAATAACTGTATCTCACCTCATCCTCCAGAGATCTTTTATTATTTTCTTTACAATTATAAATTTTGAGGCATCTTTGAAAACTAAATACCCCAGCCGGATGATCATCGCAACATAGATCACAATAGCATCAGCATGTATCACTGTGCTTACTCTGTCGGTGCTCTCTATTATAAAGATAAATAACTAAATGGAGCTATCCGTTAGAGAGGATACTGAACCCGTAATGGACTGGTACGGGACTGGTTCTTGATGCACTTTATCCGCCCGATGCACTAAGTGCCCAGCCCTATCACGGGACACTAACTCCACGGCAGTAAAGGCGATCCAGTTATCTCTGCCATCGTCACTATAAACTTTATGTCCTCTGCCAGGGTTTAGTGCTCTTCTAGGGGATGGTCTTCGCCGGGTCCTCTTCAGCCAAATCTCATTTTGGGGACGAGCGGCGTCATCGACTTTTGTGGTCGATGTTTTTTTATCACAGAGTCCATTTTATAGCCGTCTGATTGCGAAGCCCTTGTCCTGCAATATTTGTAACTGTACCTTTATAGAGCTCGTAATCGAAAACATATAAAATAAAGTATAAAAACCGCTGCCATTTATTACACAATAGTTTAATATTTTCAAATAGTTATTTACAAATATATTCATTATTTGCAGAAATTAGAATGAAAAAAAGTATAGGTCGGTGTTATTATTGATCTTTATATCAGCGGTAGGGGGGCGTGGTGGTTGAAAGAGTTAAGGCGCCTGCAAAAAATTTAAAGCGGACCCTACACGGTCATTCGGAATTGCACTAATGACGTTCCGAATTATCGTGTAAGGTAGTGAATGAAGTACTGATGGTGGTGCGCTGCGGATTTCCGAACCAGTGTTGCTGTTTATAGGAGGATCCTCGTATTTGTACGAGGTTATGACGTAATGTACGAGGTACGAGGATAGATCAGCCTCGTACCTCGTACATAAGTTTTGCTGACGTATGCAATGCAAGGTTATATTTTTATGAATGAAGTTTAGAATTGTTTTACGATTATTTTGACTGTATTATTTTTATATTGATATGAAATACTGAACTTCTGTTGCTTTCTAGACATATAAATTGCAATTATATCTTCTTTAATTAGAGTATGATTATTATTTCCTTCATAAAACCATGATTATATATATGTTTTTTTTTTAATTTTCTAGAAATTTTTTTTTTTTTTTTTTGATTTTTAGTTTTTATTCAGTATAAAATAAAATATAAGAAACCATATCCATTATTTCCTTCATAAAACTTTTTTAATAAATATAA
Source organism: Nezara viridula (assembly GCA_928085145.1). Classification (NCBI taxonomy): domain Eukaryota; kingdom Metazoa; phylum Arthropoda; class Insecta; order Hemiptera; family Pentatomidae; genus Nezara; species Nezara viridula. Next base: position 27,982,502 of record OV725077.1, on the reverse strand, counting down.
ATTTTTTAAAATGTTTTGTAATAGAAAATTAAACAGAAATTTTTACCGTCATTTTTATCGAGCATAAAATAAAATACCAGAAAGTATATCCATTATTTCCTTCTTAATTATTATTTCCTTCATAAAACTGCAATTGTAAATATATTCTAGATAAATTAAATTTTTTTAAAATTATTAGCGTAATTTAAAAAAAATATTTTCGATTTTAACCGAGTAAAGTAATTAATTGAAAAATTAATTAGTATTCATAATGAACCCATCTTAAATAATGAAGAAAAAAAAGTATTTTTTTAGTGGTCCACATTTATTTTGTGCGAAATATAATTGTAAGCTAAATACTGAAACAATCACAATCTATTATTTTTTTATATCATAATGGATATCTCTAAAAGCATCAATACCCCATAATTAATTTTTATTGTCCTTCCAGAACCACTAACATCCTTTCATAAAAGTAGTTGTTTTGTTTTTAGAAAAAAGAAAAAAAAATAGTCTCCCCCAAATTAAATCTTGGATCTACTAATGAATACTACTATGAAGAGTACTTTAAGAAGTTTATTTAGCTATTTTAATTTTTATATAACGTTTCCAGTAGTTTATAAAAATATATAAACTTTTATAAAGCTAATATAAAATATATAAAGCTAATTTTACTGCTTGAACAATTAACTTAAAAAAAAGTAATGTAAAAAGACTTTAATTGTAATGGAGGTAAAAATAAAAAATTCTGATCTAATTTTACTATAAAAAAACAATAACACTGGAATTATAACAGTGCAAGTTATGAATGAGCAAGCGTAACATTGTTCCGAACATCCGGAAGGTTCATTCACGAGAAGTGGAGGGGGGACTGAGGTAAAAGTAGTGGGGAGACCAACCATACTGCTGGATAGGTTAGCCTCACAACCATTATAAATTTCTGATTTTCATTAAATGTAAATAGTTAAATAATTTTTTATATCCCTTGTTTATAATTTTAAACCATCTTCAACTATTTCTTTTAAATAGTCAAGTGGGAAACAAATTTAAAAAAAAAATGAGGAAACTTCACAATTTACTTTAAGAAAAAAAAAACTTTAACGTTGTGTATATTTATCAGTTCTTTTCCCATTTTCCCCAACAAATTTATTATTTTCGCAATACCTTTCCTTAATTTTTGTAAGTAGTAGACTTATATTTTACTAACTTTTGTCAAAACGATTTTCTATGAGACTAACCTTACTACTAGATAGGTTAGTTTATCTAGGTCTCGTTATTAAGTAAATAGTTGTTTATATTCCTATTCTATATTATTATTAACGATTTTCAACTATTTTTTCTTTAAATAGTCAAGTAGGCAATAAATTGAAGAGAAAAAAAAGTGGAAACTTCACAATTCACTTATAGAAAAAAAAGCTTTAACTGTTGTGTTTATTTGCCATTAATTTTTCCACTTTTCTTAACAAATCGATTATTTTCGCAATACTTTTCCTAGATTTTAGTATGTAGTTGACTTATATTTTTCTAACTTTGGTCTGAACGATTTTCAGGCACTAGGAAGTAATCATTATATCTCCGTTTTTCTCTTGATGCCCAATATTATAAATGACAATGTCCAAATAAGCATATCTATGCTGTTTCTTTGTTTACAACTGAGCTAAATTGGTATGAGCAACGATAAGTAATGATCAGTAATGATTGAACGTGTAAGGGTCTTCATGATCAAAGCGATCCCGAGCAATCTTGGCACTTCTTGTGACGTTCATTGATGAATTACCGTGTAGGGTTATTTTATTACATTATACTACATTAGCGTGTAGTCTGCTTAAGATACGAGATTAAAGAAATTTAAAGAACAAAAGTTTGAAGTATAAATTTGAATTCGCTTGTATTGGGTTGGCAAATAAGTCCTTTTCAAATTATTTTTATATCACTATGATACACTTCTTATCTGATGAATTAATCCCTAAGGTAGATTGTTTATTCTGTTTGTAATATGTCAACAACTATATCTGTTAACTCTTGTTGAAATTAGCTTAGTTTTGTGTTTGCTATTGTACTATGGAAGAAAACATCATTCATTATTGGCATATTTTCTTATTTTATTTTAAAAAAGGTTAGCTTGCTGCAGAAGCTCATAGAAAAATTTGCAGTATTTATGGGGATGATGCCTTAACCGAACACACCTGTCAAAATTGGTTTGCCAAATTTCATTCAGGAAATTGAAAAGAGCAATGTTAAGGCAATTTTTCATCAAAATACCACTCAATCAGAGCGAGAGATTGCTATGACCCAAAATTTGTCGCACAATCGTACAAAATCATTTGATCAAGCTGGGCTATGTTTCCAGGCTTAATGTTTGGTTTCCTCACTCTTCAACTGAAGTCAACTTGGCAACACACATTTCTGTTTGTAATTGAATACGAAAACGGCAACAAAGCCACTCATTTTTGAAAAAGTTGGTAATAGGAGATGAATAATGGATATTTTGCGATAATGTAGTTTGTAAAAAATCTTGGGAACCTAGTAGTGAGGCTCCTAGAAGAATGTCAAAATCCGGATTGAATCCAAAGAAGCTAATGCTTTCCATATGGTGGGGTATGAGCTATTGCCATCAGGGCAAACAATTAATTCAACTATATAATGCTGAAAATTAACAAAAATTAATTAATCAATTAAAAATTAAGGCCCAGTGGCAATTCGGGAGGGTGTTGTGTTCTACCAAAACAAAGCTAGGCCCCACACTTCATTGATCACATGCAATAAAATATCGAGCCTTGGATAGGATCTTTTGCCGCACCCTTATTATTCATAAGGAAGTGAGGTAGCTCAGAGGTAGGGTACTGAGCTTCAAATGCTAAAGGTCCCAGGTTGGAATCTCGGCTCATGACAGAAAATTTATTTATCTGTTTCATTGGCCGTGGGGCGATCCTGGCTGAGGAGACCCTCCTGGGACACACTCAGTCTCTATAAAGTGGGTACCGTTAATTAAATAATTGATTAAGGAGGAAAACCTGGACTATTCATCAGACTACCCTCATTACACTCCAAGTGACTACCACATATTTCGGTCTCTGCAGAACTCCATGAATGGTAAGAAATTCCAAAAGCCACCTGCATCAGTTTTTTTAACAGTAAACTCCAGACATGATGCAGTTAGTGGAAAGATGGGATAAAGTCATATTAAATAATGGTCAATATATTGTAGATTATATGTCTATAATACATTGAATTTTATTGTACCATGAAAAACCGAAAGGACTTATTTGCCAACCCAATATAAGAGATATACTTCAAAATTTAATATGTAACCATTGACCATGTTTGTTGACGCCTTTATAACAAATAAAGCAAAAAAAAGATAAAAAATAAATTAAAATAAATAAGCGCAGTCCTACTCTATTGCTTGTAACACTTCGGCGCGGATTCGATTCTCGCATGATACGGTAACGTGCCCGTTCTGAGGTTCAGAATAAGGTGAGCAACTCCTGTGTCTTCCAATAAAATAGTTCCTGATCATCCAGGTTGGGGGGTTGGGCAAACGGCTATTAATTAACAATATCCCGTAAAAAACAACGGGATGGAGAAGTCTGCAAAAGGGTTGCCAACCATCCTAATGAAGAGGGAGTGTTTAGTAATCGCGTCCAGTTATTATAAACCATGTGCTCCCTGGATATCTATACGAGAATACGAGTATACGAGAACTAAACAATTACAGCTGTCTCCCCGAACAGCCCTGTAGCTACTTGAGGATTAATGAGGAAAGTCAATCAGTCAAGAGACGTTAAAAAAAAAATCAGCGATCGAATGAAACATTTGACTCTTATAATTAAAAGTAAAAATTTAACTTTTACCTATATATGTAGATTGATGCATATAGATATACATCAATGATATTGGATAGGAATGTGTGTTTATTGCCCAAAACGTAAGACATCTCCTTTCTGGGCGGTTTATTATCTTTAACGATTTTTTCGACCTATGAAACTAAATTAATTGTTCGAGATGCTCAAATATACGAGTGTAGGAGGGTTCCAGATTCAAATGAGCGTTTCGCCAGCTCTAGACTAATATTCAACACTTAATATTTTTCAATAACTGTAAGTAATTGTTGAAAACTGGAGATTTTATTTTAATAACCCACGATAAGTAGAGATAAAGAAGATTTGTTTAGACGGACAAAAGACCTACAAGATTTGTGAAATCAACAGAATATATTTAAATGAATTATTGATTACATATTATTGAATAAAAAAATGCATTATAGTTATTTTTTTGAAATGTTTCTAAAACTTTCCTTGCAGTATAAATATTTTCAAGGATTGACGAAGACCCCTTTCACTAATCGCCCCTTGAGGTAACTTCCTCAGAAGAACACGGCTCCTAAAACAATCCCCTTTAATCATTCATCTAGGGGGGGGGGGCTCGATGGGGTGTAAAGTTGTTGATAGGGGGAGAAGGCAGCTTTTGCAACTTTTTCAATTAGTCTTAATTGTATGTTCAGGTCCCGCAAAACAGACCTGTGGGGTCCACTGTTGCAATTCTAGCTTGCAGAAACAGTTAGAGAAGAAAGCACAGCATCTAAACTTCAAATAATACTCTCAATAGTATTGAACTTTCTTTTAGCTATCAGGAGGGGTGGATCTTGGACGAACGGAAGGAAACTTCATAGAGATGTTATGATCCCAATTTCAAAATATTTTTTATTTATAATAATTACAACTGTATTAATAAATAAAATACATTTAGTAAATTTGATAACAGAAAATAATAACATGAAATCACTAAACTATGCACTGATAACACTCTAAAAAAAAAATATTTACAATAGGAGATCATGCGGCCATCTTCTTTTCAGACGTTTCGGAGGGTTATCAGGGATGGAAGAGAAAACAAGGTTAGAGACGAGAGGATTCGGATGGTTCTGAAGTTTATCATGGAAATCGGAAACATAAGGAACATTAAGATCGTTATGGATTATTTTATTGGTGACGAAGTAAGCATTCAGGGTTTTTCCGAAGGATTTTGGATTGTAAGAATTGAATACGTGAGGAATTCGATAGCTTTGTGGAATCCCAAAAATCAGGTCCGTACGTCCAAATAGGTCTTATTGTAGTCATGTAATTAACTGTATGATTATATGTATGAGTCTTTTGTAATGAACTGGAAGATTAGAGTGTTTGTCTAGTAAGTGTTTTAGTAGTCGGAAACATCGAGCGGTTTCTTGTCGTTTCAGTGTGGTATGAGGATTCTACGTTAGACGTTTGTCCAAGTGGAGTCCAATGTATTGGATTTGTTAAGCAGGGGTTAGTGGGGTATTATTAAAGGATACTACAGGAAACTAGGTCATAAGTTTACGGCGAAGAGTAAAGGTGATTTGATGGGATTTATGTCAATCCTGTAGTTTTCGACACCATTCTTCAAGAATTGTGATGTGTGATTGAAGAGTGTGGGATACAATGGTTGGGTCATTATTAACGGAAAGCACACATGTATCATCGGAAAATGTGATAACAGCAGAGTTAGGATGGGTTGGGATTTTAACTGTGGAAACTGTGTAAAGGATAGGACCTAGGATACTACCATGAGGAAGACCATCGGACTGGGAAAAGATGGATGAATAAGCATTATTGTGATTTACTTTGAAGTATCTATCAGTTAAGTAGGAACGGATAATGAGGAAGTATGTAGGAATTTACGGAGTTTGTAAAGCAGTCCCGGGTGCCAGACTCGATCAAAAGCCTCAAAACTTAATACTAAAGACTTAGATAGTTTCAAAAGTCGAAGGATCGGAAATGGATAATTCTGTTTTAAATATTTTGACGCAGAAATCATGATTAATTCTAAAGAACTATGATATTTCCTGCATTTTAAAGTTCGAAAATGTAGCGTTTTTTAGATAAAGCATGTGTCAAATCTTACACTTGCGATAATAAATCTTAATGCTATTGTTGCCTATCTTCTACATATTATTTCTCAAAGTTTTATTTTTAATCTCTACGCAATATCTTCATTAATTGTTCGTCATATCCATTTATTCATCTACCATTTTGAAGATTATTACTTTCTGATTTCAACTAGATAAGGAAAGTATTCCGATCGGGTGAAAATTGAGATGTGCGATTTTCGACGGATATTTACGTTTCAGAGCCCCATAAATCCGAAAAACACATTTTCAACCATTGGTCTGTCTGTGCCAAGATTATCTCGGGAACAAGTTGACAGATTTTGCTTATTTTTTTTTTTTTAGGATTTTTACACAAATTGGATGCTCCTTGCTCAATAAATGAAAAATATATTTTTCTATAGACTGTAGCGCAAAAATGCCTTCAACGATTTTCATGAAACTTTCCTATAATTTTTTAATAAATTTCCTTTCAATTTTTGAACTTATACTAAATTCTTGAGAAAATTTTGGACAAATTTTATAAAGGAAAGAAAAAGTTTTGGCTTGACTCGCTAAGCACATATGTCCCATAGTATAAGTTATATAACAACGTTTGAAATATAATTAAATTACTTTCAAATGTATATAAAAATCGTTCATTTCGGTCAACCATTAAAGAAGTTACAGCTATTTTAATTCCGTGTGTAAGATTACGAGTTCAAATCAAAGCCAGAAAGGGGTGAAAGAGAGAGAAATATAAAAAGTAAGTGAAAGTAAAAAAGTGTGGTGCCCGCATCACACAAGTTCCAACACCTAATTCATTTTCTAACTTCCATACCTATGTAATAATTATTGGATTCTGTAATTTCAACTGCTCACTAACAATTAATCGACAAGTTCCATTTGATTTTATTCATTTAGTTTTTCTTAATATACATGTGAACCATATGAAATGTAATATTGTTACCTTATTTACTATTTTTTTCAAGTACGGTTGCCATAGCAATTGAAATTAACATTCAAATTACCTCATTGTATTTTGTCAAACCAGACTAATGGACCAATGTTTTGTACCAGGTTGACTTTAGTCCCAGATTAAAACTATTTTTCATTAATTTATTCAAAGTTTCATTTTCCTCTACTTTAAATAGAAATTATTGTCTGATAAACAGTTATTTTGTTGAGCTATTACAAAAAAGTTCTTTATTAGCAATATTGTAGTGTATTGAATTTTTCGCACTGACCTTCCACAAGGCAGTTTACATTGGTTTAGTTTATCAATGAAATTGTACTCAAATATTTTCCTTGATCAATTATAAGGAAAATAAATCTAATTAAATTTTTTTGTTTTCTTTTAAAGGACATATTTAAAGATGTAAAATATTTTCTGAAATCGGTAACAAATTCTTGTGATTGGACACATGAGATTTATTTTTTCTTTAGATGAGAAAAATAGTCATACCCATCCAAAATTTTAGAAGAAAAATTTAAAAAGAAAAAGAGACTTTATCTAAGCTTGTAATTTAACTTAGGTTAATTCCCCACAAAACCAAAAACAATATCCTCAAAAACTTGCCATTATTAGCAGATATACATCCAATAGTAATTTGTACTTACGTTTTGGTTTATTATCATGAATGGCTATTGTAATTCGACCGATAAACTTCATCGATTGTGTGTATTGAATAGATTATCTTGATAATATTATGTTGTATACACGAATAAATGTGTTTGGCTGATGCTACCATACGTCGAATATATTAGGAATAAGGACACATATCTTAAGTGTGAGTTCTCATTGAGTTATACTAAATACATTTTATTTCTTTTCTGTCTTGAAATCTCTCCCATCTCTCAAAATTTTAACCTTCTCGTAGAATATTTCAGATGCTTCTATAACAGGGAACAATGTAGCAAATACGAAATGACGTGTGCACAAACAGACTGTTAATTGAAGGAGAAGCTGTTCTGTAATTGGAGGAAATGCCCTTGGGCTGTTAATTAATTGACACACAACTCTACTAGTTGTAGGGCCCCTTTGTTTAGTTTACTTTAGTAAATTTAAGTTTTCTTTGAAGCACATTCTGCGCAGACAATGCTTGTTTTTAATTGGTACAAGTTGGCACATGTGAATAATTCGCTTGGTATAAAGATCAGTGAACAAAGGAATTTAATAACCTTTTAAATAATCATGGTTATCATGCTCCACAAATTGCATAATTTTTGAGTTATACGCAAATAAAATTTCTTTTACTTATTAATTACTTCGCCTGAAAGTTTGAGAAGATATGACCATTTTTCTAAGCTGGAGGAGAAGAGAATTTTCAAAATGATGACTTAATCATTAGATTTGTTAATCATTAAGAAAAAAAAATTAAAAATAATGTGTAGTTAGTATTTTAATTTTGTGTGAAATAAACATAATCTAATTACCTTTTTTATCCTTCGTCGTAAATCTGTGACATCCTGTCCTACAGTATCTTTTTAATAATATCCCATTCATTTCTGTTGAACAAATCCGATACTTAATACTCCACCTAGACAAACATCTAACTTGAAATCCTCATACCATATTGAAACGACAAGAAACCACTCGTCGTTTCCAACTACTCCAACACTTACTGGACAAACGTTCCAACTGACCAAGAAAAGACTCATTTAGATGACTATGATAAGATCTAATGAGGTGGAGGTGATTAACTGTGATTATAATATGAGAAGGAGTTGGTCGGGGCTGCTGTCAAATAAAATACTATATACTGCAATAATGTTTTATTATTTACGCCGACGTTTCGATCCATTTTGCAGGCCTCCGTCAGGGTTGCAAAACATAGCGACAGGGTGACCGATTTACATCCTTTTCACTGCCGATATCCCTCCAAATCTCGATACCTTCCTAGCTACATTTGCCGATGATACTGCCATTCTATCCTCCCACTCAGATCCTCAAATAGCATCTCAAAACCTACAATCTCACCTCTCCTTGATTGAGCAGTGGTGCAACGACTGGCGCATTAAAATCAATGAAGCAAAATGTAAACATATTACTTTCACTCTGCGACGCAGATCCTGTCCCACAATCCTTTTCAATTCAATACCACTTCCCTACTCAGATACAGTCCGTTACCTTGGCTTCCTTCTAGACAAAAGACTAACTTGGAACCCACATACGAGACTTAAAAGACAAGAACTTAACCAACGATATGGCCAGCTATATAGACTACTAAGCAGGACATTTCATCTTTCGATTGAAAATAAACTTTTAATCTACAAGACAATACTGAAACCTATCTGGACCTACGGACTTGAACTGTGGGGAACTGCTAAACATTCGAATATCAAACGCATCCAATCCTTCCAGTCCAAAGTACTTAGAACAATAGCCAATGCCCCATATTATGTCACAAATAAGACCCTACACCATGACCTTAACATCCCTTTTGTCCTCGACATCATCCCATCCAGATTCTCAAACTTTCACCAGAACCTTATCCATCATCCAAATCCTCTAGCTCAATCCCTATCCAGCTCCCACCATCCCTACAATCCCCCTCGAAGGTTAAAACGGCAGTGGCCGCGAGATCTATTGTAAATACGCTTCTGGAGTCCTGGCAATGGCCAGCTTCTCCACTCAAGTCCTGAGCATCTGTGGCTCTAGTGCCCTCCTTCAGCCTCCACTGGCTTTTAATACTAGTGATGCGGCTGGAAAAATGGCACTGGGATCTCTGGAGTCCTGCTTTGCTTTCCACATGTGGGGAGAAAAGCCTGGCTCGGAGATTCCTGGGCGAATGTATATATTGTATATAGGTATGAATGTGTTTAGAAGTTTTTATTTTATTTTGTTTATTTATTTTTTTATTTTATTTTATTTTTTTCTATTGATTTACATTTTTTTATAAGTATTATTTATTTACTATTTATATTTATAGTTACTTCTGTATTACTTGTATATACTGTATGAATGAGAACTTTTAGCCTTAATACTTATAGCCCTCCAACAGTGGCTGATTGTATTATTATTCAATAAAAAAAAAAAAAAAAAAAAAAAAAAAAAAAAAAAAAAAAAAAAAAAAAAAAAAAAAAAAAAAAAAAAAAAAGGTGACCGATCACAGCACCACGAGTTGTCCGGCAACCTGATAACCGAAGTTGAAGATAATAAAATAAATATGAGTTCGCTTCCCGATGTCCTGGGGGTTTTTTAACTCTGGGATTAATCCTCCGCCCTTACCACTGGCCCTGGCAAAGCCCCGTGTAGCCTAAAAAGCGAGGTGGGGTGGGGAAAAAAGTAAATGTTAAATAAATGAATTATCAGTAGATATTAAATAAGTAACAGCTGTCTGACCAAGAATTAAGTGAACTAATAGGATGACATCAGTGATGTAATGAGTAATAGTATAGTTACAATATTAAGTATTACCTATATAGCAGATACAAAAAAAAAAACAACCAAAAAAACCTGAATTTAGTATGAAAGTAAACAGATTATGATACAAAAAAAAGCCTGCAGGGTGTGTCGTGTTCTCATCTAATAAAACCTATGGAGTTGAGCTTCTACTAAACCATCTAATTCTTCTCTATCTAATTCTTGCAATCCAAAAAACCATTCCTAATATATTTAACGCTCCTTACTTTTTCACTAACAAAATCCATAATGACCTTAATGTTCCTTGTGTTTTCGGTTCGAATCCACTCGTTTCTAACTCGTTGCTTCCTCTTCGATTCATGATAACCCTCCGAGACTTTAAAATAGATTTGTGATCTTCTAATGTAAATATATTATTAGAGTGCTACCAGCGGGAAATTTCTCAACAAGTCTTTTCAGGTCATCACATTCTTTTTTCACAATTTTACGCGGTACATTTTAAAACTTTAAAACGACTTTTGCAACCTCATTGTTTCCATAATAATAATAATAATTTTTATTTGTAAATAATAATGGATACAACAATGAATAAAAAATAGATATGTACAAAATCAACATTTTAGTTGAGGTTTTGAGTTAAATTTCTTTCTTCTTTTTTTCCTGGCACTCTTGCAACCACACTAGGTAATGAACCTGTCCCATCCGCTTCCACTCTTTCCTCTCTAATGCTACTCTCTTCCAGGCTGCTCCCCCGCAGGTCTTCTTCATCTCCTTGTCCCAGTCTGTCGGCGGGCGTCCTCTCTTCCTCACGTGTTCTCTTGGATACCAATCCATAAACTGCCTGGTCTATGTTAATTCATTCCTCCTTATTACATGTCCAGTCCAGGTCCACTTTCTCATGTGCACTTTTTCTACAATATCTAGGTCAGTCTTAGCTCTGATCCATTTATTTGCTTTTCTATCCCTTCGCGTTATTCCGAGAAGATATTTCTTCATTACTCTGACGGTTATCCTAAATTTGTGACAAGTCTTCTTGTCCATTACCGATGTTTCACAGTCATATATCATGGCAGGAAGTACTGTGCTCATGCAAAGTTTTTCTTGACATCTAAGCTCACTGAGGATTTATGTATGATCCTTAAATTTGAAGAGTGTGCGCCATCCCTGGGTACATCGCCTGATTATTTCTTCAGTTTGTCCTTTAATTGAGATAATATATCTTCTTCAACATTCACTGATATATACATGATTTTTTTATAATTTATTTAGAGCCCTATGTTTACTTCAGCCTTCATTAATTGATTTGTTAGGATTTCTTCTTTATGTTTACCTATTAGGACTTCATTATCCACAAACTCTAAATGGTTCAGCCATTCTCCGAAAATTGCCATTCCTTTGTTCTGCCAATTCATAGTTTGCATAAAATCATGGAGAACTGATATAAATATTTTAGGAGAAAGGGTAACACCTTGTCGTACATCTTTACAAATTTTTATTTTTACTGTTGTTCATCCTGATTTATATTCTGAATTGAATCTCGAATAAGCAACTTCCAGTATCTTTTATATTCTTGAACTTATTTTCCTCGTTTTCAATATATTTATAATACAATCGGTTTTTAGAGGGACAAATGATTTTTCGTAATCCAGAAAAAGGAGGCTCACTGAAAGATTATAATTTTTTCCATATTTTTCCAAAACTTTGTAGTGGTTGTTTTAGCACTTAACCTCAAAAATATCCAGACTCCGAGATAATCGCTTTAAGCAGTACCCTCGAATAGATATTAGATAATGATACCGCCCTCAGAGATGAAAGCCTAGATACTGAGGCAGTGGCTTGGTGCGAGCGCTGGCAGGACGCCACGGCGAACTGGACCCTTTGGGATCCTTCCAGGGCACTATCGATTATTTAATAAATTGCACTTTCACTTATTGACGCTTTTCTCCTTGGTCCTTTGCCTTCCCTTCGCTAAAAGTCCTACGATTTTCCAGAATCGTTCTCAATTCTCCTTTAGTATTACTGCTAAGAACGTCTTGTTAAAAAAAAAAATATTTTAATTTTATTGTTCAACCGTCCTCACTAGCTATGCTGATGACACGTGGGTGTTGTCTGTCAATAATGGACCAACTATTGCATCACAAACCCTGCAGTCACACATTTCAGCCATTGAAGAATGGTGTGCTAATTGGAGAATTAAAATTAATCCAAACAAATCCCAAAAAATTACTTTTACCCTTCGCTGTAAACCTACTACATCCTGTCCCACCGTATTAAGTACTTGTTTATAGGTATCTAAGTGTATTTTGATTTGTTTTAAGTTATTTTATTTTATTTATTGTATATACTTTTTGATTAGTATTTATTGTCATTTTGCTTCTATTTATTTATTTATTTTTACATATAGTGTGAATGTTATCCTACCTCGCTGTAACTTATTTCCAAGTGACAGATAGTTGTAATACTCAATAAATAAATAGATACATGGATAGATAGATAGATAGATAACAAAATATTATGTGGCACTTCCGATAGCGTGTTTTAAAGTAAAATATTGCATAAACAGCAGATAATTGTAAATTTGGAATTAACACACTTTAAAACGAGTTTTAACTTTTAACATTTTTTTTTTTTTATGATCGCAATACTTTGCCTTACATATTTTATATATATATATATATATATATATATATATATATATATATATATATATATAAAACAAAATCCTGAAAAATATCATTTTTTTTTATTATTAGTGATTTCTCAAATGTTTACTTTAATGTTTCATTCACAGTTATACATTTCGATGATTAATTTTATGAAATTTATTTATTTTTTAAATTTTCTTTATTCTTTATTCTCTTCAAAAATACTATTTATTCCTTCTTAATGGATCTGGTATTTATGTTGTAGTAATTCAAAAGCGGGGAGATTTATATAGGTAGCGACACAAGTTCCTACTTCCGCCACTGCAGGGCGTCCTCTAGCTCCAGGCTCTGGAGTTTTCCATACTTTGCGAATACAATATAAAATTATTATTATATTTTTATTTTCTAAAATGTTTTAAATTTCTATATTTCAAATATTGATTCATTGAAATATCGATATCAAATTTCGATTATCTAAAACCTTTTTTTATTCCAAAAAATTAAAATTAAGCAGATAAGAATGAGATTATTTGTGAACACAATATCTGAGAAATATTGTTTGATTTTTTATATTTTTATTTAGTAATAACTTTTTTTTAATAATGGAAATTTTAATAAGTAAAACAAATAATACATTTTTTCATATAGCGGTTAGAGTTATAATATGTAAGAATAATAGACAAACCTGAAATTCAAAATACCATTCATTGTAAATAGTATGAATTGAAAGAGCATCAACCTGAAACATTACGTCATTAGAAAACAATTCTCGTTCGTCCTCAATGAAGTCCTCGATCATTAATCGATATGAGATCATCCGAATCGATGAGGGAAAAGATTACGTAACATTATGAATTTATAATTAGACGTTGAAACGCCCTCGCTGTTGAATAAGAGGACGAGCGTGACTGGATTTAATTTCCGCTGCAACTAGTTCTGAATTTAATTTTTTTCCATTCTTATGCTAATGGCTGTTTTCAAAATGAAATTTGTTTATTTTTAGTTACAAAAACAAAAATAAGGATTTGTAATTTACTTTGATGTTCGGAAATTTTTTCTTGATTATTTCGCCTCCTTTCATAAAATCAATAAATAAATATTTTGTTCTCTATTTATTTTACCTAAAAAACATAAATCTACTCTAATCAATGCCGCTAAGTCCGAAATAATTAAGTAGTATTATATAAAATCTGATTGGCCTAAGCGCAGACTTCGAGGGAGGGTCGATGGGGGCGATTGCCTCCCAATAAAATATCGAGAACATCGTTTTACCCCTCCCAATATTTATAAGGAAAAAATAAAATCAAAGTCAATAGCAATTAATATACATAAATGAACTATAAAAAAACTATTAAAATCAATTAAGAAAATTTATTTATTTATTTCTAAAGATATTTTATTAGTAAATAATATATTTTTCCACACTTAAGGGTACTGAGTACTATAGCTGAGTGAGGCTCTTTTATACCAAAATATATATTTATATAACTAGGCAAAAACTATAATAAACCAAGAAAATGTAACTTGAAGATAAAATAAAATAAAATACAGAATTTCGAAGCAAAACTAAATAAAATATAAGTAATAGAAATAAATAGATATATACAAAAAATAGATTAAAAATAAAAACATTTATACTTAATTAGAATATTTAAAATCAGCCGAGGGGCACCGATTACAGCCCTTTCTCCCCACGTGTGAAGGACAACGCGAGACTCTCAGCGATCCCAGCTTTCACAGCAAGGGTGTGTCCTTGTGGGAAGTAAAATGAGAAAAATAAGGTTAACATAAAAAATATATTGATGAATAAAACAGATTTGACGGGGGGGAGGGGAGGAATACCAAAAGTGTACATTCGGATTATTGTGTTGGTAAAATATTGATAATTAATGAGCTGATCGAGTAAATGAAGATTCTGGTTCGTGAACGATGCTATCGAATTCTCCATTGAGAGTCTGAGTTCTGAGAATACATCTGAGTATTGTGGTCTGAACTGCTGACTTCTCTTAATGTTGTGCTATGTGCTGGCATCCGTGCTGCCTCTTCTGGCCTCTTCTTTGTGTTGGACATTATTTGAGCATGCATGCACATGGATACCATTTTGTAGACTCTCAGACTCCGATGACCAATAGATGGCGCTATTGTTGTGCGCTATTTGAAGCACTAAATTATTACCTCTAGTGAGTGGCCTTAGAAAATATATATTTTTATGCGTGAGTTCTCGAATACACAAGTTTTTACGTGATTGACCAAAAACTATTATAACAATATAAATTATAGCATATGCTAATATATCTTTATTCTAATGGCGTAAACGAGCATTTCATTAATGATGGGCGGACATAGACTGACCGGAAGGCGTTGGATATGAGCCAGCCATTAACAAATCCCAATTGGCAGTCGTGCATCCTCCTTGCCACTTCCTCCGTAGGAAGCGTCTGTCTGCTCCTCTTTGTTTTATTAATAGGTACCTCCTTGGATAGGGAGACACCAAGACCGGCCACGTTAGATTAGGAATTGTTGTATCTAGGAACTCATTAAATATATATATATATATATATATATATATATATATATATATATATATATATATATATATATATAAACATTATATCAATTGAGGCTCAGGCATCGTCGTCCGTAAACGTATACGCAGCCGTTGCATTCTAGGGAGGGGGCGATGACCTCCTGTATATATTACATGTTTTCTATTTTTATTTGAAGGATTGAAGCAATGAAATGAACTCTCGATTCTCCGAAGCTCAAATTTGCCTCGAGAAATGGGATAAAATATTAACTTAAAAATAGAAGGGTGGACACGAATGAATAATAAAATCCTAGGATATGTTGCTACATATAATTATATTTGAATGTAAACTAAAATTTTCAATAATAGGAAAACAGGCTGTAGTAAAATATTTATAAGTCTATTTCTAGCTCCAAGCTTACTCATCTTATCTACTTTCCTAGTTTCTTAATTGATTTTACGTTACGTGTTTTATTCATTCATGTGGATTAATTGTTAATAACTTGATCTTATCTTAATTGTTTTTCTTCAAAATACCGAAGGAGGAGGGGGAGCAAAACTATATTATCGCCTAATCTCTATTTTTATTAGGGCGATTTTCTAGTTGGACAACTCGCCTAAAAATGTTTTCACTTAAAAAAAAAAGTAATCTTGAAGAAGTATACTGTGAGAAAACATACGATAAAAACCTTTCTTTTGTTTAATATCTGTAGTTCCTAAATTAGATTTAAATAATTAAACACTAACTAGCCTACTTTAGCAGTTTTACTTAAAGTTGTGGTGCTCTTAATCGGCCTTGGTATTTCACTTTGAAAGACTGGTAAAAAAAATCGATTTCTTGAATAAAAATTAAGACAAACTAGTTACTATTAATTGACAATTTTAGATACTATATTTAAAGAATCGGTATAACCAATATACTTTTGCATTTAACTCTTCTAATTTTTTATTCAGGCTTAGTTAGGTTTCTCCTATCTCTAAAATTACAATAATATCTCTATAATTTGTTTGTTTGGATGTCTAGGCGTAAAACATCCAGGTCATCAGAGCCTGAATAACTTTTACGCCTGATCAACTTGTATACTTTTCAGGTGGTGTATAAAAAATAAAAATAAAAAGTTAAAAATAAAAATAAAAAAAAGTTAAAAATAAAAAATAAACTAAAAAGTTAATAGAATAAAAGAAATAAATAGTGATAATAATAGACTTAATAAAATAAATAAATGAATTGAAATTAATAAATAAATGAACTTTTAGAATTAAAAAAAATAAATAAATAAATCTGCAAAAGTATCATTAGTGATAAACTTGTCATATATGTTTTTTAATTTTTTCATTGTCTTGGAGGTTCATAATTTTTGTTAGGGTTTCTTCTTGATTTCTCAGGAATGTTGATATATTCTGGTGTATTCCGAGATCTTTTAACCTTAAGATCTTTTTAGCGGTATAAAAAGGACACTCTTCCAAAACATGTTTTATAGTTAGTGACTATTCACACTTTTGCAATCTGGGGATAAGATCTTTTGTTATGAGGTGGAGGTGTGTCAGTCTAGTATGTCCGATCCTCAGCCGCGTGAGGGCGACCTCTTCTACGACTGCTGCGTCTGGAGCTGGTCCACAGTTGCACCTCTTTCTTTATTGTCTTTAATTTGCTAGGTGCTCTGTTGTCCCACCGTCTTTGCCATTCTTGGGATATGGTTTCTCTTAGAGGTCGTTCAAGTTTAGATGGGGTCAAAAAAGCTTTACCGCGGCCTGGAAGAGCAGAGCTTCTTTTGCTGCTCTATCAGCCATTTCATTTCCTTTAATACCTATATGGCCAGGCGACTAGATAAAATGAGCCGTTGTTCCAATTCCATGAAGCATTTTTATAAGATTTAAAATGCAGTGTATCTCTGGATGAATATATGATATATAGAGACGAATATATCTATAGTAATAAGCTAATAAGTAACCGGAAGACTTTCGCAAGACTCTTGCTCAAGACCAAGACCTAGACTATGCTAAGACCAAGACTCGTCTTTGTCTCGAATTTGGGCAACACTAACTGAAAATAAGTAGTAAGTGATGGTTTTCTGATATGCGAATCATATGTTTCTCCTTCATTTCTCTCTTCTCACATTTTTCAATTGTAACTAGACCCTCGATTTATATCAATAAAATTGGTTGCGAGATCACACCATTGTTCCCCTAACCGCTCCCTAAGTGACTTCCCCTCGATGAAGAAGTGCTCTCCGGATCATTACAAGGATAGCTATAGAGGAGGAAGAGGAGGAGACGGAAAAGACAGAGGGCCGCTCTAGGTGATGTATGTGCAAGACAAGGGCCGGATAAATATGCTTTTAAAGGATGAGTGCATAACAAATGCAATACATGCATCTTCATCATGTCCCATCTCGGCAGCCATTTCTCAGGCTCCTCCTCTCTAGCTAATCCTCGGGGTACCACCCTCTTGTCCTGATAAGGCAGTTTGCGTCCTCTTGTTCTTCAAGTCGATATGTCAATCTTTATCTCCCTTCTGTTCTTAAGGTTCCTCTATATCCTACAGTTACCTTGTAGCAGGCCTAGGAATATTTAAACTTCATAATAAGTTATTCACTCATAGTATAACATTTAAAATGTATTAATTTTTTATTATGTAGACTGGTTTTAAATAAAATTATTTACACCATATGTGATATAGCTCAGTAAAATTAGCACAAATATAGTTAAAATAATACTAGACACTTATATCGTATTATAAAAAACTCTACATAGGGGAGCATAATAATAGACCCTCATATTGGAAAATGGCCTTTATTTTGAAAAAAATAAAATAAACAATTTACAAAAATTCGAAACTTTAACCTCAAAATTGAAAAGGTTGAATTTGACTAGGAAAAAATTTAATTTAATTTGGAAAAGATTGAATTTGACTTGATTTGAAAAAAAATCAATATGACATGGAAACATTTTACCGAAAAAATCTAAAAAGTAAAAATAAATGGATATGCAACCACGTTATCACATTTTTTGTATTTTTCAAAAGCTAAGCCTTCAATAGTATATCAAGTGGCCTTTGTTTCGAAAAAAAATTGAAAATATAGAAAAATTCGAAAGTTGAATTTGAAATAGAAAAGGTTGAATTTGACTTGGAAAAGGTTGAATTTGAAGTGGAAAAAATTTAATTTGACTTGAAAAAGGTTGGATTTGAAGTGGAAAAGGTTGAAATTGACTTGGAAATGCTTTTAGAAAACGAATGGTTGGTATGAGTATAATATATATATATATATTTCATTTGTTCATGTTTTTTTTTACATTTAGTTTCCCTTTCTCTCCCATCTCTCTCTTTATGCTTTTATCTTATATGAAATATTAAAATGTTTGAAATTAGTCAACAGAAATAATAACAATAACAAAAGTGCATATACATCAAGAATTAAATACAATTTAATATAAAAATTTTTGTCCTAATCTAAAAATCTTTCTCACTTCCATTTTAGTAATGAACCAATTTTAATATATTATCATTTTTTCTAATGGATGCCAAAAGTAGACGTATATAGAAAAACTTTATTTTTATACGAGTGTCAAAATTGTTGAAAATGTGTTGTTCGGTCGTATAATATTAAAAAAATCGGTATCAGGCCTCTGTAAGTTTAAGAAACGTTGTATTAATATTAATATCATTAACTAATAACATTGCACGAATCTCTCATATCGTTTTTTGCAAGGATGTTTATTACCACCTATCGTTAATTGATAGACGCAAAATGCTATTAAAGTTAGTGTAATAAATATTTATCGCCTTCAATCATTTATATGTCATTTTACTACTATAATTACAGTACGAGACTGCAGCAATTTATTTTGTTGTATTTATAGTCAGTTTACAATATTTATTACACTTGTGGTTTTATTGATCGAAGCAATTATAGGGAACCTCTAACATTTCCTCATACATTTCCTATGAAGGGGTTTCAGTATTGAGAAGGTAATATAATTTGTGGTTGTAAATTGAATCTCTATAATTACAGGGTAGCCCTACCTGTTGAAAATTACATCTGCCTTGTTTAACAAGCCAATTGGTTCAGCTTTGTACGAGTCCATGCGTGAAGACACTGCGTCTCAAACTTGATACTGTTAATAATAGATAACTTACAACTGACAGTATATAATTTGCAAAAAGTGATTTATAAATAAGTTTCAGTTTAAGGTTATAATTTTCTTCAGCGCTCTTGAGCTGTGAACTTGTTTAAAATAACATGATAATAGGATAATTTCTTGTCGGCTTAACTGGACTACGGCATTTTTATTTACTAAATTACTTAATTAAAAAATAGGCATAGTGTCCTTAACCTCTGGGACACAGATTTATATTTTGATTATTAAAAATTTTATCTTAAAGCGGAGCCATGTTAGAGAGAGACGAAAAGAGAAAAAATGGTGTCGAAAACCGAATAATTAGGAGTTTCATAGAAGATGTGGATTAAAATATCTCAGAAACTCAAAATTGGACCTGCATAATGTAAGCAAGGGAAATGTTCTGCATTTCATCCTCTTCATAATGAACTATTATTTATAATTTATATTTCATATTTTTTTTTTGTACTTATTTATTTAGAATTATTACAATCTGTTACAATTAAGGACATTGATAATAGTGTTCAGAAAGCACATTCACACTCTATTTACAATAAATAATACAAACAAATAATAACACTTAAAAGGAAGGAGATACCGGGGTGGCTAAATAATAGCAAAACTATTTTATTAAAACCTTTTTTTTTTAGTAGGAAAACTATTTTATTAAAAGCCAACGTTTCGACCCAACTTTGCAGGTCTTCTTCAGAGCTAGAACGGACAAAATACAAAAAAAAATTATAGAGAATTGTGGAAAAATATATAATAGGTACTGTTTAGAAAAAAATATATATAAACAATGTGAATAAGCTTATTAAAATTATAAACAGTAAGTACATTAAAATATAAACTGAGTAAGCTAAGCAACAAGATCCTAAAATGATGTAAATAGATGGTAACAATTGTTATAGTGTAATATATAATATATGCAAATGTGAATATACTTCTACGGATCTACTGGAGAGATTGAAGAAGAAGGAAAAAGGATATAATATGAAATAATAGACATATAGGAAAAGAAAAAGAAAAGTGGGCTTTTAATAAAATAGTTTGGCCACTATTTAGCCTATTTATGACCACCACCCCGGACCATTTCCTTCCTATATAATGCAACGGCCAGCTATTAAATATTCAATAATACTAAAAATAAATCTATATAAACAAAATAACAACTAGAACACGAGCATACTTTTATACAATATTTAAAAAATCCATTCCCTCAGGAGAACTCGGAGCCAAGCCTTTCTCCCCACTCGTGGAAAGAAAGGCAGGACTCTGAGAAATCCCAGCGCATCTTACTCAGTAGCATTACTGATATTAAGGTCCAGTAGAGGCTGAGCAGAGACACATAAAATTTGGCCATTGCTCAGACTCTAATATATGTTTCTTCACAAAAGGTCTCTGGGCCACTGCCGCTTCAGCCTTCGAGGAGGGTTCTATTGGATAGGTGGAGCAAGTAATGGATTGTGCAAGAGGATTTGAATGATTTCATACTATTAATATCGCCTTGTTGGTGTTTTCACGTCTATCGTGTAGTCTAAAGCACGCACCTCAGTTTTTTTATATGATAACACTAAAACTCATCAATTGCTGCTAAAGAAAAAAAAAAAAAAAAGAAAATCGTTTGAGAAACAGAGGAGAAGAACGGACTGAACTGTTTTGTCTTTTCCTATTTACATAATGATTTTTTTAATATCCTGAAAGTAATTAGCAACATATGTTATTTATTGTTTGAAATATTTGGGTTTAAGGCGAAAGAAGGGTGTAATCCGTTCTGGAATGGAATAGCTTCCTAATAATTAATCGTCCCCTGGATTTCGATCACTTAACCCATAGCTTATCGCCGGTGGTTATAAACGACCGCAGTGATTAAATAAGGCTAGCACTGTAAGGGCATGAGTTAGCCCGAGAGGTGAGCTTTAGCCAAATCCCTCGAGAACTGACTACCCTCCCGCTGGCGAGGAACACTCTCGCTGATTAAAAATCATTCCGACTAAATAAATCTCCATCGGGTTCTGCTTCTCGGGACATTAGTCTCTATTGAAGACTGTATTTGTTATCCTGGACCTCGGTCTGAGCTGCCAGGATCCTCCAAACCGTTCCTCTACTTCTTCTTGGTTAGCCTAAAGATATCCTTAGATAGTTGATAGGAAATGTCTGAAGGCATTTTGTTTCATTATAGCTCTGTATCAAACCCTCTCAGTTGGTTATGAACCTTTTGTTCTTGGCAAGAATTTCGACATTTAACTATATGTGTTGGCTATACTAAAAAATAAATAAACCATCGAATTCCTCTCGTATCCAATCCTTACAATCCAATATCCTTCATAAAATCCTTGATGCTCCCTTCTTTGTTACAAATAAAACCATTCATAATGACCTTAATGTTTCTGATCTGACCCAATCCAGATACCAATCCTTCCATAACAAACTCCAGAACCACCCGAACCCTCTCGTTTCAAACCTTGCTTCCTCCTTGGTCCCTGATAACCCTCCGAGGCGTCTGAAAAGAAGATGGCCTCGTGATCCACTTATGTAAATATATTATTAGAGTGCTACGAATGGGTAGTTTCTCAACAAGCGTTTTTATGTTATTTTATTATTACTGTGTACACATTTACTAGTTGTATTTTTTTTTTATAATACAATTGTAAATATCAATAAAAAAAACAAAAAAAAAAAACAATATGGTTGAGTAGTTTCGGAGAAAATGCGCGGACGGCGGACGAACAAATAAATTTTTATTCGTTTTTCGAATCCTACGCATCCTGGAACGTGAAACCTCAACTTTTGAGAGGGGATTAAGTTTTTGAATATTTTGGTCGATCACAATGGTTCATTGAAAATAATAAACCAAAAATATTTTAAAATCGCGATTTTTCTTCAATTGTGCTTTGATTTCGATTAAACTTCTTTAATTGCATAGGAAATTTAAATATATTTGAAACTTCTTTTTACAATATCAACAAAAAAGTGTAAACTTTTTAAGTAATAATTCGGAATTTAATTTTACCATCCCTCGTAACTTTTTTTCCAGCTTCTTTTCGTTGAAGTATGTTGTATAGACAAATTTAATGGGCGTCGAGAAAATGACTTTAGTGAAGTTTCATTGAAATCGGTACAATCTTTTAGGAGCTACAGTCTATAACAACGCAAGTTTTTCGGCCGCCATTTCGAAAGTAATAGGCGGATAGTAATGAAGGAGGATCATCCTCGGGTGACCTCTGATTTTATATCAAAATTAGAAAAAAATCGGTCCAGTAGTTTGGAGAAAATGGGCGGACGGCGGACGGACAAAAAAAGTTTTATTCGTTTTTCGAATTCTATGCATCCTGAAACATGAAACCTCAACTTTTGAGAGGGGGTTAAGTTTTAGAATTTTTTCGTCGATCACAATGGTTGATTATTAAAAATAATAAACCAAAAAAAAAAAAAAAAACCTGTGGCTCCTCATCCGCGTTATTAGCACATACATATTTATCCCATTTAGACTTATGATTTTTAGTAATTAATTATAGGTAGTTGAAAAGATCTTTGTTTATGGCATAGCTGGATATATTTAGTTAGCCTAGTAAAATCAGCACAAAAAAGAGGTCTACCTTGCTAAAGATGGGGTTATTCAAATTTCTTTTTATGTTATTAGGTATGCAGAGGTTATAAAAAATCTAAATTTCTGCCCTTGAAAGCATTTTGGGTTCACTACAGTGATTCAAAAACCATTGAAATTTCGATTTTTTTTTGTTTACACTAAATATCTTCTTTTTAAAGTGACATAAATAAAATTGGTTATATTCAATCTTAAACAGCTTAAAATTATCTAACATTTTTTTACTAAACCCAACAGGAAGCGAACTGTTATAACTAAAAATAATATATATATAACTAAAAATAATGAATATCATATATATTATTTTAAAAGTATTTAACCAGTAAAACATAAAAAATAAAATATATATACAAATGAACATAAAATCGTCTCAAAATTACTTAATTGTGATGAAAAAAAAAAAAAAGAGAAATTACATATTTATATACACATAACTACACAATTTATAAACAATAGGCTATCTAATAGAAAACTAACTTAATACAAAATGAAATAATATCTACAATGGTTTATATAATAATATGCAGACACTAAGATAAAATAAAGTCTTACGATACTTGTGGCGTGACGGAAAAAAAAAATAACTAAAAGGAACTATTTATACGTACATTCTCATATTGTCACACATAAAGACAAAGATATAAAATATGAACAAATATACACGAAAAAAAGCACAACCTGAGGAGAAGAGAAAAATAAATAAATATTAAAAATAATAGTCAAACTAGGTGACAAAGATCATTGCTGTTTTATGTTAAAACTTAACCTAAACTTACGGATCAGAAGTCTGGACACTGACAAAAAAGATGGAAAATAAGCTGCTTTCCATGGAAATGAATTTCTGGAGAAGAAGCTGTGGCATATCCAGAATCGAGCGGATCCCAAACGCAGCTATTAGAGACAAGGTCGGATGTCAAAAGAACATCCTTCACCTGATCGGGACCAAACGGTTAAAGTGGTATGGCCACTTAATGCGGATGGATGAGAACCGCTGGCCAAAGAAAATCTATAACTATATGCCACCTGAAAGAAGGAAGCGTGGAAGGCCAAAGAAGAAATGGACAGAGGACGTGGAGGAAAGCATGGCAGCCAGAGGGCTTCGTGAGGGAGATTGGATGGACAGGGAGCAGTGGCTTTTGGGTGTTGGGGATATGACTCCTTGAGTTGTGCAAAACCCAAATAAAAAAAAAAAAAAATGTTAAAACTTAAACAGTAGGCACCACTATTTACTTCACGCAAATTCAGTTCATAAAATGAAATTTATGGTGGTAAATCTTCTGTTTGGGATGTAAGGAGATATTGGAAAAGGAGGTATTTGAAAGTTGACAGTGAAGAGGCATGACGATGTTATGTAGCAAAGAATTCCAGTAGGAGACGGAACCGGCTAAGAAGGAACGTTCATAGATTTTTGTCCTGTGGAATGGAATATAGAGGTCAGAAACACGGGATCTCGTTTTTATTGAGTGGACTAAGGGTTTAGGCTGGAGGAGACAACAGATATAGGAAGGGTGCTGGGAGTTGATCGTTTGGTATAAGAAATTTCCAAGGAAGTATAGGCGGCGGGAGGAGGGGAAGAGCCACTTTGACTCGGCATATAGGTGGGACACATGAGACCATCTCGAAGTGCCGAAGTCGAATCTTAAAAAACAGTTCATGATTCTCTTCAGTCTGTCCTCAAGCTCCAACGAGAGGCCACCGTATACCACACAGCCATAGTCAAAGTAGGGGAAAATCAATGAGGAAACGAGGAGCCAGTTATTATTAGGAAGGAGGAGGAAGTTATTATTATATTATTAGAGGATATATTTTCTAAGTAACTGCTTCAAATATTTTAAAAAGTAATCAGTGTTATAGCAAGAGAAATGTATTCTTCCGATGTTTTATTTCAGAGTGTTTTTCGTTATGGTGGCCGTTTATTTACAAAATACGCTTGATTTTTAACTTTAGTTTGAACGACTTGAAAAACTTGACTTCATTGCAGTTTTTTATTTCCTAGGCCAATTATTTTTTATTTTTTACTATTCTCTAACTAGCCAGATTTAATAAAGGATCAATTATGGCAAAATTCTGAAACTCAGTTGCCGAAAAACTAACTCAAGTCAAAGATGTCAATCTGCTATGATTGAACGCCATTTAGGGACAGTGTGACCACTTTTTTTTGTGCGAAAATTGGCTTTTATTGAATAAATGATTATCGCTTATTATTTTCTCCATCATCTCCAAATTCTTAGAACAAGGTTTAAAATGGAGTTACATAATTCTTCTGTTCAAAACTGAAAGAGTACTATTGTGAAGAAATCGAAATAGATAAATTTTTAATGCTAGATAGTTCGCTTCCTGTTGGGTTAAGAACAAAAATAATTGAATTAGTATTATTTTCATGAAAATTTATCAAAGAAAATATTTGAGTACGATTTGTTTGATAAACTAAAGCCGTAACGAAAACCGGCTTAAGGTAGATCAGTGTAAAAATTTCAATGTCCTCTAACATTGCTGATAAAAATTTTTTGCCATTGCCTAATTTTGTCAAACAATAATTTCTGTTAAAAGTAGACGTAATAGTGAAGCTTATGTGATGCATACAACAAATTTTCTTACTTTCACTAAGTTATATTTTTTCTCTCATTTATCCTTTTCTGACACCCAAGAGATGAACTCGTAATCTTACATTGGAAATTGAATAGTTGTAACTTCGTTAATAGTTGTAAGGAATGAATGACTTTTATATAATTTTGTTGGAATTTCATTACCTTTCACAAAAAACAGGCTAAACGGTGTTTTTTCCTGTTATAGATAGGAAAGTGATAAATTAAAACACGTGTAGAAAATATAATAAGCTGTATCATCGCTAATACTGGTTCAATTACGATGATTTTTTTTTGTTTTGTTGGTATTTTGATTACCTTTCAAAATTTATATTATAAATTTCAGCATAGAATATATACTGTTTTTTTTTTCGGAAAATTAGTCCATGTACGAAAATCGAATGGATAATTATTAGAACTTTTAAATTTTAAGGGATTCGAAAGAGAATAGTTTAGCCAAGTTTCATTGAAACGGTACATCCTTTCAGGCGCTATAAGACACAGTCTATAAGACACAGGTCTTTTGGTCGCCATTTCGAAAGAGAAGTTCTTATTGGTGAAGTATGTTCTATACATATATTTAAAGGAAATCGAGGAGAAGACTCTATCCAAGCTTCATTGAAATCGGTACAATCTTTTAGGAGCTACAGTCTATAGCAACGCAGGTTTTTCGTCCGCCATTTTAAAAGTAAAAGGCGGATAGTAATCTCGATAAAGGAGGATCATCCTCGGGTGACCTCTGATTTTATGTCCAAATTAGAAAAAAATCGGTCCAGTAGTTTCGAAGAAAATGCGCGGACGGCAGACGGACAAAAACAATTTTATTCGTTCATCGAATTCTACGCATCCTGAAACGTTAAATCTCAAATTTTGAGAGGGGGTTAAGTTTTTGAATTTCGGTCGTTCACAATGGTTGATTATTGAAAATAATAAACCAAAAAAAAAAAAAAAACCTGTGGCTCTTCATCCGCGTTATTAGCACATACATATTTATCCCATTTCGACTTATGATTTTTAGTAATTAAATATAGGTAGATGAAAAGACCTTTGTATGTGACATAGCTGGATATATTTAGTTAGCCTAGTAAAATCAGCACAAAAAAGAGGTCTACCTTGCTAAAGATGGGGTAATTCAAATTTCTTTTTATGTTATTAGGTATGCAGAGGCTATAAAAAATATAAATTTCTGCCCTTGAAAGCATTTTAGGTTCAATACAGTGATTCAAAAACCATTGAAATTTCGATTTTTTTTGTTTACACTAAATATCTTCTTTTTAAATTGAGATAGATAAAAACGGTTATATTCAATCTTAAACAGCTTAAAATTATCTAAAAATTTTTTTCTAAACCCAACTTGAAGCGAACTATTGAGCATTAAAAATGTACCAATGAAGAATTATTTAACTCAATTTTGAACCTTTCAAAATTGGTAAACTTTTGAAGAAAAAAAAAAAAATAATGATACGTAACTGTACATACGTTTAGGCGCTACAGTGTGCTATTGTAACACAGGATTTTCAGCCACGATCTTGAAAGGAAAGAGGGAATAGTAATGTTAAGGTAGGAGGATCACCTTCGGGTGACCTCTGACTTTTATTCAAAATTTGAAGAAAAAAAAACTCAGTTTAATAGTTTAGGAAAAAATTGTTTTTATTCGATTTTCGATTTCTGCGTATCCTGTAACGTAAAACTTCAATTTTTTGAATTTTTGAATGATTACAATGGTTCATTATTAAAAATAATAAACCAAACAGCTAGATTTTCTTTTGGTTGGCTCAACACCTGTTTTTAACATATCTAGTTCCTCATCTTGAGAACTTACAGTTTGGTTTAATTAACGAAAGTAAGTTTAACTTGGCTTCGTGTAGAAGTTACTTGTTTCACTTGCAGATACTTGATACTATATTTGAAAAGCTAGTTTTTAATTAAGATTTTCCTGAGTTGTAGTCTTATTACAGGCTTAGAAGTTGATTTATGATCTGTGACTGTATTTACTTATGTTAGCTATCTGTAATCAAAGTGACGTCGGCTCGTTACCTCGAAAGCCCCCCTAATAAGGTCTTTTCGGATGTTTACTTCAAATCCTAACTTCATTTCCAGTTTCTCATTCCAGGCACTTATATATCTTAATTAATAGAGCCTCTAATCTGTCAAGCTAGTTAAATAATTATTTAGGTTCTGTCAAAGAGCTAATAAGTCACTTATTTATATATAATTAATATTCTAAATTATAATTAAAATTTATTGCTGAGATCGGTATTTTTAAAATCGTTATCTAAAAGATTTACTTCTATTTGCAGGACTGGTCTGGCTTCGTTTGGGGCGCTCAGCCAGAGTCTGAAGTGGGGCCCCTTACATATATATATATATATATATATATATATATATATATATATATATATATATATATATATGTGTGTGTGTGTGTGTGTGTGTGTGTGTATATATAATATATATATACAGTACCGCGATATACGACAGTACCGCCTGCCAGCAAATATATCAGGGTACTTATAAGGTCGAAAAATGCAAACAAAATTATTTTATTTTTGTTTTACGGCGATACAAAACTAGAAAACATTTATGTTAAGGACCTATCGGACCCCTTTGATATATAGGCCGATTTGGAAATTTGGAAGGAAGAAGGAGTTATGTCCAATTTCATCTTTTCTTAAGATGGACACATTTTCTCTTTCATAGGAGGCTATAAGTTCTTCATTCCGATAATAAACAATGCTTCGTAATAAACTTGATAAAACTTTCTTCAAACACAAATGGAGTGTGCCTTTGTAAAAACCATTAAAAGGGGACTTTATTGATGGCCTAACAGAGCTAAGTTGTTTTTTTCACTAAATTTTGGATTATTCGCGATGTTTTTTAGAAGATCATGAAAATGGTTTTGAAGGACAATTGCTGCAATAGTTGGATTATGTCGAAAGAAACAATTGCGATTGAGAATAGAGAATTGGGCTTAAAACGCTTTTGTGTTCCGTCATTATATTGAGAGAAGGAGGAGAACACAAAGAATGTAAGGAAATGCAGAAAAACTTGTTAAGAAAGAAGAATTAGAAATTAAGTGGAAGATAAGTGCGATTTTAGTTTTCAAAATAGGCACTTGTGCCAGACTCTATCAAAGACTTTTTTTATGTCAGTATTTGTTTCTCTCAAGCAGGAGAGTCTATTATCCGATGGCTCTGTTGAACAACAGTGATATGAACGAAAGGCGAACAGATGATTTGTTGTCTCCTCACTACTTTCTATAATCGGCTTTAGATGTTTCAGGAGAAGTTTTTCAAATATATTTTCATTATAAGTAAAAGTGCTATGTAACGATAGGGTGAAGAGGTAATGGTAAATTTTGAAGGTTTAGAAATCGTTTTAATTGTGAGGATTCCATTAATTGTGACAATTAATAAAAAAAAATTGTTTAGTTTAAACTAATGTTTAACTAAACTGTACCAATAGCTAGTTTATCTATGAATTTAAAAACTTAAAAATATTCGAAAGTTTAAAAACCGGTCAATGGAGGACTAATTGTCCTAAAGCATGTATCAAATAAAATTATATGATATATTTTTTTTTTCATACGCTTGTTGACTTCGATTTTTTAAGTCATCAGTCTTCTTCAGAAGCTTGTGGCTGTTATAGAAGTGATCGTTTTGTTCTAACTTCTTCAAGATATCCAGGGAGCACATGGTTTACTAACCGGACGCGAACACATTTCACTCCCTCTTCATCAGGAACTTTCCTGCAGGACGGTTGGCAATCTTTTGCTTCAATCTTTCACCCAGTTTTTTATTGGATAGGGGATTATGAGCTCAATACTAAAACCCAACCTGGAGGATCATAGCTTCTGGTTTAAGACACATCGCTCACCTCCCTATGATTCCTCGAGTGGGGGAATCGAACCCGAGCCGTAGTAGTCTAAGTAATCGAGTAGGAGGCCTGCACTTAATTATTTTAATTTATTATTAATTTTTTTGTGCCTGAAAATTATAATATAATTAATAAATAAAAAGTTACATTGAGTGATCTCTTCCTCCAAAAGACCTGCGAGTTTTAGTGTGGTTTGCCGACGAAAACCCAAAACCTGAGGACGGGTGTGTGAGGCAGAGCGGGCGGGATGTGGTTTATCGGCTGGGCGCCCACCTGCCTCCCCCCCCCACTCCGGACCGCTGAATAACTCATTAATTACACGATAGATTTTTCGCTTGTTGCCCAAGGCTTTGTTTAGGGCTTTAAGCGAAAAACAAAATCTTGGGCTAAAGAATTTAACAGAAGGTCTCCAACATTAAATAATTTTTGTTTTCACTTTAACTATATATCCGCACCTGTCATGGTATTGACAATCAGCAGATGTGTTGTGATGATGAGGATTGGCATTAAAGGCATGAAGAAGGATAGTACCCAGCAGCACCTCTTCATGGTCATTATTTACTTCTTTGATTTAGTTGAGGAGATCTCTCATCCAGCTCCTTTTTAGTCTTCTTCTGATGGGTGTCAGTCGTGGCCATGTCGTTTATAGGTCTGTTTGTGAGTCCGTTTAGTTTGAGATGAAAACGAGAGTAGAAAGTACTCTCAAAGTATGTGTTGGTCAATATTTGTTGTCGAAAGTCGTTATGTAAAGTTTTGTTGTTGAAGTACCAGGGAGCTCCTGTTATAAGTCGTAAAATTTTGGATTGAAATGTCCGTACTTTTTGTAAGTGTGTCTTATTTGACAAACCGCAAAGTCTAAGAGGCGTATGACCAGATGGGTTTGAGTACGTAAGTGTATGTATTTAGTTTTTTTTTTTAATTTTCAATTTCGATTTAGAAAAAAGTGAGTACAGTATTTTCAGTCGCTTGTCGTTTCATTTTGATATGTGGGCCCTAGGTCATCTTTCTGTCGAATATTAGTCTCAGCTAATGTACTGTATTTGTCTGAGAAATTTGATTCTCTCCTATATAAACTGGTGGGCACGTTTTTCGTTGAAATGTAAATGTTGTATGTTGTGACTTGTCATGATTTAATCTTATTTTCCAAAGTGATTACCAATTTTGTAAAATCAGTATTAGTTTTTTTTAAATTTAATTTATTGACATTGTTAAAGGGATAGCTTTGAAAAGGCACATGTCCAAAAATAACGAAGTGCTTTTCATTTTTAATTTTGTTTCGATAAACTTGATCGAACCCTCCAATCATAACTCATCAAAACTGATTTTTTTTTCTGGAGGGGGGAGGAGGAATTGGAATAGTATGATCCGTGTTTAATAGTATTATTTTAGAGTTCCTATGAAATTAAGAAAAAAAAATAATGAACACAATAAGATGTTTAATAATGTAATAAATACTAATGACATTAAACTCAGGTGACTTAGACAGTAATGATTTATTTAAAAAGAAAAAAAGAATTCCACAGTCAAATACACTGCTTAAGTACCCGTGGGAAGAGTTTTTTTTTTTAATTTTCAATTTCGATTTAGAAAAAAGTGAGTACAGTATTTTCAGTCGCTTGTCGTTTCATTTTGATATGTGGGCCCTAGGTCATCTTTCTGTCGAATATTAGTCTCAGCTAACGTACTGTATTTGTCTGAGAAATTTGATTCTCTCCTATATAAACTGGTGGGCACGTTTTTCGTTGAAATGTAAATGTTGTATGTTGTGACTTGTCATGATTTAATCTTATTTTCCAAAGTGATTACCAATTTTGTAAAATCAGTATTAGTTTTTTTTAAATTTAATTTATTGACATTGTTAAAGGAATAGCTTTGAAAAGGCACATGTCCAAAAATAACGAAGTGCTTTTCATTTTTAATTTTGTTTCGATAAACTTGATCGAACCCTCCAATCATAACTCATCAAAACTGATTTTTTTTTCTGGAGGGAGGAGGAGGAATTGGAATAGTATGATCCGTGTTTAATAGTATTATTTTAGAGTTCCTATGAAATTGAGAAAAAAAAAATAATGAACACAATAAGATGTTTAATAATGTAATAAATACTAATGACATTAAACTCAGGTGACTTAGACAGTAATGATTTATTTAAAAAGAAAAAAAGAATTCCACAGTCAAATACACTGCTTAAGTACCCGTGGGAAGAGTTTTTTTTTTGTAATTTTCCCAAAATTACCTAGTTATGTCTTAAATGAGTTTTATCTTTATTTACCAACATATTTACCAACGGCAACACCAATTCCTGGTCATTATTTACTTCTTTGATTTAGGTGAGAAGATCTCTCATCCAGCTCCTGTTTAGTCTCCTCCTGATGGGCATGTCAGTCGTAGCCATGTTGTTTATAAGTATGTGTGTGTGTCCGTGTAGTTTGAAATGAAAACGAGAGTAGAGAGTACGTATATGTTGGACTAAAGTTGGTTGTCGTAAGTCATTATGTAAAGTTTTGTTGTTGACGTACTAGGGAGCTCCTGTTATAATTCGTAAAATTTTTGATTGGAATGATTGTGGTTTTTGTAAGTGCGTCTTTTTTACCGAACCATAAATCTGAGAGGCTTATGTCCAGATGGGTTTGAATAGGTAAGTGTATGTATTGAGTTTTTGTCGAACTTTCAATTTCGATTTAGAAAAGAGTGAGTACAGTATTTTCAGTCGCTGTTTCGGAGTTGATTGGTATGTCATGCGAAATGAAGAGTAAAGGAACCAGTATTGATCCTTGAGATACTCCTCCTAAAACTAGTCGAATTGAGAAAATTCTAGGCCTTGCCGGACAGAGAAAAATCTTGTTTTTGCTCTAGTGCTCCAGCAATGTAGTCAGTAACTCTGTGTAATTGTTTTGTTGTTGAATATAACGTACGAAAATCTAACTGATGGTCAGGAATTATATTTTGCTCCGTCAGTATGTCAACCAGTCTTTTGTATATTAATTTTTTGAAATGTTTAGAACATATTGGGAGAAGGCATATCGGTCGGTAGGATGAGGGATTGAAAATGTCTTTGTCCTTTTTGTGTATTATTTTGATGTGTGAATATTTCCATTGTAGTGGGACTTTAGTTGTCCTCAGAATACAGTTGTATATTTTTGTAACAACACACAGGGACACTAGTTCTTTCCCGGGCATTTGCTGGAGCGCCTCGGCAGTTATTAAGTCATAACCTAGGGGTTTTCTTTTGGGTAGACGTTTGATTTGCTGTGCAACTTGTGAACGAGTAAACGAGAGAGGTAGTAGCGTCAACGGTAGTGATATATCTGAATTGTTTAGTACAATGGGTTCATGTTCTGTGTTCGTGAAGTCAGTAAATGGTGTAAATACAAGGATAGATGGTCAGCAAATAGTTCAGATTTTTCCCTATCCGACAAAGCCCATGAACAATCCTCTTTTTGCAGGAGTACTACTGATACCTCTCGATGTTTTAACAAATTCTTGTTATGCTTCCACAAACTTCCATCAGTCGATAGGAGAGAGAGGCGAAAAGGAAAAAATAGTGTCTAAAACCAAATGATAAAGAGTTTTATTGAAGATGTGGATTACGATATCTCAGATACTAAAAATCGGAACTGCATACTGAAAGCAATGGAAAATTTTAGAATTTCATCCTCTTTATAATAAGCTATTATTTATAATTTATATTTCATATTATTATTTTTCCCTTGTTGATGTTTTCACTGGCATAGTATGGTCTAAAGCACGCACCTTTATTTTGTTTCTTTGCTTTTTTAATATTATGGTACTATTTCTTATTCTTTTTTTGTTGGCATAACAAATAGTAAAGATCTTTTGCCGCCTTTGCTCTGGATGGATTTCTAGTTTGTAATATATCGATCGATTTGTTTTATTTTTGTCTGTAAAAAAATGAAAACATATTTCTGACTGTATTAAACGAATAATTTGTATAACAAATTGCAAAAAACTTGCAAGATGCTTTCGGTAAGGTAGGTCATGTTGTGATTAAAAATACATTTAGGCTCGTTTATAGCAACCTTTAAAACTCTCACTTACGAATTAGTTTTGATGAAAATAGATGTATTTTCGGACTTGATTTTATTGATGTTTTTTTCCATACCGTTTACTAAAGGATTTAAAACGCCTGAGTAATAGAATAGAATAGAATAGAAGAATCAACTTTATTCTGGGACTACGTCCCTTGAGAATAACAATATTGTACATAAAATTAACATTACATCTGGCCAAGATGTATATTACAATAAACAAAAACAAACCAACAAACAAAAAAAACAACTAAAAAATAAGGGATAAATGAAGTATTTACATAACTGTACAGATATAGGAAGACTTAATATGAGAAATAAGGTCCTAATACTGCAAAATAGTTGCCATAAACAATACGCTATGAAATTATAAATGAGCGACAAATAACTTTTGTTGTCATGTCATTGTATTAATGAAAAAATAAATAAAAAAATAATAATAATAAAGATGTTATGATAGTAAACACATCATTATGTATATAATAAAAGTTTTCGGGCTGAAGTCCCCCAAATTAAATCCTGTATCCGTTAGTGGCCTAATATACAAACCATGTATTAAGTATTGCTCTCATTTTACCTTGTGGATAATTGTCATTTACCGAAATTTGGTCACACTAGTTTAAAAATAATCTAATATATTGTAAATAACGTTGCTTTTAATTTAGTGGATTAATTGTCTAAACATTAACAAAACACAGCGTGGGATAAGCATATAGAAACAAAAGCAAACCTAATGCTCAAAGGATAATTACTTTGGATGATCGCGTCCTACGCAGGACATTTACAATTTGCGTCACATCACCTTCTAACTTACGCAACTGGATTTCAATTTAAGGATTCTATTGAGTATCTACTTCTGTTTTTAGCTTTCCGTTATATCTTTAGGATTTTCGGCTCGTCTAAAAATAAATCAAGTTTTGACAATTGACGTGCGTACAAGTACAGTACAGCTAAATAATTCATGACAACGAAAATCTTTACGTGTGAATATCTCCTTAACAAAGTGTTTGCCTACATACCTTCAGAGGAAATTTTTTTCTTGTTTATAGGTCCTTATTTCACTTTTGGAGCACTTGACCCTGAAACACTGTATATATATGTATGTACATTATTTACCATTGGGCCATATATTTGTAGAAGTGGAAAATATCCCTCGAGTTTAATAGCTAAGCAATAAGCCACAGCTACAGTGGTTGTATCGATTAAAAGCTTCAAGCGCAAAGGTAGTCATAATTTTAATGAAATGGTTGTTAAAAGAAAATAGATACAAGAACAGCAATGTCATCAGATATTTAATTGATATTTTAATTAATTAATCGATTGCTAGATACTTAGTCGATTTAACGACCATTACTATTGCCTCATTTGTTAATAGGTGCAATTTGTTTTATGGGTGCAAGTTACCACATTAATTGCATTCCTGATGCAAATGTATTTGTGTCACGTCGGCTCGTTGAATTATTGTCTTTATTCGGATTCATCTCGAGCATTGCACTCACGTTTAGGGAGCTTATCGAATGGCCGTTAATATTTATTCCACTTGTATCTCGACCAAAGTTGGGTGTTAGTAGTCCGGTCATTTCTGTATCATTATCAAGGAATCTTTAATGAAACTTGAGTATGAAATGTTTATCAAATCTTTCAATCAAATCAAAGCACCTTTCCGATAACAGAAGTTCTGTAGACGTATCAGTCTGATTTTGAGGAATATTGACTCGTATCTTATAAATCTGCAAACGATTTTTTATCAGTATATTAGCGAACAAGGGATCTTAAATAGCGTACTTGTACAACCTAAATAAAGATTGTTCTACAACTTTTGGCTGAACAATTAACGGTTTTGTTGTTTTAAAAACCCCATCTTATACCGTTAACATATATAAAAATAGTAAAAAAAAATATCATGAAACTATCTCTAATGACTTTTAAAAAATTATGCTACACCCTAGTTTATTAGGAACAATCCCATATAATGCTGTGGCATCTCAACGTTACATTTTATACCAAAGAGTGTGATTTGATAAAACATAGGGCAAAAAATGTTCTATATTATATTGAAACCAGGAAGCTTAAATATTTTGACCACATAATGAAAATAAGAGACGAAAAATGACCGAAAATATTGTATTAGCCAGAGAAAAAAAGGAAAGGTGACGGTCGAGAATGGTGTGGATAGATGATAAATAAATAAATGTTTCTTGTTAAATGTTAAAATGGATAAATAAATGTTTCTTTAGGATCGTATGGCGATTGAAAATTCTGGATATCGGAATTCAATAATTGCAGAGAGCCGAAAAAATATATATATATATATATATATATATATATATATATATATATATATATATATATATATATATTACAAAATAATTTTCTTTAGAGATGGTTAAATAGTCGAATTATCAATCATGAAAATAAAATAAAATTGTCAGGAATTTCAGTCACGATATTATTTATTTGTTAAGCCGACGTTTCGACCCAAACATGTGGGTGTTTATCAGGGCTTTTTTTTTTCTGTTCTTCCCTACCTCGCCTTTAAGGCTATACGGGATTTTCCCCGAGCCGGAGGACGAGGACGGAGAATTTCAAATATCCTATGGCATCGGGACGCGAAATCGTACTTTTTTTTTTAATCTCATAGTCAGGAAAACCCATTCGGCTACCCCGCCCCTAGTGTTTAGCAGGGCTACTGTTCGGATGACGAGACTGGAACTCAGTTCTTGTTGATAGCCCTGATCATGACAGACTTGTTTGGGTCGAAACGTCGGCTTAAGCAATTAATATTATCGTTAGTTAATATTATCATATCCGATGATTCATCAGAACCGACGCGTATTCTACATTTCGAGCTGTCCATGGACGTCTTGATTAGGCGTATGAGCTTCTGAAGGATGCCTAGCTCATTCAAGGCACGGTATAGTTGTGTTCTGTCAATGCTTCTTAATAAATAAAACACCCAACCTTGTTGAATAGTGTTACAGTTGTGAACTTTTCTTCAAATCAAATTACACACTAAAAACCCAAACGACAAATTAAATAGAGACAGACTGACCAGAAGCCAATAACAGCAAAGATAAGAATTCTTTGATGCCCTAATTCAATCTCATATAAATTCCCTGCCCCTTGCCCTCAGGATGTTTCCTTTCTTCTTCCGCTTTAATTTCCATCTCTCTTTCGACCTTTATCTGAAATTGGAATCCGAGAACAAATCTAAAGGTCCTTCAACAGGAAATTGTCCCAGGCTCTCAAATGTCTTAATTTGTTGATAACATCTTTTGTTTTTACCGAATAATATAATTTAGATTGAAAACAATAGTAATTATTTATACTATAAGTTGTAAATGATTATGAACAGTAAGGACTGATATTTATGTTTTATACATTATACTACACATCTATATGGACATCAAAACTAAAAAGATCATGTTAATACCCCGATACAATTCATATGGGTAACCAAGTTCTAGTTGTTTGTTGTTAGAAAATTTATTTTTTGCTATATGTGCAGTAGATCGACCCTCAGTTCAGAAAACCCGTCATTCTTCATCAATTTCCATAAAATTTTTATCATGTTATTACGTTCTATCTAAAACTTCGTAAATAGCTTCCTCTCATCGTATCATTTTTATTTACCGACATTCTCGGAATTGGAGTGTTTTCAATCTGGAGATCGGCAAACTTTTTCTATATAACTAGGTATTAAAATCGTATACATATATAGGGACATTCCACGTCAAATCAACCTAAGTCTAACCCATAGGTTTTGGATTTTGATATTTTTTTGGTTATTTGTTAAATGCTTTAACTTAAAGAAAAATACAAAATTTTAGGTTTTGTAAACTAACGGAATTTGAGTTATAAAATTTTTAAATAATAAAAAACTTCTAAAAACGGTGTGTCCTATAAATAGATTTTGGGTTATATCTCAACAACTATTTGACCCAGAAAGCTGAAATCGGTTTCATATTTTTTGATGGTTTATATTCTTAATATACGATGACTATATTCTATAAATGTAGTATTTTTCTAAGATGTAGAGTAAATACTATCTATAAATGTCAATTATTTAAATAAAAAACTCAATGTGTCCAGTCACATAACTTTCCTACCGATTTTAAACAATTTTTTGCAATTTAAAATACGTTCATTAAAAAAAATATTTAACATAGGCGTGGCGAAACTGGAGAATTAAAATAAACTCATATAAATCCCATCAAATTACCTTTACCCCTCGACGTAAACCTATGACCTCCTGTTCTACAGTATCCTTTAATAATACCTCCCATATCCCTATTGAACAAATCCGATACCTTGGACTTCACTTTTACAAACGTTTAACTTGGAATCCTCATACCAGACTGAAACGACAAGAAACCGCTCGAAGTTTCCGACTACTCCAACACTTACTAGACAAACGCTCTAAACTTTCAGTTAATTACAAAAGAATCATATACATGACTACAATAAGACCTATTTGGACTTACGGAGTTGAGCTTTGGGGCTCCACTAAGCCATCGAATTCCTCTCTTATCCAATCCTTACAATCCAAAATCCTTCGGAAAATCCTCAATGCTCCTTACTTTGTCACCAATAAAATAATCCATTATGACCTTAATGTTCCTTATGTTTTTCAGATCTGGCCCAATCCAGATACCAATCCTTCCATAATAAACTTCATATCCATCCAAATCCTTTCGTCTCTAACCTTGCTTTCTCTTCTATCCCTGATAACCCTCCGAGGCGCCTGAAAAGAAGATGGTCTCGAGATCTCCTATTGTAAATACATTTTGTTTTTAGAATGCTACCAGTGGATAGTTTCTCAACAAGTGATTTCATGTTATTATTTTCTGTTATCAAATTTACTAAATGCATTTTATTTATTAATACAATTGTAAATATCATGAATAAATAAAAAAAAACTATAAAAACATAGGGAAAATCTACCTAAACCCCCAATAAAAAGTTGGAAGAGTTGAATATAAAAGTATATTAGTTCTACCGATTCTACCATACCAATACCACTTAGTTGTGTTTTTTTACCCAGACAGATTTTGGGCCACACTAACCGCCACGCCCGTTTGATAATAATGAGCTGGACGAGAGATCTTCTTGCTTAAATATATATATTATAGTCAAGTAAGGAAGGTTGATGCGTTGGGAAATCTCCTTCTTCACGCCAATTATTGCTTTACTGTCTCAATAAGTAACCGTTAATTTATGTTTTACTTTGTATAGTTCATGAATTTATTTTTAATCTGAAGAACTAACTATAAAGGGAGTATTAATGAGAAGAGAAACGATATATTCAGAATACTACGGTGCTGATAGGAGATAACAGTTAATGCTGAAGAGGGAGAATTGAATAGGCAGGCGGGGGGGGGGGAGGGGTTACTGCAGGATAGCCCCAACCGATCCCGTATAAATATCAGATAAGCTGTGTTCTCGAAGAGGGGGAGGGGGGGAGGAGGGGGATAGTTATTTTTATTTAACCGCACCTTTACACAATTCATAATCCTACTACTCGCTAATTGCCTGATTTACTCGCAACTACTTAAACATTTAGCAGAGGACGGGAGGGGAGGGGGCCCTCGGGAATCTTTTTTATGAATGATTGCTCCTTTAGGCGGGTCTCGGTCTCATTAGCAGCTAACAACTATATCGGATTATCCTCGGCTGGGGAGGGGGGGCTACTTTTATCCGAGGTTGATTTATTACCTGGGGTGGTGTGCGCTGGTCAACTTTAGCTCCATTCATTTATTAGCTCGCTGGAAAATTTTAATTGCTTTTAATTTATTGACGACCGCGGCTTGTTTCACCCTAGTCTTTGTTTACATTTAGGCTTGTGCGATGAAGTTTTCTTTTATAAGTTTGTAAAGTGTCAACGACGTTAGTACCTCAACTTTTTGGTTTATTATTTTCAATTATGAACTATTGTAATCGTCCAAAAAATTTTATTAAAAAATTGAGTGTTAACGTTTCACGACAGAATTTGAAAATCGAATAAATACAAATTTGTCCGCTTTCTTTTCTCCGAGACTACCCGACTGATTTTTTCCAAATTTGGAATCGAAGTCAGAGGTCACCCGAGGATGATTTCTCTACCTTGACATTACTATCTGCCCCTTCATTACAAAACGGCAGCCGAAAAACCTGTTTCTGTAAAGGCTGTAGTGCCAGAACGAATATACTACTTTCAATGAAACTAGGCTAAAGTCTCCTCTAAGACTTTTAAATTTATCTATATAGCATAATTCAACGTAAAAAAGCTGGATGAAAAGTTACGAGGGTTGGTAAAATTAGATTTGCGAATAACTCAAGAAGTATAGACTTTTTTGGCGTATTGTTTTTAAAAGTTTACGAAATTTCCTAAAAATTCGTTAAAATCAGACAATTTGGTACAGAGATATGGTGTTCTAAATATTGTTTACATGTTCTACAGCAAAGCTAATGAATAAATGAATGACAAAAACAAAATTACGGGCCAATGTTACGAATCCCTTTTTATTTATTTTCGGTAATGTTACATGGAAGGTAATCTTAATTTTGATGTTAAATTGTTTGGAAATAATAAATCTTGTGTGGCAATTTGCAGCGTTTTTAATATTTATTTTGGGTCCTATGGGATTCGTTTAATTTGTTCTTTGACATAGATATAATACATAATACTTAAAGAAGTGATTGTACCTCTCAAAGACAACAAAAAAGTGTTTTTCATAAGCATCAGTACTTATTATTTAAAACACCGATCATTATTATTTTGTATTACTTCTAAAAAATTAAAAATAATAAGCTTGTATAGCAAGCTTAGATAAAAGGAACATTTAGTTGTTCAACTAATACCATAAACATCAATTCTTATAATTGACATTTATGAAAAAAAAAAAACATTTGTGTGCAATTCAACAATGCAAACGGTGAGAAAGCTATACCGAGGCAGATGTTTTTTTTTTGTTATGTTTAAAATTTAACTTTCGTATCGAAGCTGAATATTTGAATAGTAGTTTTTCTTATTTTTTAGATGTAAAATAAGACTGGGTTTGAAAATGAGCTAACTGATAAAAAAAAAATCATTTCTTTCCGCTAAAAAAAAAAAAAAAAAAAAAAAAAAAAAAAAAAAAAAAAAAAAAAAAACTCGTTATCACTTGGTTTTCGACTCTAGTTTTCCCTTTTCGTTTCTCTAACACGACGTCGCTGTACGATAAAGTTTTTAATAATAAAGAAGATGAAATGATGAACGTTTCACTTAGAGTATGCAGGTCCGATTTTTATTTCTGAGGTATTTTAATCCATATGCGAAAACACTTTAATTAGTCGACTCCCGCTGACTTTACCCGAGCGTTACACACCGGAAACATGACGGCTCAATCTAATTCACAAAAGAAAAGTGCAAAACGCGCCTTTAGAAGTTCAAACTTAAAAAATTAAAATTATAATACTACACAAATTTAAAACATTTGGAGAAAATCAGTAGTTCTAATACTCTTCCTATGATAATTTAACAGATATTTCCATGAATGAAATATCGATCACGGGTGGATCTACGGAGGGGTGAACTTTGGGGCCGGAACCCCTCTCCCAAACTGGTAAAATATAACCATGTTTTATGGAAAAAAATTATCTCTTAAGGTATTATTGTTCGTGTAATTACATTTAAAAGGACTTTAGGAATCATTTAAACACCATTTCATATAGGTAGTTAGTTTCTTTCTTTTTTTTCCAAAGTAATTATCGTTATTTTTTATGGAAAAAAAGCTTTTGGGCTTAAGCCCCACTTCCAAAAATTAAATCCTGCATCCGCTAGTGCGATCGATCGAACAAATAAGAGCTATTTATTTTATTATAATGAAGGAAGATAAAACACGTTTATAAAGAGAATAATAAGTCATAAATACGAAATCTGTCCAAGTTACTTCGTCCAAGCTTTGGTTGATTAAATTATTTACAATTGTTGAAGGAATCATTATCATTGACGATAACAATTTTAATCGTACTGCTTCTTTCGATTGTCATCTTATTTACAAGACAGTTATCCATTCTTCTCCCTTATACAATATTTATTGATCAATTAAAGAAAGAGCGATATCTTTTGAATCCGAATTCAAAAGAAGAGCGGAAACATCGAATGCTATTGAAGCCTTTGGAGGCCGGCTCTTTTTGATCGACAGAGAATAAAGGAAGCCGAGTTCATTATAAACCCCTCCAAAGTTGTGTGTTACTTTCGGCGAGGAGTATGGATTTTCCCTTCCTTGTCAATCCACTCATTTCCATTCATTCCTCTTGGAGTGTTCCAATCCAAAGAGAAAATCATTCCGAGTTAATAAAAAGTTAAAACCAATCAGGACTTCTTGATAGCTCCTTGGGTAATCGAGTTCTCTCGCTCCTCCCTTTTCCTTCCTTGTCTCCATAAATCATGAATAACTCAACTTGTTCCCTCTGTTGAGGATATTGAACCTTCAAAATCTACGCAATAATTCAATGAGTACTTTTTAAAGATTTTTTACTATTTTCTTAAGAACTCCGATAATATTGAATTAATCTTGTAATAGCACAGTCGTTTTTATTTTTTTTTTTTTTTTTTGGTTTATTATTTTCAATGATCAACCATTGTGATCGACCAAAAAATTCAAAAACTTAACCCTCTCTCAAAATTTGAGGTTTCACGTTTGAGGTAGGATGCTTAGAATTCGAAAAACGAATAAAAATTTTTTTGTCCGTCCGCCGTCCGCGCATTTTCTCCGAAACTACTGGACCGATTTTTTTTTTTTTTAAATTCGGATATAAAATTAGAGGTCACCCGAGGATAATACTCCTTCATCGACATTACTATCCGCCTTTTACTTTAAAAATGGCGGCCGCAAAACCAGCGTTGCTATAGACTGTAGCTCGTAAACGAATGTACAGATTTGAATGAAACTACGCTAAAGTCATTTTCTTGACGACCTTTAAATTGATCTATATAACATACTTCAACGAAAAGAAGCTAGAAAAAAAGTTACGAGGGATGGTAAAATTTAATTCCAAATAACTCAAAAAGATTACGTTTTTTTGTCGATACTGTTATTAGATGTTTCAAAGGTATTTAAATTTCCTACAAAATCAAGGAAATTTCATCGAAAATAAAGCACTATTAGTAGAGATATCGTGATTTTTAAATGTTTTTGGTTTATTATTTTCAATAATCAAC
This sequence comes from Nezara viridula, assembly GCA_928085145.1. Classification (NCBI taxonomy): domain Eukaryota; kingdom Metazoa; phylum Arthropoda; class Insecta; order Hemiptera; family Pentatomidae; genus Nezara; species Nezara viridula. The sequence goes on along the minus strand of OV725077.1, from coordinate 27,939,681 downwards.
CATTTTGTTCGACCAAAACATTCAAAAACTTAACTCCCTCTCAGAATTTGAGGTTTCACGTTTCAGGATGCGTAGAATTCGAAAAACGAATAAAAATTTTCTGTGCGTCCGCCGTCCGCGCGTTTTCTCCGAAACTACTGGACCGATTTTTTTTATTGCTACTGTCACAACCTAGATATTTAAATGTAAGTGAACAAATTTGAAACCGATTTTAAATTCTGTACTCAATCTTTTATTTTAATTTAGAACCATATCTTCCACGACCTTGAAAAATGATTCCAAAAATTGAAAATCAAAATAAATGGCAACAAGTCAACTCATGCTAGCTTCTTCCTGAGGAAGATTTCGTTTCCTGCTGTGACAATAGACAACAAGCCAACTCCCTCATGTAAGGTATCTCGAACAAAAACTCTCCTGGAGCATACACACAAAATTTAAAAAAAAAAACAGAACTGACCAGACGATACAAACAACTGTCACATTTTTTGGACTTCAGATCTTCACTCAACTTACAAAAGAAACGACTATTCTACATAACCATACTAAGACCTATTTGGACATACGGAGCAGAACTTTTGTATATAACTATTTGTTTTGCACATGGATCGTAAGATAATTTGTTCATAAAATTGAGAAAAAAGATGGCGTATAAAAATAATGGGCCGTTTGGACTATACAACCTCGTTATTTTGCCATTTTGGGAGTATATGTCACTTCAAACCACTAAATATTTTTGAAGACAACATTTTTTCTTGATTTTGTGCTCAAATCGTCATGCAATTCAAATAGAAAGCAAATGGGTATTTACGAGTTTTTATTACCTAATTAAATAAACAAAGTTTGACGGTCTCCAGATTAATGACACCCCCGCTGAATGTATCATAGTTATTTTGGTGTGATAGAAATAATTATTGACAATTCTAAGCCATTTATTTTGAAAAATTTGAAGTTTTTGTATGTTCGTTCTATTAGTAATGCTCGATATGTGGCAAGCGTGTGTTAAAATTGTTCTTATTATTGAACCGTTATATGAGCCCAAAATGACTAACTCTAATTTCTACATTTTCAAGTAAATTTTAGTGATAATTTTATTTTTGAAAATTTAACAGTAAGTAATTTGATTTCAGAGTAGGTGATTGCAGTGTTGAAACATAGAACTGTAAACAAAAGTATAAATTTTCCCATTAGAAATATCACTAAAATTAATAATAAAATGTGTTGAAATTGGAGTTAGCCATTCTGTCAACTGGAAGACTCCTTGCAATTAATTTTCTATAAATATTAATTTTCTATTTATTCAAAATAAATTACTACCTTTTTATGAGCTTAGAAAATCTTTGAAGATTCCTTAAGTCAGTTTTGTGATCTCATATTCCTTAGTCCTGATATTTATATTTAGCTATTTTATGACCCGGAGTGGCGGTCATAATTAGGCTGAATAGTGGCATAGCTATTTTTATTAAAAGCCAACATTTCGACCCTACCTTGGAGGTCATCTTCATGGCTAGAACGGACAAGATACGACAAGATAGAGAATTGTAGAAGTTACATAATATGTATGTCTCTAATTTTATTCTTCCAATTTTATTTACTTATTTAGTTAATTTTTTTGGTTTTCTTTTTTCTTTTCTTTCACCACATTCCTTTATGTATATTATTTCATATTATATCCGATTTCCTTTTATTTCAATATCTCCTGTAGATCTGTAGAAGTATATTCACATTTGCATTTATTATATATTACACTACTACAATTGTTAGCATCTATTTACTTCAGTTTAGGATCTTGTTACTTAGCTTACTCTTATCATATTTTAATGTACTTACTGTACTGTAATTTTAATAAGATTAATCACGTTGTTTATCATTTTTTTTTTCTAATTGTTATGTAGCTTCCACAATTCTCTATCTTTTTTTATCTTGTTCGTTTTAGCCCTGAAGAAGACCTGCAAAGTCGGGTCGAAACGTTGGCTTTTAATAAAATAGTTTTGTCACTATTTAGCCTATTTATGACCGCCACCCTGGACCATCTCCTTCCTTTATAATGCAACGGTCAACTATTAAATATCCAATATATTATAACCCTGTGAAATGGGTAATAACACCTTAATACCTTTCTGTACTGGAAATTTCGCCATATACTAAAGCATAACTGAAATACCCTATTATATATAATACCATGGTATACAGTATAGTACCATGGTATACCCAGGTAAGACTGAGAGAGCCAAGGGTCCCCCAGGGGGTGCCCAGGTGGCCGGCCAGCCCTTTCCTCATTAGTGTCCTTCCAGAAATAGTAAATCTTTACAGATTTTGCCTCTACACAGCTCTGCGGTAACGTCCTTAGAGATTGTAGTCTGTATAGTATACCGGGTTATATTTTATAAGTAAGTTAAATGCTTATTATTTAGTTAAACTTTTTTTCTATCTTTTAATTATTACTTGTATAACCCAAAATCGGTCTTGTTCTTGCACTTGCAAGATCGAGACCAAGACCGCCTAATTGTTACAATACCTAGACTACTACGAAAACAAAAATTATTTTTTTTACTAAAAAAAAAAAGGCAAAATAATTACTGGAACTAGACAATTTTAGTTGCTATATGTAAAGAATATCTCATGATATGAAAGCACAGATATTAAGATGGACGGGGCATGTAGCTCATAGCAATCCATCTTGTAGCCTCTACCTATCAATGAATGTCTCAATAGAATGTAAAAGACCCCGTGGGAAACTAAAGAGCAGATGGATAGATAAAATCAACGAAGATGCAACAGAGCTGCGTGCAGATAAATGTAAAGAAATTGCCCAAAATAGGCAGAGATGGAGCAGGCTTGTTAAGGCGACGAAAGATATACATGGTCTGTAATGCCAAAAAAACAAAAAAAAAAATTGTTGGTGGAACTCATATAATTTTGCGTTTAACTCTTCTGATTTTTCATTCGGTGTTTAGTTAGTTTTCCTCATTCTGAAAAAATGACAGAAATATCTCCATAGTATGTATTGGTAACTTATTTTTTATAAGGTTATTGAATTTCCAACAAACTATAAAATAATCGTCTAAATCGAACCAGTTTTAGAAAAGAGAGAATTCCTAAAAGGTTATTATTTTCTGTACCGAATTGTAAACGTCCGAGGGATAGACCAAAGCGAAGGTGGAAAAATTGCATTAAAGCCGATCTGAAGGAACTGGCTTTGGACGGTGCGCTTAGTGGTGTCGGCGTCGAACCTTCGGTTTCGCTAAGCCTTTTTATTATTATTTAGAAACGTTACTGTGTATTTAATTGTGTACACTGAGTTTAATAATAATTCACTTGCCTGTTTACATTGCTTCATTTCATAAAATCGTACCCTAATGAAAACTCTGATCGGTTATCGTTTTTTCATTTAATCAATTTCGGAATTCTGTGTATCATGAAACACGTAACCTTAAATTTAGAGAAGAGGTTGAGTTTTTTTCTTAATCAATTGACCTAAGTTTATTGTTTATAGTAATGAATTGATGTTAAATTTCGCGAATCTTCAATGAAAATATTACATGTGAATTGAACTGGTTATTTTTTTTTTTGAAATTATATGTCGCTGAAATTAATACAGTATTTAAAATTTACTCTCATTTTCAATAAATCATGAACTTCAAATTATTTTCTTGCAATAAAAATGAGAAGTTGTCTATTTCAAAAATTATATTGTTTCATCGGTGTTATTAAATATAGAAATATTGTATAGATGCCTTACTCAATTAGTAATAACATACACAGCTATTATTAGCCTTTTTAAACTCGCCTTCATTCGAAATTATACAAATGTTTCTATTCATGTAAACAAAATTTATTTTAAGCTATTATGAATTTTTAATTTTTTTTTCAATAACTAATTACACTTTTGTTTCTTTCTAGGTTTGTTCGTTAATTTATACACCTATTCAATTTCACACCGAAATTTCGTAAGTATTTATATTTAATAAATTCGCTTTAAAGTTATACATCCAATAATGAAATATTATATTTTTATCATGTATTTTTAATAATTAGGAAATATTTGGGCTACGGAGATAAACACCATGACCATTTTTTTATTAAACAATTTAGTAACTAAGACTTCGTCGTAAACCAACAACTTCCTGTCCTACAGTTTCCTTTAACAATACTCCACTTATCCCTGTTGAGCAAATCCGATACCTAGGACCCCACCTGGACAAACGACTAACTTGGAATCCTCATACTAGACTGAAACGACAAGAAACCGCTCGACGTTTCCGATTACTTCAGCACTTACTAGACAAACGCTCTAAACTTCCCATTAATTACAAAAGACTTATATACTTGACTATAATAAGACCTATTTGGACTTACGGAGTTGAGCTATGGGGCTCCACTAAACCATCGAATTCCTCTCGCATCCAATCCTTACAATCCAAAATCCTTCGTAAAATCCTCAATGCTCCTTACTTTGTCACTAATAAAATTATCCATAAAGATCTTAATGTTCCTTATGTCTCAGATCTGGCCCAATCCAGATACATATCCTTCCATAATAAACTTCAGAATCATCCCAACCCACTCGTTTCTAACCTTGCTTCCTCTTCAATTCCTGATAACCCTCGGAGGCATCTGAAAAGAAGATGGCCCCGTGATCTCCTAATGTAGTCATATCATTAGAGTGCTACCATTGGGTAGTTACTCAGCAAGTGTATTCATGTCATTATATCAATTATGTCCAAATTTACTTGATGTATTTATGTAATACAGTTGTAAATGTCATAAAGAAAAAAAAAAAAAAAAAAAGTAACTAAGAAACTAATTTTAGTAGCTCAAAGTTGTGGGAGATAGGCTCCCCTGAACAAAAATAAAAAATTGGCGGTATGTTGTTTATTTCCTAATTACAGACACAATAACAAGAAACATACTCTTTTGTTTAAATATTCGGCTTTTCTGAAATCCCTCCAAAAAAAAAAAAATAAATCCCCAAAGTGTTCTATGTTTACATATATAACTGGTGATAATCAAAATAAAATACTCACTCAATTTGATAGGGGTCGTGTTATTAGTTTTAGATATGCAAAAGCTTTTTATTTTAATGAGTATTTTGAAAATCGTTAAAGTCGCAATGTACATCTGTAAGGAGACCACATCTCGTGGCCAGAGTTCTTCATGGTATGTAGCGCAACCTGAAAAAAAAAAATAATAATAATAAATATATATATATATATGTGTGTGTGTGTGTTTCTTTCCTCTTTAATTAGATATTATTTAATTTAACGTATGTCCACACAGACATTTTCTATGTTATTATAATTTGTTCTAAAGGCACAACAGTCTGAGGATAATACAAGTATTTTCATTTCATTACATTCCATTTATCTACTATGAATACGTGACTTTAATTCGTTTTATAGTCAAACAGTTTATACACAGATCATTTTATGATGCGTGGTTTATAGGCTAAGAGAGTTTTAAAACTTGAATTAAAAAATTTGCATATTATGTTTTTCAATACTATATATTTCATATTGGTAAATTTAAATAAAAAAGATCTTCATTCCAAATACAAGTATGAATATTCCTTGCATAAAGATAGTGTCTATACTTTTATTCGCAAATACTTCGAATAAGTTCTACGTCGAAAGTTCTTTCGATTCACGAAAAATTTGAGTTTTTAAAAATAACAATAATACATTGTTATAATAGTTGACTTGTTCGTTCGACAATGTCATTTTGATTGTAAATTACCAAATATATGCAACTTTAGAAAATATCTTGTATGTAATAAAATAAAATAAACGCACAGATTGAAGATGATGTCGCAGCTAAGAATCAAGACACTGACTAATTGATGCTCTACTTAGGTTTAAAGAAAGGGACAAACGACTGTAAAAGGAAAAATAAAGTAAAAGAAAAGAGTAAGCAGCTGTAAGAAATACAAAAAAAAAAAAGAAAAAAAAAGAAATCTGCAATGATTCAAAGAGGCAGCTCGGACAAAATAATTAATGAAGGAGTTGCCTTAAGCCTGGAAGGACCTCCGCGGAGCTCTAAGGATCCGGTAGCGGTTGGATGGAAAATACATCACACCCTGGCCCTTATATTTTCTTTTTATTTCCCACCAGCTTTCCCTTTTCTTCGGCTTTCCTTTTACCGGCGGTTGCCTTTTTGAAAAATATATCACCGACTCAGGACCTCTTTGTGAAATATTCCTTAGCGACCTGAAAGTGCCTTAAATAATGGAAAGGGGCAGCCATTAATTTATATGTGGTCCTTGTCAGTGCTCTGGCTATCGGCTCTTTGCTTGCACTCCATTTCATGACTTTTGTATACGTCAGCTTCACTTTTATATCAAAGTAACATCGACTTTTTATACTATCGATTGTTGCTGTTCTGTTGAAATAACCTCATTATCAAAATGTATGATACACATTTACTATTAGAAATGTTTTCTCGTTTACACTTTGTTATTTCTAGGTTATGGGAATGGTTGTTCAATAGGAAAGGCTGGATTAATTAATCTCAACCAATTCAATCTGGACCTGCTAGACTCGAGAATGTTAAAGCGAATCATAGACACTACTATTGAAAAACTGTAATCCCCAAGTGCAATATATTTTTCTTATTAAAAATATATTTTTAATAATAACCCATTTCAATCGATCATGCAAAAAATAAGTTAATCCCTCTAAAAATCTCAAGAATTCGTAAATCCACCGCTTAGTTTCCAGACTACTGTGCCGATTTTTTAAAATTTGGATTCAATGTCAAAGGATGCTTCTCTCAACTCAATACTACCATCTTCATTTTCATTTGGAAATGACTATACCTCCTAAACAGCTATAACAATTTCAATGAAATTTATATAACGTCTCCTTCATGAAGAACTTTAAATTTTTGTAAGTGATATACTACCTCTAAAATAATCTGTTTACAGTTGATTAAGATCATGCTAATTGAACGATTACGAAATTAATTTTTAAAAAATAAGTCATCGAAATCGAACTACTCGCTTATGCAGGGCTACTTTTTGCTTATGTTCTAATACTAAGCCGGCATTTATTTATTTATTTTTTGATATCTTAGACAACTTTACATCAATAAACCACTCTGTTGTTTCATTTCAAGAATAATTCAATTAATTGTATTTATTAGAAAAATTAAATCTAAAGACCAATAATTTTGATATTCAATTTTTCTTAAATGTGGTTAGGAAAATATTTGATACACATCTCTTTGGAAATAATAAATCAATGTGTAAGTTGCAAAGTTGTCATTTTCAAAACATATAACCTTCATTCGCCTGGATAAGGCAAGCCTCAGGTTTTTTTCATATCCAAAATAGTATGCATTTCAGTGTAGAATTGCGAATTCCATCTGAACCAACAAGAGCAAATATTTTTCCTTACTATATTCGGTAACGTCAAACGGCCCTTTTTGAATATATGAAATGCAATGTATATCGTTGCTTATTAGTTAGATCAATGATGTAAAAGGGAATACATTTTAGTCATAAAATGTCCGAGCTGTTTAAACTTTTTTATTAGTTTTTATTGTGCTCCTCTACTGCCACTTCAGAATGAGTTAGAGGGATGAAAATTTGTATATGAATTTTTTTTTTTTTAATAAAAAAATTGTGACAAGTTCAACATAATTCTACCTAACCATACGAAAATTAGCAAACATTCAGGGTCACTTAAACTAAATGAAATGACACAAATCTGACCCCCATAAAAATATTAGATCGGAATATATAAAATAAAACGTGCGTGTTTTATTTATTTATTTCTTATGGAGGCATTAAATGAAAAATTTAATAATATGGTTTTGAAAATCAATAATTCATTTTTTCAACGGATTTAGTAACATTTAAGTAGGTGAAAATTCTGTGGAAGAGTTATGAATATTTCAGTGAAGGGCAAAAAACTAAAAAATAATTCTAGTGAAAAGTAAAATGGTTAATATGGTAAACAGTACATCAAAGCACTACTATATTTATATATATTTCCTCAGAGGTGTTTTTTTTTTTTTTTTTTTTTTTTTTTTTTTTTTTTTTTTTTTTTTTTTTTTTTTTTTTTTTTTTTTTTTTTTTTTTTTTTTTTTTTGTAGGAACGCCATGTTTTCGTTAATTCTTCATCAAATCCGGGTATCTTATTTTGAAGATCTTCTTCTCCCCTAGTAGAGAAATAATAGTCACATCCCTCTGAAAGTTAAAGGAAAAAAGTTCTAAAGAAAAAGAAAATTTATTTGCAAATAACTCGAAAATTATACATTTTTTGTTGGTTGTAACAATAAATATTTGAAAGAATAAAAAATTTCCTACAAAAAAAGAAAATCATTTCAGTTTAAAGCATGAATGAAGTTTTATAATAAGTTTACTTTTATTTGAAGTTTTTTTTCCTCATATCATTATACAAGAATAAATTTCAAGTATAATGAATTATTAAGCGTATCTTTATTTAAATAGCCTCCGGTAAAAATTGCATTTAAGTTGAAGAGTATTTTCATTCCATGATTAGTTCCTCGTCGTTCTTGACTGGACAGTTACCCGCTATATTGACTCCAGCCCGAAGAGCTGTAAAATCGTTTGATCCTTTCCCATCCGCCCGCCATGTGCCAAAGGATGGTTTACGATCATTACAAAGCATTTACGAGGAGGATGTCTTCCGCAGGACTGATTCGTCACGCCATAAATTCCTCAGATGGAGGGGAGGGAGGCCCACTGTGCTATAATATATGTATAGCTTGCGTGAGCCGCCTTCTTCAGCTCTTAGCCTTGGTTTTCCAATTAAGGTGCGCAATAATTAGTGATGCAGGTGCTTGGGCGGGCGTGGGTACTGGCATAGTTGTCGATTAGTATAACAGTTATCTCTACCTAAAGGAATTATGTTTATGCAAATGTCTCAGCTCGTGTACGCTATTCTATGTCGAACAGTAAAAACATCTCTGAAAGATATATTTACCTTATCAGCATTGTTATGTTTATATAAAATAAATCTGCTCACTTATGCAGTACCGAATCGAAGAAGATCCCCAGAGGCGTTTCCATATACCGTACAGCAATAGTCAAAGTGAGAAAAAATTAAGGAAGTGGTTAGTAGCCTACGGGTTTTAAGAGAAATAGGTTACATAAGTAATCTAGACGTTTTAAGGTGGAAATGGTACGGCAGGAGATATTGGATAGATGATTTTTCCACGAAAGCGTTGTAATACAGTTGTAAATTTCAATAAATAAATAAAACTCTTAGCACTAAAAACAAGATTCACCTGAACCAAACAAATAGTTCTGAGCGAGTATATTAATGGATATAGTTGCGTCTTATTGCCTTAACATTAAACTGAATATCTTCCTAAGGGGTAAGCCATTATCCTATTAAGTAAATTATAAATTTAACATTATGTTATACGTATATGAATACATGTTCTGATTATGTCGGGTATGTGTCAAATGTATTACAGAGAAGAATAGCTTTCTAATTCCATAGTATACCAATGTTGTACTCCAGTTTATAAAAAGTCAAGATTCAACTGATATGAGTGTAAAAACAATATCCTTTTACATAATTTAATATATTAACAAACAAAATACTTTTTATACGATCGTTTTATCACAGTGTATTACCTACTTATTAAATATTTTTTTAGTTTTTACCAAGTGATCCATTAATTTCGGTTGAGCCATTTTTTATTTTTTAATACCCAGAGCGAGCTGTAGATTTTTATGAAAGGGTTCTGATACTAAAACAAGTTACAAGGTTTTATATTCAGCTACATTTTTTTTTTTGATTACTCAGAATCCGATTACAGTTAAACTGCTTTGCATTCATTTGAATTTACTGTAAAAATATTTCGTTTATTCTCTCTATCTATTTTTCAATAAAATCTTCGATAATTGGTATTAAAACTGATCTAAATTAAAAAAATCCTTTTTTTTCTTTTAAATGAATACTCACTAATACCCCTATAAAGAAAGGGGAAAATTAAAAAGTAAATTGATAAAGCAGAAATCCCGAAAGGGGGTGGTCCCCCGAAATTTTGTCCTGAGCCTGTTTTGTTTATGAGGGGGCGGCAATTAAGAAAGTATTTTCCTCGTGAGCCTTAAATCTGCAACATTTCATTAGCAGAGAGGAATGAAAGAAGGCTACGATGGTAGAACACAACAAGGGGCTTATTAAACCAATAAACACTCAGAGGACTTACACTTAATCAGGGGTTATCGTAAAGTCCTCCGTCATCTTTCCCTGTTTTATTAAAATATTCATGCCTTATACTCTCTATAACTCTTAGACTCTATATAACAAAAGTAAGGGTGCAGAGCAGAACAGAAGGATCATAACGACTGATTAATTTCTTTACAGGATACTGGATATCTAAATTAGCGGTTCCATACTTTTGTTTTCGTTACAAGACAGAAATATGCCATAAGATAGGGTAACTCTGGGACCGGATAGATAACTTTGGCACAGCAGGTAAAATTTAGCTTGTGATGATTCCGTGGTGGATTTACTATATTGGTTCAGTCTGCAAAAACATACTTTGTCTAGGCATGTACTGCGCTACTACCTTGCGGCAGTTTGAGAACCCTAGTCCAATACAGTCGAATCAAAATTCTTAGTTTCATGAAAATTTCGCTTGTGTCTCAAAGAGTAGTGTGTCTCAATACATTACGCAGTCCACGCTCAGATGTCAGAAAGTATACATATAATATATCGTTCGAAAGCGGAGAATCAAAAAAAAAAAAAAAAAAAAAAAAAAATAAAAAAAAACCAATATCTAATGTAAGAATTTGTAAAGTTGTAGAAGATAACGGAGAATGTCGAAAAAAAATATCAATAATAATTTCTACAAACTAACATTATTTAACGTATCAAGTGTTTTAAAGGAAATTTTCATACTAAATGTAATTTGAAAAGGTATTTATAATTCACAGATTCAAGACAATGTCATTGCTTAAGATACCATCTCAATTGTACTTGCGTGAAAGAATAAGTGAAAGATAAAAATATTTCATGGATATGTTTATATACCTTAAATATATTTACTGTAGTTTAATAACTCTAGATCTGATAGTATATTTAAATAATTAAGTATCTGTCGTTTGTTTATTCTGAGAAATCATCATGTAACCTTTTAGAAAATTAAATTAGTGAATAATTTGATGAATTTTCTCTTTGTGATATTCCAACAGTATCCAGTTACAATTACTGTGACAACTTTTGGCCTGTCTGTGACAACTATATAACTGAACCAACGCAGTCTGTCCACCACGGAATCACCACAAACTAAATTTTACCAACTGTCCCACAGTTACTCTATCTTACGGTATATTTTTTATGAATAAAAAGTATTTTTCAGTTGCTGCAATGTTTTATGTAATGCAGAGAATGGGATTAACTAGTACCGAAAAGCTACTAAAACATAGAGCTACTAAGCTACTAAGGTGTATCTACCGAGCTAAAAGATAAGAGGTGAGTAATAGCCTATACATAATCAAGAATTGTATGAAGAAGTCGAAGATCAATAAACTTTAATGAGGAAAAAAAAGATTAAAATTCTTTGGTGACATAAAAGAATAAGTAAAAATAGTATATTTGATAAAGTAATGGGACTGAAAAACATCAAAGGATACCCTGTGCAGATTAAGGAACAAGTAGGAAGACTTAAATAGTACGAGGTTTGAAGTAAAAAAGAGAGAAAAGGGAAGGGAGGAAATGGACAGAAAACGAAAAAAAAAAAAGAAAGTTCGGGCTAAAAGGAAAGGAAATAAATAATGATTTAGCTGATATTTATCGAAAAAAATGTTTTTATAAGGATGCTATTGTACAAACGTATAATATTAATGTTACTTACTAAGTCAATTATTTTATTTTGAACAAGATTTTTTTTCTTTTGAATTGGAATCTTCTTTAGGCATTTTTTCCTGTTTTTTTTTTTTTTTTTTTTTTTTTTTTTTTTTTTTTTTTTTTTTTTTTTTTTATAGAGTGAACTAAATTGAGTCTTTAGTTTTTCGATGTATAACGCTTGGGTAAAGTCGGTTGGAATCGGACAATTGAAGTGTTTTTGCATACGGATAAAAATATCTCAGAAACTAAAAATCGAACTTTCATATCGTAAGCGAGGGCATTTTCCAGCATTTCATCCTGTCTGTAATGGGCTATTATTCAAAATTGTATCTTCACGCGACGCCCTGTTGGAGTTGTTAAAAGGAAAAAAATAGTGTCGAAAACCAAATAATAACCTGTTTTGTGAAAGGTATGGATTAAAATATCTCTGAAACTAATAAGTTGACCTGCATACTGTAAACGAGACAAATGTTCAGTATTTCACCCTCTTTATAAATTATTTTAATTTATATTTCATATTATTAATTTTGCAATGTTGATATTTTCACTTTTATTGTGTGGTAGCACACACCATATTTTTTTTTATTGCTTGTAGTAGATAGATAGATAGATTGAAATTTATTTGTTTTTGGGGGGTTCCTCATACAAATAGAGCCTAGCTTGGCTATTGTTGAATAATATGGTTTTAAAAGTTATATACAATATTTTACGTTTAGAATGGGTTTTACAAAGCATGAATAACAATAAAAATTAAAAACAGAAAAGATTACTGCATAATAATAGTTATATGAACCTGTTACTATGGTAGAAACAATAAAAATCAAAATATTTATATATATAAACAAAATATTACTTTTAAGATAAACTAAAAACATATACTTAATACAAAGTGGGCTATGATAAACAATTTTGTGGATTCACTTTGCGTACCCCTATCATATAATACTAAACATTATTTAACTTATCTATACAATCGATATTCAATATGGTTTCGCTGTTGTGGTTATCAGAAGATTCTGAGATGAAGTTTTTAAGGAATTTTTGTCTATAGTCATTGTATGCTGAGCAGTGAAGGAGAATGTGATGTAGACTATTGTGGATAAATTAACTGTATGATATACAAGTTTCGTGAGACTCAATCGAAAAAGTTCTGTTTTTTGCATTGATTCTAAAATGTTCTGGGTATGCAACTCACTTGACTGACACATATCAATTCCTTTATATGAACTTTGAATGTCAGGTACGTTTCGGGATCGGGAGCATTGTAACTGCATAGTATCCTGTATAAAGGGTAGTTAGTTGAGCTTAGAGCTCTTTGTATGTCGGCTGAGAAATAATGGTTGTGTGCTTTTTCCAGGATGTCGTATTTGTATCGAACAAGTCTGTTTGTGTGGTGAACAGAAAGCTCTTCTATTGGGTGTCTCAATTTAGAGCAATAGCCGAGTTTAATGCCTTTCCAGAAGAGCTTTCTGTTCTGTTATTGCTTGTAGTATTGACTGGTAATTGGATTTTTAAAAAACAACAAAAAAAAACAATGGTTCGATCGTGAAAAAAAACGAGTTCGATGACTATTTATGAATTTTTATATTTTCTATGAACATTCCTTTATTGCAAATTAATTTAACTCACTAAAATATTATTCTCTTTATTAAATTAACCGCCTTCTTTTCTTGTTAGAAAATGATACAAAATTATTCTTGAATTTATTTTTGAACTATCAAAAATATATAAAGGTAGAAAAATATTATTAAAATTTGGTTTGTGATAAATAAATGGGTATTTTAAAATATACCCTTTGAATGGTTTAATTATTTTTGAATAAAATCGAAGTTTTTAGCTGCACATTGTTCTAAATTATGATGCAATATATTCCTCCGGCGTGAGCGGTGAGTTGATATAAAAATCAATACGTGACGTTGATGAAGGGTTTGGGATGACAAAGGATTTGCAGTAAACAAGCCTACCTGGCCGTGCATCCCGGAATATATGCCTCGTTGTTTACGATCATTCTGCAATTGATAGCTCTCTCATGAATATCAACTGCTTAAGAATGATTTCAACTACTTTTATTTAGTAGCCATTAAATTTTTATATAGCTATCTATAATTAGCAATGAATCAAAAAGAATTTTTAAACAGCTGTATACGTAATGACCTGCGTAAAAATCTTTTTATTAACATCTAGATTTATTTACTAATCTTTATTCACACCTGTCAAATAAATAATATCAACGATTTGTGAATTTGACGTTCTTATAAATGAAATGGCGTGAAGAGGCATGAGAGGCAGCAGTGCCCAGCGGCACCTCTTCCTAGCCTCATATGTGTATTAATTGTTAGGAGATCTCTCGTCCTGTTCCTCTTCAACCTTCTTCGGACGTTGGTAGGCCAAGACTCATAATATTTTTTAAGTGAAAATTTTTTAGGCGCGTTTCGCATTTTTTTTTTTGTAGAGAGTGAATTAGCTTCAGCCATCATGTTCCGATGTATAACGCTCGGGTAAAGTCGGCTGCAATCGACTAATTGAAGTGTTTTTGCATATAGATTAAAATGTCTCCGAAACTAAAAATTGGACTTAGATGCTGTAAGTGAGAGAAAGTTTAACATTTCATCCTCTTTATTATAAGCTATTATTTATAATTTACTTTCCGTATTATTAATCTCGTATTGTTAATGTTTTCACTTCTGTCGTGTGGCCTAAAGCACACACTTTGCTTTTTTATAATGGGTAATCGCTCAAACGCCTGGAAGAAACGGCCCAGCAAGTGCTGATGGGCGGTACTGAGACTGTCGTTGTGTCCCTGACACAGAAGCTATGAACATTTAGAAGTTTGTTGAATAATTAATAAGTCACCTTATTCCCAATTAAATAATTAAGTTAAAATTTAATACTCAAAGGCCGATTAGAGAAAAGTTGTATATATAAATATATATATATATATATATATAATATATATATATATATATAATATATATATATATATATATATATATATATATATATATATATATATATATATATGTATGGATAAAAACTGAGATATAAATAACTACATAAACCAACTTCAAAATTTTAATATGGGACTTTTTTGGTCACCAACTATTTATAGGAAGGATGCTTTTTAACATTTCTCATGTTAATATAGGCCTCAATGTAAAACATTTTCTGTTCAGATTGGTCCTTATGTTCAATTTCAAATTGTGTTCAATTGATCAGATATACGTCGTCTGTAGATGTACTTCATCATATGTTTTAACAGGATTGTATTGTACTAATTTTTAAAGGGATTAAAACCGGATAATATTGCAAGTATAGTAGAGTTTATTACATTGATGAAGCTGCGGTTGAGTGAGGGGTGCTGGGATCCTTCCACGAGTGGGGAGAAATGCTAGGCTCTCAGATTTTGAGTGAATGTTTTTTGTTTTTTTTTTAGCTATTGTATAGAAGCAAGTAGGTATTTGGGTAGTTATTTTCATTAGCTTAGTTTCGTTTTGTTTATTTTAGTTTATATACATTTATATTTAGGATTATTATTTTGCCGTATTATTTATTGTGAAAGGAGTGTAAATGTGCTCTTTGAACACTATTATAAATGTCCTTCATTGTGACAGATTCTAAATCTCTCAATAAATATGTTATTATAAATATAATGATTATAAATATCTCTCAATAAGGTGTGTAACCGATTCATCATTAGAGGCGGCAGTAAGGTTAGTTAGTGCTAATGGAGGCCGCAACAATTCTTTATATTTTACTGTTTCTATTTTTAATTATCACTAAATAAACATCCCTATATATTCAACTTAATTCTATTGATTTTCTAATTTCGTAAACTAAATAATTAAATTTTAGTTAATTCTAGGGCTACTTTAATAAATATCTCACAAAAAACTTTTTGAGGCCACTTGCGGCCTATATGCCACAGGTCTCCCACATATGCTGTTATATTCAGTGTAAGGTTGGACTGGCTGCAACCTTTGGAACCTGCTCAAGCCCGCACGGCAGTACTGCTATTCCGGCCTAGTATACCTAAATATTGACGGCGCTCCATCTCACGTCAATTGTGATACAGGATGCTTTTATAATAATAGACTATGGTATAATTATGATATATTTTTAAATTCAAATATTTTGGGGTAGCAGTTTTGTAAGTGTAAAACAATATCAGTTACAGTGAATATTTAATGAATCATTAGAAAATAGAAAATGGATTAAAATTGTATTTCTTGAATTATTTTATGATATTATTAATTTATATATATACATGTACGTCTATAATTTTTAATTTCACTTCTCCTGTGTCTGAAAATACATTTTTGTGCTAAGAAGAGGGTGTTAAGTGAAAGTTGTGTGATGCTCTCCCCGCACCAGATTTTTCCGTTGATAATAGGCCTCGTGGTATAGAAACTCAGTAAAAACCACAACGATCCTTTATGTAAGTTCCCTTTATCGGTCCCAAGACCTAAGATACTTAAAATGTTAACGAAGACGAAGGGGATGAAAGTAGGACACAAGATATAACAACTTCAATCAGGGAAGGACACAAGGCATAACGACTTTAAAGGTTAGTCCGCTAAAGTCTTTAATTAGCATCCAATCGAGTTAGCTTTGGCGGTACCAGCTTTATCCAAGTCTTACTTAACCCTTCCTCGCCCTTTGTATAAGCCCTCAGCTAACTTGGAGTTTAATCAACTTACATCTCACCCCTTCCCTCCAATTTTCTCTCGGGATGGATCAGAAGGAAAAGTTATAGCAAAAATGTATTATTTATAATTTACTTCATTCTCTTATCGTCAAAGGGATCTCATATACAAGAAATGGAGTCAAGACCCATTTTTTCCTGATGGTCACGTTTTTTATTAAATAAGAAGGAATTGCTCAAAAACTATTCAAGATAAATAAATTCTAATTACACTATTATAAAGTAGACGAAATTGTCTTTGAATAAACAGTGATTAAATTTACTAATCAATTTTTTTTATTATTATTTTATTGAAATTTACATCTGTAAACGTATACACAACCAGTAAATCTGCTTCAAAGATAAAATTAATTTAGGAGGTCCTTGGCCATATTCTTTTCAGTAGCCTCGGAGACTTGTCTGGAATCGTATTGGATGAAAGGTTACAAACTAGGGGATTGGGGTGACCAAAGAGTTTAGAATTAAAAGAGGTATATCTAGTTCGGCCAAGTCTTTCACAAGAGGAATGTTGAGGTCTTTATGGATAATTTTATTTGTTACATAATAAAGAGCATTTAGGATTTTACGGAGGATTTTTGATTGTAAGGATTGGATACAGGAAGAATTTGATGTTTTTGTAGAGCCCTAAAGCTCAATACCGTATGTCTAAATGGGTCTGATGATGGTAGTGTAAATGAGTTTTTTGTAGAATATTGGAAGTTTAGAGCGTTTGTCAAGTAAATGTTGTAGTAGTCGGAATCTGTTGGCAGATTCTTGTCTTTTAAGTCTTGTATGAGGATTCCAGATAAAGCGTTTGTCAAGAAGGAGTCCTATCTGTTTCACAGGGATCAGTGGAATATTGTTAAAGGATACGGTGGGACCGGATGTTGTAGGTTTACGGCAAAGGGTAAAATTTGTTGAGATTTTTTTGGACTAATTTTAATTCTCCAATTTACACACCATTCTTCAATGGCTGAAATGTGTGACTGCAGGGTTTGTGATGCAATGGTTAGTTCATTTTTGACAGATTACACACACGTGTCATCAGCATATGTAGTGAGGACGGTTGAAGGATAGGTTGGGATATCAGCTGTATATACTGTATAAAGGATGGGAGCTAAGATGCTCCCTTGACGAACACCAGCGGACTGGGAAAAGAGAGATGAATAATCAGAGTTACAATTTACTTTAAAGGTTCTATCTGTGAGGTAAGAGCGGACAAACAGGAAATATGTAGATGGCAGGAATTGACGGGGTTTGTACAGTAAACCTGCATGCCAGACTCAATAAAAAGCCTGTTCCACATCTTGAAAAGCTGTAGTGCAGTACATTCGGCGCTCCAGTATCAATGTTAAAATCGACTTTCAGGAGGTCTCACACAGCCGCTGTACTTTTGCGTACTCATCGAGAATACAGAAATATACTGTTCGTGTATGAGTACTCTTACTCCAGAAATACAGCAGTCGTATTAGAACTTCTGAAAGTCCCTTTCATCATAGACCTTAGTAAATTTAATCAATGTTTTCTCTAAAAAATCTTATCTACTTTACGATGGTGTACATAAAATTCAATTATGTTTTGACCAATTTCTTCTTTTTAAATAAACACCTCAGCACTTTAAGGAATCCACAAAATAAGTCTTAAAATTTAATG
The DNA here is from genome assembly GCA_928085145.1 of Nezara viridula. Taxonomy (NCBI): domain Eukaryota; kingdom Metazoa; phylum Arthropoda; class Insecta; order Hemiptera; family Pentatomidae; genus Nezara; species Nezara viridula. The sequence goes on along the minus strand of OV725077.1, from coordinate 27,921,522 downwards.
TTAATTTTGGCAAGTTGTTATTTTTAGCTACACTCTATACCATTCATATCATATGGACCCGATCTCATCCTTCTGTCCATGGTATGTCAAATTTCTAATAGCTTATTTTATCCATCTGAGGAATTTGGTAGTTTTAGCTTTGAACTGGATAAAATGTATTTCTCTGAAGGATAAATGTTATATGCTTTGATCTTCTATGACTCAGTCGAATTTCCATTAGTACAAGCCGTGTAATATAAGTAGTTTATTAATATTTCTGTGCAGAATCTTGATGTATTGTAAGAACTATTATTGTCAGCGTAAGTAGCAATCTATATCTGATTATTGACAGGCGTGTCGTAATTATATATAATGTATAGTAGAGGAACCAATATTGAATCTTGGAGTATTCCCACAAAATATGACAAATTGAGCACTTATTTCGGAGAAATCTCTAAAAATTATAAAGCTATTAAGAGTTCCAAATCGCTCTCTAATTTGATATGGACCATTAGGTTATTTTGTCATTCGACATAGTATATGAACGTTAAGGTGTGTATTTGGTCATGAATGAGTGAGTGGAACCAGCCGAGACGAACACGGAGAGACAGAGATAAGAGCGTGACAGTCTGAAAGCTGTCTGGCAGTACCAGACTGTCAATGGAGAGATAGCGTTTGGGCAACCTTTGAGGACGACACAATGGCCTACAGAGATCGCTGTTGTTTCCTCCTATCTGCCCCTTCCTGGTCCAGCGGTGGGCCTACCTACCTGTACCTGTACTGTCGCTATCAGCCCTTTTGTTCTCCTTCTGTTGTCGTTTGTGATGTTAAAGACCTTCGTTTGTGTCGTGCTGCCTCCTCTTTATCTTCTATTTTTTATTCAAACTCTTCCTTAGTGTATCTGTCCGGTGATGGATGACAGTGAGTGCGCAGCGGTTATTAAACTAAAGAAAATGTTATGGAGAAGTGAAGAATACGTATTTCAAAACTTAAAATTTTACTACGATAAAAGTCATTAAATAAATTAGCAAGCTTCAAAATTCGACTTTTCAATACGGAATAAATTTTAATTTTAAGATTTTGACCAGCACATCAAGACCCGGGTTAGGTCATTAGGAACTATCTCTTTCTCCCCCTGCGTTTTAAGCCCTAAAGTGTACTATTTTCAAGATAATCCGGAATTCATGCCGAAAGAATCTTAGGTACTATTTCGTTGTTTTCAAAAAATATATGCGTACATAGTATTGTCACACTTTATGACAAATGAAAGTTTTATAATGTATTTATCTAAACTTTTTTTTTTAATGAAAATTAACGACTGTAAGGTTTTGGACGTTTAAGGAAAAATATGCAGGATTTAAAGTCGTTAATTATTTTGTTCATGAAATCATATAATAGTTATTAAATTTGATTTTTAATTTAAAAATCATGCCTGATTCATAAAAGACAATTTAATGGATCTTCGATCTTTGTTGATTCGATTGAAAAAATATATTATTCACTGAGTGAATAATAAATAATAATGATGATACTTTGATAAAAAAAAAATGTTGATAGTAAAATGAAAATCACCTTACACACATATTAAAATACAGACAGACATTATTGATGTTCACATTTTTGACTACAATATTATCCACCTGACTCAAAATGTATAGTATATAGATAACAAAAAAATATATATATATATATATATATATATATATATATATATATATGATTTAAAGAATTACTAAGAATTATTATTATTGAAATTGTATAGTTATGTTCAAAAATAGTAATCAGGATTCTTTTATTTATCACATTAAAAAAATAACATGAAAATCGTCAAATGATTTTTAAAAATTTAGATTTTTATTGTTTCTATATCTATTTCTAACCCTGAAATTATCAGAAATTTGACTGTCATAAAGTTTGGTACCCATCAATTTGCAGGTGCTGATTTTACTACTTTACGTTTTTTTTTTTATTTATTTTTTTTTTTATTATTTTTTTTTTTTTATTGAATAATAATACAATCAGCCACTGTTGGAGGGCTATAAGTATTAAGGCTAAAAGTTCTCATTCATACAGTATATACAAGTAATACAGAAGTAACTATAAATATAAAAAGTAAATAAATAATACTTATAAAAAAATGTAAATCAATAGAAAAAAAAAATAAAAAAAATAAAAAAAATAAATAAATAAACAAAATAAAATAAAAACTTCTAAACACATTCATACCTATATACAATATATACATTCGCCCAGGAATCTCCGAGCCAGGCTTTTCTCCCCACATGTGGAAATCAAAGCAGGACTCCAGAGATCCCAGTGCCATTTTTCCAGCCGCATCACTAGTATTAAAAGCCAGTGGAGGCTGAAGGAGGGCACTAGAGCCACAGATGCTCAGGACTTGAGTGGAGAAGCTGGCCATTGCCAGGACTCCAGAAGCATATTTACAATAGATCTCGCGGCCACTGCCGTTTTAACCTTCGAGGGGGATTGTAGGGATGGTGGGAGCTGGATAGGGATTGAGCTAGAGGATTTGGATGATGGATAAGGTTCTGGTGAAAGTTTGAGAATCTGGATGGGATGATGTCGAGGACAAAAGGGATGTTAAGGTCATGGTGTAGGGTCTTATTTGTGACATAATATGGGGCATTGGCTATTGTTCTAAGTACTTTGGACTGGAAGGATTGGATGCGTTTGATATTCGAATGTTTAGCAGTTCCCCACAGTTCAAGTCCGTAGGTCCAGATAGGTTTCAGTATTGTCTTGTAGATTAAAAGTTTATTTTCAATCGAAAGATGAGATGTCCTGCTTAGTACTCTATATAGCTGGCCATATCGTTGGTTAAGTTCTTGTCTTTTAAGTCTCGTATGTGGGTTCCAAGTTAGTCTTTTGTCTAGAAGGAAGCCAAGGTAACGGACTGTATCTGAGTAGGGAAGTGGTATTGAGTTGAAAAGGATTGTGGGACAGGATCTGCGTCGCATAGTGAAAGTAATATGTTTACATTTTGCTTCATTGATTTTAATGCGCCAGTCGTTGCACCACTGCTCAATCAAGGAGAGGTGAGATTGTAGGTTTTGAGATGCTATTTGAGGATCTGAGTGGGAGGATAGAATGGCAATATCATCGGCAAATGTAGCTAGGAAGGTATCGGGATTTGGAGGGATATCGGCAGTGAAAAGGATGTAGAGAACTTTTTTTTTTTTTTTTTTTTTTTTTTTATTAATGTAAAAATTTGGGCAGTATTGGTCGTAACTCTATCAAGTGTAACAAAAACCTAATAGATACACATAGTTTCTTATTTTTATGGATAAATGTCTATATTGACTCCATGGTATTCAACTTTTGAGATATTTTAGTGTAAATGTTTAAAAATAGTAGTTGATATTTGGTTTTCGAAACTATTTTTTCCCTTTCCAACTCACTAATTCGGCGTCAGGTCAAATTAAAATTTCGATTTTTAGCTCAAGAAGATGAAATGCTGATTATTTCTGCCACGTATAATTGCAGGTTTGAATTTTCGTTTTTGAGATATTCTAATCTAAATGTTCGACAAAATTTGATGTCGTTTGATTTTTAACACTGTTTCTTGAAGTGGAAACTTCCGACTTGTTAACGCTCGGGTAAAGTCTGCTAGATTACTTATGGCTTAAAATATCTAAGAAACTAAAAATTGGGCCTGTATACTGTAATCGAGAAAATTGTTCAGCATTCCATCCTCTGTAATAGGCTATGAATCAAAATTGTATCTTGGCGCGTGGCCTTGTTAAGGAGGTGAAATGGGAAAGAATAGCGTAGAAAGCCAAATTATAACGGGTTTTTTGAAGATATGGATTAAAGACCTGCATACTGTAAGTGAGGAAATTGTTAAGCATTTCATCCTTTATGTAATTACTATTATTCCAAAATGTATCTTAACGCGTCGCCGTGTGAGAGATGCAAAAAGGGAAAAATAGTGTCGAAAACCAAATGTTAACGAGTTTTATGGAAATATGGATTAAAATATCTCAGAAACTTAATATCGGACCTGCATTATCTAGGTAAATAAGCACTTCATCCTCTTTATGATAAACTATTATTTATAAATTATTTCATGTTATTAATTTTATTTAAAGCTCAATACAAAGAGTATAAAATTCTGAATATTTCTCTCTTTTGCATTATACAGGTCCGAATTTGACTTTTTGAGATATTATAGTTTGGATGCAAAAACACTTCAGTTAGTCGACTCGAGCCGACTTCACCCGAATAAGCGTTACATATCCGAGCGTGACGGCTTAGTCATAGTCACTATCCCCAAAAATTTGCTAAGTCCGCCTAAAGAAGTTATCACTTTCAAGAACCTATTTCGCAAGATGGTGGTAATGTGTGGATGTATTTGAAGAGCTTCATAATGAAAACTGATCTCTAGCTTTTTCTTTTAAAAAATAAGATAAATATCGATATATTTAATATCTTTTTTGTTTAACATTTTATTGAGAAATTTTACAATCTCAAACAGTAAAGGACACTTATAATATAGTTCAGAGAGTACATTCATACCGTTTATACAGAAATATAAATAAATAAAGTAATAACAAAAGAATAAGAAAAAAGAACAAAAGAGAAAAAATATATATATATATATACATAAGTAAGTAAAAATAGAAATAAAAGTAAAACAAACATCTTAGATACAAACATACTTATATACACTATTTACAATTAGCCAGGTGATCTCCGAACCAATCTTGTCCCCTCCACATGTGGAGGGAAAAGCGAGGCTTAGGAGAACCCTACGCTATTCCCTCAGCCACTTCATTAGTATTTAAAACCAGCGGAGGATGAGTAAGAGCGCTACAGCCACAGACACTCGTGACTTGAGTGGAGAATCTGGCCATTGCTAGAACTCTAATATATCCATATTTACAAAATGTCTCGTGGCCACGGCCGCTTTAACCTACGAAGGGGATTGTAGGGATGGGTGGTGCTTGATAGGGATTGAACAATGGGATTTGGGTGATGCGAAAGGTTCTGATGAAATTTGGAAAATTTGGCTGGGATAAGATCAAGAATAAATGGGATATTAAGGTCATTATGCAGGATTTTATTGGTTACATAGAAGGAAGCATCGACTATTGAGGACTTTAGACTGAAATGATTGAATCCTTTTGATGTTAGAAAATTTAGCTGTTCCCCACAGTTCTAGTCCGTAAGTCCAGATGGGTTTCAGTATTGTCTTGTGGATCAGTAATTTATTTTCACCAGAAAGTTTAGATTTCGTCTATCGTTTAAGTCTAGTATGTGGAATTTTATAAATATAACAGTATCTTATACATGTATAAAGAGTTAAGTAGATAAGTGCATTCTCTTGGGACAGAGTTACTTATGTCTTCGGTGTTTTTAAAAGATTGATATATTTTTATTACAATTTTGATGTATAATTAAATATTTAATATTTATTATATTTATTGCTCCCATTAGGTTTTAAGTACAGTTATCAACTCTGTCAAATGTTTCTCTCTATTATGTATTATTCAGTCCATTTCATAACCATTTCTATCGTGTGTTATCGTGGACAGACTTCGTGACTCCAGACAGACTCGGTGGATGAGACAGTAGCCACTTAGATGGTGAGGATGGGCCGAAAGCTAAAGCTATAAAGAGGTGACTTTATTATTGACCAGTCGATCGCCTTCCCCACCAACCTCTTCCTCCTTCCTCCTCATATCTTATTCAGATTCACTTCAACGCCTCCTCCACTGCATCTTTTCCATATTTCACTCAGCTCTTTTCCGTCAGAACTCTTTTACATCCTGGCGAGTCCGAGAGGATGAATAAATACTGCGATGCACTCTGTCCACGAGAATCCAAATCAGGATATTCTTGTAACTTCAAGTAAATTTGAATGTGATTAATTGATTTTTTTTTTTTTTACCAAAAAACACGCATCCAGAGAAGTTTCAACAACTGGGTTTTTAATTTTTAATAATCCGTTATGATTTGCTGTGTACGTGATTTCTTCCTCATCACCTAAAATCTTCATAAACGGGAATATACATGTTTATAATTAGTAGTGTTCAACCAGTGGTCAAAATTCGACCATAATGATTATTAAACATTTGAGTAAAACATTAATGAATTTTCATGTCTGCAGCATTTTTTTTTTGTGTTGTGTATTTGAAAGACAGTATATAATTAATAGAAAATAGTGAAAAATAAAATACTAGTAAATTATAACACTAAAATAAATGGAAAAAAGTGAATAACATAATAACAAAAATAGTATAACACAAAAAATAATAAAACAATTGTAGCAGTAGATAGAGCCTGAGTTGGAATTTAGAGTCAGTCTGTCATGATTATTATTAAAACGGTCTGTGATGGTTGTTATTATAAAAGGAATGTCAAGGTCAGTGTGTAACGTGAGATTAAAAACATAAAAAGGGGCGTCTACAATTTTTTCGGAGAACTTTTGACTGAAACGATTTCATTCTTTTTATATTAAATGTCTTTGTTGTTCCCTATAGCTCGATATCATATACTAAGACGGTTCAATGAGAATTATTTAAATAGTTAATTTATTAGTCACCTATAACTTAGAACGTCTGTCAAGTAGCATAGGAAGATGTCCGTAATGCTCATTGTGTTTTTCTCTTTTTTGGCTTATGAGGTGTGCCCATGTCAATCGTTTGTCCAAGTAGAGACTCAAATACCACACTGTATTTTAATTCGGTATCGTGGTGTAGTTAAAAATACTTAAGGGCAGGAGTCATGCCGAATTTTCTATTTTTCATATTCTGTCTTGCTTGTTTTGTTTTTGGGCGTTTTGTTCTGTTCTCGTTGATATATATATCTCATAATATCATATGTACTCGTTACTATTGCATATAGCAAATTTATCGTGACAAAAATATGCATCTATACAATAACTAATAATAATAAAAGGCTTAGCGAAACCGAAATTTCGATGACGAGACCACCAATCGCTTATTACACACCTCCCTCCAGATCGGCTTTAACGCAATCTTCCCACCTTCGCTTCGGTCTACATCTCGGACGTTTACCATTCGGTACAGCAAATATTAGTCATGTAGGAATTCTTTCGTTACTTAGCCCAACAATTTTACAAGCCCGTTTGATTCGCCGCGAACCTTAATTATATTAACCGGATAAAGTTCACGCGATTCGGCGTTGTCTAATCGTCTAAACTCTCCGGTTAATTCATCCTTCTTCGGTCCGCATATTCTACACAATACTTTATTTCTAAAAACCACGTTGCTCATCCCTTAAATGTAAGCGGACACGTTTCGCATCCACAAAGAACTGTAGGTAACATAATGGTTTTATATATTCTAGTTTTTAAGTTCCGGGACAAGAGGTGCGAGCCAAGTAGTTTTTCACAGGAAAATAGCAAGCATTTTTTCCAAAATAAACAAAGAAAACTAAATTTAAAAAAATCGTGTATATTTGCACGTTTATTTTTATGTGCTTACAAAATAAAATAGTGGAGTACCATTTGAGTTATTGGTTAATAAATATGTGAACCCATTGTTACTTTTTAAAAAAAAAAAATTCAATCCAAGCGGTGAATTCAATAATTTGGTGAAAAATTCAATCCAATTTGGTGAAAATTTGTAGAAAAAAATTTACTTTTCGAATGATTGAAAAAAAAGATGGTCGGGGTGATAAGTCAAAATAAAATAGTAAAAATAAATAATTGTATTTATTTTCAAATTCGCTGACGTTTCGGCCCGAAGTTGAGGCCTTCATCAGAGCTAAGAATAGAACCAGATAACAATATGTATAAGAAACTATAAACATTGAATAATAAAGAATTAAAAATAAAAAAGATGAAAGGTGAAGACTAAAAATTTAGGTTGAAAAGCTTAACGTAAAATGGAGTAGAGTGAACATTAAAGTGAAATAAAGTAGGTAAAATAGAATAACATTAACAGAGAACTAAGAAATGAATAATAATAACGGTAACAAAGCAAGGAGCAATGAAATAAACATAATCAAAATAAACGAACATAAGAAATGAAAAATGGAAATCGTAGAATGAAGTGTAAAACAGAGAAAAGAAATATGAAGTTATGTAAGGAAATAATAGATAATTAAGATATTGTAAAATCTATCAAAAATGCTGACTACGTATAAGAGAATAACAAGTTAAAATATGTATGAGCACATGTATCAATATATACAAAATACTTTTCGAATGCTATGAAAATTCTTAATTGTGGTTTTTTTTTTTCGGTACGAAGTACCAATCAAAATTTGTTCTTTCCTCAATAAAATATTTAACACACTTTGCTCCTTCGGCCAGTACAAATTAATTAATTTCAATATTGTGCTTATACTGCAGTAATATGCTAAACATAAATTTGTATACACTGCTTCAATTTTTTTTTTTTATTGATAAAGCTCGTGATTAGCTACTAAACAAAAAAAGAAAATTGGGTAAGAAATAGGAGAGAAAAAGGGACTGAACTGTTTTGCCTTTGTCTATTTATGTATTAATTTATTTTTATTATTAACTAGCTTTGCTCTACTGTTTCACTCGTAAATCTCGATTGTAGATTCATAGACAAGATAACTAAATCACCATGTGCATCGGATTAACCGAACAACATCCAAAACTTATGTGAGAAAAAAAAGACAATAATAACGTGACTAAAACAGCTAGTTAATAGGCTAGAATCGAACCTGTATCCGTTTTAGGATCGAGTGTGATTGAGCGTTGATTCAACACGCTCTGCCGCCACGAAGGGGAATTCGCACCGCTTTTCTGAAATTTTCTCGTGCTTTAACAAGGAAACTTACATAAACAGCAACTTTAAAAGATTAAGTATTGGGTTATCCGGAAAATAATGCAAGATTTTGGTTTGAAAATAAAACAAGGAAAAGAGAAAGATTTACAACGGTTTTATTTAAGAAGAAGAAGAATCATCTTTATTCTGGGACTAGGTCCCTTTAAAATAACAGTATTGTTCATAAAAATTAACCATAAATCTGGCAAAAAGACCTATTACAGCGAATAATAACAAAATACTAGTACTAAATTAAGTATAATAGCTATTAGAATATATTAACGAGAACAGTTGAGTAATAGGGGTTCAGTACTACGATATTCAATACGATATTGGAGCTAAAATAATAGCATAATAATCACTAAATGAAATTAGAAAGGAACGCAAAATCAATTTTATAGGCAAAGCATTGTAGTGATGGAATATAAATTTTTTTTTAAAAAACTGATAATAAAGAAATAAATTGTAAAAAAAAAACAATGATATACCTATGTTCCATAAAATGTTTAAGTGATTACATGTAAAGATTAGGAAAATAAAAAATAAAATAAAGTGTATATATATATATATATATATATATATATATATAGAGAGAGAGAGAGAGAGAGAGAGAGAGAAACACTTTATTTTCATAAAATATAAAAGATTGCTGCCCAATTATATTGGGTTGCTATATACACAGCATACTCTTCTATCCTTAGGACAATATATGAACTTATATATAAATATACAGAAGTATTAGTTAATATTAGTAATATATATATATATATATATATATATATATATATATATATATATATACACATTTTTATTATTTTATTTTTTTTCCTTTTTCCTTCCTTTCATTGTTCATGCTTTTTTTTCTTTCTTTTTTTTAACATTTAGTTTCCCTTTCTCTCACTTCTCTCTCTTTATCTCTATTGTTTTCAATTATTCATTAAATAAATAAATAAATACATAAATTAAAAATCTAGGACTAGCCATGCACGTGGTGGTGAATGGTTCCCAGGGAGTCGAGGACTATATTTTCAGCCAACCTCGCTACGTCCTTAAAGTCGACACCTAGTTCCTCGAGGAAGCTCCTTATATATACACACACATAGGGAGGAGTTTGTCGAAGTTAATTAGATAATAAAATACATTCCAAAGGAATACAATCTCTTGTATAGAAAAATTAGAAATTAAGAAAAACAAATTTTATCTACTCACAATGCTTAGTGAATGGTGATGAAAATTCACGTTCATACTATTTAATCAAAATAGTCTCTACAACTATCAATATATTTCTGCCAATGTAGTGGCAACTTTTTCATTCTTTCAGAATAAAATTTCCCATCTTTAGAATTGATAAACTTCAATAATGCATTTTCTAATTCCTTTTATTCGTTAATTTTTTTGTCACGTAATTAATGATATAGGTGTCTAAAAAAAAAAAATGATTCGTAGATGAGAGGTCTGGAGAATAGGGCGGATATGATTGAGTTTCATATCCAAGTTCAACAGTTTGTGAGGTCACACGTGAGACATGTGGCCGGGCGTTGTTAAAATAATGGGTTCCTTCCGATTGACCAATAGCTTCATTATTGCCAATTTCTGATGCATTGCATTAATTTGGTTACAATAAAATTCGGCATTGATGGATTTAAGAAGCTGTGATGTATCAAACCAAATGAACCCCACCAAACAGTAACCATCACCTTTCACTTTCACTTACCTATATATGAAATTGAAGGGTAAGTATTGCGTTAAGTATTTGATTAAACCTGGTGTATCATTGTATAATTGAGTGGTTTTTAATATCATTTAAGTCTTGTCCCCGTATTTCTAAAAATATTTCCAAAAAATCATCAAGTAAACTTTTAGAAAATTAAATTAGTGAATAATTTGATTAATTTTCTCTTTGTGGAATCCCAACATTATCCACTTACAATTAGTGTGACAACTTTTGACCTATCCTTGGCAGGCTATGAAAATCTCCTAATTTCGTTTTAGTAAACTTTACAATGGAAAATAACAGTTTAATAACTGATAGTCCTACGACCCATAATCATCTATAGGTTAAATATTCAGATATACTTTCAAACCTCTGTAGGCATATATGAGCCTTTCGGTTGGCAGAATGACTAACTCCAATTTCAACATTCTTTATTATTAATTTAAGTGATGTTTCTAGTGGCAAAATTTATACTTTTATTCACAGTTTTACATTTCAACACTGCAATTACCTACTCTGGATACGACTTACTCACTGTCTGTATAGATAACTTTTTCAGCTATAAATATTACTAAAATGACATCACTCAAAAATGTTGAAATTGGAGTTAGTAATTCTATCATCTGAAAGGCTCAGACTGAAGGTTTGGTTTGATTTGATAAAAGCAGATTAAGCGACTATATTTTTATTGTCTACCGTCGATATAATAAATATACTTTTTGTAATTATAATGATCTTAATGATTTGTTATCTGTAAGCTATAAGCTTTAGCTCCGTTTATAATGCACTTCAAAAATTTTATAATAGCCCAGCATTGCCAAAAAATAATTTTTATTCAAAGTAGAGCAGTAAATGAAAGTTTTGTGTTACGCGCACCAGATCTCTTTTGATGAGTTGGAGGTTTTGGGAAGTGTTCTAATAATTCTCCTTTGTCGAGCCACTGTCCAAAACGTCTACTGTTATCGTAAAGTATCACCACCATTGTTATTTTTAATTACTATTACTGCTGCAATATTTACTCAAAAGAAAAGAAAATTAACGAATGATTACGGCCTAAGCTTATTTTAATACTTGCCCAATTGTATTTATGTAATGTACATCATATTGTTGATTGTACTACTAGCTGATGTACCCATCGTTGACTGGTGTATAATTAAAATTTGAGAACCTTTTTTTGAGATGGATTTTGTATTATGGGGGAAAGGGTCCAAATTCAATTTCATAAAATTAGATCGGGAGGGGAGAGGGAGGTTGTTTTGAAATGTTTTATGGCGGGGCTTATGGAAGTCAAGGTTTCGCAATAGTCATAACAAAAACTTTGTTATTCGGTTATTTGTTAAGGTACCACACAACTAAATCATTTATGATGAAGTGAGGAGATTTTGTGGAATCGATTAATTAATCAAAAAGAGTTGTAGTCTCTCCACTTCTTTAAACTCTGCTGAGTTTATCGCTGGCAAAATAATATTGGACATTGAGTCACCTACATCCTTGTAAAATTAGAACTTGCTCTTGTGGCGGGAGGGGGGGGGGTGAAATTTGTTTTCTGATTTCCGACTTGTCCGTATGGTTAATCCTAAAAATGTATACATCATTTGTTAGGCTCGGGAAGTTGAATTGAATGACACCTTGAACGGGAAGATAGGACAAAGTTAAAAAATGTGTGTTTTTTACCCGTTTTATGTGACAACGATTACAACGGGTATTCCGGATTTTTCCCGTTGAGTTGTGATAATGTTTCCCATCAGATGGGTAGAACAACTTTTAAATATGGCTCGCGGTAGGGTAGGTTGGGATTACAATTGAAGTAACTGTCTAACGGGGATCTCTAGACAAATTACTCAAGAATTCATAACTTTAGTTCTACTCAATATTTTGTTTTCATTAAAAGCCTATATTTTAAGCCAAGCAAACCTAAAGGTAATGCCGAAATTTCAATAGTCTACCATTAGCCATGGCCGAGCTCACCCCTGACAAAATTTCGTTGGACAATCTGGACATACAGACCGACAAAAAGTTTTTTAAAAGTGAATTTGGTGTCTGTAATGTATGAAACGGAAAGATTTCATGAAACTGGTTGATTCTATTCAATGTACAGCCAAAGGTTTGTTTTGTTTATATAGATTTTGTCTATTTTACATTAAAGCAGTTTTCAATTACTTAAATTCAATAGTTTTTTTAGTTATCGCTTCCTATTCTACAAAAACGTGTAAAAGTAACCGGGATCTCTAAACAAATTACTCAAGAATTCATAACTTTGGTTCTTCTCAATATTTTGTTTTTATTTAAAGCCTATACTTTAAGTCAAGCAAACCAAAAGGTAATGTCAAAAGTCTACCATTAGCTATGGCCTAGCTTACTCCTGATAAAATTTCACTGGACAATGCGGACAATCCAGACAGACAAACATTTTTTTTATAAGTGGATTTCGCGTCTGTAATGTATAAAACAGAAATATATCATGAAAGGGGTTGTTTATATTCTATGTACAGACAAAACCTATATTTTATTTATATAGATGTTCTTTAACATATAAACATATGTTTATTATTAACATTTATTATCAACATTAACCGAGATCTCTAGAATAATTACTCAATAATTCATAACTTTTGTTCTACTCAATATTTTGTTTTTCATTTAAAGACTATGTTTTAAGTCAAGCAAACCTTAATATAATGTTAAAATCTCAAAAGTCTACAATAAGCCATTGCTGAGCTTACCCCTGGCAAAATTTCGTTGCAATGCGGACATCCAGACAAAAAAAATTTTTAAAGTGGATTTGGTGTTTGCAATGTATGAAACGGAAACATATCATAAAACGGGTTGTTTCTATTCAATGTTTAGATAAAATCTTTATTTTATTTATATAGATATATTGTTGGAGATAGTATTGGGTACAAAGGAGAGAATATTAGCAGCATGCTGGAGGAAGAAATAGCAGAAACCTTTTGGAAGAGGAAGGACAGAGCAGAGGCGGCGGTAGATCATCGGGGTAATGAGAGTTGGTGTCACATCCTTCTTCGTTAGCGGAGGATGGTGGATGGCCGAGGAAGGATAATGAAGCCTGTGGCTGCCGCGGTCTGCTCTGTGGTCCTCGCTGTCCCGTTCTCCGATTTGACTATTACTGCTAGCTCTTATCATAACTGTAGCCTCTGTTATCTTGTCAACTAGGTTTTTGAGTTCGATTAATTGATTTTTATTTTATAATTATATCAGTTGTATATATCTCTATAATATAACAAAGTTATAGTTGCTTTCATATTTTATTTTATTTTAGTATAAGGAATGTAGGAGTGTAGGAGATGACAGGAGCTCGACTTTTAGCTCCTGTTACATCCTATTCTCCAAATACAAAATAAATATTTTAGAATAAACATTCATACCGGAAATAGTATTCACCTGAAGGTGGTAGTTTGATTTTACCTAGGTGACAGCAGTCATTTTTCGATCTAGACATTTCCCCTTGAATAAAGTTTATTAGTTATTATATTATATATAAAATTATTTATATACTCTTGCGATATAGTTATAATTATTTTGAAGTAGAAAAGGAAGGACAATATAACGTACAATGAAAATAGTAGAAATAAAGGGCTCAAATTATTGTTGGACTTATATGAAGCTGGACAAGTTGAATATATATTATGGTTACAAATTGGCAACATGAATAAATATAATTATATAAAAATGTAAATTGTCAATGCATGTAAGCCGCGATTTATAATACAGATTTTTAAGTAAATTAAAAATTTCTCCGAACTGTGGTTTCGTTCAGTTTATTTTATGTTTAAAAAAAAATTTCAAAACTGTATTACAAATAAAAATACATTCAGTAAATGTGAACACAAAAATATAATAACATAAAAAAACTTATTGAGAAACTACCCACTGGTAGCACTCTAAAAATATATTTGCAAAAGGAGATTTCCAGGCCATCTTCTTTTCAGGCGCCTCGGGGTGTTGTCAGGGATTGAAGAGGAAGCCAAGTTAGAAAGGAGAGGGTTTAGATGGCTCTGACGTTTTTTTATGGAAAGATAGATATCTGGATTGGGCCAGGTCAGAAACATAAAGAACATTAAGGTCGTTATGAATGATTTAATTTTTTAAAAAATAAAATAAAATCTTTCCGTAGCTCAGGTTTTTTTATTTTTGATATTTTTTGAAGAAGGCGGCTTTTGAACATTTAATTGTAACGTAAACATTTAACTTTATGTTGAAAATAAGCAAATATGCTCAAAATAAAAGAAATGATCACATGCCAGGCATTGGAATTGGAAGGCATGGAACACTACACAGCAGCACCTCTTCCCTGACTTGTTTCAATTACTTAGGTTTTTTAACGAAGGAGATCTCTCACCCAACGTCTTTTATTCTCCCCCTCATATTCAGGGGTACGTCAGCTGTGGCAATGCCTCTCATTATTCTGTTGTTACAACCTTAGGGGGCGGGGTGGCCGAACGGGTTAACGTGTGTGTACAGCACCGCTCGTTGGCTAGCTACTTGATAACGAAAGTTGGAAAAAATGAAATAACGAGTTCGCGACCCGATAGCTAGAGGTCTTTGAAATTCTCCGCCCTCACCTCCTAGCCCGGGCAAATCTCCATATTGCCTATAAAGGCGAGGTAGGGAAGAACAAAAAAAAAAATTGTTGTTATATCCTTTTAAACACCTATAAAGTCTTAGGTAAAGAGTAGTTACATGTTTGCCAACCGTTGCAAGATGGAGGTCAGTACGTAGAGTTTTTTCAGTCTTGTACCAAGTCGCTTTTGTTATGTTTTGTTATCAAGGTACTTCTCTAGCGTATTAAATCTAAAAAAGAACCGACAAAATACATACATACAAAATACATGTTTCTAAAGAACTTTCTGAGCGATAATTACCAGCAGAGACCTGAAAAGGGGCTAATTTTCAACGATTTATCATCAGATTTCATGAGGGAGTATATCTTCCTCAAGTAATTAAAACGGAAGTTGGGAGGGGGGAGATAGAGTAGGATGGGGCACTGATTGGGCAGATGGCCGCGGGCTGCAATATCCGGTCAGGCCCGGATCTCCATCAGCCTTCGCAAAATATAGGATCGTCTCTTGGATATTGCCCCCGATCCTCCAATCTGTATCTCCTGGATTGTACTTTTAATTAACTGTCTGATTGGGTCCTCAGTCACGGGAGTTTGTATTTCTTTCTTTGTTTTTTTTTCAACGTTTTTCTAAGCTTAATTTTGTTTTCTTAAACTGGACAAAAAACACAATTCAGGCATCATTAGGACAGAAAAGAATAGGTTTTTGTTTGTTGGGTTTTTAAGTTGTAAAACATCAGGGTCATCAACGCTTGCAGAATAAAATAAAGGTAAACTTGAAATCAGATCATACCCATGAAGTCGTTGGTCATTCGACCATCTGATATCTTGCTGCCCAGATTAAATTAGAGTTTTTTATATATTCAGGGCGAAAATTCTAGATATACAAAAAAAAAACCTGCAAATTATTTTACAATGCTTTATTATTTACAAACAATTAAACATCTAAAGTAACATTACTTTCCTAGTAACAGAGAAAAAGAAATAAAAGAGGATTCCAATTATTGGCCTAAACATTTTTTTTTTCATCATTAGAAATTTGATAAAATAAAAAAATAGCATACTAATGAAGTAACACATTCAAAAATCAAAATCCGAAACAAAGATATAATTTTCTAGTCATACCATTCAGGTTCGGTGCCATTTTCTCATTGATAAAAATATTAGACCAAATTTCATCAAATGTACACAGTTTTTACATTATGTATTATTTATTCAACATTTCGGCTTCAGGAGCCATTTTCAAGATTTGCATGCGAACTATCGCAGCATATCACAAAAAATGGACATAAATTTGATTTCCCTTCAGCGTCGGTCTTACATAGAGAACAGAATACTAACAAACGAAGAATAATTGAATCAATATTTATCACTAAAAACCTCAAAAAATCGGTAAATCAACAGACAGATGTAGATATCTTAAATACTTTTTATGCTAGCGCAACAGATAAAATTAAAATATAATATACTGAAATATAACAGCTGATCCCTAACCCCTCCACCCCACTCCTTTTTAAACAAATGCAGTCATGTTTGAATGCCTTAGTAAGGAGCAACATTTTCCTTAATATCGTCTGCGAAAATGGTATATAAATTGAGAACAAATAATATTTTTTTTTTTAGATTACATTCTATTTTATATAATTATTTATTTATTACAACTTTTTAGAAGTGAAAAAACAACATTCTATAAAATAAAAGAATGACTAAAAGACGAATTATATTGTAATGATAGATTTTAGAAATTTGGTAGGTAGATGATAAAAATATAAAAAAAAAATTTATAAAAGAGAATTTGGACTATTTATATTACTGATGGTTGTTAAAATAATATGTGTTTAATAAGAATGTATTTTGAGCTGTAAAAACTGAATTAAAATTATTTTGCAGGATCTTGAAAATGGCTCCTGAAGCCGAAACGTCGAATAAATACTACAGAATGTAAAAACTCCGAGGTCATCTTTGGCTTTTTGAACATTTTATGACCTTTGACCTAATATTTTTATAAAAAGCTTATGACAAAGGATATAACCTTTGAAATAGAACATATAAAAAGTATCTAGAGATTATCTTTGCTAATAATTGTCCGATTTTAATGATGTTTTTGTAAAAGAAATTTCGTAAACTTTTAAATAACAATATTTAAACCATTAAATAAAAAATAAGGTTTTCGGCCGCCATCTTGAAAGAAAAAGGCGGATAGTAATATCAATGAAAGAGGATCATCCTTGGGTGACCTCTGACTTTAAGTCCAAATATGAAAAAAATCCGTCCTGTAGTTTCGGAGAAAATGCGTGGACAGCGGACAAAAATCTTTTTTGTTCTATTACAATGTGTCATTATTGAAAAGAATAAACCAAAAATATTTAAAAATCGTGGTATCTTTACTAATAGTCCTTATTTCGAAGTATTTAAATTTCCTTTTTTAGGAAGTTTAAATACCTTTGAAAAATCTTATCACAATTTCTACAAAAAAGTGTATACTTTTTGAGTTATTCAATATCTAATTTTATTAGCCATCGTAACTATTTTTCCAGTTTCTTTTCGTTGAAGTATGTTGTATAGTTAAATTTAAAGGGCATCGAGAAGAAAGCTTTGGCCAAGGTTGATTGAAATCGGTACATTCGTTTAGGCGCTACAGTCTATTGTAAAACAGATTTTTCAGCCACGATCTTGAAAGAAAAGAGGGGATAGTAATGTCGAGGTAGGATGATCATCTTCGGGTGACCTCTGACTTTGATTCAAAATTTGAAGAAAAAAAAATCTGTTTAGTGGTTTAGGATAAAATTCGTGAACGGCGGACGTATGGCAGACAAAATTGTTTTTATTCGATTTTCGAATTCTGTGTATCCTGTAACGTACAACTTCAATTTTTTTAGCGGCCATCTTGAACGGAAAATGAGATTGTAATTTCGATGAATGAGGTTCATCGTTGAGTGACCTCTGACTTTAACTACGAATTTGAAAAACAAAAATCGTTCTAGTAGTTTCAGAGAAAAGGCGTTAACGGCGTACAGACAAAAACATTTATATTTTTTTTATCGAAATCTACATATCCTGAAACGTGAAACCTCAAATTTTAAGAGAAGGTTAAGTTTTTAATTTTTTGTTCGATTACAATGGTTCATTGTTGAAAATAATAAACCAAAATTACACATATTCTTGATTTTTATTTTCCAAAATTAGTTTATTGTAAATGTGGTGTAAAGAGGAAACACCGACCTTTGAGGGAGCACTTAAGCATTAACTCAAAATTTTATAGTGTTAATAAATTACAAAATGGTAAGATCTCGATGAGAGCTACAATTGTGGTCCTTAGCAATGTCATGATATATCTAACAGTTTCCAAGATATTTTCATTGTATTTTTTCCATTCATTTCACCTATATTATCAACCACTATTATCAGCCACAGAAAAACTTCAAGAAGACTTGGATAGGATTTGTGACTGGGCGAGAGATAACAAGTTGAATTTGAATGGAGAAAAGACGAAGGCAATATAATAGGGTCCAATCACCTCCTTAAAACTGCTCCTAATATTCCAACTCTATTCCTACATGATAATCCCATCAAATTCTATCCTTCCATCAAAAACCTTGGAATGATCTTTGATCAAACGCTTTCCTGGAAAAAACATATATCCAACATCTCCCGCCGTACCATTTCCACCTTAAAACGTCTAAATTACTACCGTCACCTGTTTCCCCTTGAAACCCGTAGGCTCCAAGTAACTTCCTTAATTTTTCTACACTTTGACTATTGCTGTACGGTATAGGGGGAGGGACGTCTCTGGGAATCTCGAGGCAAAATTAAAAGGTTTGATAAATTGTTTTGTACGATTCATATTTGGGATCCCAAGGGACGCCTCTGTTTCCCATTTTTATGCAGAGTTAAAGTGGCTTTATCATTCCTATTTCCTGGCATCCTTCCTCTTTCAAGTCATCCAATCTCACCATCCTTCATACATATCCGAGCCCGTTCAATTCAAATCTTCTGTTCGCTCCCGCAATGCTCGTTCCCGGTCTTCTGATTTATATATAAGGGCCCACCGAACTGTTGCTTTCGACAGATCTTTCATTATCCGATCCTCATCCCTATGGAACTCCATCCCTCCCGACATCCGTCAATTCAAAACTCTTCCTACCTTTAAAACCCGCCTGTTCAATCAGTTCTTATCCATCCAGTCCCCATGAAATTGTAAATAGTACTGTAAGTATGTATATAAATTATCATATCCTTCCTCATTGTTCTTATTTTATGTTTATTTTCAATTTTTCATTTTTTTTTTTTTTATATTATTAACTGATTTAAATTAGAAAGTAGCTTATAATTTCTTTTATTTTTTTTTTTATTTGACTATTCTCTTACACTATATTTTTGTTTATGTATCTCTGAGGCTCCTTAGCCCACATTTTTGTCTTTCTGTATTATTCTAAAGGGACTCGTCCCAGAATAAATAAAGCATTATTATTATTATATATCTAAGGGTTTTAAAGCTTTTAAAATTACTTGTGGTACTTTAAATAAACAATAATATTTTTAATTGTTCAACAGTAATTTTAATTTGTCTTCTAAGTTGATTACTGTGGCTTGAATGAAGACTGTTCTTTTGGGGATATCCTGTTCCGCCGATATTCCTCGAAGGGAAGGAAATCTGAACAGCACTTAAGGATGCTGGCGCAAGTACACTCGTCCCTCAACTCGTGCCTTCCCAAATAAAGGGGCCACCCCCCAATATAGGGGCAAACCTCCCCCCTCAGCATCTGGAGCCCTCACGTAGATGTCCTGTTGTGTGCCCCCCCCTTCGATAATATCCGTTAGTATGGAACCTTTGTGTTATGTTCGCTTCATGATATGACTGCTAGGTGCCTCTGATTCCAAGATGATTGTATATCGATCAATTTCGCTTTACGAAATCATCGTTTTGTCCTCAAGGTCACGATCATATGAGTCGTGCTGTTATCGTAACTCCTAGCACAAGCTGGGTTTTATCTTGCGAAAGCACTATATCCAAGTAGACTTCCTATTGAAGTTCCTCGCCTACAAACGATGTTTGCTTTCAAGGAGAGTTTGTGCTACACTGAAACAGTCATTAGTGAGACCTTTGATGCTTTGCGAGACCAATGTTTGTCTATTCCAGATCAAGGGTTTCCAAGACTTATGTCAATGCTTACTTCCACTTCTCATACAAATGAACTCACAATTGCCTTATCTTATAATATTAGTTTCGAAGATCCGTCCTCATAGAGTATTAAAACTAATCTACAGAAGTTTATTTAACAAACTATATATAACTTAAGATATGAACTATAGTCAGATAATAGGTCATGAAATTTTTCAAACATTTCGAAAATATTTCATGACCTATTATCCGACTATAATTCATATCTTAGGTTATAATATATAATGGTAGAATTATAAAAAAACATTGTAATATTATATATATATATATATATATATATATATATATATATATATATATATATTTTTTATCTCTCTCTCTCTCTATCTCTCTCTCTCTCTCTCACTCTCTCTCTCTCTCTCTCTCTCTCTCTCTCTCTCTCTCTCTCTCTCTCTCTTATGCCAAAGTCATTGGTCATTTGGCCATCCAACATCTTGCTGCACAGTATAATTTAGATTTTTTAATATATATATATATAAGGGAGCGGGGTAGCTCAGTGGTAGGGCACTGAGCTTCCAATGCAAAGGACAATAATTCGAACCCCGGCTCATGGCAGAAAATTTATTTATCTGTTACATTGGCCGTGGGGCGACCCTGGGTCAGGAGTCCCTCCTTGGGCACACCCAGCCTCTATAAAGTGGGTACCCTTAATTAAATAATTAATTAGGGGGGAAAACCTGGCGGTTGAGTGTGATCTTGGCCAAATCACCTCCTTGCACAACCTTGGACCTAGAAACAGTGGGAAGTACAATGGGAATGATTTGCAGTCGATGAAGAACAAATAAGTTAAATTAGACAGACTTAGAATATATATATAAAAACCTATATAACAAGAAAAACCTTTCCAGAAAAGAAAAGACAAGTTACTATGAACCAGTATTTAAGCCTGTGGTGTTATACGGAATGGAGACAATGATATTTACCAGTACCGAAAATTTACTGAAAATAAAGAAGGGAAAACAGATAAACGAAAAAAATAGTAAAATATAACCATGTTTTATAGAAAAAAATATAAAAAACTATCTTTTAAAATATTATTGTTGGTGTAATTATATTTAATAAAACTTCAAGAAGCACTTTTTCCTATAGGTAGCTAATTTCTTTCCTTTAAAAAAAAAAAAAAAAAGACTATCGTTATATATATATAACTTTTGGGCTTAAGTCCTTTACCCCAAAATTAAATCCTGGATCCGCTAGTGGGATAAACAAACAGATATCTGACATAGGGATTGAAGAACATCGAAGAACATATTCTGAACATATAAATGTAGAAAATAGTAAAACTTGGGTATAAGAAGAGAAATATCTAGAAAGGTATAAATTGAGGGGAAGTGAGTGGAAAAACGAAGGAAGCTAGGGCTAAAAGGAAAACCGAGATAATAATGATATGTATGTATATAAGGAACAATGGATGCAGACCATCTAGACACATGTCCTGCCTTGCCGGACATAAGAGAAAACATATTTTAAAATATATATATATATATATATATATATATATATATATTTTTTTTTTTTTTTAATATGTTTTCTCTTATCTTAGGAACAATGGATGCAGAACATCTAGACACATGTCCTGCCTTGCCGGACATAAGAGAAAACATATTTTAAAATATATATATATATATATATATATATATCCAGAGAATTTATAGCCCAGAGAACTTATAGTCCTCCAACAGTGGCTGATTGTATTATTATTCAATAAAAAAAAAAAAATAAATAAATAAAAAAAAAAAAAAAAATCTACGATTTCTTCATACAATTCTTGATTATTTTCATGCCAGTACTTATTTCATACCTTTCTTAATCCATGAATTCGTTTATCTGTTTTCCCTTCTTTTTTTTCAGTAAATTTTCGTTACTGGTAAATATCATTGTCTTCATTCCATATAACACCACAGGCTTAAATACTGGTTCATAGTAACTTGTCTTTTCTTTTCTGGAAAGAATTTTCTTGTTATATAGGTTTTTATATAGATATCTAAGTCTGTCTAATTTAACTTCTTTGTTCTTCATCGACTGTAAATCATTCCCATTGTACTTTACAAGTTCTCCTAGATTGACTCACAGCATATTTATTTATTTATATACATACATACACACACATATATACATATATATATATATATATATATATATATATATATATATATATATTAATTACAGCAGATGACATTACTCATAGCTGATACTGATAGCTAAGGCAGTACTTGGATAGATGTGGGCGAACTTACTGTACCCCTCTGTTTAATTTACTATTTATGGGCTTTTTATTAAGGACACTTATTAATTTGACATTAAACGCTATTATCTTATCATGATACGTAACCTTTACCCCTCATAAATTGTCATATTCCATTCAAAAAAAAAAAAAAAAAAAAAAGATAGACTAAATTTATTATCAAATCACACTGAAATATTAAAAAAAAAAAACAATTTATATTAATGCTGCATATAATGAAAGGACTATCTTCAATAATTATTCAATTTGTCTAAGCGAAGTATATTATATGTGGTAAATATTTATTTTCTAATTCTTAATAATTATCAAACATTTGAATTAATTAAGTAACGCTCGGATAAAGTCGGCTGGAGTGGACTAGGTATTTTTGAATATGGATTAAAATATCTGAAAACTAAAATTCGGACCTGTTACGAGGAAAATGTTCATCATTTCATCCTCTTTGTAATGAGCTATTATTCAAAACTGTGTCTCAACGCGACGTCGTGTTAGAGAGGCTAAAATGTAAAAAATAATGTCGAAAATCAAATGATAACCAGTTTTATTTAAGATATTGATTTAAATATCTCAGAAACTAAAATTTGGAAACGGACACTGTAAGTGAGGAAATTGTTAAGCATTTCATCCTCTTTTTAATGAGCTATCATTTATAATTTATATTTTATATTATTATTCTCATCTCACTGATGTTTTCACTTATATCGTGTTGTCTAAAGCACATATCTTCGTTGTTTTTTTTTAATTAATCGCTTTCATTATGAGTTATTTAAGAGGGGTTTGTGCTGATTATATTACAGCCTATATTCTAGGACCGCTGACTTCAGGTTCTGAAAACAAATGTGACCTAGCCGAAAGTGTTTTGGGCGGATAATGATCAAGCTGGCAAATTTACCTTTATGCGTCCATATTCTGTAAAGCTGGTCTATCCAACCGTTAATATTCACTTGGGTTAAATTGTTGATTAAAACACATAATATTGCCAGCCACTGTTTCAATTTTCCCTCTGAATTCATTAAGCGTCAGCAACATTAGAGCAGCTTCCCTTATTTTAATTAATTTTAGTCTCTGCTCATTTGCTACCGAATATATGCCTCTGATTTATGGTTCAATGCATTTCAGTTGGTCGAGTACTGATTATATCACAAAATATTTCATCCTTCTAGGTTTCAACATGTTTATTGAATCTGTTTCACAAATACAAATGTGACTATTTTTGGGTTTTATATTTTAATCATATTTAGAATTCGATTTATGAATTTTTTGTGATCTAATCAGTACTCTTCTGCACTTTGCAAGACCAAAGCCAAGATTGATAAAAAAAAAATCATTTTTGTGAATAAAAAGTTCAGGTAAAATAGTTACTAATACTTGATAATTTTAGTTACTATATCTAAAAAATTGGTATCAACAGAATACTTTTGCATTTAACTCTTCCAATTTTTAATTTGGGCATAGTTAGGTTTTCTCTACCTTAAAAATTACAGAATATTTCTCTATAGTAATAAGTTAACAGATAATTGGAAGAATGTTGCGATACTCTTGGGCAAGACCAAGTCCAAGATTATGCTATAGTAGATACCAATTTTAAATATTCATCTTTATTTATTTATTTATTTTTTAATTTAGGATACTTCTTTAAACTATTCTTTTTATTCCGCAGATAAGTTTGGAGATATTTCATCCACTTTTTAGATAACTGGTTATACCTCCTGAGATCTTATGATATATGATTAATTATTAGCATTAATTTAAAAACGTTTATTTAAATTGAAATCTATGCTGCAGTATTAATATTATTAATATATTAATAATTTAACTATAATTAATTAAAAATAAAGAGCTAAATTCCACAATAAAAACATTAATTATGATAAGATTAAGTTTCTGTATTATTTATTTTTATTATTGTAAATAGAGTGTGAGTGTGCTCTCTGAACACTATTATAAATGTCCTTGATGTGACAGAATGTAATATTTCTAAATAAACAAATATATATAATTATGATAAAAAAATTAGAGTAATTTTGATATTTGAAAGAAAAACATTGATAACACTTTTTTCCAAAGAAAAAATCTATTATACTCCCTTGAGATATTTTTCCTAATTTTTATATTTCCATGTGTGTTGAGTTCGAATCTGAAGTCCAAAAAATTCTATCAGGCACCGTTTTTGAGAAAATTGAGGTTGTTTTTGAAATACCATGTTTTTTCTTACTTCGTTTATTTATTTACTTTCTTGTGAATGATAATATATAAAATATTTAATAACATAATATAACTTTATGCCTTGTCAATGTTTATTTTTTTTTTCCTTCTATCAGCTACCTCCCGTTGAGTCCAACACTAGTCAACACTAGCATATTGTCATTGTATTTACCGTTATATATGGGAAACATTTTGGTGAATCTGCTTTCCATGTTCAACTGAAAGTGCTCCAAATGAAATTGAAAAAATTAATTTTCAATATCATTTTTTATATGACCCGTGGCCTTATATGATAAAAACAATTCTTTTACAATTTCTTTGTAATTTGTAGCTCTTTTGTTACCCGAAAATTGTTCACACACGTTTTCCAACGCTGGTCTAGCTCGTTTTTCAGGTTCATTTAATTATTCTTTGAATTCCAGGTTCTTAAATAGAGCGCGGATGTTTAGCCAACAAAAATTTTGAAGCAGATCACTTGAGCTCTCGGTATTTTTTTAACAATACGTACTAAGTCCCTTTAAAATAACAAAAAATTACAAAATTAAAATATTATATCTAGCCTAAGTAAAAACAAACATAAAAAGTAAAAGTAGAGAAAAAAAAAGTAAAGAAAATATTAGTTAAACATACTTGTACAAAATAAAAAAATCTATATACAAAACACTTGAAACCATGTCAAGACACTCAAAACTATGTACAGTGGTAAAACATAGTATACACTTTAAAAAAAAATAAATAAAAAATACGTTACATTCTTCCTGGCAATAAACTCTGTGTTTCTGCAGGAAAAAAAAAGAAGACGAATCTGATAGTAAGTATTTAAGTGATGAATTATATGCAAATATATCATTATGTGAATCATTTTGAATAATATGTAAATTTACATAAAAAGTTAGGGGGAGGGGAGGGGGAGTGTCTAACTGTTTTTGGGAAAGAAATTGGAATAGGAGGGTTTTAAATGTAGATAGGGGGGGAGAATGTCGGATTTTGATAGGAAGGGAATTCCAGAAATTAACAAGGCGAGCAATAAAGAATTTTGGAACGAGGCAGATCTGTGAGAAGGAATTTAAAGGTCGGAAGGTCGAGATCTTGTGAAAAGGGAGTGGACTGAGGACCTGAATTGGAGAAGGTTGTAGGCGTAAGAAGGATGATGATTGTTGATGATTTGGTAGAGGAACGTACCTAGGAAATATTGTCTTCGAATGGAGGGGAAGAGCCACTTTAACTCAGTGTAGTGGTAAGACACTTGGGAGTATCTCGGTGCACTATTCAACTGACGGTTTTGGATGTTTTTTTTTAAATCAGATTTAAAGTTTACTAGCTTCTACAGATTTAATATTTTCAAAATTTTCCGTGATAGTCACTAAAAATATTTGTTTCCCTAATACATAATTTCTATATGTCTACATATGTCTTTTCTCTATACTATGTTGTACCATTGTTTGTTTTTTTTTATTATATTTAAAAAAAATTATTTTTGTAGTCATTAGTATGTCGATGATTCTGTCTCTTATAAATTGTCCTGATTGTCCATAATATACTCCTGGGCAGTCCAAACAATTTATTTTGTATACTACTCCTGCGTTTTTGATTTTATATATTTATCTTTAATGTTATTTAATACTTTTCAATTAAATACTTTAATGTTACTACACTATTTAAGTTTTCCTATGAGTAATTTTCCTCAGTATAATGAAACAATCTACTGTTCTACAGAATGGTTCATGGGATTAGGGCATTCCCTCTAGAACGGCATAGCCTAGCAATATAAACGGCCGTGGAGGACGGTTAGAGCTGAAGTTAAGATGGACGCCTCTTCGGCGAAGAGCTGGAGGAATGAGACCATTACTTAGGTAAATGGTGGCGGAGATGAACCAGTGGCCCAAGATCACCATAATCGCCACTGACTGCCACATATCTAGCATTCTCCTCCGGCTGAGGAATGCAATATATGCAAAGGCCTGAGGGGTGGGCATCTCCCCTCCCCTCTATCCCGCTGCACTCCCAGGACTCTTCTTTTTTAATTTTAGTCCTTCCTTCTTTTTTGGCACTCTACTATCTTCGTCCCTTCTTTCAAAGCTGGTTATCAATCACTCATGTATGATCCTCATTCCTTTCATACTATATGAATATTTCAAAGGGATGAAGAATTCTTGTAGTCTGAGTGTGCGTTGTAACTTTCTTGCGATAAATACTGCAAGATGTATTATTTAAGACTATCGTTACTACATGTTCTCACTATTATTACTGATAAACATGGCAATAAATATCTTTTTAACAGAAATATTTACATTTATTTTTCCTTATTTACATTCATTTATATAATAATAACATCTGCCATATAGCAACAAGTAATAGGGCTATAAGCATTCATTCATACAATATGTACATACAAAAGAGAAATTAATATAAAGAATTAAAATAAATACTATAACCAACAGATTACGACCCCAATTTATAAAACTCTGATGGTATTTTGAAAAATAGAATATTATATTAGGTCAAAAAACTGAAACAATTATTGTATAAACCGTAACATACACTTAAACAAAGTGCAGATCCCTTAGTCTATCTTCGTGAAATATTTAAGCCTGGAACTTGATAGGTCCCTAAATTTCACCCAAAATATTAATAACAGGTGCAATAAAGCCAAAAATATGATGAGCAAAATGTCACTATATTTCAATAGATATTCACAATTGAATATAAAAAAAACAAAAAAAAAACGATTATATATAAAACATTAATCCGCTCTTTAATAACTTATGACATTAAAAAATTTATGATAAAAATTATGAAAAACTTTTTATTTCACTTTTTATTACCTGTGGACAGTTAAATTTATTTTAAATTTACTCAAATGCATATGCGTATTTCATATGCATACACCTAAATACCCCTAACGTATTTTTCTTTAGAATGTAATTTAAGAACTTTTAATTCCCAGTCCGCTGGTGTTCCTCAAGGTAGTATCCTAGGTCCTATCCTTTATACAGTTTATACAGCTGATATCCCAACCCATCCTAACACAGTAATCACCACGTATGCCGATGATATATGTGTCCTATCAGTTAATAACGACCCAACCATTGCATCCAAACCCTTCAATCACACATCACAAACCTTGAAGAATAGTGTCAAAACTGGAGAATAAAAATAAATTCCAATAAATCCCATCAAATAACCTTTACCCTTCGTCGTAAACCTATGTCCTCTTGTCCTACAGTATCCTTTAATAATACCCCACTTACCCCTGTTGAACAAATTCGATACCTTAGACTCCACTTAGACAAACGTCTAACTTGGAATCCTCATACCAGACTAAAACGACAAGAAACCGCTCGACGTTTCCGACTACTCCAACACTTACTAGACAAACGCTCTAAACTTCCCCTTAATTACAAAAGACTCATATACTTGACTATAATAAGACCTATTTGGACTTACGGAGTTGAGCTCTGGGGCTCCACTAAGCCATCGAATTCCTCTCGTATTCAATCCTTACAATCCAAAATCTTTCGTAAAATCCTCACTGCTCCTTACTTTCACAAACAAAATCATCCATAACGACCTTAATGTTCCTTATGTTTCTGACCTGGCCTAATCCAGATACTTATCCTTCCATAACAAACTTCAGAACCATCCAAACCCTCTCGTTTTTAACCTTGCTTCCTCTTCGATCCCTGACAACCCTCAGAGGCGTCTGAAAATAAGATGGCCTCGAGATCTCCTTTTGTAAATACATTTTTAGAGTGCTACCAATGGGTAGTTTCTCAACATGTGATTTCATGCTATTTTATTCCTTTGTTCACATTTACTGAATGTATTTTTACTTGTAATACAGTTGTAAATATCATCAAAAAAAAAAAAAAAAGCTTTAAAAATATTTTATGAACCTTTTCTAAAATTTTCTCCTTGAAACCATTTAACATTTTTATATAGTGCAGATCCGAAAAAAAGGCAATTAATAAAAAGTAAAAAGATAGCATGGTAAAAATATGTTAGTTTCCACAAAATAGTAAAAGTATCCATTTTAAGTTATCCAAAATCACAACTAGATAATTTGGTCTCCTTGTTTTCTTCCTAGAAGTTCAATGCCTTTCCAAACTATGATCGTGCATTATAGCTCCGGGTTCGAGTCCGACTGTGGTAAGTGATTATTTATTGTGTCGCATTAGACGTTGATCGATCGAATATTTCATCCTTAAAAAATAGAATTCCTTTGCTACTAATAATTATGTTACATTTATTTAAAGATGCTTTCTGTTTCCTCTCCAAAGATTGTGGTTATTTATTTTTTCAAATTATTTTTTACTGGGTGTACAATTATAACAATATTTAATAAATCATAGGTATGATTGTGTTTAGAAGTTTTTCTATTATTTTATTTGTTTATTTATTTCTTTTTATTTACTTTCTTCATCAGTATTATTTATTTACTTTTTATAATTATATTTATTTCTCTATTATTTGTATATATTGTATGAATGAGAACTTTTTGCCCTAATAATTATAGCCCTCTATCAGTGGCTGATTGTATTATTATTCAATAAATAGATTTTTCAAAAAAAAAAAAAAAATGATAATAATAAATCATTAAAAAAAGATTATACCGCATCACTAATTTAGAAATTCGTACAACCTTATAAATTTTAAAACGGAGGATGTACTGCGTATATGCGCATGTTATACAAAATTCATGTATTCATACGCGAACAACACTCGCAGCACTAAACAGACAGATCGGTAACCGTTTGATTTACACCAACGTTGTTCATATTTTCGACATTCTATGCTTTAACACTGTTGGGCAGTTATGATAACATCGAATTATGTAGAGTATTCCGTTCTTCTCGCATGATGTACCGCAGTATGTTGATATCTCCAGTGATTGAGAATCCGTTTCTTTGATCTAAAAAAAAATATAGCTTAAAAATTTAGTTATAATTTATAAATTAACATAGATAATATGAATGAAAATGGAATTTGATTATAATTTATTACACATAATATCAAGTTATTGAAACAAACTTTGCTAACAGTTTGTCAAAGTAACTTGTTACAGCAGATTTTTATTCCATTCTATTGGGTTGGTAAACAAGTCCTTTCGGTTTTTCTATTTGTTTTTACGTCACTATGATACATTTCTTATTTGATAAATTAATCCCTAAGGTGGATTGTTTGTCCTGTTGATAATATGTCAACAACTATATCTGTTAAGTCTTGTTGAAACTAGCTTAGAATTGTATTTGCTATTGCACAGTGAATATGGAAGAAAATATCATTCATTATCGGCATATTTTGTTGTATTATTTTAAATAAGATAAGCGTGCTACAGAAGCTCATAAAAAAATTTGCAGTGTTTATGGATATGGTGCCTTGTTTGCATTGTTTTGCCAAATTTCATTCAGGAAATTTTGACATCAATGATGCTCAACGGTCCGGTCGCTCTCATGAAATTGAAACTAGCAATGTTAAGACCATTGTTGATCAAAATCCTACCCAATCAGTGAGAGAGATTGCTATGGCCCTAAATGTATGGTACACAAGCGTAGACAACCATTTGCACAAGCTCTTCGATGTTTCCAGTATTTTTTTTTTCGAAAATCCCAAAAATTGTTATAACTTTAAGACGACTTTAGCTATTTACAAGAAATTTATCCGGAATTTAGAGCTACATAAATTACACAATATGACATCAGCATGACCTTCGTAAACAAACTACAAATGGAGATAAAAAATAAAAACCTATAAGGAGTTTTAGTTTATTTATTCCTCCTGTAGGCATTATATTACGAAAATCACTAATACGGCCCTGAAAAGCAATAATTCAGCTTTCTAACGGATATAATAACACCAAATTCATAAATTTGGAGAACATCCTGAAGATTTATGGATGATTAGAAGGGTGTTGCGTTCCACTAAGACAACTCTAGGCTCCACACCTCATTGGACACTAGTAATAAATTATTGAGCCTTGGATGGGATCTTTTGTCCCGCCTCCCGTATTCACGAAACCTGACTCCAAGTGACTACCACTTATTCCGGTCTCTGCAGAACTCCATGAATTCCAGACATTATATGAACATGGCATTATGCAGTTAGTGGAAAGATGGGGGAAAATTCATATTAAATAATGGTCAATATATTTTAGATTAAATAAATCTATGACTATATACATTGATTTTATTACACCAATTAAAAAACTATCTATATTGAATTATCCAAATTGGTTTCTGAATTTCCCATGGTATTTAAATTTTGAGATATTTTAATCCAAATCTTGAAACCAGAAGATCTTATTATTTGTTTTTTGGCACTTTCCTTTTCCCTTTCCAACTCTTTAACTCGGCGTCACGTCAAAATACAAACTAAACTTTGAATTATAGCTTATTACAAAGAGAATGAAATGTTGAACATTATCTTGCTAACAGTATGCATGTCTGATTTTTAGTTTTTGAGATATTTTAATCCATATGCAAAAAAAATTCAATTAGTCGCTTCCAGCCGAAAAAAAAAATGTCGAACTAAAATTTATGTCTTTAGAAAAAGTGGCCTTACACTTATTTCAATGCTTTCAAAATTTGTAATTTAATCAACTGCATACATTTACAAAATCATGATAATTTTGAAGGATTCTTTTGAGTTCTGGTTATAGAGAATAAGCTCATTGCACTTTTTATTATCATTAATTTTTTCTTGTTTTTGTTTTTGTCATGAAATGTCATTACCATATTCAACCGTATTCAATTTGCATTCCTGTATGATAAATACAGTACAAACGAATATACTTAAATTCTACAATTGTTTTTTTTAAATATAATTTATTATATGACTATGGCTGCGAATGTTTGGTCACTGTACATATTTATTTTTAGTTAAATGTCCCAATTCCATGTTATAATACATTTGTGAATGTTGTTTTATATTCAGCACTATTTTTTCTCTTTTTTTTTTGCAATATAGGATCCGTAGTTACCAGTAATCCCCCTCCCCCCCTAAAATACTATTTTGCCACACTGCGTGTCGCTCGCTCTAAGGTTGCAACTTCTTATCAAACGATTTTTTTTTTTTTTTAATTTCTTTGGTTATCCAACATCCAACAACCTGAGTAGGCTCCCGATGACCGATATAAATATAACCTATATAGGTTTATATATATATATGGGTAAATATAGGTTTGTTCTTCTGCACCCCATCAGTTTTTCAACCTAGCATCCCGCCTAAGCTAAGATGTCCTGGCGCCTTCTTTCTTAGATCGATATCAGCATCCTTTGTCTGACGTCCTTCCTTCTTACGCCTACTTCCTCTGCAGGAAACTAAGACTTAGCCAACAACTCTCAGCCTTTATTAAACTCTAAACGTTCCATTATGTACTTTCTTTTTTGTTGAAGTCTTTTCTGACTTCAGATTTCTAAAAGTCGGAGTTAAGCAGAACTTCAGTTTTTTTTTGGGGGGGGGGGATTAAAGTGTGATTTGATTTTTTTTTTTCAATATCGACATTTTTCATTCAATGTAATTGATTAACAAAAAAAAAAAAAAAAGGAATTAACCTTACTCAAAATTTGAGGTTTTACGTAACAAAATACGTAAAATCCAAAAATAAAATAAAAAATTCCGTCCGTTTGCCGTCCGCGGCTTTTTGCCGAGACTACTGGACTGGTTGTTTTGAGATTCACATAATAAAAAACTTTTCGATATTTTTAATAAATAAAAATTTAAGATGTGTGCTTTAGACCACACGATAGAAGTGAAAACATCAACAAGGCGAGATTAATAATATGAAATATAAATTAGAAATAATAGCTCTGAAATGAAGCTTTCTCATTCATTCTATATGGATGACCTCAAGCTTTACGCTAGGAATGAAGACGAAATGGAAGCTCTTCTGAAGACAGTAAGTAATGATATAAAAATGGATCTAGGAATAGATAAATGTGCAATAGTACACGTGAAAAGAGGAAGAGTTATTAAGCGGAGTAATATTGAGATATCGGAAAATGTAATAATGAATCAATTGAGAGAATCTGATTCTTACATGTACCTTGGAGTACACCAACTTCTGAAATTCAATGCTAATTCAAAGAAAAACTTTGAGGAAGAATTTAAATACCGTGTTAAATTAGTACTTAAATCACATTTAAGTGGAAGAAATTTGATACGGGCATTGAATACCTGGGCAATACCTGCTTTAGCCTACTCATTTGGGATACTGAAGTGGACTAAAACCGATTTAGAAAGGTTGGATCGTTTTCATAGAGTACAGATGGTGCTTTCAAGGAAGAGGCATCCAAAGTCATCTGTAGTGAGATTGTATCTTCCTAGGAAATCGGGAGGGCGTGGTCTAGTCAGCCTCTTCAATTTATGCCGAAAGGAAGAAAATAATCTTCGCAACTACATTATAAACCATACTTCCAATATCCTTTCAACTATCGCATCATTAGATATAAATTATACAGCTTTGAATTTACGAAGCCCTGGAATCCCGATTAGTGAAGCAGATGATGGCACTCGATCAGAAATATGGAAAAATAAACCTTTACACGGACGATTTTATCACTCATTAATGGATGTAGGAGTGAACGCTGAGGCGTCATTGACATGGCTGAAGAGTGGAAGTATCTTTCCGGAAACAGAAGGATTCTTGTTTGCTATTCAAGAACAGGTAATAGCCACAAAAGCATACAGAAAACATATATGTGGAGAGGGCATCGATGACTTATGTCGCTTATGCAAAAAGGCAGTTGAATCAATTCAACATGTAACATCGGGATGCACAATACTTGCGGGTAAGGAATACTTGCAGAGACACAACAATGCAGCTAAGGTAGTGCATCAAGCTATGGCTCAGAAAATGGAACTCGTCGATAAGTATTGTCCGTATCATAAATACCATCCAGAACCAATTAACTCCATGCGCAATGTCAAGGTGTTCTGGGATCAACCGATCCTGACGGACCACACCATCCCCCACAATAGACCAGACATTCTTATAATAGATAAAAGTAAGCAATCTGCGTTTATCATAGAGATTGGAGTTCCTTCTGATGATAACCTGCACAAGGTAGTAGCGGAAAAAAAGAGAAAGTACGTAGAATTGGCTGAAGAGATCAAACAATTATATCATTTGAAGGAAACCCGAATTCTGCCAATTGTAATCTCGTGCAACGGACTGATACCGGAAGAAACTATATCTTCTCTGCGACTACTAGAACTACCATCTCAGACGATCGAAAGAATGCAACAAGCGGTGTTGTTGGGAACAGCAAATATTGTCAGGAAGTTCACAAATATAAAATAATTAAGAAAATATACAAATGTAATTTTTGGCTGACCTAATAGGTCCCCAACTATTACATAATTTAAACACCATTGTATATGTGAAAAATAAAGAGAAAATAATAATAATGCTTTATTTATTCTGAGACGAGTCCCTTTAGAATAATATAAAAAGACAATAATATGGGCTAAGGAGCCTTAGAGATACATAAACTAAAATATAGAGTAATTAAATAGTCAAAATAAAAAAAATAATAGAAAAAATTATAAGTTACTTACTAATTTAGATCAGTTAAAAATAAAAAACAAAAAATTGAAAATAAACATGAAGTAAAAATAATGAAGAACGCTCTAATAATTTATATACATATATACAGTAGTAACTATTTACAATTTTACTTTTCTTTACTATTACAATAGTAGGAAGGAATAATTGGATAGGGAAATCTGGGAGGAAGGGATAAAAGGTTTTAACTAGGTTCCGGATATTGCTATTATGTGGTAAAAATTATCAAGGGAATGTTCCTGAAATTCATTCTAGTGTGCAGTAAGGGATTTTGCATTGATGTGACAGGAATTCAGGATATTAGTCATGTCTGGAGGGTTGAGAAGTAGGATTTTGGAAAAAAAAAATGATCAAGGATGGAGGATAGGATATAGCATTTTTTAAGCACAATGAAAGTTTATAAATATAAAAAAACAATGCTTACATAAAATAAACT
This sequence comes from Nezara viridula, assembly GCA_928085145.1. Taxonomy (NCBI): domain Eukaryota; kingdom Metazoa; phylum Arthropoda; class Insecta; order Hemiptera; family Pentatomidae; genus Nezara; species Nezara viridula. The sequence continues at coordinate 27,886,831 of OV725077.1, read as the reverse complement.
TTGAGATGAAACAAATAAATTTTCGGTGTTTTGAAATAAATATTCAGTTAAAATTAATTTATAACATAAGAAAACATAAATTTCTCCTTGGTCTAGATAAATTGATAAAAATTGGCAAGGAATCGAATAAAGTTCTAAATAATTTATACAAAAATAAAAGAGGCTTAAAATTAAAATAATAATATTTCTGATGAGTAAAAATTGATACAAAAATAAAAAAAACAAGAGAAGCTACATTTATAAAAAATAAAGAAAGCTTGAAATGAAAAAAATATAATAAATATATTTCTAGGGAGGGAAAGTAAATTAATTGCAAGCTGAAGGTAACTTATATACAAATTTCAGCTGAAAACGTCCAGATCACTTGGTTTTTCTATAATTACCAGTGGACCTCCTTCTGATTGTCTGCAACGAATTTTATCCCTACTGAACCAGACGTATCTTATTTTTGCTGTCAAAGTTAGGTTTCTCCTCATTCATAATTCAAAAATGTTTATAATCTTGATGAAAATACCGACTGTTGATATTTCAAATCAGATATTTTGATAGTATCGATAGTTATAGGCCGGTATTAATATCTATGACAATAATAATAATATTCCATCACTAATGGAGCCCTCTTCCTAATGTGAGAATTCTCACTGGATACACTTCTATACTAATTTATATAAATATGATTAAGCATGTATTTATAATCAAAGTAATGTTCTCAATATTTATTATCTTCATATAATTTAAAACGAAATTAAGAGATTTTATTTTAATCACAATTGTTTCTGTTCATATGTTTAAAATTTTTTTTTTTACAGATACCTTATATTACTTTCACTTATCTATATATGAAATATATAGCAAAGTATTGCGATCGTGAAAATTTTCGAATCTCCTGAATCCAAATAACCAAGTCCCGCAAAATAGTCTATGTGTGTGTGTGTGTGTGTGTGTGTGTTTTAACAGTCTAGCTCAAAAACGAAAAAGTCGTACGAAAGTGAAATTTCATATTTAAGCCGACTGTCTGAAAGTGGCACTTCATGTCATGGTCTAAACACATTTTTACAATTTTGTCGAAAACGGCTCTAACGATTTTGATTAAATTCATGACATCGGTGTAAAATTAGGCAGTTTTAAATAAAATGTAGTTTTTATTCTGATTGATGTTCTCTAACATGGCTTAAATGGCAAATTTTCAATATTAGCTTCCTCTAAAGTATCTTTAATTTGTTTTGTTTAAAACAAGTGACTATTTCACATTAATCTCTAATATGAAAGATAGTTAAATGTAAAATATGAAATAATTTGATAATTAACTAAAGGAAAAATAAAAATTCGTAACGGAGAATAGTTGTAATTGACCGCACCCGAGCTTGGCCGAAATATTATAACAGGCTTCCATAAAACATGAGCTGAATATAATACGGACTCCGGCAATATTATATAAATATACACATGCGGTTTTCATAAATGATATTGTTGGTATTATTTAATATTTAATTGTATAGATTACATCGACATAAATATTAAAATTTCTGTATATAAGGGTACTTATACAATGAAATATAAATAATTATAGCCTCTATAATTTTTACTTTCATTTCTCCTTTTTTTTGAAATTACTTATTTCGGCTAAGAAGATAAGAAGAGGGTGGAACTGTGAGTTGTGCGAACCGCACAAGATATATTTGTATTTATAGTAAAAACGTTAAATGATACAATGACTTGTTGATTTTGTTTAGTGATAAATTCGTGATTAGGCCCTCTGCGCCAATAGCACTCCAGTCCTTGACATTTCACGCAACCGTCGCAATTAAATATAGAAAATGTGAACTATAATTATATTTACGAGAATAAAAAAAGAAAGAATATAAAAAATAATGATCCTTTAAAAATGTGGTAAAGTGCAACCGATTTAGCTTAAATTATATGTTTGCGTGTGGTCCTCTAGCCAGGGATAAAATATTCATAATATTGCCCGAATGCTGGCCGATTCGTCCAGAATGCATAATTGATCGTTGATGTGACCAGACTCATCGACTCTATAAGTTATGAAGGGTCTCCCTGCGGCATTCCTCCCTGTATTTAATCTCGTTCCTGGTTTTGTGTACGGTCCAGCATGGACCCCGCCGTAGTGGGAATGGCCCATAAAGTTTAATATTTGAGAGTACTGCAAGGTGATCAACAGATTGCCCCCCGTGCCTCCAGGCTTCTCCTGACAGCCCTAAGTGATGATCCTCAGCCACGGCGATACATCATTAGCGATGATGAAGCGACAGCGGTTATTGATGAAGAGGCAACAAGTTAGGAAGAGGTAGCCTACAACTTCATCCTTTCCGAGTTTAATGATGGTTTAAGGTTCTGATGAAACATAAAAATGACAGAAGGCTAACAAATTTTATCTTGAAATATGAGCTTTAATTATAGGCCCAGGCTTCCGGGAAGGCGAGGGAGCGATCCTCTATCAATAAAAATGAGAGGGGCGAGAATATCGTGGTACAAACACAAAGACGTAATTAAAGTAAATATTGAAAATCAATAACAATTAATACACATGCATAAATAAAGTATATAAACTGAATGTGGGCGGGGTGGCCGAATGGGCTAACGCGTTGTGCACAGCACCACCTTTGCCGGCAACCTGATATATGATATATGATACAAAAATAGTCATGAGTTCGCGTTCCGGTGCCACTCATCTTTTAAAAGGCCAGGTAAAACCCCGTATAGCCTCAACGGCAAAGAAGGGAAGGACCAAAAAAATAAGAATTTATGTATCATATATGAGGAGCTTAGTTTCAAAAGGTGCATATTCAATTTTGGAAAATTATCAGTAAGTGAAATAATAAAATGAGAAGGTTAGTTAAATAATATTAAAATTATTATGTTAATTATCACTTATAATTTTTATACCTAATATAAGTATGTAAACTGAAATCTATTAATAAAATAGGAAAAGTATATGGCTAAGCTAATAATAGTCTGTGGTATAGATCACTTTATATCACATTATTAACATACTGATACTTCATGAATAGCTTCATCTCATCGTAACCTACAAATATGTTATTTAAGAAACATCTTGGAATTGAGCCATTTCCAATCTGGAGATCGGCAAACTTTGTCTACTTAATCAGGTCGTAAAAACTCGTATTTACCCATTTGCTTTCCACTTGGATCGTAAGATAATTTGATCAAAAAACCGCCATTGAAGGTGGCCCACAAAAATAATAGGCCGTTTCGCCTATATAACCGTGTTATTTTGGGTGTGTAGGTCACGCCAAACAGCTCAATATTTTTGGAGGCCACTTTTTTTCTCGATTTCTCGATTAAGCTCAAATTATATTACGATCCAAGTGGAAAGCAAATAGGTACGGAGTTTTAGTACCTGATTAAATAGACAGAATTTGCCGATCTACAGATTGAAAACCCACAAATTTCCAGAATTTTTGTAAACAAAATAGTTGTAGATTACGTTGATGTTGATGATAATGTTAATAATTTGGTACTGCCGTAGTCGGTACCAGCGAAATAGTACATTAAGACGACCACTGAAGGCGCAGAACAAGGCAGTGTTTTTTCTTTTTTCAATGTGGAATAATCCTACTGTATGGATTTCGGTACGATTCACCAATACAGGACACGTTCTTAAACTATTGCTTAGTTCATTGATGCATCAGATCCTACGCTAAACTAAGCGAAACAATAACATCGATGAAATCAGCGCTGGGTTGAGAAACCTGCTCATTTCCTTGCTACTTGGATGTGTGATATCACAGCTGATGCTAAGCCCTTCGACAACTTGCCCGTTCACGTACTTCGTAATCCTTGCATTGTGTTGCTAAATCCTTATTCTCCCCAGCTCTAATGAAATCCTTCTGTTCCCCACCGTCATCTAATACATATCCATTCTCTATAACCACTATACCATCATGAAAATGCTGAAACATAAGAACTGAATTATTTTTACGAAATGAAAAGTACACATATCTTTGATTACTAATAATCCACAACTTCACTCTGTGTAACTGTGTAATTAAGCTTAGGTAAGCTTGTAGGTACATTCCTATAACAGATTTAATCAAAATCGTCAAAGCCGTTTACAAAAAAGATGAGCACAAAAACCGAGAAATGAAGTATAACTTAGCTGATTTTGTAAATAAATCACTATAATATCCCAGGAATACACGTACATTAAATATGATTAAAAAAAAATTTGCACTCAGTTTAACTGAAAACGTTTATTCCATCTGAAAACTCGGATTCGAAAGTTTTCGTTATCACAATCCTTTCTCTTATTATTATGTTTTTATGCATAGATAAATGAAAGTAGAAATTGGGTGACCTTAAAAATATTTTTCATTTATATGTTATATTTATCTTTGTGTAGGTATCACCTCAATGTATTATTTATTTAAACTTTTATTATTGTTGTGTTATAAAATTCCTAATAATGATATAAATATTTAATTGAAAGTACCCTGTTACAAGAGGCTGGATGTACCCCAAAAGTGTCTGCTGATCCTGGGCTTGTTTAATAGAATAAAAAATTACTTCTCGGAGCCAAACTCGTAATCGAGAACCGGGACATAGAAGCTGGTTGGCAATGAGTACCCCCCACTCTCTAAATTATTATTTAATTAAATAATTATTTATTTAACATGTTTATTATATGAAAAATATGTTTAGTTGACGAGTTCTATTTTTTTTTTTAGGTATGTTCATATACTTACGATTAGATGCTTGTCTGGTTTTGATTTATTCCAAGTCATCACATGTAAGTAAATTATAATCATATTATTATTTTTTCAACGTTCATCTCTAAGTTATGATTAATGACTAGATAATATAACAGGATACTAAAATTTTGTTTCCCAATAAAAGTTTGTTGTGCTAGAATACTACAAAAGATAGAATCATAAAAATAAAATAATACATCGATGATAAGAGGTATTAGTGAGTTTTTTATATTTTCAATCTGTCTGATATAAATAATGTATAGGGGTGTTTCAGGGTTAAGTGTCCAATTTGCAAAAAATGAACTCCGGACCTCAAAACAAGAAAAAAATTTCTTTGAAGGTATGTCCGTAAACGCTTTGTTTAGAAGATATTCATATATTTTTATTGTTATGAATTATTTCCGATATATGAAATAAATAAAACCTATTTATTTGTTCTAACTAATTTATTAATTAAATGTAAACATTAACATTCATATTAAATTTTGTTTAAATTGATTTTATTGAGCATTAAGACAGGCTCGGCATCTTTCTTCAACAGCAGTTGTGACATAACGGGACTGGATATGTGTTATATTTTCACAAGGAGCTAAAGATAGACTTATTTGATAATCTTCTATTCGGAAATCGCCTGGCGTATTAACGACGGGCAGTATTAGCATTAGCATTGTAAGAAACGTATACAAACACCATGTTGGCATATTCACCATTAGTATCAATGGAAGAAATAATGATGAGTACTCTGCGAAAGCCTTTTACAAACTGATAAATGTTTTTGAGAGTTCCCAATGCTAATTCAGGCACATTTTGACTGAATTTTATTGTTATGAAACACAACGGAATGAAGTTGAATTCGAGAACGATATAACTGAAATTCTGAAAAATACCACCCAATTGGCCAAAAAAGTCATTTCATTTCTTCAAATAACAAGGTAAGTGTGCAAACCCTTTGTTTGCGAGATGGATTATATGAAATACTAATATGGCATTTTATCCATAGCTGTATAAAAACTATTGGCAACATAATAATTAATGTTCTTTGGAATTATTTATTTATTTATAACAATATACGGGGCTCCTCAACCCCTTATGGGTCATTTTAGTCCTTACAAAATATTTATTTTACATTAATTTTTGTTGAAATTAAATTTAACAATAAATTGAAAGCATAAAATATTTAAACCAAAAAAGAGAGTAAGAAAATTTTAAATTTTGTTGTATAGGTGTGTTATTTGAAGAAATGTAATGACTTTTTTTGCCAATTGGGTGGTATTTTTCAGAATTTCAGTTATATCGTTCTCCAATTCAACTTCATTCCGTTGTGTTTCATAACCATAACATTCAGTCAAAATGTGCCTGAATTATCATTGGGAACTCTCAATAGCATTTATCAGTTTGTAAAAGTCTTTCGCAGAGTACTCATCATTATTTCTTCCATTGATACTAATGGTGAATATGCCAACATGGTGTTTGTATACTTTTTACAATGGTAATGCTAATGCTGCCCTTCGTTAATATGCCAGACGATTTCCGAATAGAAGATTACCAAATAAGTCTATCTTTAGCTCCTTGTGAAACAATAAAACATATCTAGTGCCGTTCTGCCACTGCTGCTGTTGAAGAAAGATGCCGAGCCTGTCTTAATAGTCAAGGAAATCACTTTGAACAACATTTAATATGAATTCAATGTTATCGTTTAATTAATAAATTAGTTGGAACAAATAAATAAGTTTTATTTACTTAATTTTACATATATAATTCATAGCAATGAAAATCTTCAGATGTGAATATCTCCTAAACAAAGCGTTTACGGATATACCTTCATAGGAATTTTTTTTTCTTGTTTTGAGGTCCTTAACTCATATTTTCAGATTGGCCTCTTAACCTTGAAACATCCTGTATGTATAAGCTTATTTTTACTGAATAGATAACTTTCCATCAGTTTGAAGTTATGAAGGATTTTTCGTTTCGAACCAAAAATGTGGGTCATCCTCAGGGCTATAGTTTGGCAGTCGAGACGAGAAATAAGGGTTTAAGTTTATTTAAATGTTTAAAACTTTAGAGATAGATAAGTAGTCGACTTATTAATTATACTGGTACTGGTGGGGGGACGAAGTCCAGCAAGTGGGCCTATTAGTCCTTTTTGCCAATCCCAAAGACAATAATACCAATGGTAATAATATAATAAGTCTATTATACCTCCAACTCTGTCTTAAACCTTTTCGTTCTTCTAATGACGTTAATAAGGCTGGACTATTTTATTGAGGTAGCTTTATGTTCTCGTATTCTATATAAGCCCAAAAATCTGTTCGGTTGCATTCTGTTGAAGGACAGTTTCTGGTGCGTTTCTGCATTGCCGAGTTCATCGTTTACTATCCCGCAGATTTTTAAGTGTCTTTTAAGTCTGCAGTGGCCTGTTAATACTCCGATGATGCGTTAGATTTCCTTTTTAATTAGGCCCAGCATGAAATTAGTATTAGAGGAGACATTTTTGATTAATTGTTTGACTTGTCTCTCCTCTCCTTACCTGCTCTTTTCCAAATCCAATCAAGGACTTCTTTTCGCTGATGTTTCTTGGATATCTCTTATTCCAGGTTCCGGACCTAAAATAGGAAATTCCGCTCCTTGTCTAGTGAGGGCATCGGCTTTTTCATTGCCTTTAATTCCCTCATGACCTGGAACCTACACTATTTCCACTCTCAAATGTCTCCAATGCCTGTTTACATTCCTGTACTAGTGTGGGGTTCACTTTGGGGTATTCTAATCCTAATCCTTGAAGTGCCGACTGACCGCCGAATAGATAGTAATGCCGACACTCTCGCAATTAATAACTTCTAAACAAATGGCTGCAGAAAGCATAGCAAATACCTCCATTTGCCTAATGGTATGCTTGATTCTCTATTTAAATTTTCTATATAGATTCCTGCACCCGTTAAGATAGTTGAGTCTCCTCGACGCGTCAGAGAAACAAGTCAGGCAATGTTTCTGAGTTTGTTTGTTTATTTAGGCTTTAAGGCGTAAAACCTTAGGGTCATCAACGCCTGTGAGTAGGCTATAATTGTAAACTCTTTAGAGGAGAATTAATAATTATTAATAGATAGAGTAACAAATGAAAAAGATATTTAAAAACATATAAAAAATGAAATATATTAAAATAAATATAAAAAAAGACAGTATACACCAATAAAATAAAAATTATATTTCTTCTTATATTTTATTTAATAGTCTATATATTTTAAGAAATGTTATCACTGTTTTTATGTTTGATTCGTTGTTGCTTAATACTGTTGACATATCCTGTTTTAGAGATAATCGATTTAGACTTGAAGTATAATAAGTGCGTTCTTGGAAAATATGATAGGACTGTGAGAAGGCTATTGCAGTATTGACAATTTGGTGGTGGCTGCTTAATGATGAGATGTACATGAGTTAGGTTCGTGTGTCCTATTCTTAACCTGGTCACGGTGACTTCCTCTCTACGATTAGGGCGGTTTGATGTGCTCCAGGGTTTTACTGATTTTTTAATAACTTTTAATTTGCTAGGTGGGCTTTCGTTCCACATAGATTGCCAACTATCCAATATTTTTTTTTTGAAAGGAAAACTCATTTTTAAGTGTTTCTGAGTTTCTATCGAACCATATGCCTAATTTATTATGTTAGGATAAAGGTAGCTAACCTTGATCAATTATAAGGATGAAACAAAACTTTCATTATTTCCAGTCAAGATTTTTTTATTGGGCTTAGTTCTTGTCTTGACTTTCCAACGATAGACCTGAGGATGACCCACATGTTGGGGTTGAAACGTCGGCTAACCCAATAAAAATATCTTGACTGAAATTCCTGACAATTTTGTTTAATCCTTAATTATATTTACTATCAAAGGTTCATTTATGGATAGTGTAGAGATAAAATATTATGTGATAAATAGCATTATATTGCAATTTTAAATTTTATTATTTTAATAATTTTCCATCCTCCGGTTATACCCTAACTCCTACTTCACCTCCAGCTACTCCTATACCTCCTCGGCCAGACGTGGACAGAGGCATCCCCTTACAAAGGACAGCCGAGGAGAGAGGCGAGGTATAAGATGGCGCAATAGAGCCGAGGATATTAGCTCCGACATTCCGACATCCAGTTCACAATAGCCCCTCTTCGGTTCCTCTCTTGTCCTGTATCTTATCAAAGCCTGGCTCGAGCTGGTTCGGAGAAAGGCTCTGTCTGTCTTTACTTTTTTTTTACCAGATTTATTGTGCCTATTGTGTTTCGGTGCTATGAATTTTATATCCTTTATTGTTACAAAAAAAAAAAAAAAAAAAAAAAAACTATCGCTTTCCTATATGGAGTTCAAAGAGAAAATTATCGAGTAGAAAATATAAAGCATCAGAAAATAGGTTGTTATCCTTGTGTGCTTACTAGGAGGTACCCCAATTTTACAAATTATACAACTGTTCATTTAATTATATTATTGGTTGCCCAAATTTTATGATTGTAATTTACATGTATTCTGTAGTTCAGATTGTATTTTTTATCAACATAAAATAAACTGAACGAAATCACTGTTCTGTCAAATATTTAATTTATTTAGAAATCTATATTATACATCTTGCCTTATTGCCGATTTATATTATTATATAATTATAATTATTTTTATAGCCAATCTGTAACCATAATATATATTCATAGTATCGACCTAATCCCGTAGAACAATCCTTATCTAGCAACACTCATCTCTACAATCCTCTTCGCAGGCTAAAATGGCAGCGGCCCCGTGACCTTTTGTAACATGTATATATTGGAGTTCTGGCAATGGCCAGATTCTCCACTCAAGTCGTGAGTGTCTGTGGTTGTAGCGCCCTTACTAAATCTCCGCTGGCTTTTAATACCAGTGAAGTGGTTGAGGAAAAAGTGCAGGGATCTTCTGAAGCCTCGCTTTTCCTTCACATGTGGGGAGATAAGTATGGTTCGGAGTTCCCATGGCTGACTGTAAATAGTGTAAATAGGTAGGCCTGCATCTAAGATGATTATTTTCATTACTTTTTTATTTTTAAAGATAATTTTAATTCTATTTTATTCATTTTTTTTTCAATTCTATTATTAGTATTATTTATATTTTCTTCCTTCACTATGGGATTTTATTTTGTTCTTTTATAGCTTTATTTTATTTGAAATTAGCTTATTTATTTATTTTTTTTAAATTTGTAAATATGGTGTGGATGTGCTCTCAGAACTCTATTATAAATGTCCTTTATTGAGACACATTGTAATATTTATCAATAAACAAATAATCCATTCTAAAAAAAAATATATATATATTCGAATTGTCCAGCTTCAAATAAGCTCTAGTTAAGCCTTTTATTTCTAATATTTTCATTGTACTTTATATTTTGCTCCATTTTCTAATATCACAATATAATTTAAATAATATATCTCCAGTATATAAAGAAGTATTTAGTGTAGGTATGTCATATTTTATTTTATTTTAAGATTAGGAGAGTAAGAGGTTACAGGAGCTGTCCTATAAGCTCTATAATTAGTACTAATTACACAGCTGTTCATTTAATTACATGTTGAGCTCCTGTTACCTAAGACTTTTCTTATACGAAATAAAAATTTAAAACTAAAAATGTGTAAAGAAATGGTATTTGTTGATCTGGAGATAGTAGTTGGATTTTACCAAGGTGACAACTACTTTTTACTACTACTTATCACTATTTTTTTATATTTTGTTTGTTTATTTTAATTACTTTTTTTATTTGTTCTTTATTACTTTAATTTATTTATCTTTTATATATTGTATGAGTGAATACTTTTAACTCTATCGCTTTTATTACCCTTGAGTGTGGCAGATCTTGTTAATATTCAATAAATATTTTTAAAAAAAAATAATAAGAGATCTGTTTAGTTATTGAATAAAAACTTTTATGTAGAAATATTTTGGCTTAGTACGATTTCTACATGAGTAAACTTTGACTAACGCTGTGTGCATTCTTATAGAAATTACTCAAGACTTCCCAAGTACCGAAGTATTCAGTACTTTTCTCTTGAAAAATACTCAAATAACGAGTAAGTGTAAATATTTATATCAAAAACGCAACAAAAGAAAAAGTCAGAACTTAAAAAGGGTTTCCCAATTTTTTTATAAATTTCTCAACCTCAATCGTTCTAGTTAAAGCAATGAGTTATCCATGGAGTAGTGCTGAATAGTTTTTAACTTAAGAAACGATATATTTCTGAACAAATGCAAACATATATCGTAAGAAATGCATTTGAATCTCGATTAAAATAAATTTTACTTGATAATATCACAAATGATTATAGATAAATGTTTCTAGTCGTGTTAGTATGCCAAAGCGAATGCGATAATAAATGGCGATAGACTCCATTGCGATAGTAACTGTCATTGTAAAGCTTACTACTATAGAGCGGTTATTTTTTCGACAAAGAGGTTCGTCGACCGAGAAGAGATGAGTTATCAGCGTGGGCCTCCTAGATTATGACAGGGGACATACATACACTAACACTAAGTCACATCTAGATTGCCTTCTTCCTCTTTAGCGCACTTCCTCCCTCCATCTTGTTTACTCTTGTCCATTGTCTCTTGTCACAGCTCCCTCTTGTAATTACCTCTTCATCATCTTCATCATGCTTTGTTTGTGTAACTGTTACTTTCTTTATGGGTCGTATTTTGTTTCAAAATAGCATCTAACAAACGTTTATTATTCGACAGTTCTTAATTCCTAACTTGTCAAAATACAATAAAAATTAAATATTATTTTATGAAAATTATATATAAATTATTTTCTCATGCCCTTATCACTCTTCAAGAATGCGTAAACATTTCGATCATGACTAGTCTAAATGGAATTAGATCTGTTTTACCAAACGTATGTCCTAAATTTTAATGGCTTTGGAGCATTATGGCGAACCCACAAATCTTCCATTGTCAAAGGTTGTGAAAAACAAATAAAAAAATAATAAACAGTAATAATTTGTAAAAAAAATATGGTTATATAAAGAAAATAATAGATTTAAACAGAGAAATTAAGATACTGTAAAATCTATCAAAACATACTGTTTTCAACAGAAGCTTGCGGGAACTTCTAATGATTACAGGTTTGTCTTCTTTTATCTTAGATTTCTCCTCATTTACTTTTTTTTCTTTTGCATATCCCTGCATCTTATTTTTTATTTGTATATTCACACATTTACTCATTACATCTTATTTTAATAATTTACATAATTTTAACTTTTTATTTCCCTTCTATGTAGTCAGTATGTTTTTATAGATTTTACAGTATCTTAATTTTTCTATTTGAATTTATCATTTTCTTTATAAAACTTTTTTTTAAATTTATTTATTGAAATTTACAACTGTATTACATGACAAATACAACAAGTAAATCAGAAAACAGTGACTTGACATGTACAACATTAAGAGAAACTACCCATTGGTAGTACTCCAATTATAGTTATAGAAATTATATCCAATTATAGAAATTTACAACAGTATCAGTTTACAAATACAAGAAATAAATTTGAAATTGATAATATGGCATGTTCAAAATGAAGAGAAACTTCGCATTGGTAGCACTCTAATTATAGTTCTATATTAGAAGGTCAGAAATAAAAGAGGAAGCAAGGTTAGAAACAAGAGGGTTCGGATGGTTCAGAAGTCTATTATGGAAGGAGATGTATCTGGAATGAGCTAAATCGGAAACATATCGTACATTAAGTTCGTTATGTATGATTTTATTTGTGATAAAGTAAGGGCATTGATGATTTTTCGAAGGATTTTGGATTGCAAGGATACGAAATCAATTCGATGGTTTAGTTGAGCCCCAAAGCTCGATTCCGTAAGTCCAGATAGGTCTTATTATAGTAATATTTATGAGTCTTTTATAAATAATTGGAAGTTTAGACCGTTTGTCTAGCAATCGCTGTACTATTCGGGAACGTTGAGCAGTTTCTAATCGTTTCCGTCTGGTATGAGGATTCCAAGTGAGTCGTTTGTCCAGGTGGAGTCCTTGGGAACGAATTTGTTCAACAGAGATAAGTGGAGTATTGTTAAGGGATACTGTAGGACAGGAAGTCATTTATATAACTTCATATTCCTTTTCTCTGTTTTAAAAATTATTTCTTTTTTCATATGTTAATTATATTATTATTATTATTATTATGCCCCACTTGTGGAGTACCTGAAACCGCTGAGCACATCCTTGTAGCCTGCACCAGCTATGAGGCACTGAGGGCCAAATTAATGAGGGATACAGGGCTTTTCGTTCTTACAGAAGGACAATTACCCCAACTAATGTCTGAACAAAACTACCCGCACTTTAAAAGTTTCGTATGCGGCTGGAAAAAAACTGTGGGCCCAATCCACTTCTCTCTGGGAAGGCGTGAAGAAGCAGTACCTGGAAGGCCGCTAATTAGGACAGGAGAAGAAGATGGAGAACAATAACTAAGTGACAAAATTATCAAGCAGGCTGTGTGCACAGCAATTTAAAAATGTAAATAGATAAACATGCAACAGTGATTTGTTATACAATGTGTATCAAGTCACTGCTGCAAACTCCCGTATTGTCTTAAAGGCAGGGTAGGGAGGAAAATAAAATAAAATAAATAAAATAAAATATTATTATTATTATTTATTTTTCATTAGTTAATGGTTTCTAATATCTGGTGTTTTCTGCTTAGCCCAGATGAAGGCCTGAACTTTGGGTCGAAACGTCGGCAAATATAAATATATATATATATAATTTATTTTTTTTTTACTGAACACACCAACCAACTTATTTTCAATAATATCGCATCATTTAAAAAAAAAAATCTATTCTCAAGGTCCTTGATGATACTGTGTTGTTGGGTTAATATTAATATTGATCTCCTAGCCTCCATGTACTTACTTAACGAAGCTGTGTGTTCAACATAACATATAGGAGGTACTGTACCTCTCTCCTACCTCATCTAATTAACTAGCTCCCGTATAAGCCCCATACACTCCCGTACTCCAGTACTCCGGTACTCCGGTACTTCGGTACTCTCCTATACGAGGTGGAAAAGCTTGAGGTGTTGCCTGCTTATTAGGTGCGGGTGCAGACTAAGTGCCTTTGCCACACTCTCTCGGCCCTAACCCACTTACCTCGCCAGTGCCTCGCCTAAGGCTCCGGAAGGGAAAATCCATGTCCTTTAACATGCATCAGCCTTCCCTTCAGGCCTCTGGGTTGGGGGTCTAGGTGAACTCATCCTCGAAAATACTCTCTTATATTTTGTCAACGAACGCCATAAAATACTATATTCAATGTTTTTAAAATTATTTTTTATCATAATATTTTTAAAACGTCTTGCAAGTCGAATCCGTATAACTGACTATTTTTATTGGTTATATAATCTGCACTATATATTATACATTAATATCAACGCTATCACTTAGACTTAAATTTCTAAGTCCTCATTAAACCTTTTTGGACATATGGGATCGAACTATGGGGAACAGCAAAGAAATCAAATATAAAAATCATCCAGTCATTCCAGTCAAAAGTCCTTCGGAAAATTGTAGACGCACCCTTTTATGTTTCAAACCTCACGTTACACACTGATCTTAACACTCCTTTCATCGTAGCAACTGCCACTGACCGCTTTAATAATTTCCATGACAGACTGACTCTAAATTCCAATCCACTTACTCAAGCTCTATCTACTGCCACAAATCCATATTGCCCAGAAGACTGCTGAGGCGCTGGCCAAGAGACTTATTGCATTGAGCTACTTGCTGCATTATCTTTTATTTTGTGTGTGTTTGTTATTATGTATGTGTTATTTTACTACTGTTTTTATTCTTTTTGTTTTGTTATTACCATTTTTTTTTTTTTTATGCTATCATCATTTCTTCTCCTTTATATTATATTTGCTGAATACCGAGGTAGATGGCAAATTTATTGTGAACAACGAATATGTATAACTAATAAATAAATAAATTTCTAATGTATAAAAGTACGACCTGCCTTGAGGTACGGCGCACCACTCTTCACACTTATTACTGACGGCACACTAAAACACATCCAACGATACCAAAACAGTTTATTAAGAAAAATGACTCGGCCCACTTCATTAAAAAAATTAAAGGTAGATCATCTGCACGAAACCTTTTAACTTCAAACGATTGAACAGTTCATTCTAAAACGACATGTAAAATTTATGAACTCATTGAAAACACTTTCAAAATCTCTTTTCAATACGCTAACTCCAACACCGACTCCAGTTTGGTGGCAAAGTTCAGTCTTCTTTCAATTTTAGATAGTAACTTAGCTAGTAAGTTAGTTATTTATTAAGACACTTATAAACACAAAAATGGGTGAGGCCCAACACTTTTACTGATACATTTAATAATTATTATTACTACAAAACATAAACACAATTTCAATAAGGCCTTAAAATTAAAACACAGTTACAGTAAAAGGCGTTCAACACAAAAATAAATTGTAAATATAAATTGTTCGAAGTATTATATTAATGGTGTTAAGGGAAAAAAATACATTAATATAGATCCCTTTTCCTTAATATAGGAGGGATAGATTTTGTTGGATGAGGTACCAAATGAAAGGAAATTTTATGGAGAAGTGATGAAATCAACTAATCAACTAAAACTACAATAAAAACATTGAAAAAAATTGAAGGCTTTAAAACTCAAAGATTAAAGGTTTAAATAATAATAATATGGCTTAGTGAACTCGAAAGTTCGATGCCGAAATCACCAATAGATGTCTACACAATTCCATTCTCCGGGTGCTGTCTAAACCTAATCCCGCCAGATCCGCGTTAACGCAATCTGACGATTGCCAGTTGGCACAGCGCATATTAATTTTTTAGAAATTCTGTCGTTACTAAACCAAATGTTTAAATTAACGATTAAAAAGTATAAGTTGTAATTCAAAATCAACGAATGGAGTCGGAATAAATTATGTTTTAATGATTTCGACGCGATCATCAAGACATACTGCGTTTGAAATTCCAAAAAAATGTCCTGTTTCCGAGACAAATCGTAATTCTTCAAGTTGCCTTGGGATACTTATTACGGTTTTTAGGTTTTAAAAATTAAAATGTTTTTTTTTTTTTGCTCCTCATTACCGAAGGTACGAAGCTTTGTATTCGTGCGGGAGGTTACAAAATATTTTGTGCTCAGAATATAAAATTTCCCTTCGCGTTTTACGTTTCAGACATCAAGGATCGTATTTATTTCGGTGTCTTTCGTGTATTGGTTTTTTTTTAAATGAATTTTGGAGTGATTCATCAAATTACACCCTCCACGCCCTCTAGATTTAACTTGAAGTTGTAACGGGTTACTTATCACGTAATATAATGTTTCAAACATTAAAATCTTGCTCTATGTTAGTCGTTAGCGAACTATATATTGAGCATTAATATACATTGGCAGACAGATAGGTTCGGTTGAACCTCTCACATCAGGTAGCAGTGAGATTTGTGTCAAAATAATCACAATAATGGTACTTTACAATAATGAAAAACATATTATTTTTTTTAATACTTGTTAACCTATTTCAAAAAGCAATCCTCGATTGAAGACAGTTGGAAGAGGTCAGTGATCCTAAAGAAAGAGGGAGAGATAGAGAGAGAGAAGGAGCGATAGAGAGAGAGAGAGATAGGAATTGCTGAGGATTAAAGGGAAGTAGGTAGCTATTGGGCAAGTTTTAATTGCCTACAGTTGGGCGGCGCTCTTAAAAAGCCGGTTCAAGTTGTTAACTAGTTAAAGTTCCCCTGAAGGCTTTGCCTTTGCCACTGCCACTGCCACTAGCTGTATCCAGGTAGGGGGGGGAGGGGACTTTTACCTCCCTCGCATCTCATTAGCCTAATTGTGATTGTCCAATATGGCCGCCTAACCCTCAGGGAGGAGGAGTCTTATATAGTCAACCCCTAACCTTCATCAATAAAAATAAATAAATAAAATATTACAGTTCTCAATTCAGAATTGAATATCGAAGATTGTAAGTAAATAAAAAAAAAATTATTCTCAGAAAAAAAGATTTTCGAATTTTTAAATCTTACAAATTTTAAGCAGTAATGATTAAAGTTGATGAATTTTTTTTTTTATTATTTCTTTACATTTGTTTATATTTTCAACTATATTAAAGAAATACATTTAGTAAATTTGAACATATGAATATAATGACGTGAAAACACTTGCCGAGTAACTACTCAATGGTATCATTCAAATGTTATGCCTACATTAGGAGTTCACTTCTACAATAGGTGCCTACACATAATGAAAAACCTCGTTCCACAAGTCATAGAGGCAATAAAAATCAATTTAAAGTGATAATTTATCATTTTAAATTAAAATTTCTAAATAATGTATTTAAAAAAATATATTTATTGAAATTTACAACAGTATCAGTTAAGAAATACAAGAAATAAATTTGAAATGATAATATGACATGTTCAAAATGAAGAGAAACTTCGCATTGGTAGCACTCTAATTATAGTTCTATATTAGAAGGTCCCGAAGTCATCTTCTTTTCAGACGCCTCGGGGGGTTATCAGAAATTGAAGAGGAAGCAAGGTTAGAAACGGGAGGGTTTTGATGATTCTGAAGTTTATTATGGAAGGATAGGTATCTGGATTGGGCCATATCTGAAACATAAGAAACATTAAAGTCATTACGGATGGTTTTATTCGGAACAAAGTAGGGAACAATGAGGATTTTACGAAGGATTTTAGATTGTAAGGATTTGATACGAGGGGAATTCGATGGTTTAGTGGAGCCCCGTAGCTCAAATCCGTAAGTCCAAATAGGCCTTATTATAGACATGTATATGAGTCTTTTGTAATTAAATGGAGGTTCAGAGCGTTTGTCTAGTAAGTGCTGAAGTAATCGGTAACGTCGAGCGGTTTCTTGTCCTTTCAGTCTGCGGTGAAATATTAAAGTATAATAATGGATTAGCGAGTAAATTTATATTAAGCTTCCTGTTTTTTATGTATGTCAGGTTTTATGTTACTTTGAGATGGGCATCGATAGTCCATATTATCGAAATATATATATTATTCTCTATGACGCTCTACATTCTATATGAAACAGGCAATATCAATATAATTTTAGCTCTCCGAAATCGATAGTTTACATAACTATTTTTAAACTAAAATGAATGATATCTATAGTCGATAATTTAAAAGTAAATACCGTGGATGGTCAAATATCGAATAACAGAAGAGAAATACCGATATTTCAATAATATCGACCATGGATGACCGACCATTCCCAAGTTCTATAAATGTGCGTGGCGGGTGAGGAATATCCTAACAAATGAAGGCGCTAATGAACAGTCCATGTTATTATGGCTTCTTCTTAATATACCTACAACCTTTTATTTATTTTTTTATTAATGTTTAAATTTTTAAATAAGTCAATGAAGACTGAAATAAAAATGCAGTTAAAATTATAATTATTCTTTGTTTATTTATTTATTTTCCTAATAAGGGATTAAAAAGCATCGAGTATTTTTTCAAGTTAGACAAAAGGTAAAAACATTGGACCTGTAAATGAAGTACGCCGTGGAGAGAGGAGCAAGCCCTATTTGCTCAGTTAATAGGATTCCCCGGGCATTTAATGGAACAAAGAGGGACCGTAAAAGCAGATTATTTTTTGTTGTTTAACCTCTTTAGCTCATTATTATATTTATATTGAAATTTCACCGTTTAGTAAATATTTAATCTTTCGACTATAAAATTTTATAACATGAGTATATCTATGATATAAAAATTAATTTGTTTAAAAATTAATAAAAAAAATAATGCATTGCTCATATTTGTTCTATACATATTGTATTATCGTAAATAAAATAAAAATTGAATCAGTATTTATCTATTCAAATATTCAATGTTTTATATATTTTTTTTCTCATATCATGCCTACATCTTTAATTTAATAAAATCATTGTAATTGATATTATTTTTTTATTTCTACTCGTTCCATTACAATCCAGGAAATAGTTCAGTTCAGCTGGTCTTGTCCACCATCTACGTAATTGTTGAGGTGGGCTGTACGGGTGTCTAGTGCTTTTAAGGTTTTCTGTCAGAGAATTTGTGTTGTAAGTTAGTCTTTGGTGAAAGTTGTTGTAGTTTTTTTTTTTTACAGTTTCTGAAATTGTTGGGATGTTCAAGTCTTTATGTAATCTATTGTTTGCGATATGAAATGGTGCGACAACTATTCTTCGTAAAATTTTGGATTGGAAAGACTGGATTTTTTAAATATTGACAGTTCTATGCCATAAGTCCAAATTGGTTTGTAATGGAACGCTGTGAAGCTGCCGAAAAATTCGCTCTTTGTAAAGAAATTTGCAGATCGCAAATTTAATTTTTTATGTCCAATTTTATGTTATGTAATAATGAAATTTCTACTTAAACTTTTCGGAAACAATCCCCTTTTCTAGCACCTAACGTTATATGAATAATTCATTAACAGTTCTTCCCAACTTTTTACTTTTATAGATTCTACATCCAACCAGTCATTCACATTTTTAGTATTTATAACAATTTAAAATTAATTTATTTTGAATATCTTCATATTTAAAAGAATATTTTATACAATGATTATTTTATAGTTTTGTTCCCATTAAAAAAATGTCTAAAAATTGAAATTATTTAAAAAAAATGAAATTAAAATATTATATTTTTTCAAAATATAAATTTACACACCCACCTTCGTATGCCAACTGTTAACGAAAGCTGTTAATTGCAAACGATTCTCTAGCAAATTACTAGGACACCACTACATACTCAGAAAATACATGGTCACCACACCAGTCCCAGGTAATGTCCATAGAAGGTTGAAGAGGAGCTGGATGAGAGACCTCCTCGGTTAATAATTATTGATGATATCGCGCCATTATATTTTGTAATGAACATCTAATTCACTTAAAATAAAATAATAAATAAAAAAGGTATTAAATAAAAAAAATCAAGTTAAAAAAAAAAGTGATCCAATACAAAAGATTTAAAAAAAAAAATGGGGAGGACGGATAATGTATTATTTCTGTAATTTTAGATGCCGAAAATCAAGAATGAATGAATGAAAATGAGGCATCTTTGAAGGGTCTAAGTACTAATTTAAAAAAATTATAAATTACTAATGTTTATTTGATTAATTCATTACAATTAAGTCTAAAGTGTGAGAATGGAATAGAAAATAATAAATAAAGATAAAAATTATGAACTAAAAATTCTTCTTTTCAAAGAATATTTATTTATTTTTTTTTAGATTTCATGTATTCAAATTAATAACCATTGTAGACATTTGAGATCAAATATATTAACTACAAACAGCTATGTTTTGGTTACGATGTTCGTAATGTAAGACAGGGAATTGTCTTTATGATGATCTATTATTTATAATTTATATTCCATATCCTCAATGCTCCCTACTTTGTTACAATTAAAATCATCCACAATAACTTTAATGTTCCTTATGTATTAGATTTGGCCCAATCCAGAAATCTATCTTTCCATAATAAACTTCATAACCATCCCAACCCTCTTGTTTCTAACCTTGCTTTCTATTCAATTCCTGATAACCCTCCGAGGCGTCTGAAAAGAAGATGGCCACTTGATCTCCTAATGTAGACATATTATTAGAGTGCTACCAATGAGTAGTTTCTCAACATGTGTTTCATGTCATTATATCCATGTGCGAATTTACTAGATGTATTTTTTTATACAGTTGTAAATATTATGAATAAAAAAAAAATAATAATAAAAAAAATCATATAATTAATCTCACCTTGCTGTTTTCACTTCTGTGGTCTAAACCACACATCTTAGTTTCTTTTTCTATATTTCAAGTAACCAAAAATGCAATATTATTTCATTTCAGTTAGAAAAAAATCTTCGAACGTCTCTTCCTGTTTGAACATTTCCATTATATTTTCCTAGTTGTGGATAGGAAATGTTGTTGAAGACCGTTTGGTACAGTACAAACGTGTGGTGGAGGATTTGGTACAGGGTTGTCGAGTATTGTTCTAGCCCGAGGCCACTAAACAATAGAGCACATTCTGTATCTCGATAAATAACACTGCTCCGTTGGGGTTGGCCCGCTTTTTGGGAACCGCCATTAAATCATTTTGTTGGCCGTTCTAGGTCCATTAATTACTGTCTACGGCCTCCTGTATAAATCTTTGTAGTCTCGGATCTCGCCTGCTTTTTATTATTATTTTTATATTTTTTTTTAACATTGAATTCTTTTTTCAGTATTTTTTTTCTCTGGTATGGTGTGTCCGAAAAACTACCAACTATACATGGTCAGAATCCTTTGCCTGCACTACACTAACTCATACATGCCAGGTTAAGGGAAAAATAATAATAAATCTTTGCAATAGTTCATTTTAGTCATTTTCGCTGAAAAAATATATTGGGTTGGGAAATAAGTCCTTTCGCGTTTTCAGGGTGAAATAAAACTCAATGTATGGTAGACAAACTTTATTTCAATCTACAATATATTGACTAGTGTGGCCCAAAATCGGTCTTTGTCTTACACTTTGCAAGACCAAGACCAACAAGGCCACCTAACTGCTGCAAGACCAAGACCAGGACTGATAAAAAATCTATTTTTTAAATAAAAATTAAGGCAAAATAGTTACTAATACATGACAACAATCTTAGTTACTATATGTTAATAATTGGTATAACCTACATACTTTTACATTTAACTCTTCTAATTTTTCATTCGGGCTTAATTAGTTTTCTCCTATTAACAAAATTATAGTAATATATCTATAGTAATAAACTAATAAGTAACTGCAAGACTGTTGAAAGACTCTTGCGCAATACCAAGACCATGACCAAGACTCGTCTCGGTATTGCATTTAGGCAACACTTTAATATGACTTTTTCCCATCTTTCCACTAACTAGGGTTAGTGGAGAGAATAGGGTTTGTTGGGCAAAAGGTCTCATCCATGGTTCAATAATTTATTGCGAGAGAACAATAAGGTGTGAAAATTCACAATATCTCTCTACAAGGAATTTAGCAGGAATTTATGGCCACATAAACTACACAAAATGACATCAACAGGATCTTCCTTAACAAACTACAACAAGATTTAAACAAAAAAAAAAACCATAAGGAGTTTTTATTTATTTAAATAATTGCGATTTTCAACGGGTATAGCAACATCGAATTTGCAGAAAATTTTCATGAATGTTCATAAGAGTTAGGTAACGCCATAAATTATTGAGCCTTGGATGAGACCTTTTGCTCCGCCCTCCCTATTCACCAGACCTAGCTTAAAGCGACTAACACTTATTCCGGTCTCTGCAGAACTCCTTGAATGGAAAGAAATTCCAAAATAAAGAGGACATCAAATACAACTTGGATCAGCTTTTTAACAATAAACTCCAGAAATTCTATGAACATGGCATGGTGCAGTTAGTAGAAAGATAGGAAAAAGTCATATTAAATAATGGTCTATAAATCTTGCAGACATATGTGTATGTGTCATATTGCTTATTTTTACAAATAAGTGAACTCACTCGTATGTATTTATCTTTAAATTAATATGTCTACTTCAAGGTTATATATTTGCAATAATATCTTTTCTTTATTTTAATATTAAGGTTTCCTCTCGTATCCAATCCCTACAATCCAAAATCATTCAAAAAATCTTTAATGTTCCCTACTTTATCACAAATAAAATCATCCATAATGACCTTAATGTACCATATGTTTCCCATTTAGCTCAATCCAGATACCTGTCCTTTCATAATAAACTTCTGAACCATCCGAACCCTCTTGTTTCGAACCTTGTTTCCTCTTCTATTTCTGATAACTCTCCGAGGCGTCTGAAAAGAAGAGGACTTCGGGACCTTCTAATATAGAAATATAATTGGAGTGCTACCAATGGATAGTTTCTCTTCATGTTGTACATGTCATGTTACTTGTTCATACTTACTTGTTGTATTTATTATTTAATACAGTTGTAAATTTCTTTAATAAAAAAAATAAAAACAAATATTAAGGTTAGACAACTTGTTAAATTAATTTATTTTTAATTGTCATTTCTTTGTTCATTATAGATATTCTGAGAGAACTAAATGTCCCAAAATAAAATTAAATTTTTTTCTTTCTATCACGGGACTCTTGTAATAATGTTTATACGCATTTATTTATTTGCATTAAAAATATTTTAGCAATCATTAATCGTATTTAACTGCTAATGAAATGCCGTATCACTTAAAGATCTATTTACAGCTAAAATAACAGGTAATTTCCGTTAATTCTGTATTGATGCTAATAGAATTATTTAGCGTGATGAAAGTGGTCGCCATTTCTAATCCACCGTTTTATCAATCCGACCTAATATCCAGGAAATCCATTGCGGGCGAAGACATCCACTTCGAGCACTGATGGACCATTAAGATGCTGAGGACTCTAATGGAGTTGGGCATTAGGGGACAGCCCTTTAGCCTCCACTAATTTATGTATGGAGCTATAATCCTCCGAAGGGACAGTGGGGGGTCAGTCTATGATAAGGCACGTCCTCTGCTATTGCTCACACGCATTGGCTAATCCTCGGCCAATGCTTACACTGTGTAAGCTCCATAATCAAGGAAACAGGGTTGTATATTCTCTACGCAGTCTTACTCAGTATGATCCTTATACCAAGTCAGTACTTGAGTAAATATGATCAAATTCTATCAGTATTTTATTCTTGGTTATTAATCCAATAGAGGTTTCTCCTTGTAGAAAAAATTAAATAAAGTATTAGCGTTAGCAGCAGAGTACCATCCGGAAGGTCCTATACGAGGTGTCTTTTTGTTCCTTGTGGCCAAATTCTGGAAATGGAGGGAGGTGACTCTAGACAAAATTTCCTACAAACAAGTTCATTTGATGTATGGACCGATTCAAAACGGTTTTAAGAACCATTTTGTGTGGACACGTGTATTATGGAATAAGAAGGAATAGCACAAAAACTGTTTGTTTGTTTGTTTACTTAGGCTTTAAGGCGCAAAACCGTAAGATCATCAACGCCTGTGAGTCGGATATGTTTGTAAACTCTTTAGAGGAGAAATAGAAAAAAGAATGAACAATCAAAAATTAATAATAGATAGATAGAGTAATAAATGAAAAAGATATTTAAAAACATATAAAAAATGAAATATATTAAAATAAATATTTAAATAAACCAATAAAATAAAAATTATATTTATTTTTTATTTAATAGTCTATGGATTTTAAGAAATTTTATCACAGTTTTTATGTTTGATTCGTTGTTGCTTAATACCGCTGATATATCCGGTTTTAGAGATAATCGATTTAGGCTTGAAGTATAATAAGTGCATTCTTGGAAAATATGGTTGATAGTGAGAGGGCTATTGCAGTGATGACAATTTGGTGGTGGCTGCTTAGTGATGAGATGTACATGAGTTAGGTTCGTGTGTCCTATTCTTAACCTGGCCACAGCGACTTCCTCTCTACGATTAGGGCGGTTTGATGTGATCCAGGGCTGTGTTGATTATTTAACAACTACAGACACATCACATTTACTTATTTTACTATTATATTGTCATAAGTTCATTAATTAAATATTTCTTTATTCGGTAGTATTTCATTTCGTCACTATTAAGAACATTAGTAATAGTGATAGAGTGGTTCATTCACACTTTATGTACATTTATTTAAAATCTAATATCTATTAAATAAAACAACACTAAAAAAAAAATCGCGATATCTCTACTAACAGTGCTTTGATTTCGATGGAATTTCCTTCATTTTTAGAAGATTTAAATACCTTTGAAACATCTTATCACAATATTGACAAAAAAGTGTATACTTTTTGAGTTATTCGAAAATTAAATTTTACCATCCCTCGTAACTTTTTTTCCAGCTTCTTTTCGTTGAAGTGTGTTATATAGAAAAAGATAAAGGGCCTCAAGAAAATGACTTTAGCGAAGTTTCATTGAAATCAGTAAATTCGTTTAGGAGCTACAGTCTATAGCACCGCAGGTTTTTCGTCCGCTATTTTGAAAATGAAAGACGGATAGTAATGTCGATGAAGGAGGATCATCCTCAGGTGACCTCTGATTTTATATCTAAATTTGAAAAAAATCGGTCTTGTAGTTTCACAGAAAATACGCGGACGGTGGACGGCGGACGGACAAAAAAAAATTTATTCGTTTTTCGAATTCGGCGCATCCTGAAAAGTAAAACCTTAAATTTTGATAGAGGGTTAAGTTTTGAATTTTTCGGTCGATCACAATGGTTGATTATTGAAAATAATAAACCAAAATACTAAAAAACAAATAAATATATCTAAACAAACAAGAAACTTAAACTAATCAAAATAACAACTTCAATACTTATATAAATTATTTACAAACATCCGTTGAGGAGAACTCCGACCCAAGATTTTTCTCCCCACACGTGGAAAAAAAAGCAGAGCTCTAAGAGATGTCCGGGTCTCTCTTTCAGCCGCGTCACTGGTATCACTGATCAATAGTTACGAAATGGACTTAATCCTTAACAAATAGTTATGGTAATTTAACCTTTATTTTAATAATTGAGTTTGCAAAACATACCAATTGATGAATCATGTATTGTATTAATAAATTCCATAACTCAAAGAATAAAAGGAAAAAGCGATCCATATATCTATAAGCTATATCTAATAGATTAGTAGTTATCTAAAAGGCACCGACTGGACACAACAAGACCCATTATCTAGACTTAGGGAACAATAACAGATTTCTGCAAAAGGTCCTTTGTTACGGATCTCATATCAATACTAAAGGATAAGGATATTAATTCTCAATAGATAATAGCTCCTGCCCTTTTTCATAGACATCTTAAGAATATCAATTATTCATTTGAAGCCCTTTCCCAGGCTCTTTAGACTTCCCAAAATTACTTCACCCCTCAACTATTCCTGGTTAAATTACTTCGATGCTCCTCAGAACAAATCACTCTTGCAGTTACATTCTTGAAGTCATACTCTTGCCAGGAGACCTGGAGTGAACTCTTGTAGTCAACCTGTATATTTATAGTATATTTCTGTATGTTAGATGCCATTTGCAACGGACATTATGAATGAAAGTATTACTTATTAAGTTTTCACCGCCTCCGACATGTTACCTAATGTAAGGTAAGCAGAGACGCTATGACTACAGGCTTACAAGGCCTGAGTGGAGAATCTGGGCGTTCCTGAAACTTCGATATATGCATATTTACAAAATGTCTCGGTGCCATTACCGTTTCTATTATTTTCATATCGCTTATTATTTTGAATTAAAATTGCATTACATTACTCTCATAATACATGGCATTTTATTTTCATATTATATTGTCATTTGATCATTGATCAATATAATATACGAATATTTCGTACGGGCCAACCATTCAATGCTTCGGATCGTATATTGTTTAGTATTGATTCTATTATTTGTTCTGTGTTTCCTCCGAGTGCTGACTGCCAAGACTCGTTCCAAAGAGGTAGAATATAGGGCCCACTGGGAAAACAAGAAGGGGGAAGTAGTACAAACTGGCGAAGAGTCGCGCGGGTGACAGCAACTTGAGACCGTAAGCCAATGCCTGCAGGATTTTCTATCTCACTCTGTCAACGCTTTATCTTTGAATCCTCTTCTTAATGCTTGTCTTTTTACTCCGCCATTTTCCCTTCTGTGATTTGCTTTCAGTGATTTTCTTATTTTAATATTTACAGAAATATTTCAAAAACTATCTTTAAACAAGCTATTTCACATTTGTCAAATTTGGAATATGCATGCATATTTGATACAAATGCTGAATAAAATGAAACGACCATTCACTAAAAAAAAAATCTGATAAATAAATATCCATTCGCTCGATTTAATATCAACTTCAGACAACTTTGAACCACCTGAAATATGTTGCTTAAAAAAATAAATAACTCAGTATTATTTCCTCAAGAAGTTGATATTACCAACAGATTCAGCATGAAAAATACATAAATATCACATGTCCCTCGTTGCGTGTAAAAGAATAACGTATTCCAGATATTACCGAAATCCGAAATTCATTTATAATCCTACCGCTGCAACCAGTATTTTTGGCAAAAATTAGGACTTTAATGAATTCGATAACAGATCGATCGAAAAGTATTCATAGGCTTCAAATAATTCGCAATCTGACGACTAGATATTGGTTTTTAAAAACTATATGGATTCGACTTTTGGCTTTAGTGGAAATCAAAATAATCACAGAAATTAAATTATAGCCAAATTAGTCAATATTGAAAATTGGAATAAAGTAAACTATTATCAGTAATATAGGGCAATTCTTACCTTTATGATAACTTGAAATTTTACTGTTAAATAAAATCTATAACCATCTCCGAATCCTCTTGTTTCTAACCTTGCTTCCTCTTCGATTCCTCCGAGGCATCTGAAAAGATGATGGCCTCGTGATCTTCTCATGTAGACAAATTATTAGAGTGCTGCCAATGGGTAGTTTCTCAACAAGCGTGTTTCATGTGATAATATTCCTCTGTACACATTTACTTGATACTAACACAGTTGTAAATATCATAATAAAAAAAATAAAATCTATATTCAACTTTGAATAATAGGGAAATTAATTACTTTTAAAGATTATATATTAAAACTTCTTTAAAATGTTGTAAAATATGAAAATTACAAAGGCTTTAAACACGAAAGTTTCATCAAAATCGTGAGAGCCGTTTTGGCATTACAGTCTGTGGAAGAAAACATTTTTCTTCCTTCGTTGATTTTCGCGCAGCCCTTTCAGAACAGGAAATGACCAATTTATATCATAGGCATTGGTAATAAAAATCCTCCAAAATAAAAAAACGAAGGAATAAAATCAGCAAAACCATCCCACGATCTATTCTACCGTGTTATATATAGTATATATACTATTTTACTAAATATTTAATTTTCTCTTTAATTAAATTGAAATATTTAGAATAGAATAGAATAGAAAATAACAGAGTATTGAAATAATGAATAATATCTAAACACATCATTATCTTATTGTAACTACAGGTACAAATTTATTTTAATAAGAATAATAAAACAAACAATAGGTGAATTCAGTGGCATTGAGAGTAGGAAGATATTGTAAAATCCCTAGTGAAGTTCACAGTATGGAATAGTAATATCATTTAATGATGAATGATGTAATAGAAATGTATAATATCAAAAGCTTATCCTACTGTATTTGGGATAGGAATTGGAATAGGAGGGTTTTGAATGTGGATATGGAGGGGAATGCCGAATTTTAATAGGTAGGGAATTCGAGAAATTGACAGCGCGAGCAATAAAGGAGTTGATCTGTAATGAGGCAGATCTGTGAGTTTTTTTACTATTTAATATTTACTAAATATATAGCGAAAACAGTATTTCATGATCTATATTTATTCAGTATCTCTCATCCAATAGATTGACAAAACTATTTATTTAATGATCTAGTTCTGAAATAAAACAGGCTAATATCAAAGCCTCTATAAGCTAAGAAAAAAAAGAAGAAATATTTCAAGAAGTAGAGGATAAGACAAATAAAAACAAAAGTTGGATGGTAGCAATAAATCGGGGAGCACGGCCACCTTGATAAGATAGCATTGCGGTCCCGGGTTGGCGGGAAGGTGCGTATCCCGCCAAAATAAGCCCGCCAATTGGATTTAACGCAACCCCGGTCCCTCTTCAAACCTAATGCTCTGTTTTTTTTCTTCTGTTTTTTTTTCTCTCTTCTTTTCTTTATTCCTCCCGTCGCCTCCTGCTCTTTTCTTCCCTCCTTGCTATTTCCGTTAGTTCCCCCTCGTGCCTCCGTAAATAAAGAATTATCCCTGATTGAAAGGATTTAAAGGGATGTTTGGCAAACATCCGGCTCCTGCCGGAGATTTATAACAATTCCAGGAAGTCAAATGATCGCTCTGGTTATTGGAATGCTTTGATATTGATGAGTAGCAGAGAAAAGTAAAAACAAAAATAATACGGCTTTATAATAAATTGAGTTTGTTAGGATATTAATATCATGAAGATTTTCGTTTTTTTTTTGTAAGTCCTGGAAGTTCAAATTTCTCCTCATCTGTATAAGATAGTTAAAATATACGCATATACACTTCAGTAATATTATAATTTTGTAATATAATATATAATAAATCACATGATTGTTTAATTTTACGTTGGTTTGGACAATTTTAAGTTATAATAATAAAAAAAAAAAATTTGATCTTAAGTCTTCTAGTTAAGCTAGGTCTTACCGTTGTTAGAGGTATGAGACCTTCCCTAATCCTGAAGTAGGGGGAATCGAATCCGGATGCTATAATGACTGATCAGAAGGAGGTGTTCATAATGTAGAAAATCAAATTGAGATTGACATAAAATAAATTAGAAAATAAGTCAAATTAACATTAAATAAATTGGAAAATAAGTGAAATTAACATAAAATAAATTTAAAAATTAGTGAAATTAACATAAAATAAGTAAAATTATCATAAAATAAATTAAAAAATAACTTACTAACTAAAGGTAAAGAAACTAAAGGTAAACTTGTCTCTAAGCGGGATACATTAATATGTACAAGGTTATTAGGTCAGTATCATTATTTATTGGTAATTAATGGGCTAATTAGAGGGATTTAATTGCTAGCCAATGGAATAATGTAGATTAGTGTTGGTCTTGGTCTTGAGTCATGCAACAGTCTTTCAGTTACCAATTAACTTATTAATATATCGATATTACTGTAACTTTTTATATAGGAGAAACCTAACTATGACCGATTGAAAACTTAGAAGGGTTTTAGAAGGTAAAAGTGTATTGGTTATACCTATTCTTAACACACAGTAACTACAATTGTCAAGTATTATTGACTATTTTACCTTAATTTTTATTCAAAAAGTAGATTTTTTTTACCAATCCTGATCTTGGTCATGGAAAGTGTAATACCAAGAACGTTTTTGGGCTACACTAGGAGCATACTTTATACAATATTTACAGAACACACTCACTCACGAGAACTCCGAGCCAAGCCTTTCTCTCCATTCGTGGAAGGAAAGGCAGGACTCTAGGAAATCCCAGGTTCTCTTACTCAGTAACATTACTGGTATTAAGGTCTAGTAGAGGCTGAGCAGAGGCGCAATAATCACACATGCATGGATTGAGTATCTGGCCATTACCCAAACTCCAATATATGCTTCTTCACAAAAGGTCTATGGGCCACTGCCGCTTCAACCTTCGAAGAGGATTGTATTGGATGGGTGAAGCTAGAAATGGATTGTGCAATTGGGGATGTGAATGATTTCATATTATTAATATCGCCTTGTTCATGTTTTCACTTCTATCGTGTGGTCCAAAGCACACACCTTAGTTTTTTTATATAACACTAAAGCTGATAAATAGCTGCTAAACAAAAAAAGAAAAAAGAAAATCGTTTGAGAAACAGAGGAGAAGAACTGACTGAACTGTTTTGTCTTTGCCTATATACATAATGATTAGATTTCTTACCCAACTTTTACAAAATCGAACTTTTTTTACCAGTCTTGGTCTAGGTCTTGCAACGGTAAGACGGTTTTAGTCATGGTCATGCACATTGCAAGACTAAGACCAATTTTGGGTAACACTAATGTAGATGGCTGGTATAGCATGATGAGACTTAGTCCCCATCGAGATGCTGTTGGTGCTTCGGTACATATGGGTATTGCTATGTGCTGAGAATGTGATGTGCTGGCATCCTGACTTCCACGCTGCTTCTTACTGGCCATTTCTTTAGATTGGTCTAGCTTGATATATTCCTGGACATGCTTGGTCATGGAGACTATTTTGTAGGCTCTCTTCGTAAACTGACTTGTGGCTCAGTGAGCCCTCCTCTCGCCAATAGATGATACTGCTCTGACCATCCAACAGATAGTTCTCCTCTCTCATGATTAAATTAAAGTTATCGTTTGACGTACTCTTAATAACACTATTGCAGATCTAGTAATAGATACCATTTTGATTCTATTTGAAATCTCTTTATCTTTTTCACCAACTCTATTGTCTTACCTTGACAGTTTTTACAGTCGACCTTTTTGCTTCACCAAGTATCTTCATCCCCACCCTGAAGTATTAATAATGCCCTCATCTAAGGATATAACTCTCCCCTTTGTAATCAAATAAGGAAACGAGGACAATTTTAAAGGATAACAGCCGAGCGTATCGTTTGCACAAGTTGTGATGACGAACATTGGCTAAGCAGTTGCTAAGTAATACCAGCCCCGGGGAAGAACTCCCTCCATCTCCCCCCGCGATTAGGGAAAATTTTTTATCTTTCCAGTCAGAGGGACGTAAAATAATTATAACTGGGAAAGTTTCCCCCGAGCACAGAGGGAATAAGGAAAAAACTTTTTCATTTTAATCAAGGGAGGCCCGGCAATAAAACGTAAACTTGAAATACTTAACCAAACTCAATTTATTTTAGGAGAGGATTCTCTTTCCCTTTTCTTCTCCTTTATTATAAACCGAAGAAAAAGTAAATAGAATTTATAATTATTAGGCATAACTCAGTCTTTTTAATGTTACATTATTCCTTTCCATTCCGCCATTTAGCTCAGGTACGATTCTAATGGCCTTTGTTTACGTTATAGTCCTTTATCTGTTCTTGTCTTTTCATTGTATGTTTGTTTTGAATTATGTCACTAGCGATATTGTTTTTTAAAAATATCTCTGGGGTAGAACAGGCTAATGCTTAACGCATATTCATCCGCATATCGAAAATTCGTCATTTTGCAAAAACCATCACCAATAGCCATATCTCGAAAATTCGTCATTTGCATAGAACAGAAAATAATTTTTGAAGTGAAAACTTCTTTAGGCGCGTTTTGAACTTTTTTTTAAACAGTGAATTTGATTTATCCGTCAGATTTCAACACTCGTTTAAATCGGCTATAGTCGACTAATTGAAATGTTTTTACATATGATTTAAAATATATCAGAAAATAAAAATCGGGCAAGCATACTGTATGCGAGGAAAATGTTCTACATTTCATTCTCTCTTCAATGAGCTATAATTCAAAATTGTATCTTAACTCGACGCCGTGTTAGAGAGGTCAAAAAAAAAAAATAGTGTCGAAAACCAAATGATAACGAGATTAGTTGAATATATGAATTACTCAATTCCACACTCAGTAACCTAAAATCAGATAGTAACAATGATGTAAAAACTCAATGGAGGTGGATTATTAATGCTTGGAAGAATATATAAAATTGACAATAGGTAATTAAAAGATTTCAGATACTAAAAATCGGATCTGTATTCTATAAGAGGGAGAAATGTTCAGCATTTTATCTTCTTTGTTATGAGTTATTATTCAAAAGTGTATCTTAACTCAACACAGCGTTGGAGAGTAGGAGGGGAAAATATATAGTATCCAAAACCAAATCATGATATTTAGTACAAATGCTAATATTATTGCAAAATTGAAATTTAATTTGACAACATTGTTAACAATATATAAAAAATAAGAAAAGAAACAGTATGTATGGTAGTAATAGCAGAAATTCTTAGGTATAATGGAAAATATATAGTAATATAACGTGACATAACCTTCCAAATGGATATTTCCACATTATACAGTCGATGGTTACAACATAATCTATTAATATATCAGTAATTTAAATAAGTATATTATAAACCATTATGAACATTTTTAAATTTACCGTGCTTTAATATTTATATTTTATGCAATATAAGTTTCATGAACTTTAAAAAATTCTTATTATACGAAATTAAACTAATTAACCCTAACAAACCTAGAATACATGGATCAGTAAAGTCACATATAAGTGGCGCTTCAATTTAGTCCTATCATCAGTAATACCAATGGGAAAACTGAAAAATTTGGCTAAATATCTCAATTCCACACTCAAAAACATAAAATTAGATAGTAACAATGATGTAAAAGACTCAATGGAGGTGGATCAAATGCTTAAAAGAATAAATAAAATAGACAATAGGTAAATATTGTTTGGTCTGTTTTGACGTAGAAAATTTATTTACCAATATCAACTGCAAAGATGTTATAAAAATAATTACTGGAATGCAAAAGAACCTCATACCCAAATTAAATTGTTTTATGAAAGATATGCATTAAAGTATCTCATATGCTAAAAATCGGACATGCATACTGTAAGCGAGGGAAATGTTCAGCATTTTATCCTTCTTATAATGAGCTATTATTTATAATTTATATTTCATGTTATTAATCTCGCCTTTTTGTTATGTTCACTTCTATCGTGTGGTCTAAAGGATTTTTTGCTTTTATTTTTCAATTCGCTGTTATTAATTAGATTTATTCACTATCAGTAGAAGAGCCTTTTCTTCATTTAATTCTAAATCAATTACATTCTATTTTTTTACAATCAGAGATAAAAATATGCCGACATTATGAACGGAATATGTATTGAAATAAATACATTTTTGCCTCCTCACTACCTAAGGTAGAGAAGCCTTGTATTCGTGCGTTAGATTAAAAAAAAAAAAATCTGTTCTCAAAATCGAAAATTTTCCCTCCCATTTTACATTTCAAACATCTAGGACCAAATCAGCCTGTGTGTAGTCAAATAGATGTGACGAGCTTATCATCTACTACCGTTTATCCGATTT
Organism: Nezara viridula; assembly: GCA_928085145.1. Taxonomy (NCBI): domain Eukaryota; kingdom Metazoa; phylum Arthropoda; class Insecta; order Hemiptera; family Pentatomidae; genus Nezara; species Nezara viridula. Next base: position 27,853,464 of record OV725077.1, on the reverse strand, counting down.
CCATACTATTTTCAGAGATTGTATGAGTTGGTGCCTAAACGGCTCGATCAACTTTCTTCAAAGTTAAAAGAGAGTTGGTTATTGTTAAAAAAAAAATGCTACCTCTCAGTTTTATTGAATTTCATCCTCTAATTTCTTTTAGATCTGTGCCAATGTATTTGCCTTGATAGATTTATATCTTAGAATTATCAATTTCATCTAATTCTACTCACTACTTCAAATCTGAAAACGTATTATTTTTTGCATGTCTATGATTTGAAAACTTGGGACAAATTTGGAGAATAATGTAGAGATTAAGTATTATCAATTGCATTGAATTCCATTCAACAATTAACATTAATATGAATAAATCTTAAGAATATCACATTTCAGTAAATACAAATTTCAGGTTAATATTCCGTTTTTCCCGAATATGAGGTGTAAACGTTTTTAATGAAATTTATAATTTTATTTAAGATAATTAATGGTTATTTAACTGACCTTTGGTAAAAAATGGCTAACGGCTTTTACTTTTTCACGGTAATAATGTTTAGTTTTATTTTATTGATTGGAGAATAAACGTTTAAATTTTTCCTTTCGCTTGATCAATATAAAATATATATTAATAGTATGAGGTTCGAATATGCAGTCTTAGGCACCGCATCAGATTTTTTACTCTGACTTAAATAAACCTCAGTTTTGAATTTTATTATTTATTATTAGTTTTTCACTGATTCCGTTGTTGTTCTATCCATACACATTTGGGTATTTGCTGCCGGGTATAGCACTGTATAAATTAGTCAAATATTATTGTATATCACCATTAAGCATTGCCAGGGCTCGAATGGCTAAATTACGTAATCGGTATACGTGGTCTAATTTACCGCTCCGGCACTGCATCTTCATTACCGGAAACGTTTGACAAATTTATTCGTTAGTTATCCTAATGAGTCGTGACCAATTGAACGGATCTGAAGAAAACTGTAAAACTCCACTTTTAAATATTTTTCATTAAAGGAAAAAAAAAAGTCTTTACTTTCATCGTTTAAGCGCTAATTCGAGGGAAATATTTGATTTTTATTTTAATGAAATTTACAACTGTATTACATAGAAAACACAATAAGTAAATGTGACATTGGTAACATGGCATGTACAACATGAAGAGAAACTACCCATTGATAGAATTCAAATTAAAGTTCTATATTAGAAGGTCCGGAGGCCATCTTCTTTTCAGACGCCTCGAAGGGTTATCAGGGATCGAGGACGAAGCAAGGTTTGAAACGAGAGGATTCGGATGGTTCTGCAGTTTGTTATGGAAGGATAGGTATCTGGATTGGGCCAAATCGGAAACATATGGAACATTAAGGTCTTTATGGATGATTTTATTTGTGACAAAGTAAGGGGCGTTGAGGATTTTACGAAGGATTTTGGATTGTAAGGATTGGATACGAGAGGATATTTTTTTTAAATTTCAGAAAAATGATTATAATTTTAGAGGTGATACTGCAATTCTTTCTTCCTACTATAGCATCAATTGCCCATCAAAACCAACTCTATGATTTTCAAAATTGGTTCGAGAATGGAAAACTAAAATAAATAGTAGCAAATCCACCCATGTGACTTTCTCTCTAAGGAAAGCTTTACGTCCACCCATAACGATTGCCAATAACCCAGTCCCTTCAAAAAATTATATATGGTACAGCGGAGTCTACTTAGACAAAAATCTTACCTGGAACATGCATACTGGTTATTTATTTTAAATGATATTTACAACTGTATACAAAAAATACATCTGGTAAATTCGCACATTGGTATAAAGACATGGAACACATGTTGAGAAACTACCCATTGGTAGCACTCTAATAATATGTCTATATTAGAAGGTCACGTGGCCATCTTCTTTTCAGACGCCTCGGAGGGTTATCAGGAATCGAATAGGAAGCAAGGTTAGAGACAAGAGGGTTGGGATGGTTATGAAATCTGATACATAAGGAACATTAAGGTCATTATGGATAATTTTATATGTAACAAAGTAAGGAGCATTGAGGATTTTACTAAGGATTTTGGATTGAAAGGATTGGATGCGAGAGGAATTTGAAGGTTTGGTGGAGCCCCATAGCTCAACTCTGTAAGTCCAAATAGGCCTTAATATAGTCAAGTAAATGAGTCTTTTATAATTGATTGGAAGGTTAGAGCGTTTGTCTAGTAAGTGTTGAAGTAGTCGGAAACGTCGAGCTGTTACTTGTCGTTTCAGTCTGGTATGAGGATTCCATGTTAGACGTTTGTCCAGATGGAGTCCTAGGTAACGGATTTGTTCAACAGGAATAAGTGAGGTGTTGTTAAAGGATACTGAAGGACAGGAAGTCATTGATTTACGACGAAGGGTGAAGGTAATTTGATGGGATTTATTGGAATTTATTTTAATTCTCCAGTTCTGACACCATTCTTCAAGGTTTGTGATACGGGATTGAAGGGTTTGGGATGCAATAGATGGGTCGTTATTTAGTGATAGGATACATGTGTCATCAGCATATGTGGTGATGACAGTGTTGGGAAGGTTTGGGATGTCAGCTGTATAAACTGTGTAAAGGATAAGACCTAGGATACTACCTTGAGGAACGCCTGCAGACTGGGAAAAGCGGGATGTATAGACATTTTTGTGATTTACTTTAAAGTATCTATCAGTAAGGTAGGAACGGATAATGAGGAAGTATGTAGGAAGTAGATGGTAGGAATTTTTGGAGTTTGTACAGCAGTCCCGGGTGCAAACTCTATCAGACGCCTGTTCAACGTCGAGGAAGACTCCCGTACAGTACATACCGTGCTCCAATGCAGAGGATACTACGTCTACCACACGATGGCATTGCTGAATAGTGGAATTTGAGGAGCAGAATCCAAATTGGTGATCTGGGATTATGTGATTAGAATCTAGGATTGGGTGCAGGCGTTTTAAGATTATAAGTTTTTCCAGGATTTTTCCCATGATGGGTAACAGAGAGATGGGACGGGAGGATGGATATTCTGGTGGCTTTTTGGGTTTGTGGATCATTTTGACAATAGATATTTTCCAAGGATCAGGGAAGCAAATGAAATAAAATGTTAATTAAATAAACAAATAATTTTAACAGTTAAAAAAATGTTACACATTTGTTTCTATATAAAAATTTGAAGTTTAAAAAGAAAAAGATATTAATCTTATAACTGAGTCATATGTAATGTTGGATGTGTTTTATCTATATTTACTATACACTTACGCCAGCACCGGTTTTGCGGCTATGCGGTGCATTTTATAAAGAACCGCTTCAAATATTTTAAAAATTAATCATTGTTTTAGGGAGAAGATTCTCCAGATGTTTAAGGCATTTTTCGTTAATGGTGGCCGTTTAATTACAAAAGACGCTTTATTTTCAACTTTATTTTAAACAACTTGAAAAAAAAATCAAATTTTACTGGTGTTTTTATTGCCTAAGTCAATTATTTTTTTAAATATTTATTCACGTTTTGTTATTCTCTTGACTATCCATGTTTAATAAAAGCCAATTATGACCAAATTCAGCCAACTTCTGAATCTCAGTAACATAAAAAATAACTGAAGCCAAAGTCGTCAGTCCACTAGGTTTGGACGCCATTTTAGGATAGTGTGGCCATTTGTTTTAGTGGTAAAGTTTGCTGCTTTTTGATAAATAATTAGGAAGAATACAAAGATATGCAAAGATATTTATAAGAATATAGGGGGGGGGGAGAGGTGTGTGCACCGTAGGGGGATCTGGTCCGCCAAGTAACACGAGCACCTTAGAAAAAAATATTGTAAGTTTTGAGAGAAAAATCTTATGCACGATTATTGGAGTAATGTGTGATCAGATTACAAAGACATACCAATAAGAAAGACCAATAAGTAGAGCTTATGGAAACTGGTCAACCAATATCTCATGATATGAAGGCGATGAGGTTAAGAAGGGTTTAGCATTTAGCTCGGAGCAATCCTTCAGGAAGTCTCAATAGTAGGCAGGTGAGACCTCGTGAAAGGCCAATAACAAGAAGTATAGATTGAGTCAATAAATATGATAGATGTTCATGAAGAAAACTATAAAGAAATAGCTCAAGACAGGCAGACAGGAACAGGGCTTTAAACGGCGAAAAATATACTAGCTCTGTAATGGGAACATAAAAAATAAATATGTCGTATTAATAAAGGGAGCGGGGTAGCTCAGTGGGTGAGCACTGACTTCCAGAGCTCAAGATCACAGGTTTGAATCCGGCTGATGATTTGCAATTTTTCAATAGCCGTTGATCGACCCTGAAACCGGGAAACCCACCGTTAGTGTTGCCCAAAATCGGTCTTGGTCTTGCACTTTGCTGTAAAGTGGGTACTCTTAATTAAATAATTAATTAAGGGGAAAAACCTAGTGGTTGAGCGTGATATTGGCCCGTCACCTCCCTGCACACCCATTGGCCTTGTAACAATACTTCCTCACATTGTTCTGAACCCAAACCCTTCATAAGTTGTTAGTAGTATAGGTATTAATAAAATGTATTTTTTTTTTATTATTGAAATTTACAACATTTATATTTTTAGGGTCCCGAAGCCATCTTCTTTTCTGACGCCTCGGATGGTTATCAGGAATAGAAGAGGAAGCAAAGTTGGAAACAAGAGGGTTTGGGTGGTTCAGAAGTTTATTATGGAAGGATAGGGATCTGGATTGAGCCAAATCGGAAACATATGGTACATTAAGTTCGTAATGGATGATTTCATTTGTGACAAAGTAGGGAGCATTGAGGATTTTACGAAGGATTTTGGATTTTAGGGATTGGATACGAGAGGAATTTGATGGCTTAGTGGAGCTAAAGCTCAACTTCGTAAGTCCAAATAGGTCTTATTGTAGTGATGTATATGAGTCTTTTGTAATTAACTAGAAGCTTAGAGCGTTTGTCTAGTAAGTGTTGCAGTAGTCGAAAACGTCGGGCGGTTTCTAGTCGTTTCAGTCTGGTTTGGGGGTTCCAAGTGAGTCGTTTGTCTAGGTATAGGATTTGTTCAACAGGGATAAGTGGGCTATTGTTGAAGGATACTGTAGGACAGGAAGTCATAGGTTTACGACGAAGAGTAAAGGTAATTTGATGGGATTTATTGTAATTTATTTTAATCATCTAGCTTTGACACCATTTTTCGAGACTTGTGATGTGTGATTGAAGAGTTTGGGATGCGATAGATGGATCGTTATTAACTGATAGGATACACGTCTCATTGGCATAGGTGGTGATGACAGTGTTGGATTGGGCTGGGATGTCAGCTGTATAAACTGTGTAAAGGATTGGACCTAGGAAAAATGTATTTTTAGGTATAAACATTTTTTGTTGTTTTACCGATTATACCCACGCTTTTTAAATTGTTTAATGCACTTAATTTTGTTCATTAAAACATGTCAATATAAAATATATTTTGATATGGTTTTCTCGGTTACTAACTTGTATTACACATTTGGGGAAGTGTATCGGAGCTCGGATTAGCATATTCAGGAGCGAGGTAACTGTATAAGTTGTTAGGGGTAAACCGGGGCAGGTCCAAATCTCGCTAACAGATTTACATTACAAAGTTAGAGTAGCCCCTCGCAATCAGCTGTTGTACACTAAGTTTGCTATCGCTCCTGATAGTAGCGCTCACTCCTAATGAACGACATTGTCGCTATGGTAACTGGTCCACCTGAGTTATTAGGTCTTAGCGAAAAGTTTTCCGAAGTTAAGTCGTGTAAAAAAATATTGTTGAAAACTTCTTTTTACTAAACTTAATTTTGTTTAATTTCGTTTCCGGTCAAAATTAGTTTAATAAAATTCTAAACTACCGAAAAACCCTTATGTTATTTCCTTAACGTATTTGTTTATAATCAATGATCGAACCATCTTTTCACTGATTTTCTTGGTTTTCATTACCAAATAATAAGCATATCCCTTAGAAAAAGCCAGAAAAATGTAATAAAGAATGGAAAGTTTGTTTGCCTTCAATTTAAAAAATATTGGATTTAACGTGCTAAACGATGGAGCCAGGGCCCAAAATCTAGCTGATCATAGGCGAAGGTTTGATTGTAAATTACGAAAGTGTATATTATTCTAAGTAAAAATACCTTGTCTGCCGTTCCAGAGCCTCGGCTTTAAAGAATGGCGGCTGATTTTAAGAATATTAGGCCAATAATTTCAGTATTGAAACGGGAAATCCATTGCGAAAAATTTAAGAAAAGTTTTTATTTTTTTAATTTGTATATATGGATTTAGACATGTAAAAAACAAAAAAGCTAACGCTGGCCACCAAGGGAAAACTTTTTACAGCCAAAAAAGTAAAATTTATTCGATATATTTTTTTTTCACTTATAAATCCTAAACGATGCATCAAAGCGAAAAATGTATTCTTTAATAAAATAAATAACGTTAAATTTGACGTCAAACGAGTAGATAAATGTTATAATTTGGTTACGTGGTAAGGTATAAAACAACGTTGGTTAACCAACGCTTATTTTTACCAAATTTGACAAAAACTGAGACAAATTACTATAAATGGCCCTGTAACTTGGAAATGAGTTCCTTTAGAGGAAGAACTCGTAGAATCAATGTTGTAGAGCATCAAATTTTGCGTCAACTGAGTACCAACTCATTTAATGTAGGTCACTTACTGCGAACAAAATCGGTAATCTTCCGATGGTCAGAATTTGGTAATGAATGTAAACGTGATTTTCATTATTTCAATAGTGAGGGTGTCTATTCGAGTTATTTCTGTTTAGAGTCTGTTACATGCTGTATAAGCTTCTTTTCCACTTCTCAGCAGCAAAGAATTTTGTTGAACGATGTGTCGAAAAATACCGGATTTTATAAAGGAATAACAAATCCCGATTCGAGATATATAATTGGCCTACAATAAAAATGTCAGTACTTAGTTGACGCAAAAATTGATGCTCTACAACTTTGATTCTATAGATTTTTTCTAGTTGATAGTTGAAGTGAAAACTTCTTTAGGTGCATTTTGCAATTTTTTTTCGTGGAGAGTGAATTAGATTGAGCCGTCAGATCTTTGATATATGAACATCGGGTAAAGTCGGCTGGGGTCGCGACTAATTCGTGTTTTTGCATATGGATTAAAATATCTCAAAAATCGGATCTACATCCTGTAAGCGAAGGAATTGTTTAGTATTTCATCCATCCTGTTATGAGAAATTGTTCAAAATTGTATCGTTGTGTGACGTTGTGTTAGAGAGGTGGAAAAGGAAAAACTTGTATCGAAAACCAAATTATTCCGAGTTTTATTGAAGATATGGATTATAATATCTCAGAAACTAAAAATCGGACGGAAAATGTTCAGTATTTCATTTTCTCTGTAATGGGCTATTATTAAAAATTTTATCTTAACGCTATGACGTGTTAGAGAGGCGAAAAGGAAGAAATAGTGCCGATGATCAAATGATAACGGGTCTTATGGAAATTAAAACTAAAACATCTCGGTAACCAAATGTTCAGCATTTCATTCTGTTTATAATGAGCTATTATTTATAATTTACATTTTATATTATTAATCTCGCCTTGCTGGTGTTCTCACTTCTATCATATGGTCTAAAGCACACACATCTTTTTTTTCGATTGGAATATAGTGCTTGCGGAAGCACGACAGTTGGAGGAGGTCACCCAACCTCATATTCTTACGAACCATGGTCTCCATTTTGCAGCAGCAGGTTACACATAGCCGGTCTCTTTGAAGTGCGCAGGGAAGGGTGATCTCTCCTATGACACGGTCGGTGTCAGTTGCAGTAGGCTAACGGGCCTCACATACCGATCACCTACTTTTGACTGTCACACATCCATTTACTTACTCCCCTCCACGTTGTTTAACTACAACTATTAGCTATTGAAAATGCCTTTGCCCGCTTGATATCTTATAATATAAGATGTATTTACTTATTTCCATGTCACATTTCCGTTTTTTCATTTATTATTCACGTGGCCAAACTATTAATTCCTCTATCGTCATATTCGAAGTAAACAATTTCTCACTATGCATGAATCAGTTTTTCTAAATATTTGATGTATATTTTTAAATTACTATGCAGAATGAAATAACATTAAATGTAAATTATGTCAAAGTAAATTTTGCATCAAACCTTCAGAAATCTTTATTCAACTTAAACATGATTGTTTCTCGCTTTGAACAGCTTTATGTTTTGACTACACATACCTGTTTCATTCACATAACGAGGACATGACCAATAAAATCTCACCAAATGAATAACAACCGAAATTTATGGACAAAAAATTAAGTGGATTTACCATTTAAATAAAGGATTAATTATTTCCACATTTCAAATTATTAATCTTTAGAAAAAAATAATTCTGAATTAACCTCGAATCCGCATACCAGACTTAAAAGACAGGAAGTTAACCGACATTATGGCCAGCTATATACACTACTCCATAGAAAATCTAAACTTTGTATTGAAAACAAACTACTGATCTACAAGACAATACTAAAACCCATCTGAACCTACGGACTAGAACTGTGGGGGACCACCAAATTTTCTAACATCAAACGCATTCAATCCTTCCAGTCTAATGTACTCCGTATAATAATCGATACTCCCTTCTATGTCACCAATAAAACCCTGCATAATGACCTTAATATCCCATTTATTCTTGATCTTATTCCAGACAAATTTTCTAAATTTCATCAGAACCTTACTCATCACCCTAATCCCGCAGAGCAGTCCCTATCGAGCACCACCCTTCCCTACAATCCTTGTTGAGGTTAAGGGAGAAGCTCAGAGATCTCCTGAAGCCTCGCTTTTCCCTTCACAAGTGGTTAGGACAAGTATGGTTCGGAGTTCTCATGGCCGATTGTAAATAATTTTCTAAGAAGTTTATTTTTATTATTATTTTATTATATTTTATTTATTTAATTTTATTTCATTATAAGTATTATTATTATTTTCTCCCTAATTGTGATATTTTATTTCCCTGAATATTATTTTGAAATTACCTTATTTATTTTTTGATTATGTAAATATAGTCTAAATGTGCTCTCTGAACTCTATTATAAGTACTGTTAATTGAGACAGATTGTAATATTTATTAATTATTTTTTATTTTTTTTTAAACTTTTATTTTTGAATTTTTATTATGATATTTACAACTGTATTAGTATGAATACTATTTATTAATAAACAAGTAATCTAATTGTGAATTAGATGGTATTTAAATTATTTTTCTGTGCCTCAAAGATAGGTTAGAACAGAGTTTTTCCAGAAGATAAATCAATTTTCGATTTTCAACAGTGTGGCTTAAATGTGTTAAGTTTCTTTAATTTAATTTTAATAAAATATATTACAGAAAACATAAAATAATTTCGTATTTTCCAATTCATTTATCTTAAAAATTCATTGCCTATATTGTTAAATGCAACTTTGCTGTTGACTTAAATTGGGAAATATGCCATAATGTGGAAAATTAATTTCTCTACCACGTGGATCTAATATACATATATATTTCTTTAAAGCATCTCCTCTTATTGTAAGGCGCGTGTTATGAGTATTTTATCTGTGTTATTATTTATTGAAATCCTTGTTAAAATCATCATGATATAATTCATATGCATATATTTATATCTATACACTTATACTTTCATGTTTATGTGTCCGTGACTGCGTCCCTTTAGGAAAGAAAGTTCTTGACATTCCTTTTTTTATTATTCCTTGCCTAGGATTTTTTTCCAATGCTACATTTATCCTATCTCACCATCTAAATGCCCCACCAAATAAGGTGGACTTCTCCGATCGCGTGTTATACTCTAGTTATGGCTATGCGGTTTTGATATGTCAGAATATAGTTGACTCGCTTTAGATCTATAAGGAAACTTGCTTTGTCTTATCAAGAACGGAAGATATTGCTTTATAGTCCGTGATACAGACCCCTTTTTATCGAATTATTAACATCCGCCTCAAACTTCGTAAATAATTACATCTCACCGTAACCTACAACTATTTAATTTACGAAAACATTTAGAATTGGGTCATTTCAATCTGGAGGGGGAAAATCTTTGTCTATTTACTTAGATAATAAAAACTCGTAAGTACCCTTTTGCTTTTTACTTGGATTATAATATAATTTGATCACAAAATCGATAAAAAAGATGACCTACCTAAATATTGAGCCACTTGTCCTTTATAACCTCGTTATTTTGACAACTTGAGGGTTTAAGTCACGCCAAATGGCTCAATATTTTTTAAGGTCACCATTTTTTTTTCGATTTTGTGATAAAATTATGTTACGATTCAGGTGGAAAGCAAATTTACGAGTTTTTAGTACCTAATTACATATACAAAGTTTGCCTTCCCCCTTGCAGATTGAAAACGCCCCAATTCTGAGAATTTTGTAAATAAAATATTTATAGGTTACAATCAGATGAAGAAGCTATTTACGAAGATTCAGCCGGATGTTAATAATTTGGTAAAAAGGGGTCTGTACCATGGACTGTTGTGTACAATTATCGCTGTGAGTGAGAAATATAGATATTTGATCCTCACGCCGACATACATCTTAACTTATCAAAACTTTATAGATGAGTATTAATACTAATCAAAGTAAATGCTACAATGAGTACCGATTACCAAGTATTTTACTCAAATTAAATCACTACTGAGAAATCAATTACTGCTCAATCAATCAATCAGTTAATTGGTTGATATAAACTGAAATATTAATTAAATTCTTTGGTACTCAAAAAAAGGTCAGTATTTCTGTAAAATGCTTGGTACTCAGTTCTCACGGTAGCATTTGCCCATTTCTGATATTAATCCTAGGGATACTTATGTATTCGTATTCTAACAAAGAATGCCTTAAACATTTAGCATGAATGTCATTTGGCATGGATTATTTTGATGAAACAAAATTTTCTTTTTACGCTTTGAAGAGAAACATGACAAAACGGATTTATATGTTATCGTCACTGGTATTGCTTGAATACTCTATTTGGACTTATTTCACATGTTCTGTAAGTATTTTTTGACGAATTCGGTAATACCACCCTTTCATAAACTACATAAAAACTAAGGTGTGCGCTTTAGAATACATTATAGTAATGAAACCATCAACAAAGCTGAATTAATAATATGAAATGTGAATTATAAATAATATTTCCTTGTAAAGTGGATGAAATGCTGAACATTTCCCTTGCTTACAGTATGCAGGTCCGATTCTTATTTTCTGAGATATTTTCATCCATATCCTTAATAAAACTCGTTATAGGAGCTTTAGTTGCAACTGAAAGTCCTTTGCAACTAAAACTCCTTGTTGAACACACCTCCCTGAAAAAGACCTAGAGAGGCGGGTCGAAACTTTGGCTTGAAATAAAATAGTTTTGTCACTATTTTAGTCAATTTATGACCGTCACTCCTGACCATCTTCTTCCTCAAAAATACAACGGTCAACTATTAAGTATTATAATTTGGTTTTTGACACTATTTTTCTCTCTTTTCGTCTCTCTAAAACGGCGTACCGCTAAGATACAATTTTGAATAATAGCTCATTACAAAGAAGATGAAATGTTAAACAATTCCCTTGCGTATAGTATGCAAGTCGGATTTTTAGTTTCTGGGATCTTTTTAACCTGCTATTCAATTAAACTCTTATCATTTGGTTTTCGACAGTATTTATTCCTTTTCGCCTCCCTAACACGGCTTACCGTTAAGATACAATTTTGAATAATAATTCATTACAAAGCGGATGAAATTCTGAACAGTTCCCTCTCCGAATATGCAGATCCGATTTTTAGTTTTTTAGATATTTTAATTCATATGCAAAAACACTTCAATTAGTTGACTCTATGCAACTTTATTCGAGCGTTAAACATCAGAGATCTAACGGCTCTATCTAATTCTCTCTTCACAAACAAAAAGTGCAAAGCGCGCCTAAAGAAGTTTTCACTTAAAAATTTGTTAAGATCAAATACGCATGACCAACAAGAAATAAATATTAAATAACACTAATAGAAATCGAAACGCCACCCACTGACCATGTGGTCTGGGACCTGAAATCATTGGAGCTCATAATGCATTTATATTGAAACCAGCCATCGAATAATTCTTTTTTAACTGCATGCTATAAAACCCAATATATGTGTTTCATCCTAAAGATATTTCTTAAATTTAGTTTTGGGTATAGGTTACTAATACCAAAGTATACAATCCTGATATATTTATTGTTTCCGCTGTGTTGATCATTCTGATCTGTTCCTTCTTTAGAACGGTCAATATTTTTGAATAGTTTCAAGACCAGACCAGCTTAGTGAGGGAGCTAGTATTTTCATAGATATTGTGTGCCTATTAACTGAAAAAGTAATAGACATCTTTTTCTTTATTCATTATGAATGACATTCTTGTTTTATTAATCTTTTTATGAATGGATGTTAAGCGAAATGCTTCATTTAAGACCGATCTACTTTTTTCTTCTTTTTTTTTATAAATTTATTTATTGATTAATGTAATAGTATCTCACTTGAACAATAAATATAGTTTCCACTATTTACAATCTGACGAGGGAATTCCAAGCAAGGCTTGTCCCTCCAACTATAGAGGGAAAAGCAGGATTCCAGAAGATTTCTGCGCTTCTCTCGCAACCGCATCTCTGGTGATAAAACCAGTGGAGATCAAGCGAGAGCGTTAAGTGAAGAATCTGGTCATAGCCTGAACTCCAATATTATATATTATTTCTCAAATATATATCCCTTTTCCGGCTCTGAGGAGCGATGGATTATAACGAATGATGTATCAATAGAAAGGGAATATCACGTAGAGTGCGCGAATCGTAATTTTTGATACGTAATTTTATACCTGGAATTAAATAAAAGTGAATGTAAAATTGGGAGGTTTCAAACCATATGATGGTGCTGTCTCAACGAATCGAGACGTTACAAATTAATTCATAATTTGGGAATAACTCGGAAATTCAGGGAGGAAAACCATTATGCATGAGTATTTGAAAGCTTACTAAATTCCTTACTAAACGTAAAAACAATCATCGAAATCGGACTATGTGGTGCAAAGATATAGCGTTCTAAACATTTAGTATTAATTCTACTTTTTCTTTTTTTCAGTTTTGGATTAATCAAAAACTTTAAATCTATCTAGTAGTAATAATTGCTATCATCAAGTATATTTTATTTTTTATTTGAATCTTTAAAATTTTTCGAGGGTATATATTAATAATAAAATTCATAATATCAAAGAAAAGGCTTTTTTCACCCTTTTATATATATATATATATATATATATATATATATATATATATATATATATATATATATATATATATATATTCTTCTGTTCATTTATCCTAATTTTGGTATTTTGAAGTTTTATTTTTTACAATAAATAAGGCCACTTATCACCAACATTTTATTGATACGCATTAATTTTGACGTTTCTCCAGAAATGACGTAGGGGAAACCCCTATAGAACATGACAAATTAATGTTCACTGAACATATTAGTTACGAAATTAATGATGAACATATAACGGAGGAGTCATCAAGATTTGAAAATGACCCTTAGTATGGTCGAAACGTCAATAAAAGTGCGTATCAATAAAATGTTGGTGATAATTCGCCTAATTTATTGAGAAAAAAAAATTATATATATATATATATATATATATATATATATATATATATATATATATATTTTATGCCTGGATCATTTAAATGAATTAAAGCATGGAATAAATATATAAGGGGAAAATAAAGCTTTTTCCTCGATATTGTAAATTTACTTGATTATTTTTAATAACAAAAGAAGCATTTCTTTTATTTATTTTTTTTATTTTCTGTACATACAGCATGCTAGGTCAAACCGTTCCTACCAGAGAACTAAATCCAAAGTATTTAGCCTTCGTCAGATATTTAAAGTCAATGTTTAGAAGCCTTTGTAAACTTAAGAAAAGTATAATATTATAATTATAAATTTAATGAAACTAGCAAGGGTTAAACTATGGATGGGTATAGATTATTATATTTATAAACTGATAATTTACTAAATAAAAGTATTGAACCTTTGCATAGCAACATTACTGAATGGAACTTACAAATATAAAGTTTGTGCGAAGTATTCGCATGGGTCAGCTAGTATATACATATTACAAAAGAGCCACTGCCGTTTTAACCTTCTTGAATGTTATAGGGATGGGTTGTGCTTGCTAGGGATTGTGCAAGGATATTTAGATGATATGTAAGACTCTGGTGAATGAATGGGATATTAAGGTCGAAATAGGTTTTACTATTGTATTGTAGAACAATAATTTATTGTCAATTGAAAGTTTCTTGTTAGTAGACTCTATAGATGACCGTATCGTCTGTTAAGTTCATGTCTTTTAAGTCTAATTTATGGTTTCCATTTTAGTTTTCGGTCTGAGAAAAAGCCAAGATACCCTATTGTGTCTGAAAAAAAGTAAGCTGGATAAAATTAACGGGTGAATAGGATCTACGTCGGAGCGTAAAGGTAATGTGTTTTGCTGCACCAGAATTAAAAAAGAAAAAATAACGTTATATCTCTAATAGGGCTTAATGTTAGAGTTGTGATAACGCTCTTTGCTCTTATTATGTCATGAGAGTAAAAATAAGATAGGAAGAGAAGAAGAAGAGACGGGATAATATTGGAGAGGGGAGAGAGAGAGAGAGAGTTGGTGGGGGGGGGGAGAACATCCCTCTCGGCTAATGCTTTTTTAATGAGGCCCTGTCTTACTTAATCAGCTTCGATTAGTTCTCCCGGGCCTCTCTTAATATTCTTCTCTTCTCTCTTTTCTCCATATATCTTTTTCATTCTTCATTTCGATTCCTTTCTAATATTATATCAATGGATATATATATAATCATCATTATAGATCTGGTTGGTTAAACTTGTGTAAATGGAGGAATGTAGATATCCAAAAATATGTTTCGAAAAGCTAAGAAATAAATGTCCTATAGCACTTCTTCCAATAATGGGGAAACTATTTCAAAAACTACTACTAAACCTTCTAGAATATAGCGAAGTGATACCAAATCACCAGTTTGACTTTCGCTGTTATCACTCTACTATGCAACAGCGGATAGTAGATGCTATCTCTGTGACTTTTGAGAGAAAAGAATATTGCTCTGCCGTCTTTCTCGTGCTATGTATTGTAAAGACCGCCGGTGGTATTCATTTAATTATTTTAAAGGTATAAATAAATAAATATCATAAGTGGCCACATCTGGCGCTACCTCAACCCTCAACCCCTCAACGACCCACAAGCCTTTTGTAAGTGGTAATAAAAACCTTTAAGAACCACCGACCAAGACGGACAACTGAGTGTTTAAACAGGATCCCGAAAGACCTTTTCACACCTTCCACCAGAAATACGAAAATCTGTACCTGCTGCTTTACCTTGGCCTGGGGGAGAGGGCGTGGTCATCCCTTAGGCTAGGAATATTCAGCCAATCAGAGAAGACTACCAAAAGAGAGGGGGATGAAGAAAGGTGGGAAATAGAGGACTACGACTAAGAGACTTCTTTTTGGGACTCAGCTGAGGAGACTTCAAGTCGAGGGAGGAAGACGAAGACAGCCGGAGAGAGAGATGGACGGACTAGACGCTGAAGGAGAGCAGAGACAGGGAATCCAGATATGACGGCTAGAAACACCTAGGAACACTATGAAGGACCAGCTAAGTGGTAACAAGCATTTAGTTATACTAATGTAAATTTGTGTTGGCAACCATACATCATTAATTAATATAATCAATATAACACATGTAACTTTAATCAAACATCAAGCATTCTCCTCCAGTATGATTCTCAACTATTCATTATGTATATAGGTTTAGTTATTATTTTGTATATAGATGTTTTTGGATTTATTTAAGCTTGTAAATATAATAGTTAGTAAACCAACGTAGTACTTTTACCATCTACCTTGCATGCCACCAGTTAGATATAGATTAAATAGTAAATTTAAAAACATGATACCTTTAGAAAGGAAATCCAATAAAAATTGTATGGTTCAATCTAGAATACTATAGTAGGAGGTATGTGGTATCTTACCTAATTACCATATTTAAATACCTAATTACTATATTTTTCTGTAGATCGGTTCCCTTCTGGAACCGATATGAATACAAATATAACTATTAAATACAAATAAATGCGGTTCCTGGAACCCCTTACTCGCCGTAGAAACGCGAGGCCAGGAACATAGCAATCGACATAGAGAAAGCATTTGATAGTGTCTGGTACAAGGGCCTATTATGGAAACCTCACTAACCTTCCACTTATTTTTTAATTCTTCAATCCTGCTTTCTTAATAGATTTTTCTGTACTTCCGTAGATTCTTCTGTGTCCTTCTGTCCCCAACACAAAGGCGTACCACAAGATAGCGTCTTAAGCCCAATCCTCTATTCTATTTACACTTCTGATATCCCTGAGCACTCTAATACCACCATTTATTGCTTCGCTGACGACACTGCTATTCTAACTTCACACAAAAATCCTACTATAGCATCAATTGCCCCACAAAACCATCTTTATGATTTTGAAAAGTGAAAAATCAAAATAAACAGTAATAAATCCACCCACGTTAGTTTCTCTCTTAGGAAACCCTCATTTCCACCCATAACGATCGCCAATAATCCAGTGCCTTGAAAGAACTATGTACGGTATCTTGGACTCTACTTAGACAAATGACTTACTTGGAACATACATACGAAATTAAAAAGACAAGAACTTTCTTGGCGATATAGTCAACTTTCACATCTTCTGGACTACAGATCTTACGAAACAAGCGACTGATCTAAAACACCTTACTGAGACCAATATGGACATATGGAGCAGAACCTTGGGGTTCAGCAAAACAAACACACATAAACAAAATACAAACAGCACAATAAAAAATTTTACGAAAAGTTGTTAACGCACCTTGGTACATTTCAAACACTACTATACATAACGACTTAAACACCCCAACAGTAAAATCCTACATCCACGACAAATACACTACATTTAATTCTTCAACTTAAAACCACTCCAATCCTCTGGTTCTTTCTGTCTCCTGCTCCCTATTACCTGAACAACGCAAATTAAGAAGAAAATGGCCAAGAGACTTACTACGTCAATAAAAACCAAATCAAGCAATAACACCAAGAGAGTTCAAACACAGCAAATTTGCTAGATGCGCAGCCGCGCAGGTGCAAATTGCATAAAGTATAAATAAATAAAATAAATGTCACTCAGCTAATTCTGCCCTATCGAAATATAATTGGTGTTCTCAGCTAAAAGTATTGTTAGATATTATTGGGAAAGGAAATCTAATTTGTGAAACCACCTCAGCCTTAATCAAGAACAAATATTAACAGGATATTAAATAAATACCAACAACATTTGCAGAACGGAGACAGGATAACATTGTATAGCTCATCTTATAGTAGATATTTAAACCTTTTTCTTAATAATGATCGGATCCCCCAGTATTTGTTGATACCGACTAATTTCAAATATACGAAAATACGGAAATAGCAAAAATAAGTTTCTCAGTATAGTTTTGAAGTTTAATCATTAAGTTATAATTGCTTTAAGCCTTTGAATGGTTGAAGATAAGATTTTAAAGTAATGTATATTATTAAAGAAAATGTAAAATTAAACGACTTTCTTCCTCATAACGTTTTCGTAAAATGAAAAGATAAAGAGTTGGCGAGTCAAATAATGATAAAAATGGGATGCAAAAAAAATTTTTTTTCTCGAAATTAGTGAATTTCGAGGACGAATATCACGGAAACTATAGAATATAGCGAAAAAACTAAAGTAATCATTTCTATTTAATCAACTACTAAAAAATATGGTTTTAGCATTAGTTCTTTTAAATAAACGTTAAAAAGTACTAGAACGATATAAATTGAATTAATCCACACAAAAAATTAAATTAACATAAACGAACAACATACTCAACATGTGAGAGAAGTTAAGAGCTAATTTAACACAGCTTTGTAATTATAAAATACAGGTTAAAAACAAATCAACCCGTCAACGTTTCGATAATTTAGGTATCACCAGGGCTTAAGAAACGAGATCCCATCACTCCATGACATCCAAATACATACTACTGTAATGCACACATACGGTATTGAGTTTAGTTGAAGAAACATGAAATACAATTAACACTGTTATTATAAACAAAAAATAAATATTACAGTATAAAAAAAATAATTAAACCAATATTATATTAAGTATTAATGTTAAAAACCGATCTCACTGATTAGGTGGTTTTCGTTGAAAAGATTTTTTTTTTTTGATCGCCTAATATATTTTTTGCGGAAAAATATTGGTTTTTCGTTGAAAAATTCTAAAATCCATATATCGATATATAAATAATGGACACATGAATTGTTATATTTTTAAGGGTATATCAATATTCCGATACATCAGTTTTTCCCAACATTCCTTAGTCAGTGTGGTTTTATCGTCATTTTTTGAAATAAAAGTTTTTTTCAAGAATTATAGTGTTATTTAATAAGTTATTTATTATATACTTAATAAGTTATTAAACTTATTAAGAGTGACTAATTGAATATTGACTAGTCAATAAATACAATTTTTGATGTTCATAAATGATTAAAAAACCAACAAATCGTCGAACTATTGAAACAATTTCTTAGTTTATCTTTTTTTTTTTTTTCAACATCTTAACCCTTCTTTATATTATATTTCAAAGGTTAAATTAGAATCATTAAAAACTTGACTCAAACCAGCCTTATTTTAACTGCCTCATTCTTGGATTATCGCGATTTTGATTATTATTATATATTTTTTATTTATCTTAATGACATTATACACTCCCTGATTGTTAAAAAATGATTAAGTTACCAATCTAGTATGTTAAGATTAGGATTAATTTGTAATTTTAATCATAACATACTACGACTTCGAACTATGTCGGTTCTGAATCAATATATTTGATTTCAATTTTGTTATAAATTATTCAAATTTCAAAATGATACATTAACATTATTTCATACACTCACACCCACATAGATATGTCTTTATATATATATATATATATATATATATATATATATATATATATATATATATATATATATATTATTTTATTAATAAATTAAAGAATTTGAATTTTTTCTTAAATTAAATGAACTTTGATTTGTTTTTTTAAATATTTATAATTTTGTTTCAGGTACGTACTAAGCGAATTTCTTCTCTATAAAAGGATTCAAAGGTACTGTAATTAATTATACCTTTTTAATCTTAATATTATTCGCTATCATTGGTGCTGATTTTTTCATTGTTTTATTGGTGGATAAAATTTGTAAAGACTTTTTTTTTTTGTAATTGATATTTACACGGTTCACGTTCGACAAATAATATCCGAAAAATAAATCTTGTTTCAAGACAAAAATACTTATAAAATTAAACATAAATAAACCATCAAGTACGTGGTTAAATTAATAATATCAATATATAATAGCCTGTATCATTATTACTCATGAATGGCTTTGGATGGTGATATTTTAAGGCATAACCTTGAGACAACTCTTATAAAGCGTGCCCGACAGCGTCTTAAGTCGACCTACAGCTGATATTATTGAAAAAATACATATCTGTCATAGCCGAATTCGTTATATATTGTACATTATATGTAGATATTATACATAATTATATACAGATATGCCTTAATCATTAAACAATTATGTATATACAAGGTGCCTCAGTTCTTAATAGCCAAATTCTGAGCGGAGGGAGAGAATCCTAGACAAAATTTCACATATAAATATTCTTTAATTCTTGGGCTAATTCCGAACGGAAAGGGAGTTAAGAACAGTGTTATATTTTTCAAGAAGATTGTCTTCAAGAATACCTTCCTCCCTATATTAACATACGCAAGCGAGTCTTGGACCCTCACTTCCAAGCACAAAAGCCAAATCCAAGCTATGGAAATACGATATTTACGGAAAAAAGAGGAGAAAAAGAGAAGAGATCGCGTTAGGAATGTGACTATAAGAGCTAATCTGGATTTGAGGCCGGCAGAACAAATAATCCAAGAGAACCAACTTAGGTGGTTTAGACATGTCTCGCGAATGGCTGAAAACAGAGTTGCCAGGGCTGCCTACGAGGTCAAAGTGGAGGAAAGGCGGCCACAGGGGAGACCAAGAAAAAGTTGGGATGAAAGAATTAAAGAAGCCTTTGACAGGAGAGGAATGGACTGGAGTAGGAGAAGACAGCTGGCCCAGGACTGTAAGAAAGGAACGTTACAGTGCTCAGCGGTAACAAAGAGGACTGGATTAAGTAATTAAGTAAGTTAAATTTGTCTTAAGGTGGTCATGTTTTTGATTGAATAAGAAGGGATTGCTCAAAAACTGTTGACAATAATTAAATTCTAAATACACCATCGTAAAGTACACAAAATGTTTTTAGAGAACAGTGATTAAATTTACTAAGGTCGATGATAAAAAGGACTTTCATGAGGTCTTATGACGCAAAGCCTATCATTAAGTCGAACTATTTCACAAATCGGGATTACAGTGATATGCTGCCTGCTAGGGGAGAGGAGGGGGTATTCTTACTGTAACTGCAGCGGCCGTATTCGACCTCTTGAATGTCCCTTTTATCATTGACCATAATAAATTTAATCCCTGTTTTACGGGGACGGGGTGGCCAAATGGGCTAAAGCGTGTGCACTGCACCGCTAGTTGCCTGATAACCGGATAAGAGATTTGATAAAATTAAAAAATTATGAGTTCGTATCCCGGTGCCGGAGGGGATTTTAAATTCCCCGCCCTCACCCTCCGGCCCAGGAATATCCCGTATAGCCTAAAAGGCGAGGTAGGGAAGAACAAAAAAAAAATCTCTGTTTTACAAAAACAAATTTGTGTACTTTACGATGGTGTGCTTATGATTAATGATTATCATGAACTGTTTTCTAGCAATTCTTTCTTATTCAGTAACAACCGTGATCACCTTAAAAATAAAAATAACTTTTTTGTTGGAAATTTTGTCTTGAATTACTCTTCAGAGTTTGGCCATTACGAATTGAGATACCCTGTATATTTCTGATCTGTCATATTTTAGAGTCATCATTATATTTTCGTTTTAAGAATTTGTAATGTATTTAGTTATGTCATCTGGCCCTTATATTTCACTAACCTTTATTCAATCTGTTTTGAAATAAAAATCAGTTTTTGTAAATAATTTGTATTTATTTATTTATTGTTACATTCCGCATCTACCCGATCGGGTCATTAGCGGCTATAGATGGAATCAAATTAGGTGTACAAATTTAATGTCTTTTATAAATTCAAATACTTTTGTATCTTTTCTTCGTCATCTGAAAGTGATTCAGATATGTTGGAAGGTATATTATGTTTTGCCCTGGTGTCAGAGTATAGCCTGCAAGTTGTTAGAATGTGTTTCAGTGTAAGTGATGTGTTGCATGTTTTACAAAATGGTGGTTCCAGGCCTCTCATTAGGTAGCCATGGGTGAAGGCTGCATGTCCAATTCTAAGCCGAGTTAAAATTATTACTTCTTTTCTGTTCTTTCTGAAAGAGGTCGTCCACGGTTTGGTATCTTTTAAATATTTTTTTTTTGTAAATAATTTTTGATTTGTTCTAAATTAGGTCGAAGTGAAAAGTGGTCCTTTTCCACACGTATTTACTTTCGTTTGTTAAGAAACGATATTTTATTCAAGAATTTTCAAAGATCCTTTTTTAAATAAATGTTTATATTTCTTGATATATTACGGGCCTCACGATAGAACACAATAACAAAAATATATCGACTTAAGATACAAAGAGTTATTACAGCCTTGAAAGGGATGGGATCTGAGGCGGGCAACTGATGAGCTTAGGAAGAAAGAAAAGAAAAAGGAATAAAATATATAGGCAGTGACAGAAGTTTGAAATATTGGTCCTGTAACAGGGCTGGAGATCAGAACCTCTGGAGCCGGATTTATCCTGGAGATACTGGATAAGAGGAATTGGGGTAACGACCATTGTCCTCTCCTTGTAATCCTCTCTGTTCCCTCAATTCCTTTTACCTCTGAGGTCACCGCTGTGGTGAAGATTTATCAGAAAAGGCTTCACTACCTCATACATTCTCTCGGTTTCATTTCGTCAGGTATATAAGATGGGGGAGGGGGAGGAAGGCTTCGAAAGAAGCATCTAAATTGGGGTATTAGCGTTCATTTTCTTTTATGTTTGAACAGGTGTCGGTGGAAACGAGTCTTCTGAATTCTTATAAATAATAATGAAAACTCTGCACTATCGATCTATCTTGAATTGTGTGACATTAAAACCAAAGCAAATAAGCAACGATTAAGATTGCTGCTAGATGTTACTTATTGTGTTAGACGAAATGACCCAAAATTGTAATGACCATTAAATTTTATAAGAATTTTTTACATTAGTTTTTGATTTATTATATTCAATAATCAACCATTTTGATCGACCAAAAAATTCAAAAACTTGACCCCCTCTCAAAATTTGAGGTTTCACGTTTCAGGATACATAGAATTCGAAAAACGAATTAAAATTTTTTTGTCCGTTTGCCGTCCGCGCATTTTCTCCGAAACGACTGGACCGATTTTTCTCTAATTTGGATATAAAATCAGAGGTCACCCGAGAATGATCCTCCTTCATCGACATTATTATTCGCCTTTTACTTCCAAAATGGCTGCCGAAAAATCTGCGTTGCTATTAAGTGTATCGCCTAAACGAATGTACCGATTTCAATGAAACTTCGCTAAAGTCATTTTATCTACGCTCTTTAAATATATCTATATAACATACTTCAACGAAAAGAAGCTGGAAAAAAAGTTACGAGGGATGGTAAAAATAAATTCCGAAGAACTCAAAAAGTATACACTTTTTTGTCGATAGTGTATGTTTTTTTTATGTTATGGTTTGTGTATGGTTTTTTAAAAGTTTACGAAATTTCCTAAAAACCAAAAAAAAAAATCGTTAAA
The DNA here is from genome assembly GCA_928085145.1 of Nezara viridula. Classification (NCBI taxonomy): domain Eukaryota; kingdom Metazoa; phylum Arthropoda; class Insecta; order Hemiptera; family Pentatomidae; genus Nezara; species Nezara viridula. Next base: position 27,830,488 of record OV725077.1, on the reverse strand, counting down.
ATCGTACAATTAGGAGCAAAGATATGGTCTCCGGTTTTTTTTAATATGTTCTACTCCAAATGTTATATCCTTCGTTTTTTTTTTTTTAATTTTGAATGTGTTACTGATGTAATGTTATTTTTTTTAGCATATTACTATTGATTAAAAAAAAAAGTTTAGTCCAAATTTGAATAATCTTTTATTTATTTTTCTTTGTAACTATGAAGGATGATTCTCGGGACTCCTACCTAGAAATTACTATCTGTCCTTTCCTTCTAAGATGGCACTCGAAAAACCAGTACCAATTTCATTGAAACTTCTCCTCGATGGTCTTTAAATGTATCTATATAACGTGCTTGAACGAAAAGAAGCTAGACAAATATAATAGAAATAAAAAATTAGATTTCCAAATAACTCAAGAAATATTCACTTTGTTTTAATGTTTATGAAATGTCCTAAAAAAAAAAATCATTAAAATCGGACAATGTTGTACAAATGTTTGGTGTTCTAAATATTTTTATATACTCTACTACAAAGCTTTTATCTATTGTTTTTATTAGGTGAATGTGTTAAAACTAAAACAATGTCTATTTTTTTTCGCAATTTAACACCGAAAAAAACGAAGATTATTTAGGCCAATGTTAGAAATCATCTTTTATTTATTTTCCTTTATGTTACTTATAAAATAATGTTAATTTTGATAAATCATTATAGTAATAAAATAATAAAGCATTGTGTAATAATTCACAATTTTTTTCTTACTGTTATTCGAGTACGTTGACTTATTTAAGAAAAGTAGAAATTGATTTTATTTTAAATATTACTTACTCCCGTGTTTTCAATAAACTATTTTTCCTTGATTTCGACGACTCAATTATGGAACTTAAAAATTCAATATATGTTGCGGTGCATTACACTTTCAATAAAAATAATTATATTTTTGTAATCAACAAAGCTTAAAAATATGTCTTTAATTATAGATCTAAACTTACGACGCATGAAAATTGTGTGCACTATACAGGGTATCCAAGTAAAGAGAAATATGTAAAGGGGTGATGGAAGAGCTGTTGATTCAGAAAAATTCCTTGATTCAGTCATACAACATTCCTCAGATTTTCAACGCAATAGTCGGAAATTTAAGCTTCGTGGTTTTACTTCTCTACCTGTACAAGGTAAGGAAAGTATTGCGACCAAGCCCCCTGAGTTCGAAGAACACTTTTTTAGCCATTGGTCTGTCTGTCTGTCTGTGCCAAGATTTTCTCGGGAACTAGTAAATCGATTTTTTGCTTCTTTTTTTATTTTGTAATGTTTTGACTACTGGTGCCAGTGACATAAATTGGGTGCTCCATGCGCAATAGCTGCTGCGAAATAAATGAGAAACATGTTTTTCTCTTGACTGTAGCGCGAAAACAGCTCTAACGATTGTGATGAAACTTTGCTCCAATGATCTAGTAACAGTCCTTTCAATTTTCGTACATGGGCTAAATTCCCGAGAAAATACAAGTAATAAAGAAAATAAAAATGTTTTGAGGCCTAACTCGATAAGTATACAAATCAACACAAAAAAAAAACATCATCTGAATCGAACCAGTATTAACGATGATACAGCTTATTCTTGAAGATAACTAAGAGAAAAAAGATAACTAAGTGAAATTAAGACAATCTGTTGCCCACATCATACAAGCTCCACTATTTCCGCTACTTTTAACAGAAATTATTGTTTGACAATACTAAGCTATCGCAAAAAGTTTTTGATCAGCAATATTAGAGGGTATTGAAATTTTTACACTAATCTACCTTAAGCCGGTTTACATTACTTTAGTTTATCAAACAAATCGTACTCAAATCTTTTCTTTGATCAATTTTCAGTAAAATAAATCTAATTCAATTTTTTTTGTTTCTTAATGGACATATGTAAAGATATAAATACATTTCTAAAATTGGTAGGAAAGTCGTGTGAATGGACACACCATATTTTTTTAAGTGAGATATGTTTTGTTGAACAGAAAGCAATAACTAAGCAAATATTACATTTAAGTAATTAACAATTACTTCACTGTAAACTATACAATATTTACTTTAAATGAAAGTAGAATTCGTAATTGTCAAAAACCACTATTATTATTCCAGATTGTTTTTATCACCCATCAACTACAAAACAGATACCGTTCTTTAAGAAAACACTTTCTTGTTTAATAATCTCAAGTTCATTTAAAATTAAATAGAGGTTTATAACGAAATAAGTTGAGATTCGCCTCAAGTTGTGAAAAAAAATTCGATTATTTTATATTTTACCACCTGAAATACCCATATTTTTAGCAATTTTTATCCATTACCTGGGATCCATTATAATAAATGTAATTGCCTAAATATACTTTTAATTATTAAAAAAAAATGTTAATAATAATTTTCCAATATCTAAAGCGATAATGAAACTGTGAATTTTACACAGATCTTAAACAACATAAAATTATCTAACATTTTTGTTCATAACTTTTAAACCCAACAGGAAGTGAACTATCGAGTTTTCAAAATAAATTTAAAAATTCGTTTATGGGGTTAAAAAGTTTTAAAAATTCGCAAAAAACATGCTTTATTTTTAAGAAAGTAATTATCTGTTTTTATAGGTGTTTTATAGCGCATATTTTTAAATTAATTATTAAATCACACAAATTTTACTATAGTTTTATAGGTAACATATTTCTCTAAACATAGAAACTTTAATACAAATCGCTAAAAAGAAATTGATGTTTTGAAATTCGAAAAAATAATTCAATTTTATTGTTATTTTTTCCGCTTATTTTAATGAAATCATTCATCATCATCAATTACATCTTTCTAGTTACTTTTAAATACACTTTATTCTAACCCAATTTTTAATAATTAATGCTTTCCAAATTACACACCTTTGTGTCCTTACAGATTGTTATCATCTGAAGACCTTTGATTTCTTTACAAAAAAAATTATTTTGGTCAATTAAATTATTGTATTAATATTTGTTTGTTAATACAATCAAAATAATGTACTTAAAACGTTATTATAACACTATAACTATGTCATTTATGAATACTGAATTATGTGGCAGAGGACTAGGCCAGTGCCGCTTTTTCCTCCGAATGAGTGTATTTTGTACGTAACCGGTTAAAATATTTTAAAAAATAATAACTTTTTTAGAAAGATAAATGTATTCTCCAGATGTTTTATTCTAAAGTGTTTTTCGTTATCGGTGGTCTTTTATTGACAAACGATGCTTGATTTTTAACTTTAGTTTGAACGATTTGAATATCAACTTTTCTGGTGTTTATTATAGCCAAGACCTATTATTTTTTAATATTTTTCATATTTTATTATTCTCTAATTATTGAGTTTTCATAAGTGATCCATTATTATGAAATTAAGCCAAATACTGAATCTTATTGACTGAAAGGCTAACTCAAATCAAAGACGTCATTCCACCTTGTTTGGATACCATTTTGGGACAATGCGGCTATTGTTTTAGTGGGAACATTTCTTTTTATTAAGTTAGTTACAAGGAACACAACTGTGTCAAACATCTCATTGCTGCTAAAACCCGCATTGCCTATCAGGCAAGGCAGAGATGTCAATAAATAAATAACAAAAAGACATCCAATTTCAAACTGAAGAAAATCGTATGGTAAAGAAATCGAAATGGATAAAGCTCGATAGTTCGCTTCCTGTGGGTTTTAGAAAAAAATATTATTTAAAAAAATGTCAGATAATTTGAAGCTGTTTAAGATCGAATATAACCATTTTTTTTTATATATGTCGCTCTAAAAACGAGATATATAAATAGTTTAATAGTTACTATGAAAAATTGGATCTTTAAATGTTTTTTTAAGCACAGCAGCGAAACCACAAGCCTTTCAAGGGCGGAAACTTGGATTTATTATATTAACTACATACCAAATAATATAAAAAAGAAATTTGAATTATCTTTTGCAAGGTAACCTGTCTAATTTGACTGGGCTGATCTCTAGTGGGAGGGGATGGGGGAGGCGAGGCTACAGGTTCTCTTCACAAAAAAAAAAAAAAAATGTATACTTATGTTTTAAAAAATACAAAATTTAAATTTCTTACTTTTCTTTGGAAAATAAGACTATTGTTTGTATGACTTTTTTATAGCTATTGTGGTATGCTATCACCCTTTAAATATTTCCCTCTACTTATGGAACACTCTGTATAACGTATTATCCTGTTCATTATATAAGAGAGATTCTATAACAGTATAAGACGATAGAAAATCGCAGAGGCCATTGGTGGGACATGATGATGATGGGTGGGGGGGGGAGGACAGAGATTGGAGAGCTGTCAATATTTACCCCGAGAGGGCTCTGCTGACCCGTGAAACGCGACTCCCCGCCCAGCGCTCGGGTTTCCCAAGGACCAACACTACGTCCTAATGTTTCGTCCACATACAATCTATTTCCCACCTCACCTGCGGTTGACTTTCTTCTTGTGACGCTATTCGCGGTTAGATTTCTCTTTCCTAGATTGTATCTATTCTCTGTTCTTACATATAATATTCTTTATAGAAATTCAGGACAAAATTTTCAACATAAAATTTCATTTGATGTTGGATCACGGTGAGATTTCGAACGAAAAAGAAGCAAGGTTCAATTTTATCTTTTCTTAAGATGTTCACGTTATCCCTTTCATAGGAAGCAATAACATAATAATTGTTTATTTCAGCTAATTAAAAGTTCGCTGGTTTTCAATACCAGTGAAGTGGTTGAGGGAGAACTGCAGGAATCTCCTGTAGTGTCGCTTTTCCCTCCACCAGTGGGGAGAGAGAATTTTGGTTTGGGGTTCCCTGGCTGATTGAAAATAGTGTATCTATGATGTTTATTTTATCTTTTAAAGAACATTATATGTATATAATATACATTTTTTTTACTTTCCTACCTATACTAGGTAAGGAAAGTATTGCTATCGGGTCGAATTACCGATTTGCAGTTTTCGACGGATCTATACGTTTCAGAGGAGCCTCAGTCGGAAAAACACATTTTTAGCCATTGGTATGTCTGTCTGTATCAAGATTTTTTCGGGAACTAGTGAACCGATTTTGTTGCTTCTTTTTTTATTTTGTAGGGTTTTGACTACTGATGGTTGTGACACATGGGCTCCATAAGCCATAAGGCTAAACACCGTTTGTTTTTTTGAAAGGTAACGAATAAAAGTCGTTCATTTCGGGCAACTATTAATGAAATTACAGATATTCAATTTCTAATGTAAGATTACGGGTTCATATCTTAGTGTCAGAAAGGCGTGAATGAGAGAAAAAAGATAACTAAGTGAAAGTAAGAAAATCTATTGCCCGCATCATAGAAGCTTCACTATTTCCTCTATTTTTAATAGAAATTATTGTTGGACAAAATTAGGCTATGGCAAAAAGTTTTTGATCAGCAATGTTAGTGAGTATTGAAATGTTTACACTGATCTACCTTAAGCCGGTTTACATTGCTTTAATTTATCAAATCAATCGCGCTGAAATCTATTCTTCGATCAATTTTCAGGAAAATACTGCTGCCATTTTTTTTACATTTTTTTTTTTTTTTGCGATATCTCTAACAATCGATATGTTTGAAAAGATAACCAAGTTAATTCACTTTAGGGTTGATACAATTGTTTCTGTAGCCGCTTTTTAGAAATCAACATTTGTAATTTACGAGGAAAAAAAGATGAACCTTCTCAAAATCTAATGTTTTACTTTTCAATGAATGAAGAATAAGAAAATTCAATTTAAAAAAAATCAGTCCATCAGCGGCTTTTCCCCGAGACTCCTGGACCGATTCTATTATAATTCGGTATCAATTTCGATATCAGACTGTAGCCCTTAAAATAATGTACTGATTTTAAGAAAAACTGACTAATATCTTCTCCTCGAAGCCCTTTAAATTTATGTATATAACACACTTCACTAACAAGTACTTTCCTATCAAGATGGGGCAGAAAAACCTGTATCACTATATGTTGTTGCGCCTAAACGAATATACCGATTTAGATGAAATATGGCCAAAGTCTCCTCTTTCGAAGCTCTTTAAATGTATCTATATTGCATACTATACCTAAAAAAAATTTGCGAGGTGCGGTAAAATTAGATTTTCGAATTACTCTAAAAGTATACTTCTTTTTGTGGATGTTGTTTGTTAGTTATTTAAAAGTTTACACAATTTTCACAAAACATAAAAAAATTTGAAATCGGACGATCAGTTGCAAAAATGTGTTGTTATAAATCTTTTACACATGTTTCCCTCCAAAGCTGATCCTTTGTTTTTATTTTTAGGAGATCTAACATCACCTGAAACAATTAAGATTGTTGTCTATATTTCTGAGCAAATTAAGTAAAGAGCAAAGTAAATATGTATATATAAAATCTCATTGTGAGGTGAATCTCATTGTCAGTTTATTTGGCAATAAACCCTCAAATTAATTAATATGGACTTAAAGCTTATTAAACAAAGATTTTTTTTTCTAAAATTGGGCTACCTGTAATATAGTTTGAAGATGATAGATAAATAAATATAATATAAAATGAATTTTTTTCCTGTTATGTTTTAATAATTTTAACTAAAAAAAAAAATGCTAGATTTTTTAAAATAGAACGTGTATTTTTTTCCAGCAAGATTGTACACACAGCTAAAATGTCAAGTATGTTTTTGTAACGTTAGTTATATTTTCTTTAATTAATTAATTTAGAGTATTAATTAAAGTTTGATGTTGTTCCAGGAGTTAGTTAACCTTGTGACCTTTCAGTTTTTGATACAAAGGCGGAAAGTTGAGGAGCTCGCTGCAAAGTTTAAATTGGCTATACATAGTTCCTACCATTCAAAGGCTTTATAACTATTTTAACTCAGTTCTTTAACCATTGTTAAAGCGTGGAAAGCAGTTTTCTGGGTTGCTATGAAATTAATTTCATAAATTTCTCATATTTCATACTCAGTCCGCTTTTGAAATTTATATTCAAAGGGAAATATTTTCCTATCCTATGGTTGGTTTATTATTAGTTACACATACTTGAACTAATTAAATTTACGTTACATATAAAGGCCATTTAAAAACAAAACTATTCATATTGATAATGATGTAGAGATGGTTGACCGTGATATAATATGAGAGGGTGTTGATCGGGGGGTGCGGTCAAATAAATACTAAATTATTGAAATAGTATTATTTAATTATTATGCCGACGTTTCGACCCACCTTCCAGGTCTTCATCAGCGCTACAAAAGATACATAGTGAAAATAAAATAAATGAATTATAAGTAGGTATAAAATAAGAAAAAGTCTGATAAAGAAATAATAAGATGATATCAGAGATATAGTGGGTGTTAATGTACTTAGTATATCAGGTATTATATATATATATAGACGATAAAAACAAAAATAGAAAATAAGTATTAATAGAAAACAAAGAAGAATATAGTATGTAAGTTAACAGATTGCGACAAAATATAAAAAATGAGTGTATAACAAACTAATAAAGATTACGTTTGATAACTGTAGATTAACAGACACTAGGGAATCCAGGATTTAATTTTGGGGGGGGCTTCAGCCCGAAAGCTTTTTTTTCATAAAAATAACGATAATTACTTTGGAAAAACAGAAAGAAACTAACTACCTATATGAAATGGTGTTTAAGTGATTCCTTAAGTCCTTTTAAATGTAATTACACGAACAATAATACTTTAAAGGGCATTTTAAAATTTTTTTCCATAGAACATGGATACATTTTACCATTTTGGGGGGGAGGCTTCAGCTCGAAAGGCTCCTTCCCTCTCCTCACCCCCCGTAGATTCGTCCGTGTTAACAGATAAAAAAAATGAATGTTAACGAATAAAGAGAATGAAAATTGAATAAGTATAGATATAGTAAAGCTAAAATAAGAATTAGATAATATAATAATAAGATATCAGTGGATAACAAGCTAGTGGATTTTATTTTATTTTTATTTGTTATTTGTTATTATTTATTTTTTTTTTTGCCTTTATTTATTTTTTTCATTTGTTCATTTCATTTCATTTCAAGTTCTTTTGTTTATTAATCTCAATCCATTTATTGATTTGACTGCTATTTTTTTAAAGTTTACTTATTTATCTTTTCTATGTTATTATCCATAAGTGTCTATTATTATCCTTATTTATTTATTTTATTCTATCAATCCATTTCTTTTTTTTTTTTATCCTTTTTTTATTTTTATTTTTTGTACCAACCATCCAAATAGTATTAAGTGGTGTTATTTAGTTAATCGGGCGCTTATGAGCTGGTTGTTTTGCGCCTAGACATCGAAACAAACAAACAAGCTAGTGGAGGTTACATTTGATAAGTGTAGGTAAATAATAATAATAACTAAAACTAATAATAATTACATAAATAATAAAGTAATAAAATAAATGAAATAATAAAGTAAATAATAATAATTATATAATACTATTTCTATATAATAGTATTTTTTACAGCACCCCCTCCGATGAAATCCCTATTCATATTAATTTTTAACTTTGAGTGGCTATTTTATATCAATATTAATGGAGTCAAGTCCTCCACAGCATACTTAGTATAGCTTCCCTGTTGTTTGAGAATAAAATAAAAAATATTATATATATTTTTGAGGTATAGTCTCGTCAAGAAAAAATCACCTCTAGGGGAAAGAAGTTAATAGAATCTCAGACTCTCGAGTCAGATCAAACAGATTAAATTCAATAGGCATGTTCGTCGTATAGATCCGATAATCAAAAGCTATAGAGTTCAAAAATATACATTATCTCCCTTCCCATATTCTCACTGCTAATATATTCATAACAATAAGGTGCACTAATTTTAATTGACAAATGAAATTTTATAAATATTTGATATATAGGCTTATCATGAGATTACGTTGTTAAATATATTTTAACTCGAGCTTATCCCATAAATAGCAATTAGAATTGTGGGTTGTGATGGTTGACTGTAGTAAATAATGAAGAGAAAGATATTTGGAGTGATCAGTCAAAAATAAAAATGGCAAAAATAAATAATAATATTTATTTTAACATTTGCCGACGTTTCAACCCGAAGTTCAGGCCTTTATGAGGGCTGAGAAAAGAACCAGATAACAGAAATTGGTATGAGAAGCATAAACGATGTAGGTAAAAAAAAGGAAAATGAAGTGGATAAGTGAACATTAAAATAAAATAAAGTAGGTAGAATAATGATAATAACAAGAACTAAGAAATAAATAATGATAACTGTTACAAAGTGTGGAATAATGAAGTAAACATAATTAAAATAAGATAACATAAGTACTAAAATGGTAATCTTAGAATAAAATGTAAAACAGAGAAAAGGAATATGAAGTTATATAAGAAATAAGTACAAATAGAAAAGTTGAGATATTGTAAATAGATTAGTTAAATATTAAATTGAGATATTGTGAAGTCTATCAAAATATACTGACTATATAAGGGGATAAAGAGTTAAAATAAAGTAAAAAATAAATGAGCAAATGTGTCAATCTATACAAAGTGGAGATGAAAATATGGAAAATAGAGTGAATAGAAAAAGGAAGAAATAGTAAGATAGCAACCTACATAGCAATTAGAAATTCGATAAAAATGCGAACTGAATTTTTTGAAGCAGAAGCACTTAAAATATATGTATAAAATATGAAGGTAATAAAATCATTCTAATAGGGACACTTTAAAAGCTTATTATTATAAAATATGTTCATGAAAAAAAGAAACATGCGAAGTAAATCACGAAAGGGGAAGGACACGGCAAGAGGAATTATTGTAAACACGAGACCGACTAATAATTCTACTGTGTCAGCTCGGGGTAGAGTGAGTGCTTCACGAAAGATCTGATAGCGAAAATCAATATAGATTGTTTGAAGCGGTGTAGCTATAATCTAGTAGTTCAGTATATAGCCATAGCCTAGCTTCTGAGTAGTGTTGCCCAAATCCGAGATCGAAACGAGTCTTGGTCTTGCAAACTAAGTCTTGGTCTAGGTCTTGGTCTTGGGCAAGACGCCCGTAACAGTCTTGCAATTACCTATTAGCTTATTGTTGAAAGATATTACTGTATTTTTTTTAATATGAGAAACCTAACTAAGTCTCAATGAAAAATTAGAAGAGTTAAATGCAAAAGTATGTTGGTAATACCAATTATTAACATATAGTAACTAAAATTGTCAAGTATTAGTAACTATCATGCCTCAATTTTTATTCAGAAAATCTTGAGTAACACTAGTTCTGAGCATTAACACTGAAGCGACAGGTCACTCCTGATTCGATTGGTAAACCAAATAAATCGAATCGAATTTACTGGTGCATACTTTGAAATGCGCCCCAATAAAAAAGAAATAGGGTGATAATAGCATTGTCTCCCCCCTCCCTCTATTTCGCTAAACAAAAATTAAAATTAAAATCAATAAAAAATTATTAACATGATTGAATAAAATATGTTGACTAAAATCAATTATATTTGAAGTGAAAACTTGTTAGGCGCGTTTTGCTGTTTTTGTTTTGTTTTTTTTATTTTTTTTTTATTTTTTTTTTGTGAGTATTGAATGTGTTTTTTTAGAATTACTGACTTTGTAGATCTTATACCGGCTTAATCAGTCTTCTCCGTTTCTTGATCTCTTTGTTTTCAGATATCTGCATGCAGCTCTATTGCGTCTTGTTGATTCGAACTATCCGTCTGATTTTAGGCCTTTCACTGTTGCATATACTGATTTTATAACAAAATTTTGTAACTGTTGCAGCTATATTATTGTGTAGGAATATAACTATTTTATTGTGTAGTAGATATTCTGTCCCAATAAGGGCAGTAGATTTCGTCCTATGTATTGGTGACTGTCAACATCCCAAAAAGTTTTATGAGGTATCTTTCGAAGCTGTTTAAATTTATATTGCATTTATATCTCTATTGCATACATCACAAAAAAAAAAAAAAATTGCGAGGTGTGGTAAAATTAGATTTTCGAATTTCTCTAAACGTATACACCATTTTGTGGATATTATTTGTTGGTTATTTAAAAGTTTACAAAATTTCAACAAAAACAAAGAAAATTTTAATGAAATCGATTTGACATGAATGCACATCGACGATTTGAGGCATGAATGGGTTGTTCTAAATTTTTTTCACACGTGCAACTCCAAAGTTGATCCTTTGTTTTTATTTTTTGAAGGTTTCACATAACCTGGAGCAATTAAGATTGTCGTCTATATTTCTGAGTAAATTACTAATGATGAAAACAAATTTTATTTAGGGCTAAATCGCCTATTATTTATTATTATACCTATTATTTAATAATGTTACATATATATATATATATATATATATATATATATATATATATATATATATATATATATATAACATTTTGGATATAACAAACCATAGTGTAATCATTTGCAGCGTTTTTAATTTTTTTTAAACCCATACAGTACTTTAAGAAGTACTGATACCGCGAGTCTGCTATCGGGAAAACACTAATAGTGGCTTGATGGGTGTGCGGGAAAGGAGTGCCCAGCGGCATCCCTTCTTTGCTTGAATTCACTGTATTTTTAGGTGAGGAAGTCCCTCATCCAGCTTCTTTTGAGCCTCCGAAGCGTGTTTTCGGGCATGGTAATCGAGACCATTCCTTGTATCAGTGTGTTAGTATGTCCATGTAAGTTATTGTGAAATTTTTTGTAGTGCGTCCGTATATGGTCGTTAAGTGTTGGCATGTTTATATTTGTATGTAATGTAATGTTTGTGACGTACCATGGAGCTTTAGTTATAGTCCTAAATGTTTTTGATTGAGAGGTTTGTAGTTTCCGTATGTTGGTCGTTTTGGCTGGTTCGTATATTTGAGAAGCGTAGGTTCTTATAGGTTTTAGTAGATAACTGTAAGTGTTCATTTTCTGTTTTAATTTTAATTTTGAGTGTCTTGGAAGAAGTGAATATAATAGTCGTTGTCTGAGGTTTAAAGTTTTTATTTTTTGTTGATATGTGGGCTCCGTGTCATTCTTTTGTAAAATTTGAATCCAAGGTGTTGTATTTGATCCGTTTACGGAATTTTCAGCATTGTAAAGATAAATAGTAGACCATGTTTTTATATGTATTTTGTGAAATAGCCTGTTGAAGTTTAATATACAATTTTAAATTTAATAATTTCTCTTGAAACATATTATTAGTAATAAAGAAGATTAGGATATCTTCGCTTACTCTAGGTTATATTATTATTGACCTAAAAAAAAATAAAAATAAAAATGTATCCTGTAAGGACTCGAGGAGAGTAAAACTAGAACAGGGCTGAAGCCAACCTAGGAAGCCAGCTGATTATCTTCAAGGGCTAAAGTGGATTAGTTCCTCCTGTCCTTTATTTCCTGAAGGGCAGGTACCATTACCTTCTCACCCTCTTACTGGATGCCCTAAACTCCAGGCTTATTGCTTTTGTCTGCTCCAGGAGCAATCTAATGATATCTTTTTGAACTAATTTTTCAGCTTGTTCCATTTTTTTTTTTTTCGTAATTCATTCTACTTTATATCGTAAAGATAGCAAGGTAATTTTCATGACTTTGTAAATTGAAATAGATATTGATCCATGGAGTATGTCGAACAATAATAGCACAAAATAAACAGCCAAATATCAGCAATAATCCAAATTAAAGCCATAAGTCTCCAACATAAAACAGTTAACTTGCCAACGTTTCGGCGATTTAGGCATCGTCAGGGTAGAAAGAAAACAAGATCACAAGTATTTAAAAAGAAAGATAATAAAAAAAAATTCTACTGACAATTCATACAAAAACATAATGAATGGAACAAGAGGGAAAGGTTATATAAAACAGCTGATTAGCAGAGATCTGTTTATAACATTTCTCCCTTGTTTCCTTCAGTATGTTTTTGGATGGCTTGATAAGATGTCAATAAATTTTTTTTTTCATTTTTTCCCTCTTTCTTTCTTTCTGTATATATGCGATCTTGTTATTTCTGCCTGATGATTCCTCAATCCCCGTTGGCTTAATATTTTGGATGGTTCCATTGATAATTTCTCTTTTCGAGCTTTTTGCTTAACTTAGTAATTAAAATTAATATCCAGTTACGAATGTTTGGAAGTTAAAGCTATGATACAAAATTGGTTCTAATCGTTATTTTTAAAACTAATAATATTTAACTTTTAGCAGATTGTGTTATTATTAAATAAATAAAAAATATAAATAATAATAATATTTTTAAACGCTTTGTGACCTTTAATACTTTTAATTAAAATCTTGTTATAGAAATGTAGAACACTTCTGATTATTCGATCAAAATGAAGTTTGGTACAAGTACATAAAAGTAGTGATTAGTAATTTAATTAGCAAGGAATATTTATTATATTTTATTTTTTGAATTTTCAGCCAAATAATAATGTACTGAAACGTCGATATTGGGCGTTTTTTGTTGTTGTTTTTTTTTATATGTTGAGTGATATGGAACTGAACAGATCATTTTTGACAAGTAAACGTTTCGAAAACGTGAAACACCTTAATAATTTTCGAGAAAACAGAATTTTTGCATTTCGGATAACTCGATAAGGAAGAAAAACACATTCTGAATGTACATTTATTAACTTAACCATTCTTTTAAAAGTATTTTCTAAGTATATAATATAAATAAAATAGAGATAAGCGATAATTAAGTTCAAGAAACTTAATGAAATTACAATCTAAACTCATCACGATAAGTTACGAAAGGTTATTAATATTATGGCTTTCGTTAGCTTAATTTTGCTGTAACTAATTTCTTGCTCAGTATGAGTAAAAAGTAAATCGTTGTTTGTCCTAACAAAATTAGTTCGCTATAACGAAGATTAATATAGAAAAATCAATACATTTTTCTACGGATATTCTACTTTATTCTGTGTACTATCTATTTAAAAATAACCATTGTCATATAATCATTCTTTCCAATAGACAATTTTTTATTTTTATCATTTCTCTGGAGCCCCATACCAGACTGAAACGATTAGAAACCGCCCGACGTTTCCGACTACTACTTACTAGACAAACGCTCTAAACTTCCAACTATTTACAAAATTGATTTTTTGAATAAAAATTAAAGCAAAATAGTTAATAATACATGACAATCTTAGTTCCTATGTGTAAATAATTGATATAACCAATATACGTTTGCATTTAACTCCTCTAATTTTTCAATCGGGCTTAGTTATGTTTCTCCTATCTCAAAAATTACAGTGATACCTCTATACTAATAAGCTAATAAGTAACTGCAAGACTGTTACGAGACTCTTGCGCAAGTCCATGAGCAAGACTGAGTTTGCAAGACCAAGACTCGTCTGGGTCTTGCATTTGAGCAACACTACTCATATCCAATCGTTACAGTCCAAAATCCTTCGTAAAATCCTCAATGCTCCCTACTTCGTCACAAATAAAATCATCCATAACAACCTTAATTTATCATATGTTTCCGATTTAGCTCAATCCAGATAACTATCCTTCCATAATAAACTTCTGAACCATCCGAACCATCTTGTTTCAAACCTTGCTTCCTCTTCTATTCCTGATAATCCTCCGAGGTGTCTGAAAAGAAGATGGGCTCGGGACCTTCTAATATAGAAATATAATTGGAGTTCTACCACCGGGTAGTTTCTCTTCATGTTGTACGTCATGTTACTTATTTCATATTTACTTGTTGTATTTATCATTTAATACAGTTGTAAATTTCAATAAAAAAACATTCTCTACATTAATGAGAAATAAACTTTTCTACATCTTTTATCGAAAAATGGTGGACTTAAAATTTTTTTTTTAAATCAGGAATTTTTCAAGCAAGTTCCTGTTAAATTGATTTCTTTTTAAGAAGTAGTAACAAAGCGCACGATCTTGAAGCATTTTATAGAGAAATTGTATTTATATCTAGCACGTGCGTGCCCTTTACTATTTCTGTTAGTAGTATTTTTGGTCTTACGGAGGGACAGCTGGAGTTGAAAGAATAAAAATGTCGAAAATCTCTGGCGGTGGATTGGCCCTAACAGTTTGCCTCGCTGGAGAAGAAGGATGAGCAACTTGGGCCGTTCCAAGTTTAGGCTTAAATTTCTCCAGCCCCCGGAGGTAGTGCTTGGAGAGTTGGACTAGTGGTTCTTCTTATCTGGAGATTTATGCAGCGATGGTAAGATCCTCTCGACCTCTGCCCGCTTTGTCAATGATAAAGGTCTTCAGAGATTAACGGCCTGTCTAGGAGTATGGGAGAAATTTGACTATTGTTCATCTTGTATAATATTCTACAACTATCCTTTATCTATTGATACATGAAATAGTTACCATCTAATTAAAAATAAAATAAATTATAAGCTAAGTGTTGGCTTGAAGGATTGCTTTCAAAACTTAAAATTTTACTTCCTCCTACCTACTATATAATATTACTCTCATATCTAATGGAAAGACATTTTGTAGTGAAAGAAGGGACGGAACGTTCTGACATTAAATCTAATAAAGCAGGAGTACCTCAGGGTTGTGTCATGCACCAATATTGATTAGTATGTATACATTTTTTTTTTTTCGATAAGAGCTACAGTCCTTCATGAATCTTTGACCGTGAGATGTGGTGCCCTAGACCACACCCCGATTCCCGATTTAAGTACACGGGATAGGGTCAACAGTCGTACGCCCGGTCAGTGTGAGTTGCCTCCAGTAGAATTACGGTCCACACATACCATGGGGAGGGGATCTCGGGCAACGTGGCTTTCCCTGGTGGACGGTTAACCAAATCGGGCGGTCACCCATCCAAGTACTAAACACGCTCGGCGTTGCTTAACTTCGATTACCTATTACATATATATATATATATATATATATATATATATATATATATATATATATATATATACCGCAGTCCTCAGCTCAAATAAAAACTCTGGTCGAGCATCTAACAATCTTCAAAATCATCTGAACGATATAAACTTTTTGGGCATTCTGAAATAATATTCAATAAAACTTTTTTGGTATGACAGTTATTATTATTGTTAATTTTTTTCAATTATAAATAAAATATATTTTGCATATAATGTGTTGTAAAAGTGAAAATTTATTGTGAAAGGTTAATAACAGAATAAATTATAAATATCTATTACATGTGTTACTATTAAGAGAGCATAGTGGTAAGAGTAGAAGAGCAAATCAACATACAACTAAATGAAGATAAAACCAAATGCATGGTGTGGTGAGTTGAAAACCTTACTCAAATATCTTTTTTCACATTTTCTTTCAGTTTTTTGTTTCTATAGTATTTCTCAAATTTTCTTTGAAGAAAAGGAGTAAATTATATTAATTATACATTTATTTAGATACAGTTAGGAATTTTTTCTTACTCGTTTTTAGTATAACTTTCTTTACTCAATTTGTCAGAACATTACCAAAATCTCAAATTATCGCAGCTGATTTTCATATTCATCATTAGCAAAGGGTTCAAAAAACATTTTGATTACAGCAAGATCTTGGAGCAAGATACTTTCCGATAGAAAAGGCAAATTTCCACAGGATCCGTTGGGTGATAATTAAAATTTATTTAGAAATGGCTTATTTAAGAACTTATTTGACTCTTTTACAAAAGTCACACTACAAAAAATTATTTCCAGAATTAAGCAAAAACACCTAAAAT
Organism: Nezara viridula; assembly: GCA_928085145.1. NCBI lineage: Eukaryota > Metazoa > Arthropoda > Insecta > Hemiptera > Pentatomidae > Nezara > Nezara viridula. The sequence continues at coordinate 27,813,864 of OV725077.1, read as the reverse complement.
ATATTTAATGATTTATAACAATTTGCATGATTAATGTGACAGAAACAGGATTTTTACTTTTTATTGAATATCTTTGAAACTGGTGTTTTTATTTGTGCCTAAAATTTAAGAATATATGAGTTGACTATGTCAGACAATAAAAACATAGAAATTTGAATTATGATAATACCTTGAAAATAGGTGTTTTTGCCGCTCTCAGACCACTGTATCATGTCATTGCCTGGGGTCGCCGTATGTCTAAGACAGGTACTGAATGCAATACTACATTTTCGGTAAGTGCAAGTATAAATAAACCTTAACTATTAGCTATCTAGAGTTGGGATTTTATTCATGACTAATTAAGGATTGAGCTGCTTTAGAGGAATAGAGTTGCTAACGAGAGACTGTGTTTAAGTTAGCGAAATAAGGAGGTGTAGGAAGTTGAGGCACACACGGCTGGTCGTTGAGCTGTTGAGTCGTTCAACCGTGATCGCGTCAACTTTTCTCCTCGTCTTTGGCTCAACATTTAATAAACACTGGCGGATCATACAACTTCACCTGCCAAATCCCCGAAGGGTTTCTTGAGATTAAGTAAACTCTCATCAGCTCTACAAGTTTCGTAGCTATTCATCCATTATGGAGTTTAAGTTTACTAGTTCTATAAATACACAGTGAGTACTTATAAAATCGATTTTTGAAGTGAAAATTTCTTTAATCGTGTTTTGCATTTTTTTGTGGAGAATAAATTAGAGTGAACCGTTAGATTTCCGATGTGTAGCGCTCGGATAAAGTCGGCTAGAGTCGACTAATGAATTGATTAAAATATCTCAAAAACTAAAAATCGAACCTGCATGCTATAAGCGAAGAAATTGTTTATCATTCCATCCTCTCTGTAATAGTCTAATGTTCAAAAATGTATCTTAACGCGATGCCATGTTAGGCGTTTGAAACGAAAAATTCAGTGTCGAAAACCAAATAATAACCGAAAACCTAAACGAGTTTTATTGAAGATATGGATTAAAATATCTTAGAAACAAAAACCGGACCTGCATGCTGTAAGCCAGAAAATTGTTCAGTATTTCATCGTCTTTATAATGGGCTATTATTTATAACTAGTAGGCTCGTGCGAAAAATTCGCACAGCATATTGTTTTCAAATGCCTAATTATTAAGAAGAAAAAATAATGCAACGTTTCAAAAGATAAAAAAATCAATTGTTACTTTATCGATAAATATAAACGACAAAGGAAACAAAAATTAATTTAAATCTTCATTAATGTTTGGAACCAACATATTTACAAATTTCAATAAGCTGTATCCTCGCTAAAAATTGTCCGATTTCGATGATTTTTTTTCCTTTTGTAGGGAATTTAGTGATCTGTTATATAATCATAGGGAAAAGGAGAAAGTGTGCAATTTTTTAGTTATTCGCTAATAAAATGTGTTTTCTTTCATAACTTTTTTGCCTGAATTTTCGGATTGATTGGACTATTTTGCCCGCCTGAAGGAGAAGGAAGCCTTCGAAATTGGTGGCTCAATCTTGAGATTTGGTGAAGAATTAAAGGATATGGCTTTCCAATCAAAAACACCATCGATAAATAATGTAAACTCCTCCTCTCTCGATGATAGAGGCCTCAAGTCGACGCAATGTATTCAATGACAGTACTACAATTAATGTAAGGTTGTATGGATGCGAACCCTATGCCTTGCGTTATCTCCAAAATAGTACGTTTTGGAGCTTAAAAACGCAGGATCCGATAGTTCCGGAGGTCTTGCTGCGCTCATCAAAATCTTCAAGATCCAATTTGTCCTGTATCGATCTACAGACCTACCACCGTTCCAGGATTGAAGCCTAGCATAATGTTTGTATCGACTTTATTTATTTTAGAAATAAAAACAAAAGTGGAGAATACGATTCGCTAACCCCCGTCAAATTCTGAGTCCAACGGTACCCCATTCGTGGTATTTGAGCCTGACAGGAGCTTATATTTGGTACAAAGAAAATTTCGAGCCTTCCTATAATAATATATGTGTGGATATGAGGATTTATATTTCATATTATTTATCTGGCCTTGTTGTATTTATATTTTCACTTCTATCATGTGGTCTAAAGCACACACCTTTTTTTTTTTTAATGATGACTAAATTATAACTGATCTCGATGATGTAACCGTAAGAGAACTATAATACAACTTGAGGAATATATTTAGTTATAATTTAAATTTTTGTTTTTATGCCGATGATACATGTGTCCTATACGTTAATAATGACCCAACCATTGCATCCCACAACTCTTCAATCACACATCACAACCCTTAGAGAATGGTGTCAAAACTAGAGGATTAAAATAAATTCCAATAAATCCCATCAAATCACTCTTCGCCGTAAACCTATGACTTTCTGACCTACAGTATCCTTTAATAATTCCCCACGATCTCTGTTTAGCAAATTCGATACTTTGGACTCTACTTGGACAAACTTCTAGCTTGGAATTCTCAAACCAGACTGAAACGATAAGAAACCGCTCGACGTTTTCGACTACTCCAGTCCATCACTTACTGGGCAAACGCACTAAGCTTCCAGTTAATTACAAAAGACTCATATACATGACTACAATAAGACCTATTTAAACTTATCAAAGCCATCAAATTCCTCTCGTATCCAAACCTTACAATCCCTTACTTTGTCACAAATGAAATCACCTATAAAAACCTTAATATTCCATTTGTTTCTAACCTGGTCCAATCCAGATACCTATTTTTCGATAAAAAAAACTTCAGAACCATCCAAACTCTCTTGTTTCTAATCTTGCTTTCTTCTCGATCCATATTATCCCTCCGGGCGTCTGAAAAGAAGATGGCATCGAGATATCCTTTTGTAAATACATTTTTAGAGTGCTACCAGAGGGTAGTTTCTCAACAAGTGGTTTCATGTTATTATATTCTTTTGTTCACATTTACTAAATCTGTTTTTATTTGTAATGCAGTTGTTAATATCATAGATAAAAAAACAATTATTTTAATTAACAATATAGTTATCGACTGTTTACTGACACACCGACCATTTTGTGGGATTTGGTTATTTGAACTAAAGGGTTAAACTCAGATTCGAAATATTTCAGGGTCACAATATTTTTCTTTACTGTACATTATATATGTAGATAAATGAAAGTGAAATAATAATATAGTGCATAGGCATTGAAAATAAATACTTTTTCTGATAATTCATAGATCAAATCAACCTGTATCCGTTACTTATCGATTTTTATTTAAAAGGAATTACCCAAGAACTCATTTTTCTATGGTCTAACGTCAGATGGAAACCATTTGTAAAAAATTGTCCTGATAAAATGTCAGAATGATAAATCAATTGGGAGTTTTAATTTGGGGACAGAAGGATGACAGAGGACGAAACTGGTGTTTTAATTAAAACAGGGATACCACCATTTGAGAAACGTGCTGCCCCCTATCGGCTATTACTATAGCAAAATATATAAATGATATCCTGCTTCAGAGCTGCCAACTTCAGCATTGCCAGATTATTGCTCAGGCGGGGAAGAACTTCCCTTCCGACGCAGTCAGGCAATTATATAAAGCAGAAATTGCGATTAGGTTTTGTAACTGGCTACAACTTGTAAAGATATAGAATTTCCATTACTTGACTTACGCTTCATTTATTTATTTATTTTTTTAAATTTATTGATGATATTTACAACTGTATTACAAATAAAAATACATTTAGGAAATGTGAACAAAAGAATATAATAACATGAAAACACTTGTTGAGAAACTACCCACTGGTAGCACTCTAAAAATGAATTTACAAAAGGAGATCTCTAGGCCATGTTCTTTTCAGGCGCCTCGGAGGGTTTGGATGGTTCTGAAGTTTATTATGAAAGGATTGGTATCTGGATTGGGCTAAGTGAGAAACATAAGGAACATGCTTGATTTAAGTTCTGTTTCTTATGTTCTTAAACTTGTTTCCATATTTCAAGACCAGCAAACTGCGTTTTTAGATCACATCATAGAACTGAAAACATCAATGCAAGATTAATAATATGAAATATAAATTATAAATAATATCTCGTTACAAAGAGGATGGAATGCTGAACAATTCTCTCGCTTACTTGCATAAGATTCTTAGTTTCTGTATTTTACTTTTTTTTGTTTTAGTATTTTACTCCATATCTTCAATAAAGCATGTTATCTTTTGATTTTCATTGCTATTTTTTTTTCGCCTCTATACCACGGCGTCGCGTTAAGATAAAATTTTGAATAATACCTCAATAAAAACAGGATGAAATGTTGAACATTTGCCTCGCTAATAATATACAGATCCGATTTTTAAATATTTTAATCCATATGCTAAGACACTTCAATAAGTCGACTACAGCTGACTTTACCCGAGCGTTACACTTCGGAAATCTGACGGCTCAATCTGATTTACTCTCCACAAAAAAAGTTCGAAACGCACTTAAAGAAATTTTTACTTCAATAAATATATATTTATTTATTGTTCTACTTCTTAGTGAAAATATTCATTACGTGGATCCGCCACGTAATAATGTTCAATCCAGCTATATCGGATTTGAGCCGAGGTAACTAGACTCGAGAGTGCTAAAGATTACACTTTAACACGCTCATCCATCACGACCTCTTTTCCTGGCACACCTAGCGAAAAATATATTAATTAGAATCTCATAGTAATTTTGATCAATCTCCGCTGGCTTTAGTACCAGTGACGCGGTTGGGAGAGTAGCGCAGGGTTCTCCTAGAGTTCCCTCGCCTGATTGTATATAGTAGTAGTATGATGCATGTGTTTTTTTGCTTAGTTTTAATTTTCTTATTTTTAGGATATTTATTTATATTTTTTTATATAAATTTTGATTATTATTTATTGTTATTTTGCTTCTATTTATTTTATATTTTTTGTACACATAGTGTAAATGTTATCCTACCTCACTATAAGTAATGTCCATGTGACAGATTGTTGTAATACTCAATAAATAAATAAATAAATAAAATTTTAAAAAAAAGAATCTCAACTTTTTTCGAGAAATTTGATGTACAAGGGTTTATAAAGTCTCTATTAATCTTCCCTGGTGGTTGAAATTTCTAGGACTAAGCTTTGATAGTGAATTTTTTTTTTAATTTTTATTATTTTTAATAATAATACAATCAACAACCTTTGGAGGGCAATAAGTATTTATTCTAAAAGTTTTCATTCATACAATTTTTACAAATAATAGAGAAATAACTATAAATATTTAAATAAGTAAATGATAAGAAAAAAATCTTTTAAACACATTCATACCTATATATAATATATACATTCGCCCAGGAATCTTCGAGCCAGGTTTTCTCCTACATGTGGAAGGCAAAGCAGGACTCCAGGAGATCCCAGTATCAATTTTCTAGCCGCGTCACTGGTATTATAAGTTGATAGTTGAACTATACCGATCATAACGGCATTCAGAAGATGCTTTCTCGTAAAGTCTCAAAAAAATGTTTAGCAAATTTTCTTCTACTTTTGTTTACCTTACTGTTTTTTTCTTGTTCCATATATTTTTGGTGAAAAGTGTAGAACCATTTCACAGATATTATTACACTCGTAAGAACGATGTACTCCAGAAGATTACAGACCCCACCTCAACCTCCCGCCTTCCGGCAGTGAGTGCTCACTGACATTGTTATTCATCGGAGAGGCCGCTCGGCTGCGCCTTTTCGGTTAGTTCCTTCTTTCGAAATCTTAATCACACTAATTACATAACCTTGGCCTCAGTCACGTATTTTCTTTGGTCCCTAGGTGTCTATTTTTTTTTAACGTAACTTACATAAGCAGTTTTTATTTTTAAAAGAATCAATTATAATTAAGTACAGTGATTAATTAAGAGAACGGGTATATCCTTCATCACCATATTAATTGACTAAAGGGGTCAATATTATAGAAGAATTTTGTGAATATATTGATCGTGTAAGGACTTCATTGCAAATTCGTTGGTGTATTTTTTTTGTAATTTTGATAGAAGCTCTTTTAATAATATTGAAGGTGTTTGTTGTTCACGGTTGTGCCGGGAGGTGATCGGGCAAAAATCACGCTTAACTGCCAGATTTCTCTCTTTAATGAATTATTTAATTAAGAGTACCTACTTTATAGTGGCTGGGTTTGCTCCAAGAGGGTCTCCTGATCTCAGAATCAATCAACTGCTGATTTAACAGAATGAATAATTATCTCCCACAGCCGAATTCGAACCCAGTGTCACAAACAAAAAGTGGATATAGGTTATATGCCTTAATTTATAATTTCATTCAGTTTTTTTTTAATTTGAAATATATTTTGTGTACACTATATCTTACACCAAGGAGAGACATAGTTCGGAAATATGATAACAGATGCTTAATATATCAGGTATTAGGTAACAGAGACCAATACATTGGAGGTTAGCCAAAAAAAAAAAAAAAAAAAATATATATATATATATATATATATATATATAGCTTTGGTGTTGTTTACGAACCAGAAATAATTTATTTTGAATGGTAAAATGTTTTGGAACTTTTATTTTCGTAAGAATTAACGATTTTATTGACCAATGATATCTAAAAAGAGCGATATTTAATACATTGTATCGAATGTACAGGTAAGTAAAAACGTGCATGGAATTTGTATGTAGTAAACATATGAAATGTAATTGTTATCGTCCTGAAATTTACAAAAAAACATATATTAAAAAATAAATAAATGAGATAAGTCTGTTTTAAAACTCTTAATACTTGTTTAGTTTTGGATGAAAACATTTATTGTATGTATGAATGTAAAGCTTTATTAACTATGAAGTTTAGTTGGAGTGATAACGTACAATGAGAATTATTTAACAGTTAGTTATTACAATTATTCTAGCCTCTTGGAAAGTTTTCATGTTAGTATTGTATACGGGAGTACAGACCTCTTTTCACCAAATTTTTAACTTGAATACAAACCATCTGAAACTTTGTAAATGGCTTTATCTAGTTGTAACCTACGACTTTATTATTTGCGATAAAATCTCGAAGATGGAGCTTTTCAATTGTTAAACTTTGCCTATTTAATCAGGTAAAAACTCATGAGCACCTTTTTGCTTTTCGCTTGAATCGTAAGATAATTTGAGCACGAAATCGACAACAATAACCTACGAAAATGACCTACAAAAATAACGGACCGTTTGACGTGACCTCCTCCAGCATGTGAAAATAGCTAGTTTTTATAAGTCTAAAGCAAGAATATTTATCAAGACCATACTCGATATTTTGATAAAATTATCTTATGGTTCAAGTGGAAAGCAAGTGAGTTTTTTTGTAGCTCAATTTTCGCAAATAAAAAAGTTTTACGCTACAATAAGAAGGAGTCATTCACGAAGTTTTGAGACGGATGTTAATAATTTAATAGAAAGAGTTCTGTACCACGTACTACTGCATATTTTTTTTATTTCATTTTTGAAGTGCTTTTACTATTTTTATAGCAACAGTACTTATTTATAAGTGCATTCCTTAAAAACTTGTTTGGACTAGAACATGTAACTCCCATCTTAGAAACAGTTATGACTAAACTAAACTAAAACTAAAATAAATCTATACAATGTCACTAATTATTTAAATAAAAATCTGGTAGGTCCACTCACATGATTTTCCTACCGATTTTTAACAAGTTTTATTCAATTTTAAATATGTTCATTAGATATAACTCAATTAAATTAGACTAATTTTCCTAATAATCTATCACAGAAATCATTAGAGTACGATTTAATTGATAAACTAAAGCAATCTAAACGGGCAACTGAACAATTATTAAAATGAGTGTATAAAATTCAATACACTGTAATTCTACTGGTCTCATTCAGACGATTTTTTTATAATTTTCTCTGATAACCTTTTAAAAATGTTATATCCTATAGAGAAATTACTATCATTTTTCAAAGTCGGTAAATATAACTAAATCCGGAATGAAAAATTGGAGGAATTACATTAAATAGTCATGGTTATACCGATTTATAGTGTCTCTGCTCAGCCTCCATTGTAATACCAGTGATGCGGCTGAGTGAAAGACGCTGGGATCTCTTAGAGTCCTGCCTTTCCCTCCACGAGTTCGGGGAAAGGCTTGGCTCGGATATGTGTATTTAAGTATTTATTTTGTTAGATTAGTTTATTTTGTTTTAGTTTAGTATCTTTTAGTTTATATACATTTACTTTTAGGAGTATTATATTGCTGTTTATTATTTTTATTTATTGTGTATGGTTTGAATGAGCTACTCTTTATCACTATTAATATTGTCTTTGAATGTGACAGATTGTAATATATCCCAATAAAAAAATCTCCTTAAAAAAAAAAAAAAATACCGATTCGTTACACACCGTAACTAATTTTTTTTAGTATTGGTAACTATTTCGCTATCATGTTATTCACAAAAACGCTGTTTTTTTACCAGTTTTGCTCTTGCAACAATTAAAGTATTTTCACCAGTGATGGACATATCTAAGGAAACTTTAGTCTTTTTTTACTTATGCAGCCGTAATTATCATAGTTATAAACTTCTCCGTTGGTCATTTAGAATTTCTAGGGTCTCATTTTTCTATTTAACACTTTGAAATAAAAAAAACATATTCATTTATGCATGTATAATCTCTATTTAAGAAAAAAAACACCCTTTTGCATTAGTGATGGACACACAGAAATTCGATTTTCTAGTAACAGACAGGGTGTCGGTACCAGTAATGAACATACTTATGAAAACTTCAAAAATCTTTATTTAACTATAAAGATAAATGTAAAGACAAGATAATATAAATGCTCAACTTACTCTTAGTAAAACTGTTAGTAAAAAGTTATAAAAAGCATTGATCTCAAGAGCGCTATAGAAACAACAATGATAAGTATTTTAAAATTTTCTTTTGGGAACTTCGTCCATACAGTTGTCAATAGAGGGAATTTTTCTTTAATATAGAAAAAACTCTAACCTTTAAATTAATTAGGAAGCTCATTATTTATATTTAAAGTCCTACCTGTGCATCACTAAGCCCCCTGTCCATAATTGGTGCGTTCACTCAAGGTGAAGACCTATTTTGAACAACACTATTCCTATCAAAGTACTAAATGAACCCAAGACCCTCCATAGTGAATAGGGGGAGTTTTTTTTTTAATATTTGTTAATTAATAATGTTAATTTATTCATAAATTATTTATATTAAATATAAAATATAATTAAGCCTACAGCTAAACCAAGACTGGGTATTAGGAGGTCTGGGGTTGGGGATGATGGTCTGTGGTTAAGAGGAAAACCATATGGGACTGCGCTAGGTCCCCTGACTACTGCATTATATATCCTCTGCTAAATCAGAAGCTTAGTTCTTATTTTCTTAAAGGGTTAATAATATTGTAAATGTAAACTAATATCTAAATTTAAAAATGTAATAATTTATGGATAGTGTCTTACGTTTCACAGTATTTTTTTTAGTGTTGCCCAAATGCGAGACCGAGACGAGTCTTGGTCTTGCAAACTCAGTCTTGGTCTTGAGCAAGAGTCTCGCAACAGTCTTGAAGTTACTTATTAGCTTTTTACTATACAGATATCACTGTATTTTTTTAGATAGGAGAAACCTAACTAAACCCGAATGAAAAATTAGAGGAGTTAAATAGAAAAGTATATTGGTTATACCAATTCTTTACATATCGTACATAGTAACTAAAATTTTCAAGTATCAGTAACTATTTTGACTTAATTTTTATTTTAAAAATTTATTTTCTTTTTACCATTCCTAGTGTTGGTCATGCAAAGTGCATCGGTCCTTAAAATCGGTTAACCGAAGGTTTCAGTTTATATCAATGGTTAAGCACATTTTTAAAATTTTCTAAAAAAACGCCTCCAACGATTTTAATTAAATGGGTATATTATCGTATAATTAAGTTGTCTTTAATACCATGTTAGTATCTGTCTTCACATAATCTAAAGTTTGAGAAAGTATGTAAAATCCACCGAATCAAGGCAATGACATTGTTTAAAATTTTACTTTATAAATTATCTTACTATCCAAGTGAAAAGAAAATGGGTAGTAACAAGTTTTTAGTACCTTATTAGATAGACAAAGTTTGTCGATCTACTACTTAAACGAAGACTCGTCTTGGTCTCGCATTTGGGTAAACTTTTTTTTTTAATGATTTTATTGGTTATTAAAACAGTCACACTGAAAGGCATTGGTATTAGAGCTATAGTATTTATTCACACAATATGTTCATAAGAAAGGAAATTAATTATAAAAAATCAAAATAGAAGTAAAAAATAATTAAGAAAGATAAAAGTAATATACAATGGGCGAAACTATTAGTATTATATATATATATATATATATATATATATATATATATATATATTTTAAAAATTTAGAAATAATGTTTTCATAGAACTAATGTTTTGTTCTGTTTTTTTTTTTAAAGAAAAAGATTTTTGCGAATGGTTCTTGGAGCCGAAACGTTAAAAAATAATAATTTTTAAATGTATAATAAAATAATATGAGATTAATAAGGGTTTTGATAAATAAATAATCATATATAGATTAAATATAATGATTATTAAAAAATCTCACAAAAAATTAATAACCTAAATAAGGTTGTTTTGCATAAAAATAATTTCATAAAATAACCTATTACAGACCTGTACACAGTAATGTAACACACTTAAGAATCTAGGGTTATTTATGTAGTCAGGTATTTAAAAAAATATTTATATTATAACCATATATATATATATATATATATATATATCTGAGTTTTTTAATAAATATAATTTTATATCGGAATCTTTACTTGTTGGGCGCCTGGCTTTACTAGCCTTTCATCTCTAAAGAGATAATTATAGAGAATATATGTTACTTATCTATTACTTGGCCATGATTAATCATTTATTCTACCATGCTAGCTCAGGTGAGAAGGGTTAGGTTGGATATTTTTATAAAGCAGCAAACAAGGTTAAAAGATCTATTTACAGAATTAATACTATGTACAATAAAAAGAAATATTATACAATAAAAAAAAGATAATTTAAACATAATTACTATATACAATTAAAGATAAATAAGAAGACATTTAAGATAATAAAAATAACAAAATAGATACTTATTCTATATACAATAGTATGGCATGCCACATCTAAACACATCAAGAAAAGATAGTCAAGATACAAGAGATATAAGATGTAAGAGCACATGCACATGCTAAAATTAATAATCAGGGACAGGAAACAAAAGAGAATAGAGCTTTTTTTTTTTCTAAGTTTCCTTATTCTTGGTTGCAATGTATAATACTTTTTTTTATAATTACGTGAAACTGAGTTCGTATTGACCGTTTTCATGTCTATACTTATATATAGGCATATGGGTATCTGTGCACACTAGCTGCCTGAACTTTCTATTTCGATGTATTTAGCACAGTTAACATAAATAAACAAACAGGAGCAGAGAGACACAGGTAGTGGCTAAGCCCCGGTATATAGATATATATTGTGACAGGGAGGGGAGTGGTGGGGGGCGCGGGGCGTTGCCCAGTCGCTCGGCTGCTTCGGTCGGGTACAGACTCTGTTCTGTTCTCTCTGTCTCTGTCTGTATCGGATCCGTAGTTATCGTATCTTTTTCTTCCTCGTCGTTTCTTCTCTCCTTCGTCCTCCGACATCAGGCTCTCTTCTTCATGTCTTCCGTCGGCTGTCGGGCCCGGCCCTCACGCAGGTAGGTCTCATATTTGCAACATATATAAAAATTAAAAAAAAAAAAATTGTCACACGAAAATCGATCCTTTAATTCTGTATTTCTTATTATCTCATTTATTTATTTTTTTTCTTCACATAACTACCGCTTTAAAAATCTTTAAACCCGTGTGAAATACAAGCCAACTCCCATACTTGGGCCCCACAGACTAAACCATATTGTACTCCGTTTCTATTACACTCGCTAAATCATGTGGAATCGATTGTGCCTTAATATGCCAGACTAAACCGCAACGTCTCAATACTGTTGCACAGTTATTCTTGTATTGTATTGTACCATCGCGGTGAGATATTACAGTCCTATATTACCATCCAAGGTCATTTCAATTTGAATTTTGTAATATTAGAAATATTATTTTAGGAACTATAGGCAAACCTTTATATAACTCTCAATCCATTACAATGAATTAATTTTTTTTTTTTTGTCAATATTCAGAAAAAAACTACAGAAAAAATTATCCAAGTATGAACTAATACAAGACATATCATTACAATCAAGTACCTTAAAACATTTCAGTGTTAGAAAAGAAATTGTAAAGTTTAAAAATAAAACAAAAAATAGTATTTTTTTTTATGAACCAACACAATTATTAGTAAAAGAAAATTATTGGAATTGACAATTAATTGACGAAATGGACCATATAAATTTTAAACAATATAACTCTGCAAAATATGCCACGTAATATAAAATAAAAAAACATAAAATATGCATAAAAATGTATCCAAGTATACATTAATACAGCATATTTCATTACAATTAAGTACCTTAAAATATTTCTGTATTCAAAAAGAAATCTTAGAAAGGTTTAAAAAATACATAAAATGATATTTGTTTTTCTATTTCCTTTTTTCACGAACCAATAAAATTAGTAGTAAAAGAAAATTATTAGAATTTCAAATGAATTGATAACCTGAACTATATAAATACAAAAAATATACAATTATACAGCTAAAACATTTAATTACATAAAATGATCAGAGGGAAGTATAAAGATTAAATAAAAACTATATAAATTTCTTTGTATTTCCTTTTTTTCATGAATAAAATTCGGAGAAAATAACCACATAAAATTATCGAATACTTTCTTTAAACAACAGATGCCAAAAATAACATTCCATGAGTTTAAAAAACCGTTCATCTTAGTTGTTGTAAATGTCTATTTAATTTTTCAGTTTGTAAGAAAATGATGCACTTACTTTTGCCATTTATAATTAGTCTAAAGTGCATTTAAACATTTCTGATTTAAAAACGATATCTGAGGGAAGTATATAAATTAATAAAAAATAATATATTTTTTTTGTATTTTCTTTTTTTTCATAAACAAATGAAACTAGTAATAAAATAATATTATTGTAATTAAAATTGACTAAGAAATCGAACAAAATAAATAAAACGTAAACGAAGTAATAAGTAGCATGTTCTGTTTTAAAATTAAATAATGATTTTATAAATTCGTTTCTGAAAAAAACAAATTTTTTTATAAAATCTGCAAGCGTAATAGCAGATAATATCTACCAAAAATTGTAGATTAATTTTTTTAAAAATTAAATGGGAAAAACAACTTTTCCTTGAGTTTTAAAAATAGTTCGTCTTTGGTAGTTTAAAGATAGTTTTAATATTTCGGTTTGGAAGGTGAATTTACTTTTGGTATTTAAAATTATAATAAATATTACAGCTAGTAAAACGTGAAGTATAAAAATATTTATTATAATGTGTAAATGATAGAAGGTAGAATTAATTCTTTTTTTTAGTTGAAAATTAAGCCTCCGACTGTGTGGAATTTCTTCTTCAATGTAGCATTTTAGTTATTTATTTCTTTACTTTATTTTAATTTAATTAAAGCAATTAAAATATGCAATTTTAGATTTTTATTGTAAAATATTGCTAATTGCATCTTAGTACTCAAATTCCTAAAGATGTGCAACTGCATAAAAGTCTGGGCTCTGTTTATAGCACAAAAATTAAATATTTTATATTTTAGTGGAATTTTACATATTACTAAGTAAAATATAGATTTTTAAATATATAATATACTCGATATGTATTTAAGTAGTATCAAAAAGAACAATAAACAATATCATAGCTTCTATTTCCCAATCGTCAAACCATTTCCAATCAAAATTCTCGGACGTCATGATTGTGCACCGGTACTAATTGAAGAACCATCACTCGGTTATGATGAAACGCGATGGAACTTTTATTTAAAAAACTTTTGCTTTTGTCAATCATCGTTGTTTCAAGTTTATATTGATCTAAAAAGCTAATTTCATTGCTATTGTCTCTCATAAATATTGTAAATTTTGAATATTAATTGAAAATTAACAAAAAAAAAGATTTTTATTATTGTTGATAGACATCATACTTTCACTTGCATTTCCTTATAATAGGAATATTTTCCAAAAAGAAGTAATTCAATATACTAAAAAAAAAAAAATAATAAACGATAATTGACAAATTCAATTGTGTTATTTTTATTATTCCCTTTATTCTTTAACATTAATTAATATTAAAATTAAAATTAAAATTATATTTCATCGATTTTTTACTTGCTCCTAAAACAATTAAAAATTGTGTAAAACATGTAAAATCACTCATTTTTTTCGCAACTACATCATAAGCAGAAAATAATGATTTTTCAATTAATACTGAGATGAGACAATTTTAACTACTATAAATCTGTTTTCTAGCAGTAAAGACAAATCGTGCAATATTTTTTTTTTTTTATTGTTTGACTTTTAGAATGGTATTTTTATTTGTTAAAATCTACTCCCTTATCGTGTAACACAATTAAAATTTAAATAAGGATATAAAGCAGGATATTAGCTTGTATAGATATTTACCATGGTAGCACTTTAATATGTTGAAAGCAAAACAGAATTTAAAACTATATATGCATTTTCTGAAGTTTCATAAATTTTGAGTAATGACACTGTTGCGGAAAATGAGCGAAATTGTGTTATTTTTTCTATCGATTTGTGTTTCGTTTCATTTGTGGTGTCAGTTTAAAAAAAATAAAATAAACAGAATAAAATATTTTATCTTTTGAAGAATTTATTTTGTGTGACAATTTTTTTTTTAAATTAATAACAATATATTATTTTTCATTCTTGATTCAATGTTGATTTGAATAATGATTGTTTAATTTTTTTTTCTTTTTAATGTAATTTATGAAATAATGCATTCCATTGTTTCCGAGGGTTCCTCTTGACACCAGTCATTTACATAAAATATAAATACATATTGTATATTTTTTTAGTTTCTTGAATTTTATAATTATTTCTTGTATGTTCTCCATTTATAATACTGTAAAATTCTATTTAGGTTCTATTACCTTATAATTAAATACCTACGAAACATATTACGTTAAAAAATATATTCATTTTTTCTTTCTATAATTTTTCTTTTAGATGTATATTTATAGTATTGTTATATAAACTATTCCGATTAGTTATATATGAACTCTAGAACTATTCTGAATTAATTTCAAATAAACTCAGTGAGTCTGTTGTACACCAAGAGTTCCTTGACCTCGCTCAGATTTCATCTTATCACTTATTGACCACACTTCGATTCTCAATTCACTTTTAAAATAAATAAACCTATTATATTTTATTCAAATTCTATAATCTAAATAAATATTATGTTTTGATAATATAATATATTTATTAATTAATTATTTAAGAAAAGGTTGACGGTGTTATCATACTTATTGTGCTTTATAAATTATCGAGCTTTTTTTATGTTTCTAATAATTTTTGTAAAATATTTTTATTATTTTTATAAATTTGATATTTAAAATTTATTATTTTTAAGCAAAGATTAAAATATCTTCGTTATTTGTAATAAAAAAATATGTTTAAAATAAAGTTAAAAAATCATCAATGCTCCAAAACTTATTATCTTTTATATAGCCTCTCACAATTTTTAATACATACCTAATTTTCGTAAAAATACATACGTACGATATTCCGTTGACTGTTTTGAAATCATTTATTCGTACCGTAAATATTTTTCATTTGTTATTAAAATATTCGATCAACTTACCAATCGTAAGTTATTTTATTATTTTAAAATTCCTATTCAAAATTATAATCATTATTTTTTTTTTAAGTAAACGTCGTCCATGATAAATAAATAAAAATAAAATTATAGATCTTGTAAAATTGTAAATTATTACGTTGTATATTTTAAATTATTTTTGACCTAGAGTCACCAACTAATTCGTTTCCTTGAAATTATTTTATTGTTTCGAACGTTAAAGCTTCAAGAGCCGTTTTTCTGCATAAACTGCAAAAATTATAATCAAGTGATAGAACATTAAAACATTTCAATTTTAACAACCAATTATTAAAATTAATGGATATACGATGTCATAATTATTATATAATTTATATAATACAATTTGGTATATAATATAATCAATTATATTTTTATCAGTTTTAAACAAAAATCGTCCTTGCAATTGATTATCCGTATGCAGATATTTTCATTGATACTACTATAAATATATGTAATTTATCATAATTTCAAATATATTCTCCCTTTCCAAACAAAAATAGGTATTTTAAACAAAAATATGTCATATCCGATGTTACATGAATTTATACATATGCCTGGATTATTATCTCTAGGAGAGGGATTACAAATCAGATGTTTTATATATATTTTGATTGGAGAGATACTTTACTTATTTAAGTACATTTATAAACTTATTTAGATACTTTCATCATTCATACTAACGTATTCAATGTACGAAAATAATTCTTTAAGTAAAAGAAAAATTATTTCGTTCTGGGTATGGTAGCATATAAATTAAATTTAATAAAAATATTTTGTTCCGCAGTATCGTGCTAATTAATTTTAAAGTTTGAGAAGGTAAATAAGAAGCCTTCTTAATTATTTCCTTTAATTAAAAGGTTTGTGTTGAAGCTGGGAGCTCCATGCCTCTGTTCAAATATTCTCCGCCAACTCCAATTCTCTGGGTTCATGTTATTTTGAGTTCTAAAATTGTGTATTTCTACATACGTTGAACCCACTTACAATTTATATATTTTATGAGTAGTATTAACACGAAAACCATGTCCACAGGAATAATCACCATCTGAACTTCTGTAAATGATGTAACTGTACATGAAATTTATTTTGTTATTTTTCTGTAGGTAGGAAAATTTGTATGAAAATTTTTTTTTTTTAAGGGGTAAGAAAAACAATTGATTTCAAATTCTATGTTGTATATTTTAAAAAATGTACTGAAGAAAATGGGTGATCTTACGTCCCTAAGTTTTTCTCAGCCCTTAGGTTTCATCGCAACGACAGCCTCATTGTGGTACCGAGATAGCTTTTTCAAGAAAAATAATTATAAAAATCATTATAAGAAATGTAATAGGGAATAAAAATTTCCTATGAACAAGAGGTCACAAATCAAGTCTTGAATATCTAAAAAACATGAAATTGAAATTTCTTGCTAATGATGATAATGAACACTCATGGAAAAGTCGAAAATCTTCACTATAATCATTTTTATAAACATTTTTTGGTTCTTCACATTTATCAACTTCGATAGAACACAGAAATTCATTACAAATATTTGTAGCCTAGCTTCATTAGTATTAATCCTTACAAAAAATACCACTTATCAATCGTACGAAAGCAGAATATTTTATGTTGCCTAAGACAATTTGAAAAATGAAAGCATTATTTTTTCTGTAATTTTTACAGTTTGAATTTTAAATTAACGCCATTTATTGACTAGATGGTGTGATTGAACTATACATAAACGAGTGGCCATTTCTAGGATCTTATATTAAAAAATAAATAAATTCAAGCTTAAAATCTTTATTTTCATAGCTATTAAAATACCCAAACTACTAAAATAAACCGTATATTTTTATTTTTGAAGCAAAAACCTCTTTTGACTCTTTTATTATTTTTTTTTTAGAGAGTGGATTAGATTGAGCCGTCAAATTTCCGATTTGTAACGCTCGGGAAAGTTAGCTAGAGTCGACTAATGGAATTTTTTTGGATATGGATCAAAATATCTCAAAAACTAAAAATCGAACCTTCATATTGTTAACATAAGAATTTTGTTTTTGTTTAGCATTTTATCCTTCTTATAATGAGCTATTATTCAAAATAATATCTTAATCGGACGTCGTGTTAGATAGTCGAAAACCAAATGATAACGAATTTTATTGAAGATATAAATTAGAATATCTCAGAAATTAAATATCGGACCTGCATACTGTAAGCGGGGGAAATGTTCAGCAATTCCTCCTCTTTATAAAGAACTTTTATTTATAATTTATAATTCATATTATTAATTTTGCCTTGTTGATTTTTTCACTTCTATTTTGAGGTCTAAAGCACACACTTTACTTTATTTCTTAACAATTTCATTTCTATTCTAAATGCCTTTGTATCTTTATTCTACAATCTATCAAGAGCAATAAAACGTTAGTATTTTCGTAATTTTTGAGATTTGTTTATTCATTTTTTCATTTTTCACATCCCCACTGTGCATCTATACACGTATCCAATATTTCATCGGTTTATTTTAAAAGGTCATCTAGTAAATTTGTTTGGTCTTTAGGTACATTTTATATAACATTTCCTTATTAATTTATAGAAAAGCAAAACAAAAAAAATATGGTAAATTCAACAAATTACATACATACTGATTATGAAATGTTACTTAATGACTTTTACCAGTAAACGGGCGATTTTTAAAGTAGATTACCCCAAAGCATTTGGTTCAAATTGGAGACTTAAAGACTCTGACCACTCTATGTGCACAATGTTCAGACTTTATACTCACACCAAATTATTTAATGAATTAATTTCTTTATGTTGCTTAGTGACTTTTTGTAATAAAAAAACATTATACTGTCAAAAATTAATTTAAAATTAGTAAAAAGTGGTACGGATATACATAACTAAGAAATATAATTTTAATCGAGAAAATTAAATAAGTAGAAAGAAAATATGAGAAGGAATTAGTCGAGGGTGCGGTCAAAAAAATAAAAAAAATTAAAATATATAAATAATTTTAATTTTTGCCGACGTTTCGACCCACTTTGCAGGTCGTCTTCAGGGCGTTGGATGTGGCACTGCGGGAGGCGGTTGCAATAATTAACCGCCTCCCGCAGTGCCACATCCAACGCCCTGAAGACGACCTGCAAAGTGGGTCGAAACGTCGGCAAAAATTAAAATTATTTATATATTTTAATTTTTTTTATTTTTTTGACCGCACCCTCGACTAATTCCTTCTCATATCATATCAACGGTCAACCAACTCTACATCATTAGAAAGAAAATAATATAAAAAAAAATAATAGATGCTTTTTTTTCCTGATATACAATATCAAGCAATTATGATGTATTTCTGTATAAATCATCCTAAGAAAAATAATAAATAGAACCACTTGATTGATAACGGAAGTGATTTGGTTTTGTGTTAGTATCTAATTAAAAATAAAGATACACTAATGCTCCATACATGAATTTATTTAGTACTGTACAAGTGCGAGGGCCCTTTATTTATCGACGTCATTAACTATTTAACACAACAACTTATTCAACATGCACCGTATCTACTTGCACCGAGAGTGAAATGTATTCAACATTATTTGCATCGATCCCTGTGTGTATATGTATATGTTAAACTGGGTATGTTCTTTTTCATTGGCATTTACTTTAGATACATTGAAAATTGGATGATTTTAAATACAGGTTCATGTGCATGATATACTAAAGCTCTCTGAACACTATTATAAATATCCTTAATTGTAACAGATTGTAATATTTCTGAATAAATAGGTTTAAAAAAAAATTACTAAAAGATAAATAAATAGTATGTTTATTGCACAAAATAAAGGCTACTTAATACTTTTGTATTTCCTGTTAAATGTGGTTTTTACATTCATTACCAAAAATAAAATATGTTATTTTTTTTTACATATTTAGTCGAAATTTTCAGTCCATATTATTTATTTTTGTCATATTTTTTACTTTCGGTGCTATTTTATTTAATAGGCTTCAGGCCAGAAGCTACTAGTAAAATACGTTTTTATTATATTTCTTTAATTGCCAACTTTTCGACTTTTTTACCCATTTTTAAAAATCTGTACAAAAGAATTATCTATTAATTTAGTTAATTTTCTTTAAAATGTTTCAATTTAAAACTTACAGTAACATGTATTGTCCTTATTCTATATTATTATTATATTCATTTCATAATTTTTTTTATAATGTATCATTTTTATATATTTCTTCCAGTGATTCATCCTTTATTTCAGGAAATTCGGTTGTGATTGCAAAAAAAATATATATAAGTAACATGAGACTTAATGTCTTCTACAAATTACGTACATATTTTAATACCAAATTAATATATTTCTTCTTTCCCTTTTAGAAATAAAATTTACAATATATGTAATTTTTTATATTTAAATTTTTATAAATCATAGCGAAATTCCCAAAATTTATTATAAAAAACATTGTTTATAAAATGGTGCGTGATAGGTGATTTGAATTAACTTTAAACCAAAATATTAAAAATTGATTATATTATATACTAAGTTTTAAATGCAATAATGGTATAGAATAAGGACAATATTTGTTACAGAAAATTATCTAAATAAAAAAAAAATTGTAGATTCTTGATAATGGCTCAAGTAGCCGAAACGTTCGAAAGTAAAGAAATACAATAAAAACATATTTTATTTTTTACCTGTGGTCTTAAAACAATTAAATAAAAATATTACTATTTATTATTTGAATTAGATTGTATATGAAAAATTCTTCACATTATCTGAAATAGATTTTTCGTTCCCTTTGCAATTTGTTCTTTCGAGTTCAAAAAGCGTATTTTCAACAATCGACCCGTGTTAGTATGTTTATACCCTGATTTCCTTTTTAAGATATGAACTTTTTTTTTTTTTGTGGAATAATGGTACCTTGTGCGCAATAGCTGAATATAATCATGAAACGTGCATAAGGTATATTTATGCATATTGTATATATTTATATATATATATAGTCACTTAAAGTTAATTACATTTTAAAAAAATTGATCCATCTAAATGATATTAGTGTTCACCAAAAAACACCATAATGTTAAAATGTACGCTATTAACTTAGTTAGCAGTGACCTAGTCACTTAGAGATATCTTTTCATTTCAAAAGGAAATTTGTAATGGAAATGAATGCATAGATTTATTTTCTCTTGCAATGTCGAGAAAATTAGTGTTGCATAAGATAGACTGTACAATCAAGGTTCTGAGATCTTTTTAGACCTTGAGCCTTATTACAATGATTCTCCTTCCTTTTGTTTATTTCATGTTTATATATTATATAAATTAGTAAGGCATTGATTTGATGATTTTACTGTTGGTGGTCTTAATTTTCATTTCGTGAAAATAATTATTTATTATAATGGAACCAGGAAAATAGGTAAGCCACTGTGCTCATAAGCTTCTATACTCCTGTTCTGTGTTATGGCAATTAATTTTTTATTCTATCGTATCCGACGGGAATCAATACTGGACACTCAACTATATAAAGTGGGTGCTTTGTATTGGTGGAGAACTAGGCGACGGAGTGTGATCTAGGCTAAATCACCTCTCTGCACAAAAGTTTGCCAAGAAATATTACTTCAATGCCAACTAGTGAATCCAGTACACTCCGTGTGTTGTAAAAGGCACATTGCTTTTAATACAGAGATCTAATTTCCTTTATATAGGTTACCCCAAAACATCTCTCATGTATTAATCATGATAAATAGGATCATATAATATATCTGCAACATTTTCCAATATGAATTTTAGTGAGAAAATTTATACCTTCAATCAAAGTTCTATATTTCAACACTGCAATCACTTACAGATATAAATTTTGTGCAGATATTGGAATTCCGTCATTGAAAGGCTCATATATATATATATATATATATATATATATATATATATATATATATATATATATATATATACAAAAGAAATAGATAGAATAAACAAAGTGCTGCCAAATCCACACTAAAGTGTATATAAAAATGCTTGATAGTTCAAGAGAATGGACGATAACAACAATGAAATAAAATATTTTTAGACAAAGAGGATCTATAAATAGAATATATCTAAATACCTATAAAAGTTTTGATGGAGATTATGACTGTTTATCTCAATCAGATCATATTTAGCTTTTCAAGGCTGGATAAACACTGGGCTAAATGCAACCTGATATTCTGACAAAAATGATATTCTGAACTCCATTACATCTCCAATTTCATAATTAAAACATTCGCTTTGAAATTCATTTCAAATGATCATCCATTATTTAGCACATCAGTCAGAATTTTATGGGAGCCTAATTTAGAACAAATGATTATCACTGAGATTATTTTTAGCAGACTCGGCATGTATATAAATTTCTCTCTTTGTAGGATGTGAGAATTTGATGAGTTAAAACTCAGTATTTTTTTAATATTTTCACTAATTAAATAATGAATAATAAAATAAAAAAGTGTAGAAGGGGGTGGGAAGAATCAGAAAAAAGGGTCATAAAAACTAATAAAACATAATTGAAATGAATCCCTTTTTTTTAAGTAAATTGAAACCGTGTTTCAATTTATAAATATTGATTTTGTTAAATTCTGGAATATTTAATGTTATTTTATACATATACATATATCGTCGGTTCATTGTTAAAAGAAGGTTTTTGTGAATTTCGGACTTGTTCTTCGAATAAAAAAATAGAGGAAGTGCACTAAAATTAACAAAACCCTTTTACACATCAAACATAGTTACAACCAGCGTACAATTTTCTGTATCAAAAAGGGTAAATTCATTATAGGTCTTAGTGATTTAAAATTATGAATGACTTTTTGGATTACCCGACGATATTCCCTTCATTCAGTGTTTCAAATTACTAATGTTGCCCAAACGCGAGTCTTGTTCTTGCAAATTCAGTCTTGGTTTTGGTCTTGGACTTGCGCAAGAATCTCGCAACAGACTTACAGTTACCTATTAGCTTATTACTGTAGAGATATTACTGTAATGTTTTAGATAGGAGAAATCTAACTAAGCCTGAATGAAAAATTAGAAGAGTTAAATGCAAAGGTATTTTGGTTATAACAATTCTTTACATATAACAACTAAAACTGTCAAGTGTTAGTAACTATTTTACCTTAATTTTTATTGAAAAAATCGATTTTTTTGTACCAGTCTTGGTCAAAGTGCAAGACCGAAACCGATTTTGGACAACACTACAAATTACTTAAAAATATAAAATTTGTCGCATTTTTATTTATTTTTTTATCGCATAAAATAATAAATTATTAAATCGCTTAAACTGTGTTCAATTCAGTTGATAACGACATATGTGCGCTACGGAAATTACAATGAAAATTTAGTACAGTCAATTGACTATCAGTATTTATTTACAATTTAATATTTTTTTTCAGTATTTAAAAATATTAGCTGCTTCTCCGACAATTAGAGGAGGCAATGATTTTTTAAAGCAACACCTCTTTCATGGATTGGCTCAGTTTACATTTGTTAGATAACAAGGAGATTTCTCGAATAGAACATTATCAGTCTTTTGGTCCCTATAAGTTTGTAAATAAATGTTGGTAAATATAACTTAGGTTCGGTTGACTGTTGAAAATAAAATCAGTATGTAATATTTTTATTTAGTTATTTATCAAGATTATTTTTTTATGATTTCGTAATATTTTTAAGCTAGAAAAATATCACTAATTCAGTCTTTTTTGCCATACCATATATCTGTGGAAAAGTGTGCCCATACGAATTCATGTTACTATAAATTTATGTCTCAATTTTACTTTTGAAATTTTGGAAACAAGTTATTAATGTAATATGAGTCGTTTGTATCTTCTGTTCCATTTCGACCATGTCGTATCTGCGTCAAAAGTAAGTCAAAGTGTCCTTATGAGACTTTGACAAAACATATATCTTTTCTAGGGATAATTGTGGGGTTTTTTCCATTTTTTATGGTTTGCACATAATTTGAAATGTCACTTAATTTTTGCAGTAAACCAATAATGTACCCTATTGGATTCTTGAAATATTCAGGAAAAGTTCAAGTCGTGGAACACCATTATCTAAAATATAAAATATCTATAAGTATGCCCCACGATCGTTACATAGCAGAACGTTTGATTGAATTTCGATTCAGAAAAACATACACGAAACTTTAAAAAAAAAAATGTCGTTTTTTAAATATTATTTATATAGTTTGTCAATATATTTTATTACATTATTTAAGGAAATATTTATCATTTCTCAAAGCGAATCGCGGATACCCGCCCCGAGATAATGATGATGGTATTAAAGTCGTCAGCGACAACGTCAGCTCTTTCACGCTACACTGGCGTCCTCCAATTCCGAGCAATTAGCCGTATTAGTATCGAATAACCTCCTATTGTCTTCTTCCCCGTGCCACCATTTCCATCCTGTAACGATTAATCCTTTATGGTGTAATGAGATTATTTTAATTTGGTTACATTCTTTATATATATAAATACGCAATATTTTAATGGATTTATCTGAGAATATAACAGTAATAAACCATAGGAACAATCATCAGGCTAAGTAATTTTAAAATTAGCATAAAAATAAATTTTTATTTGTTTTACTACTTTCTGTAAAAACAAATATAATTATTTCATTATTGAAATATATAAAATCTGGTGCGGTGCGCGCATCACATAACTTTCACTTACCACCCTCTTAGCAGAAATAAGTATTTTCAGACAAAGCGAAGTGAAAGTAAAAATTATACACTCTATATTTATTCATATTTATTGTGGATATTTTTATTTGCAAAAGTACCTAAATATTAAATAATACCAACAATAGCATTTATGAAAACCACATATGTATATTCATATAATATTGTCGGAGCTCGTATTATATTAATCTCATGATAGGTATAGGTATGCGTGTTCTTTCGAGCTAGCTTGGGTCCGCTCCTATCCCTTTGGTTCCTCAATTACAACTATTCTCCGTTACGATCTCTTATTTCTCCTTTAGTTATTTATCAAATTCTTTCATATTTTATATTTAACCATTTTTCATATAAGAAATTAATGTGAAATGGTCTACTGTTTCAAATAAAAAAATTAAAGGTACTTAAGAGGAAGCTATATATATATAGAAAAATTAGCCATTTTAGCCTTGTTAGAGTACATCAATCAAAATAATAACCACATTTTATTTAAAACTGCTTAATTTTACACTGATATGATGAATTTAATCAAAATCGTTAGAGCGGTTTTTTAGATAATCGTAAAAATGTGTTTAGTCCATTATATAAAGTGCCACTTCCGGTTAACCGATTTGGACGAAAAAGTGGCGGTAGTATCCCTAGCATATAAAAACCTTAAATATGCTATTTTACTTCCGTACGACTTTTCGTTTTTGAGCTAGACTGTTAACACACTAACACTGATCATTTTGCGGGACTTGGTTATTCAAAAATGTTCACGATCGCAATACTTACCCTTACTATAAATTGCAAATATAGGTAAGTGAAAGTAAAAACCAAAGTTTTAGTTTTTTCAAGTTAATAAAATGCAAGTAACTGATTTAAGAGAGTTATGGCACTTAAAATATTTGGTATATCCACTCATAGGACTTTCATACTGATTTTATACAACTTTAAACATATTTAAATATGTTTAATATGAACATATTAAATAACATTTTAAATTTTAAAAAAATAATAACTAATTTTCCTGAAAAATATATTGAATTACTTTTCAACATATTTTTTTTTTTAGAAGATTATAATAGAATATTATTATTATATTTTATATTATATGGAAAACATGATTTTCTCTTATAGTCCAGTAACCTTGTTATTAAAAGTGGGATTTAAGTTGCATTAAGTGGTGGTAGAAGGTTTTTCTTTTTTTTCTTTTATGAGATGTGACTGAGATGCAAAATCTGAATTCTCAATTTTGATAATCCAAAAACTGCTTAATTTCATCACTTTTTCTTCGGTTCTCCTCCATTTTGATCATGAAGTAAACGTTATAAAAAAAAATACATTCTATAAAAGTTTAAAGTAATCAGAAAAGTCTCGGTAAACCTAATAGGTTTCGTACCACAATTTCTCAAAATTTGGAAAATTTTTGCAAATATAAAAATTAATTAATAAAGATTTTCTTTTCTATTTCTTTGTAGGAAATTTAAATGCATATATCTTAAGCTATCTACAATTAAAATTTGAGTGGCTTTAAGGAAAATGCTTTATGCATGTTTTTTTCTTCTTTTTTTATCCATGAGGTCCTGAAAAGCGTAGATCTTCCGAAAGTTGTACGAAAATTGTATTCGATTACAATACTTTCCTTAACAATTAGCCGCGGTAGGATAGTATTTTATTTAAAAAAAATAAAATATTGTATTTTTTTTTAATAAAAATAAAAAAAATAAACCATAAATATACTGGAGTCGTGAAGTAAGGTTTTTTTGGTGATCGACCAAAAAATTCAAAAACTTAACCAATCTCAAAATTTGAGGTTTCACGTTTCAGGATATGTAGAATTCGAAAAAAGAATAAACATTTTTTTGTCAGTCACCCGTCCGCCGTACGCCTTCCGCTCATTTTCTCCGAAACTACTGGACCGATTTTTTTTCAAATATAGATCTAAAATCAGAGGTCACCCGAGGATAATCCTCCTTCATCGACATTACTATCCGCCTTTTACTTTCAAAATGGCGGCAGAAAAACCTGCGTTGCTATTTATTGACTGTAGCGCCTAAATGAATGTACCGATTTCCATGAAACTTCGCCAAAGTCATTTTCTCGACGCTCTTTAAATTTATCTATATAACATCCTTCTCCGAAAAGAGTATGAAAAAAATATTACAAAGGGTTCAAAACTATATTTGCGGATAACTCAAAAAGTACACAATTTTTGTTTGATTATATCCATCATTATTTGGAAACATCCTTAATTTCCTACAAAATGATTTTTTTTAAAACAACAAAAAACATAGAAATCTAAAAGAATTATCTCCGAAATAAAACAATTTGAACCGGCCAAAGGAGCAAAGTATGTTCAAATATTTTTTTAATGAGGAACGGACTTGATATTATTATTTCGCATCTAGATAAACCCTCAAATACGTAGTTTCATTGCAATCCAAAAATAAAAAATACTTCAACGAAAAGAAAATGGAAAAAAAGTTACGAGGGATGGTAAAATTAAATTCCGAATAACTCAAAAAGTATACACTTTTTTGTGAATATTGTATATGGTTTTTTAAAAGTTTACTGATTTCTCCCCCAAAAAATCATTAAAATCGGACAATTAGGAGCAAAGATATGGTCTCTAGTTTTTTTATATGTTCTACTGCAAATGTTATATCCTTTGTTTTGGTTTTTAAATTTTGAATGCGTTACTGAAGTAATGCTATTTTTTTTTTTTTAACATATTACTAATGATTAAAAAAAAAGTTTAGTCCAATAATTGGAATCACCTTTTATTTATTTTTCTTTGTAACTAGGAAGGTAATGTTACTTTAGATGTATAATTGTTTTGAAATAATAAACCATTGTGAAATAATTTGCAGCTTTTGTATGTTTATGCACAGGAAATTTTAACATATGGGTTTTATTTGGTTTGTTTTATTATTAATTCAATGAAATGGAGAAAGTTCATCCAACATATTTACCATGAATACATTCCCAACTTAGGAAATCAAAATTATACGTCAACATGAAAACGGTATGGATCCAAAGGTGTAGCTACCTGGCGATCGGTGATTGGAAAAGTTGAGTTAATAACTCAACACTGAGCGAGCTGGTCGCTGGAGGCTTGCCAAAACTGCTCCAAATTTAGGATTGGGTCGAACTTATTGTTGCTAACTTTTCTCGGAGAGGAACTGAATATGCAAGTAGATCAGCATTACAATGTTGCTTTTTCATTTACATGTCGCCATTGGGGGGAGGAGTTGGGGGGGGGGCAGAACCAACTATTGCTTCTCATGAATATTTCACTTTCATGAAACTTGTTTTTTTATTTATTTTCTTTCTTTCTTTCTAATTAGAAAAGTTTTCTGATCTTTAAGCTGGCAACTAAACAATTGTTCTTTTAATTTATTTAAATAGCTTTGAGATAAGAATTTAAAAATATAAAAGTATAAATAAACATCCAAATATAAATGCCAAAAACATAATACTAGGCTCACCCGATGAATCTAGTAAATTTATAATTGGTAATTGGTTGACTGTCGTGGATAATGAAGAGAAGAATAGTTGGGGTGATCAATCAAAAAAGAAGGTCGAAACGTCGGCATATGTAAAAAATAAATATTATCATTTATTTTTGCCTTCCTTTTTGACTGACCACCCCAACTATTCTTCTCTTCACTAGTAAATTTATGTATGTTTGACTTTTTCTTGGTAGATATACCTTTATTCACAATTCTATATACCAACATTGCAATCACCTACTCTGGAATCTAATTACTCAATGTCTGTAAAGCTATTATAAATTTTCCAACTAAAAATATATCTAAAATGCCATTACTCAAAAATCCGTTTATTAATATTTTTTTATGGGATAGAGGATCATTAGTCTTATGCACAACCCCCAATCTGAAAGACCAGAAGCTATGGTGTAAGACACAGGGGTCGCTCACCTTCCTGCTTATCTCTGGGTAAGGACGTTACCATATCCATGCGAGAATCGAATCTGCACCATAGGAATGTAAGAAATCAAGTAGGGTCTTCACTTGTTTATTTTAATTGATTAATAATTATTTTTATTTTTTACTTTTTGGTTATTAAATCCTACGAACAGGATTTGAACTCATGACGTAATTTTTTTTTTTTTGTTATTTTAGTGAGCTTTTTATCGATAAATATGATTGAAATTCCAAAACAATTGGCACTTTGTTCCGAATTTTCAGTGGAAATTAAATCCTCATATCTTTAAATAACATTTTCAGATTGTATTTCTGAATATGCGCGTGGCCACGATTTACCGGAACAGCTCAACTCCACTAAAATCAAATTTTTACTTACAGACTTTAGCAGTGTGACCGACGATATATATATATATATTACTTGTGATACAGTGGGACAGTAGCGGGCCCACCAATTAGACCATTGGCTATAATGGAAACTGAGTCAGATCTGGTATTCGGCTGGGCCAATGAGACTCAACTGAGGTCATCTGCAGTTCTTATATTGAAAGTGAGCACAGTTGAATGGTTTGCAGTCAACAGCTTTTCAGTTGACAGAATGACTTAAATCCAATTTCAGCATTATTAATTATTAATTTAATGATATTTCTAGTGAGAAAATTTAAACCATTATTCACAGTTCTATATTTTAACACTGCAATCACCTGCCCTGGAATCAACTTTCTCACTATCTATACAGATATTTTAAATTTTCCAACCATAAATATCATTAAAATGACCGATTCTGTTTTACTAAAGTAACCATAATTTAATAAGTTATTCTGATTGTACTAATATTTTAACCTGAATATTTGAAAGACCAAGACTGTGTTGTAGACTCGTCTTGGTCTTGAATTTCGATAACACTAATAGAAACTAAGTGGAACAAATTAAGTAAAGGTGGGTTAACGTTATAAATAACTTTTAATCACTATCTGTGTCGAATAGTTATCACAAAAAACGAATTATAAAAAATAAATAAAATACATCTAGAAAATTTTGACTATGCTTATACAAAAAATAAAGATTTATCATAAATGTATTTATTATTATTATTATTATATATATATATATATATATATATATATATATATATATATGTATATATATATATATATATATATATATATATATATATATATATATATATATATATATATATTATATATATATATATATATATATATATATATATATATATAGTTTTAATCCATATAACATGGATTTAGACCAACTATGATAAATTGATAAATGTTAAACCTGGAAATGTTATTAAGAAATGAATAAATGTTGGACTATTTATTATGTATATATATATATATATATATATATATATATATATATATATATATATATATATATAATATTAACTCAAAACATTCATTGTCATTATACAAGATTATCTGAGTATGATTAGTATTCTTTTCTGCCGAGGATTTTGATTATTAATTCGATTTTAATCAGTTATTTTACAGTAGATAAATTTTTAGATAATCATGCTGTTGGCATTAATCACTTTTCAGTCAGTATTTATGAGTACTTACTATTTAATAATCTAAGTTTCATGTTTTGATAAAAAAATATTTTTTTATTACTTTCCTACCTATACTAGGTAAGGAAAGTATCGCGATCGGGTCAAAGTTCCGATATGCGGTTTTAGACGGATCTATTCGTTTCAGAGCTCCCTGAATCCGAAAATTACTGTTTAGCCTTTTTTTTTTTTAAACGTAACGAAATTATTGTTTGTCAAAATTGGGCCAAGGTAAAATAGCTTTTGAATAACAATATAAGAGTGTATTGATTTTTTTACGCTGATCTTCCACAAGCCTGTTTACATTGCTTTAGTTTATCTAAGAAATCGTATCCAATTTTTTCTTTGATCAATTTTCAGGAAAATAAATCTAGTTCAATTCTTTTTATTTCTTCTTGAACATATGTAAAGATATAAAAACTTTTCTGAAATAGGTAGAAACTCTCACGAGTTGACACACCAGATTTTTAAATTTGAAATATTGAAAAGGTTTTATCCCTACAAGTAAGATAATAATAAAATAACTTCGATAGGAAAAAAAACAAGGAAAAGAGATAAAAGAAGTGAAACATTTATGAAGGACAAACAAGATGTAAGGACTGGGAAGACAATATCTGGTAGCATACTCACGTCTTTTTCATTACTCAGATAACGAAACTGGGCGATATCACGTTTCCCCACTTTCTCCAGACCGACAAATACAGTCAGTCCATGGGAGGAATGGAAGAGGATACTGGAGAAAAAAAAGAAGAAAAAAAATCGGAAGCTTCCAGGATCGAAACCGATTCCCCACCCCAAGAACCAAACGGATTGTCTAGAGATAGTCCTCTCTATCTACTCAGTTATAAATTATTTCTCTTAGAAATCATCCTCTAGCTTATGTACTTTCTATATCGATAGTATTTTTTATTCATGAGTGTTTTGTTGCATGAATAAAACAGAAAAATAACTTTATTCTGTTATGTCAATGTCCCTTAAAAGTAATCAAAAGTCAATAGTTCTGTACATAAAAAAAAATCTGGTGCGCGCAACACACAACATTCACTTACCGCTCAGCTTTGAATAGAAATTATTTTCTGGCCATGTTGGCTAATTATAAAATTTTTGAATTGTATCTTTAACTGAGCTAAAGGTAAAAAATTACAGCCGACAAATCATAAATACTATTAAAATATCAAAAGTCCTATTTATTATATCACCAGTTGATTATGGATTGTACGATTCGTTGATTATGGATTGTGCGATCCGTTGAATTATGTACGACTATTAGTTATTAAACTGTTATTTTCCATTGCAAAGTTTACTAAAATGGAATTAAGAGATTTGCATTGTCTGTCATAGACAGGTCAAAAGTTGTCACACTGATTGTAAGTGGATTCTTTTATAATATCGCAAAGGGAAAATTTATCACATTATTCACTAATTTAATTTCCTAAAAGGTTACATAATGATTTTTCGGAATAAACGGACGATAGGCACCTAAATATTTAAATATATTATGAGATCTAGAGTTTTTAAACTGCATTAAATATATTTAAGGTTATAAATGTATCCATGAAATATTTTTACATTCCAATTCTTCTTTCACACAAGTACAATGATATAGTATCTTAAACAATGTCATTGCCTTGAATCCGTTCGTCATGCACTATCGAGCCTAGAATAGGGCTATAAAAGTTGAGCTCCTAATATTTAAAAAAAAATATATGAGTCACTAATTTTTTTTTACATTGATTTATGTATTTTTTCTTATGGTTTAGACTTTTTCCGTACCATTTATGAGAAGTATACCAAATTATTTTAACAAATGCACCGATGCCTTGTAAATTATATAAGATTTGACGACAGTTCAAATTTTCGACTAATATAATTAACAAAGTCATAGTCAACATCAAATCGTTATGTACGCAGAGAAGAGGTTGTCTTAACCAGAATGAGAATAGCCCATACCAATCTAACAGGAATGTCTTTTTTACGTATCGGGTCTAATTAGTTCCGGACTTACACCTCCAATTGCAAAAATTTTAAAGAATGACGAAGATACTATAAAGTTAGGTTTTTTGAAATCAATCGATTTGTTTAAAAACAATTAATATTTCTTAAAACTTTAATTCGCTGATAAAAAAAATTAATTTGTAGGCGTTGTTGAACCTGATCTTTTACTCCTTAAAACCCCAACAAACAAACAATTAACTAATATTATGGGTTTTAACCTCGGTGCCATGCATACATGAGAGTGCAAGATGGCGACATATCAAGCTTTGAAAAAATAATCTCGTTTTAATTAAATTATTATTACTTACCACGAGCTAGCAATTATATTAAAAAATTCATTTTTACTCTAAATAGTGATATATATTGTAAGGAAACAGCACATGTTTATGCAATTAATGTTTTTTTCTTAAATAAACAATACACACATACGATTAGAGGTTGCAATAGCTTGTTATCAAGATTTAAGGTGGTGGTGAACATTAAAATGGTTTTAGAACCAGTGCTTTTCAATACATCGATATTTCGAAAAATCGATTTTTACTCAGTAAAAAAAAATTCCCCTCGCCTTGACAGAGAAGCGGTCGTTGCGGTTGGACGTACTGCTGCTGACAGTTGACCAATAGGATGCAACGTGTTCCCGATAGGTGGGAGGGGGATTAAGTGGGGGAATCAAGTACCTATCTCTGCTATTGATTAAACCTCCAAATACCAGGTAACTTGAGCCTGGTGTATGCAATTGTTCAGTACTATTAATAAACAAATTTAAATTATTACTATATTTTTTAATAACTCATTGGTCTGTGCGGATACTTCGCACAGTATATTGTTGAGTTTACAAATGACAAAAAAAAAAATTATAAATGAGTTAATGAAATATATTATGAGGTGGAGAAAGCAATTTTCCAATTTTCCTTTTCTCGTTCAAATACCAATAGGGTCTTAAAGGTGGAACCATGCACTACTCCCACAATAAAGAATCCAGGTCATCAGCGCCAGATCAACTAAATAACACTACTTTTATACTGTTTGGGTGGTTGGTACAAAAAAATAAATAAAAGGATGAATAAAATAAAATAAAAAATAAAGATAATAATAGACATTTATAAATAACAAGATAGAATAGATAAATAAATAAACTTTTAAAAAATAGCAATAAAATCAATAAATGAATTGAAATTAATAAAAAAATGAACTTTTAAAATTTAAAAAAATCAATAGAAAATATAAATTAATAATAATAATAATATTACTAGTGATTTGGATTAAATATAAAGCAAAAATATGTTTCCCTATTTCCAAAAACAGATTCTGGGCAGTGGGCAGCATTTAACCATAAATTTAGGTCGGAAAACGAAATGAAGAAATTCCATTATTCAGTTTGATCATTATTCTTTTCAGACTGATGTATTTACCTTATGTTCAATAAATAGAGCCGAAACATTGAATAAATTAAAATAAAATACCATTTTTATTAATTTAAACTTATAATAACCAAATGGATCACTTTGAAATAAGATTAGTTTTATGATAATTTAATGTTTGTTAGTATCTATTTTAAAATAGAGAATATAAAATTCCAATATTTTATTTCGCATAATTACATCCGTGTTCTCTATCTATACCGGTTATAGGAACATTCCAAATTAAACAGTGGCAGCTTTTTTTTTTTTTTTTTTTTTTTCTTTGTTTTGGTTCCTCCCCTTCCTCGCCGTTAAGGCTATACGGGGTTTTCCCGGGCCAGGGGGTGTGGGCGGGGATTTAAAAGACGCAGTGGCACCAGGACGCGAACTCGTGACTATTTTTATAACATTTGTCATATATCAGGTTGCCGGGCAACGGTAGTGCTGGGCACATTCGGCCACCCCGCCCAAAACAGTGTCAGCTATAAGCGGATTCTTCAGGAGGAAAAAGGGCGATAGTCTCCCCCCCCATAAAAATATTGAGAAGGCAAGAATATCTATTCGCTTCCCCCCTCCCAATAATTTGAGAAAAAAAAAAAATTAAAATCATAATAAATAATGAATGAATAAAATGTATGTAGACTACATTAAGAAAAGTCAATTAGCTGGCTAGACTAGGTTGTGTAGTTGGTACATAACTATTTTATTGATACCTAAATATTACTTTTATTTAATTTGTCATTTCTATTCAAATATAATAATACATATAAAGATAATAATACATATAGATATAATAATACCTAGGATTTTATGATTTAATTATCCCTCAATTAAAACATTTTCCGCTACAAACTAGTCGGACTTTGAAAAACGTATTTTTATTTGAGGATAACTTCAGTGTATAAACACACTAAGAAATCAAAGATACTTTTCACTTGTTTACATTATTCCTTTTTAGACAAAACGTTCTAAAAATGTAGCAATATTATGAAGGCTGTTTCCCCTCTCCCTTGTGTTTAATCTAAACAAAGGCGTTATAAATTCAATTGTATTATTTAAAAAGATTTTCAATTATCTATAATAAGTAAAACAAAAAATAAAAATCCTTACAACTATAAAAACATATAAACAAATTAATTTTAAAATATCCAATATCATATTTGTTTGTTTCAAAATAATTATGTTGATTTTTTACATATGATAAAACCATTTTTTTTCCAATCGCCCTCCCTCCAATCAAAATCGAAAGTCTGCGTATATAGTGTCAGCTAAAATTGCAACAAAACTATTACTGCACTATAAATTTACTGTCTTTTTTTATTTAGATAAATGTTTTAGGGATTTGACTGGTCCATGTAAAAAAATTCAATAACATCAATATTTAAGCTTTTACCCATAAAAATTCAAAGAAATTTCATTAAGGCTTTCATTTGATAACTCATTCATAAAAATCGATATCCCCTGCGAAGCCGGAGAGAGGCTATTAGCGTTTTTAATATATTGTATATATATTTATATCTATATATTTTATATATAGACAATTTTAATTTATATAAAGAAAACGTAATAAAAATTATATAGTAACCATTTTTATTTAAATTCATATGTGTAATGTTTGTCCAGCTACAAAACCACACATTTTGGCAACTTGAAGTAAGAGCTATATAAAATCAGTTTCATAAATAAACTTTTTTTGTTTGCCAAATCTGAGCCTTGCCAACTCGGGTCACACACTTCAAATACTAATAATGAAAAATTATTTTTTCTACTCAGTTTACTGAACTATGATTCTTCGTATCTAAGGAGTATCGCCCTTACACACTCTAATACGAAGTTGTGTTGTTGGTCTATTTTCGAACGTTTGATTTATTAAAATTATTATGAATCATTGAGCTTTAATTTGTCTTTTTTATAAAAATATGTCATGACATAGACACTTTTTATAGTGATTTTCGAATCTCAAAACGCCAGGAATCATTACTCTAATTTTCCAACTTCCATTCCACAAACTCATTTATTTATTCATAGCTCGTTTATTATTTTCAATAATGAACCATTGCAATCGTCCAAAAAAAAAAAAAAATTAACCCCCTCCGCTCAAAATTTGAATTTGACTTAATGTCGCGTATTTTTTTTTTTTGAAAATCATCAATGATGAAAAAAGTATTCACGCAAATATGAGGAATCAACTTTTATTTATTTTTTATTATTATATTATATATTGTATTAAATATATTTTTTATTTTACCTTTATATAATTAAACTAGTTGTACCCGGCCAGGCGTTGCTATGGTCCAATCTGGTTTATTAACAAAAGAAATAGAAAATAATTCAGACGTTTCTAATATATTGTATGTAACAATACTTGTGGATATGCGATATTCTTTGTTGTTCCATTCTTTGTATAGATATAGAGATTGTCTGGTTTTCCAACTCTAGAATTCGCAACATATAATTGTCTATATTAGAAGCAATAGGTCTCTAAATCTCCCAACAAGATTTACTAAGAGTTTGAAGCATTATATCTCTGCATCAAATCATCCGATTTTAGTGATTTTTCAAAAATATTTTTAATTAAGAATACTTAAGCCAATTTAATTAAAATCGTTACAGCCGTTTAGGGGCTACAAAACATAAATAAATAACAACTATACAATAAATAACTCATAACTCTTCGTCATTTCCTTCTAATTTAATGTTTCTATGACCGTTGGAAAGCTTAGTTGTTGCTCATTAAACATATATAAAACACTATTATAAGGAATAAATAAAGTAAAAAACCAAAAAGATTTTTACTTTTTATCTCTAAACCTAATTTATTTAGGACTTCTAGTTTGTGCCATTTCGTATATATTATAGGGTCCTAAATGTATGCCAATTTTCATGTGGGCAACTAGAGCCATGTCAAAGTTATGACAGCTTTTGTGATTATAAAACAAATAATTGAAGGCTGTTTCAGCTCGATCGATGAAAATTTGGGATACATTTTTTTTTATTTTTCTATTGCAAAGAAAATTCTTATTTGAGTGTTTATCTATATGCGAAATAAGAATATCAATTCCGTTCCTCAATAAAAGAATATTTGAACATACTTTGCTCCTTTGGCCGGTTCAAATTGTTTTATTTCGGAGATAATTCTTTTAGTAGTGGTTAAAGAGTTGACTGTCGTGAATAATGAGGAGAAGAATAGTTGGGGTGATCAGTCAAAAAAGAAGACAAAAATAAATGATAATATTTATTTTGTCATTTGCCGACGTTTCGACCTGAAGTTCAGGCCTTCATCAGGGCTAAGAAAAGAACTAGATAGTTGACATAAGGTCCCTTCCTCCTTCCTTTCATCCCTCTGCTCTGTTTTAACTCTGTATTATATTATACGTTGTCTATACATCTTGATAGACTTTACAACATCTCAATTTTCTATCTAACTATTCTATTCACAATATCTTAATTTTACTGTTTATTTCCATTTATTATAAAACTTCATAGTTTTCTGTTTTTAAATTTTATTCTAAGATTCCCATATAGACTGCTACCATTGGGTAGTTACTCAGCAAGTGTATTCATGTCATTATATCAATTATGTCAAAATTTACTTGATGTGTTTATGTAATACAGTTGTAAATGTCATAAAGAAATAAAAAAAAAAAAATGATTCCCATTTTAAATACTTATGTCAACTTTTTTTTTTTCATTATGTTTACTTCATCATTCCACACTTTGTACCGCTTATTATCATTTATCTCTTATTATTTATTGCTTATTATCTTTGTCGTTATTCAAACAACTGAATTTTACTTTAATTTTTTTTTTTTACCTACACTATTATGTTCCTCATACCTAGTTATCTGGTTCTTTTCTTAGCCCTGATGATGGCCTGAACTTCAGGTCGAAACGTCGGAAAATGACAAAATAAATATTATCATTTATTTTTCCTTCTCATTCTGTGTTTTATTAAAATCATTTTTTAGGGAATTAAGGATGTTTCTAAATAATGATGAGTATAATTAAACAAAAATTGTGTACTTTTTGAGTTATTCGCAAATATAGTTTTGAACCCTTTGTAATTTTTTTTTCATGTTCTTTTCGGGGAATCAAGTTATATACATAAATTAAAAGTGCTTCAAAGAGAAGACTTTAGCAAAGTTTAATTAAAATCGTTACAGCTGTATAGGCGCTGCAATGTTAACGACACAAGTTTTTCGGCCGTCTTTCCGAAACGTAGTACCGGACGTTAATTAAATATATATAAAAAGACTTCTGGATGCGATAGAAACATTTTGTCAATATTTCGAAGCTATCGGTGAAGCAGTTTCGTTTTAAGCAAACGAACGTTTACATTATTATTTATACAGATTTGCTTTTTAAATGTACGTTTTAAAAGGCTTCATTTCAAAAAGTAGAGTCAATTCAACAAAATATTATTTTCGTATTCAGCAGACCTTAATTACCTAATTTTTTTTTCTTTATTGAGTATTATAACAATCTGCCTGTTGGACATTGGTTATAGTGAGGTAGGATGACATTCACATTATATGTACAAAAAAAATAAAATAAATAGAACAAAATAATAATCAAAAGTATATACAATAGACAATAAAATAAAATAACCTAAAAAATAAGAAAATTAAAACTAAGAAAAAAAAAACACATGCATACTACTACTATATACAATCAGGCGAGGGAACTCCAAGAGAACCCTGCGCTACTCTCCCAACCGCGTCACTGGTACTAAAGCCAGCGGAGATTGGTCGAGAGCACTACCTAAAATTAACTAACGAATCCTATGCCGTAGAATCAGTATATCATTGGCATTATTAGTGAATAATTAAAACTTCCTCGATATATTTGTGCAAGTACTGCAGCTTTTGATTGAATTCGATCTATCATAACGGTACCGAACCCTTTCGTTACAATTTCCTCCGATATAGGAAACCTTCGCCGATATAAATTGGAAAAGAAGAAAAGGACAGGCAATGAAAGATGGTAGGTGGGTGGGGGTGGGTAATCTCTGCCTTAGGGGGGGGATATAAAACCTAAGCCCTCACGAAAGGAAGACGATGGGGCTTAGTGGTCCTTGTTTAATCCCTGCGAGTACCCTTATTGCTATTGTGGGCGGGACTCGAATCTGCCGATATGAGCTCTGCAAGGAGAGTGGCTTTGTTGAAAGGCAAGTTCTGCAAATGGACTAGCTGTGTACTGCCCGATCGTTCTCTGAGTTAACTATAGCCAATCAGACTCTTTACTTTTGAGGGAGGTTAATATTTTATTTGGATAATAAATGTTATTGTTTATTAAACAATTATGATTGTTCATGATGATATTATTTGTCGTTTACTTGAAATTATACTAATAAATACAACTTATAAATATGTTTATTTACCGCGCTGATGGTTTCGTCAACTCATTAGTCTCACCATTAGGATTCGAAGTATAATAAACAAATATCAACTTTATTTGTTTTATTTTGTTACGATTTAATTAAATTTTATTCAAATGACATAAAATAAAAAAATAAAATATATTATTATATAAATACAACTAAGGTGTGTGCTTTAGACCACACGATAGAAGTGAAAACAGCAACAAGGGGAAATTGATAATATAAAATATAAATTATAAATAATAGCTCATTATAAATAGGATAAAATGATGAATATTTCCCTCTCTTACAGTATGCCGGTCTGAGTTTTAGCTTCTGAGATATTTTAATCCATATCTTCCATAAAACTCTTTAATTTGGGTATGCGGTTCTATTGTATCCCAGTATTTTTCAATTATTTTTATTACATCTTTCCAGTTGATATTGGTAAATAAATTTTCTACATCAAAACAGTAAAATAACATTTACCTCTTGTCTATTTTGTTTAGTCTTTTAAGCATTTGATTAATCTCCATTGAGTTTTTTTACATCATTGTTACAATATGATTTTAGGTTATTGAGTGTGGAATTGAGATATTTAGCCAAATTTTTCAGTTTCCCCATTGATATTACTGATGATAGGACTAAGTGGAGCGCCACTTTTATGTAACTTTACTAATCCATGTATTCTAGGTGTATTATAGTTAGGGTTAATTAGTTTAATTTCGTTTAATAAGATATTTTAAAGTTAATAACAAAGTTCTATTGCTATAAAATATAGACATCAAAGCAAGGTCAATCTAAAAATGTCCTTAATGATTTATAATTTACTTATTTAAATTAATGATATTACTAGTTATGCTGTATCCAACGACTGTATAATATTTATGTTTAAATCTCCAGTTGGAAGGTTAAGTAATGTTATATTATTATATATTTTACATTATGCCAAAGAATTTCTGCTATTATTATCATTTGTATTATTTCTTTTCTTATTTTTTATATATTGTTAATAATGTTGTCAAAATAAAATTTCGATGTTGTAATAATATTAGCATTTATATTAAATATTCTCTATATGTTTTATTGCGGGCGTTTTACGTTATTATAGGCCGTATAAATACAATTGACGCTTGATTTTCAACTTTAGTTTGAACGACTTGAAAATTGACTTTAATGGTATTTATTATTACCAAGGCGAATTATTTTCATAATTTTTTATTATTTTCTGATTATTCAGCTTTAATAAAAGACCAATTATGACGAATTTAAGCCAAGTGCTGTATTTCAGTGACCTAAAAGCTATCTCAAGTCAGTCATAAATCCGCCATGTTTGTTACAGTTCGGCAACTTTTTTCCTGTCCTGCCTTGTGGCACACCCACCCTTATAAAGTGAGTACCCTTAATTAATTAACGGTGAAAACATGGCGGTTAAGCGTGATCTCAGTCAAATCCACCTCCTTGCACAATCGTTGACCAAGAAACAATACTATCCCTAAATAGTACTGAACTCAAGACCCTTCAAGGGTTGTGGTGGTGTAGGTTTTTTTTAAAAATATAATAAGTAGATCTAAATCAGTTTTAAATAAACGTTTTAATGAAAATACTATAAATAAAATTTTGATTAAATAGGTTTTTATTTAATTTATAATAATCAATTATTTTTTTAACATTTTCCAATTTATTTCATATGGTACGGATATCAATTAAGGTAAATAATGGATGGAGCTTTTATTGCTACCTTCATAAATAAATTAAATCTTTCTCGCCTAGTTGCTCTTCTATATTCCAAAAATTAAAGATGCTTTTATTTCTGGAATTAGAAAAAAATTGGATTTTTGTCTCTGTTTAAGAACTATAATTTACTTGTTGTCTTATAATTTACGGAGTGTCGGTCATAAATAGTGACAAAATTATTTTATTAAAAGCAAACGTTTCAACCTGACTTTGCAGGTCTTCTTCAGGGCTAGAACGGACAAGGTACAAAACACATAAGTTACATAATATTTTTAACAAAAATTTAAACAATGTTAATAAACTTATTAAAATTATAAACAGTAAGTATATTAAAATATAAACAGAGTAAGCTAAGTAACAAGATCCTAAACCGAAGTAAATAGGTGGTAACAAATGCTGTAGTGTAATATATAATATATGGAAATGTGAATATACTTCTACAGACCTACAGGAGAGATTGAAAGAAAAGTAAAAAGGATATAATATGAAATAATAGACATGTAGCAATGTGGAGAAAGAAAAGAAAACCAAAAATAAATAAATAAGTATATAAAATAAAAATAGAGACTTACAGGTATGTTTAACTAGGATTTTCACTTAGAAGTGGAAAATAAGGGTAATGGTGGATATTGTGGAATTTCGAAAATTTCAGGTCGAAACGTTGGCTTTTAATAAAATAGTTTTGCCACTATTTAGCCTATTTATGACCGCCACCCCGGACCATCTCCTTCCTTTATAATGCAACGGTCAACTATTAAATATTCAATATAATTTACTTATTTTACTATAATTAACTATATTTTACGTATTTCTCCTCTATAAACTTACTTAATGTACTCATTAAAAAATTACATACAACAACAGTAGTGCTATATTACATCCCTTTATCTGTTGCGTGCTACCCTACCTCCAGCCCTACCTGTTGGACGAGAACATCCGATTAGTCAAAGCACGGAACCCTCCTCCCTCTAGAACAGTCAGATAAGAAGCGGCTATCTGGAACGGCTGTCACGGGCAGGAACTAGGAAGAGATCTCCTCCTAATCGATATAGCCAGTACTGAGGGTAACCTATTATAGGAGAGCAAGTTTTGATAAGGTGCTGGACTCGGGAGCACGCCATCGGGTTGTAAACCATCTTTGTTATTGCTCTACAATAAGTTTCCCTAAGATCTTTGTCCTTTATTGTAACTAGTCGCCAACTTATGTTGTTCTCTCTTATTGCTCGGCCGTCTCCTGCATGATAGATTGTATAGTAGTAGTGCTAATTTAGTAAATACTGGAATTTACTACCTATTAATTAATTAACAAAAGACATAAAATGATAAAAAGAAATAATAACAATTAAAGAACTGTTAGAAGTAATTTTTACTTATACTTACTATATATGAAATATATAGTAAAGGAAAGTATTGCGATTTTCAAATCTGTTTTCAACTAAAATACACGTTTTGAGGTCCCTTGATTCCAAATAATCAAGTCCCGCAAAATGATCATTGTGTGTGTTAACAGTCTAGCTGCATATTTAGGTTTTTATATGCTAGGGATGTTACAGCAACTTTTTCGTCAAAATCGGCTAACCTGAAGTGGTACTTTATATAATGGACTAAATACATTTTTACGATTTTCTCGAAAACGGCTCTAACGATTTTGATTAAATTTATCTTATTAGTGTACAATTAAGCAGTTTTAAATGAAATTTATTTTTTATTTTGATTGATGTTCTCTAACGGGGCTTAAATGACTAATTTTCAATATTAGCTTCCCGTAAAGTACCGTTAATTTTTTTTATTTTAAAGAATTGACCATTTCAAATTTATCTGTAATATAGAAGATAGTTAAATATAAAATATGAAAGAATTTGATAATTAATTAAAGGAGAAATAAGAGGTCGTAACGGAGAATAATTGTAATTGAGGGACGAGCGCGCCCGAGCTTCCAAGATGTAACAAGATCTTAATATAAACGGAATCCAAGAATATTATATAAATATACACATGTGGTTTTCTTAAATGATTTTTTTTTTCATTCAACTACCACCCGACTGGCCTAATTTGATGGCTTGTCTGTTTTTAAAACTTAACATCGTGAGCTAAGATGAATTCTTTTTTATGCACATATTCTTCACATCATATCAAAGTTTCAGCCGTCAGTTGTTCCTTTAAATGAACGATCAAATTTCGGTTGTTTAATTTAAATTTTCGTAAAGCAACGCCTAGTGTTGTGTGTTCCGATGAGGTTTATCTAGAATTTAAAATGATTACTATCTTTAACTCCTTCCGTTAAATGAACTGGTCGGGAGCTCTTACTTTATTCATTATTCATATTTATTAATTTTTACTTTCCTACCTATACTAGGTAAGGGAAGTATTGCAATCGGGTCAAATTTCCGATATGCGGTTTTCGACTGATCTATACGTTTCAGAGTCCGAAAAAAAAACATTTTTAGCAATTGGTCTGTCTGTCTGTGCCAAGATTTTCTCGGAAACTAGTGAATCGATTTTGGTGCTTATTTTTTTATTTTGTAGGATTTTGACTACTGATGCCTGTGACAGAAATTCGGTGCTCCATGCGCAATATCTTGCGCGCAATAAAAGGAAAACATGTTTTTCTATAGACTTTTTTTTTTAATCTATTTATTGAATAATAATACAATCAGCCAC
Organism: Nezara viridula; assembly: GCA_928085145.1. NCBI lineage: Eukaryota > Metazoa > Arthropoda > Insecta > Hemiptera > Pentatomidae > Nezara > Nezara viridula. The sequence continues at coordinate 27,770,705 of OV725077.1, read as the reverse complement.
TGCTGGAGGGCTATAAGTATTAGGGCTAAGAGTTCTCATTCAAACAAGGCATTCAAATAAATATAAATATAAAAGTAAATAAATAATACTGATGAAGAAAGTAAATAAAAGAAAAGTAAACAATAACATAAAATAGAAACTTCTAAACACAATCATACCTATATACAATATATACATTCGCCTAGGAATCTCCAAGCCAGGCTTTTTCCCCCACATGTGGAAGGCAAAGCAAGACTCCAGGAGATCCCAGTGTCACTTTTCCAGCCGCATCACTAGTATTAGAAGCCAGTCGAGACTGAAAGAGGGCACGAACCACAGACGCTCGGGACATGTTCTATAGACTGTATCTCAAAAACGGCTCTAACCATTTTTATGAAACTTTCCTATAATGTTCTAATAATTGTCCTTTCAATTTTCGTAAATAAACTAAATTCCCGATAACATTCAGGAGAAAAAGTTATAAAGACAAGAAAAATGTTTTGGCGCCTAACTCGCTAAGTATATATTCTATTAAAAAATTATAATAAAACTTTCAAAATGTAATTAAATTACCTTTAGCAAAATTGATCTATACGTTTCAGAGCCCCCTGAAAAAATGAAATTCAGTAACGTAATGAAATTCCCTACAAAACTATATATAAATCGTTCATTTCGGACAACTATTAACGAAGTTACGGGCTCATATCAGTGTGTCAGAATGGGGTGAATGAGAGAAAAAAGATGACTAAGTGAAAATAAAAATCGTTTATTTCAGACAATTAATAACGAAGTTACAGCTATTCAATTTCCAATCTAAGATTAAGGGTTCCTATCTTGGTGTCAAAAAGGGGTAAATCAGAGAGAAAAAAGATAACTAAGTGAAAATAAGAAAATCTGTTGCCCGCATCACACAAGCTTCACTATTTCCTCTACTTTTAACAGAAATTATTGTTTGACAATACTAAGCTATGGCAAAAAGTTTTTGATCAGCAATATTAGTGAGTATTGAAATTTTTACACTGATCTACCTTAAGCCGGTTTACATTGCTTTAGTTTATCAAATAAATTGTACTCAAATCTTTTCTTTGATCAATTTTCAGGAAAATAAATCTAGTTCAATTCTTATTTGTTTCTTCATGAACATATGTAAAGACATAAAAACTTTTCTGAAATAGGTAGGAAAGTCGTGTGAGTGGACACACCAGATATTTCCTATTACTCTCTGAATAAAAATTATATTTTATATCGATCCACCCCGCTGTGATATTACTTCTGGAGGTATATCTCGTTATAATGGACAGAAGACGGGCGAAAAACCTCCATCCATCATTGGCTGCCTGCTTTGAAGGATGGGAGCTGGCACTCTCTGATAAAGGGCTACAAGTGTTTGCATCGGCTCAAGTTTCCAAATTAATCAGTGACAGATTTATTGGTTTTTGTTGGAACTTTCTTAAAGTTAGATCATTGCTTACGATCAGCTCCAACTCTGCAGTATTTAAAATTTATTTTGTGATGTTTTTCTTAATGTTTGTGGTCAGTCTTAAATCACAATGTTCAAAAGAATCCCACATATACGAAACTAGGATTATACAAATAAATTTTAGAAGTTTAAATTTCTTTAGACCCCCAGACTGAAACGACTAGAAACCGCCCGACGTTTCTTACGACTACTGCAGCACTTACTAGACAAGCGCTTTAAGCTTTCAATCAATTACAAACGACTCATATATATGACAATAATAAGACCTATTTGGACTTACGGAAATGAGCTCTGGGGCTCCACTAAACCATCGAATTCCTCTCGTATCCAATCCTAACAATCCAAAATCCTTCTTAAAATCCTCAACGCTCCGTACTTTGTCACAAACAAAATCATCCATAAAGACCGTAATGTTCCATATGTTTCCGATTTAGCCCAATCCAGATACCTATCCTTCCATAACAACCTGCAGAATCATCCGAACCCTCTTGTTTCAAACCTTGCTTCCTCCTTGATCCCTGATAACCCTCCGAGGCGTCTGAAAAGAAGATCTTCTAATATAGAACTTTAATTTGAGTTCTACCAATGGGTAGTTTCTCTTCATGTGTTACATGTCATGTTACCAATTTCACATTTACTTGTTGTATTTTTAATGTAATACAGTTGTAAATTTCATTACAATAAAATAAAATAAAAATAATCTTTAGAATTTTATAGATAAATTCTTATTTCCGAATGGCACTCTTCTCTCTCACGCCGATCAATACAATTATAATATATAGTAGTATTCTTCTCGACAATAGACTCACTGGTTAGTACTTTTGACAGGTGTGCGAGATTACATTTTTATTTTTATTATTTTATTTTTATTATTATTTTTTTAATTTTAACTTGTTTATTAAGAAATATTACAATGTCTCAAAGGACATTTATAATAGTATTCAGAGATCACACTTACACTCTATTTACAAATAAAAATAAATTATACAAAAAAATAATAGAGAAGAAGAAGAAGAAAAAAAGTCTTTTTATTTATTAAAATTACAAAATAATATTTTTGGATTTTTTAAAATTTTTTTTTGTATTACATGGAAAATACAACAAGTAAATGTGACATTAGTAACATGACATGTACAACATGAAGAGAAACTACCCATTGGTAGAACTCAAATTAAAGTTCTATATTAGAAGGTCCCGAGGCCATTTTCTTTTCAGGGACCGAGGAGGAAGCAAGGTTTGAAACGAAAGGATTCGGATGGTTCTGCAGTTTGTTATGGAAGGATAGGTATCTGGATTGAGCTAAATCGGAAACATAAATTTACTAAATGGTACATTATGGTCGTTATGGATGATTTTATTGGTGGCAAAGTAGGGAGCGTTGAGGATTTTAGGAAGGATTTTGGATTATAAGGATTGGATACGAGAGGAATACGATGGTTTACTGGAACCCCAAAGCTCGATTCCGTAAGTCCAAATAGGTCTTATTATTGTCATATATATGAGTCGTTTGTAATTTATTGAAAGTTTAGAGCGTTTGTCTAGTAAGTGCTGCAGTAGTCGAAAACGTCGGGCGGTTTCTAAGTCGTTTCTGTCTGGTATGGGGGATTTTTGAATTCAAAACCTAAAATCAGACGTGCTACATGGTCTGTTGACCGTCAGAGGAGTCTGTATTTCATAATAAAATTATATTTCAATCTATTTATATACAACTAATTAATAGGAAAATAAGAACAATTATATTTACAATGTAAAAGTTATACAAATATTTTAATTACAAAAACAACGGTACCAAAATTCTGCAATTTATTAAGTGTTAAATTCTCTGGTGAGCATTATTCTATAGGAGAAAGCAGACTTGCAGTAATTTACCAATACTATCCAATTGTTTCCATTTAATAAATCAATTACTTGATCCCGATATAAATTTTTAGACTTTAACCATTTAATTCTAAATTCAGAGAGTATCCGACAAACAGCCAGGAAGTGATAGAGATCTTCTGTTTCGTTTGTATTACACATGCTACAATTATTATTTGTTTGATGGAAATGTTTATAATTTAAGTTCAAAACATCAGCTCTAATTTTAATTACCCATCTGATCACCTTCAATGAGCTTTTGTTATCAATATAATTTACTGAAGTTAAATGAAAATAAAAAGTGAAAGTTTTAAAATTCTGAACTTTAATTACATATTGATTATATGTGTCTTTTTGAATTTGAGTTCTTAGAAAATATAAATTAGCTCTCCATAGTTCAACTTCATCACAGTTAGATCCATTTAAGTTGAAATTTAATCCATGCAGTTCTATCAGATTAAGTAATTCCCTAAACCATGCGATTTCTTTTTTAATTATCTGTAGTGCTAATATTTTTGGATATCAATGTGGTGGAGGATTAAAAATTTTTATAATGTAATCAAGATGGAGTTTAATTGTAAAGATAAATAACGGATCTATTTTAGTCTCAAAGTGAATAAAATGTGTGGGAGTATACTTTGGTAATTTAAATAATTTTGTAAGAAAGAATCTTAGCAGTCTTTCCACGTACAGAAAAATAATATATATACAATAAGTAAGCATAAAATAACCTAAAAATTAAAAAAAAAAAACACATTCATACCTATATACGCTATTCACAATCAGGCTACTGAAACTCCGAGGTAGGCTTGTCCCTCCAACTCTAGAGGGAAAAGCAGGACGCCAAGAGATTCCTGCACTACTCTTTCAAACACTAAAAACTTTGTTATATGATAGAGAGATTTATATATATATATATATATATATATATATATATATATATATATATATATATATATATATATATGCATCTATTTAACAACTTATCATAGTGGTAAATGTATACCTTATTTACTATGAGCGGTCTGGTTGAGACCTATTCCTCTAGGGCTACAAACCCAGGGCCTGGCTCAGCTACAAGAGTTAGTGATTATTCCCAGGAGCGTGGCCTGGATTATGGTCACTGCCTGGGGAATCCGGGATCCTCCTTACTCCCCCAGTATAGTTTTATACTTTTACATTTTCTATAGTATTATATTTTTCAGAATTAAAGTTAAAGTTTATCTCCATCTCTTCTTTTTTTGTATATATATATATATATATATATATATATATATATATATATATATATATATATATATATATATATATATAGAGAGAGAGAGAGAGAGAGTGTGTGAGTTTAATTATTGTGAGCCCATAAGAAGATAAAGGGTAATAGTGACAAAAACTCAGTTTAGGATAAACTATGGTTAAAGTTGAACCTTTTCAGTAATTATTATTTATCCACACTGAATGGTTTTAGTTGTGGCAAGTCTTCTGTATTTCTAAGGCACTTCTGATAGTTTAAGCGCATTTTCTTTCATATTGATGAGTACGCTTTTACAACCAATATATTCCAGGGTTTTAAATCGATAATTTTTTTTCTCATTTGAATACAACAACTTTTTCGGTTTTCTCCCATTTTATCTAGGAAGTAGGATGTTTTCTACTAAAATCCCACTTTACTTTTTTAAACGAGGTTAACTATCCTACCATGCAAGAGCAGAACAAGCTCGGTAAATTAAATAGTTTACGAGATACAGGTTTTCAAAGTTTAGTAAAAAATATTGTTCATTTAAATTATTTTTCAGGTTTGATGCCATTGTTGTATCATCAATACTTGTCTGATATGAGTCAGTGGAGTAGATATTTATTCGTTTTAAAATTTGAGAGTGAGGTGATGGAGGGAAAAGAAAGGTTTGGCGGAACAGGATATGCCGTATGCCAAATCTCTATAAATTGCATATCGTTGTGTCGCTTGTAACTATATATAGAAAAAAAGCCAATGTCCTCACAAAAAATGTGGCTGCACTGTCCCGAAATGGTGTCCAAACATGGTGGATTGGTGACTTTGACTTGAGTTAGCTTTTCGGTCAATGAGATTCGGCAGTTGGCTTGAATTCGTCATAATTGATCTTTTATCAAAGCTGGATAATCAGAGAATAATCAAACATTATAAAAATAATTTGTCTTGGGAACAATAAATGCCATTAAAGTCAACATTTTCAAGTCGTTCTAACTAAAATTGAAAATCAAACATCAATTGTAATTAAACGGCATATAATAACGGAAAACGCCAGAATTAAAACATCTACAAAATACATTTAGCTTTTTCAATCACTGAATAATTTTTAAGATATTTGAAACGTTTTTTTAGAAAATGAACTTAATCAGAGGAAAAAATGCACTGGTGTAGGCGCTGCCAGAGCTGCCTGCAGTCCTCTGTAGTGTTGCCCAAATGCGAGACCGAGACGAGTCTTGGTCATGGTCTTGGTCTTTCGCAAGAATCTCGCAACAGTCTTGCAGTTACTTATGAGCTTATTACTACTAAGATATTATTGTATTATTAACTAAGCCCGAATTAAAAGTAAAAGGAATTAAACCCAAAAGTATATTGGTTATGCAATTATCAACATATAGTAACTAAAATTTTCGAGTATTAGTAACTATTTTGACTTAATTTTTATTTAAAAAATCAATTTTTTTTACTAGTCCTCCTGGTCTTGGTCTTGCAACGTGCAAGACCAAGACCGATTTTGGGCAACACTAATCCACCACCAGCTCATTAGGTTCTCATTAATGGCATAGTTATAGTGCTTCCCTCTTCATCTGTCTATTACATATTTCTTGCGCCAAGTAATGTTTCTGTCAGTTCCTTGTTATATTTTCAAATAATTTGAATCTCCCTTATTTACTCCTTAAATATATTAAATAAAATAAATGTTTACTTCTCTTACTCTTTTCAGGCGGGTTATTGAAGACATAAAGATTAGCATTAGCTTAATATTTTGATGTTTCGAAAATTTTATTCACTTCATTTACATTTTTTGTAAGCACGTGATGTAAATATTTATTAATTTTTTTTTAATTTCAATTTTAGTCTTTTAGTTGTGTAAAGTGATCTCCTGCCTCTTACCAAGCCCCCCTCTCCCCTTCCTCGCCACTCCTTCTAAGTCTTAAAATAAATAAAAATTTACTTCACTAAATCATATACGATTATTGAAGATATAAACACAATTTCATATGATCAAACATGAAAAATAGCTTATAATTTTGAAAACTTGTATCTCAAAAATTATTTGACTTACCAAATAATTAAATACCATGTTTTTAAATACCATGTTAAATAAATGTTTTTTGTAGAAAACGTGCTCCTACATGGCCAAAATGAGAAAAGTGAGCAGTTTTTAGGATTTTCATTTTAAGTTTCATAAGGATTTTCACAATCTATACAAGAATTAAAAATAAACCTGTTACTGAGCTTATACAAGTTTTTGTTTACCACTCTTGGATAATTATGTAAAATATGATGGGTGAAAAACCGCAGAGGGAAGACAGAACTTTGAAGAGGTTAGAGCAATCAATCCGCCGCAGCGCCCTCTCCACGTCCCAGCCAGAACTGTCACATCACACACACTCAGGACATAATCAAGGAGGTATCAAGTGTTTATTGACGATGGAGTTTTTGGGAGAATAACCTATTTTAACCTATCGTCGGTTACAGCGTTCTTGATGTTTTTTTTTCATCTTTGGTTTGAATTGTACGGAAATATCTTTTTTTTAAGATCTACATTTTTAATTTAAAAAATAAAATAAAGAAATAGAATTTTAGTTTTATTTTAGCATAAAAAGTCTAATTTTTCAGTCCTTTTTTGTTTTGTCTGAAGCCTTCAAAGTTCGAAAGAGCTTATGGAATGGACTATCACAGACGTTGTTCAACTTAGCTTTGGAGAAGATAATAAGAATTACATCACAGAAAAATGGAGGGGTCCCCATGGGAATGAATCATAAAATCCTTTATAAGCAGATGCTATAGCTGTCGTTGGAAGTAATCAAGAATACATTGAGAAACTTATATGATAATAAACCTAAAATTTCACCCCTATAACAGGATCTTTAGAAGAAAAATCATGGCCGAAAGTAGAAAAATTCAAATACCTCGGCTCCACACCAACGGGCAATAATAGACATTGTATATCGAGCGCACACAGAGCTTTCTTTTCTCTCTCTCAAAAGTATTGAAATCTCGAAAAAGCTCAAGATATCTCAAACTAAAGGTGTACGATGCTATCATAAAGCCAGTTCTAATATATGACTGTGAGATCTGGACACTATTCATCACCCTAGAAAAAAGTTGTGAATGATTTTATAGAACAATCCGCACGATAACCGAAGCGATCTAGGATCAGAATACTGGCACGTCGAAAAGAATGACCAATAAAGAACTGCTTACAGAAACAAGTCAATGCGGCGGGGCATGTAACTCATAGCAATCTATCTGGAAGCCTCTAGGTAACAATGAATTCCTCTACAGAAGGCAAAGACCACATGAAAGGCCAAAAAATAGATGGATAGAATTAACAAAGATGCAATAGAGTTGCGTGCAGATAAATGAAAAGAAATATCCCAAGACAGGCAGAGATGAAATAGGCTTGTTAAGGCAGCAATACATGGTCTGTAACGCCAATAGAAAAAAAAATGATTTGAGAGAAAAACTGTTTAGATTTTCATATATCTCATTAATATCAATGTTATTAATATATATATATATATATATATTTTTTTTTTTTTTTTTTCTTTAAATCTTCATCCGCACCTCTCATAGTAGTGACAATCAGCAGATTTTTTGTTAGGTAGAAAATGGCATGATAGGCATGACGAAGAATGGAGCTCAGCAGCACCTCTTCCCTTGTCTGTATACATCCAAAAATCAGGAAAGGAGATCTATCATCCAGCTCCTTTTCAGTCGCATCCTGATGAGTATTTCAGCCGTGGCCATGTCGTTGATAAGTCCATTTTGATGTCCGTGTAGTTTAAGATGAAATCGGGAGTAGAGAGTACGTATGTGCTGGTCAATGGTTGGTGTCTTGGGCCTTTGTAAAGTCTTGTTGTTTGCATACCAGGGAGCTGCAGTTATTAATCTTAAAATTTTAGATTGAAAAGATTGTAGTTTTTGTAAGTGTATCTTTTTTGCTGAACCGTAAATCTGTGAGGCGTATGTCCAAATGGGTTTGAGCAGGTAAGTGTATGTATTTAGTTTTTGTCAAATTTTCAATATCGATTAAGAAAACAGTGAGTATAGTATTTTCAGTCGCTTGTTCAAAGTCTTTCTTTTCATTTTGACGTGTGGGCCCCAGGTCATGCTTCAGTCAAATATTAGCCCCAGGTAGCGTATAGTGCACGTCTTACGTGTACGTAATATTAAAAAATTTTTTTTAATGTCAGCAGATAATTTTTTCGTATGAGCTCTCGGACTATAATTACCTTAGCAATTAGGTATCAGATATTTTTTTTTGGTATTGTTTTCTACGTTTCATAAAAATTGGAAATTCATAAAAGTACTCAATTCTATTCTTGAATTATTTGAGTGTATAAAATGTTGCTATTTATGTCAATGTAATATATCGAGAGTTAATGATTACTTCTTTACTAAACGGATCATATCACTTTTTTTTTAAAACATTTCCTCAGATCCATTGCTCTATAAGCCTTAAATAACACGCCATCACCCCGGCATAGATATGGGAGATATAACATTTTTATAAAGGTGTGGCAGAAGTGTTTTATTCAGAGAAGAGCTATGAATGGTATGAATATAAAGGAGCCGGGGAGGTAGGAACTGGATATTATCAGGGCTAAGAGATTCTGAGTACAGGGGATTGCTATTGGGCGGAATCATCATATGAATTGGGAGAGCAGCTTCTCTTCTCTTCTATAGGGCCGCCTCACTCAGGGGTAGGTGTCTTCCTCTTTCACTACTTTCATCCTCTCTTCACTCTTTTCTTCAGTCCAAAGTTCTATGTTTCAATCCTATGTCTTCATCTTGACATCCATATTTTCTCATATTTTGTTGATTTGAAGAATTTAATGTATATAAATATTACAAGATTCTCTGCCTGAGAAACCTTTCAACTTTTTTGTGGGTAGTGAATTAGATTGATCCGTCAGGCTCGGATGTGTAACGCTCATTTGAGTATCGGCACGAGTCGACTATTTGAAGTGTTTTTGCATACTAAAATATCTCAGAATTTTTTTTTTAAGTGAAAACTTCTTTAGACGCGTTTTGCACTTTTTTGTGGAGAGTAAATTAGATTGATCCGTCAGATTTTAACGCTTATGTGAAGTCGGCTATAGTTGACTAATTGAAATGTTTTTTACATATGGTTTAAAATATCTCACAAAATAAAAATATGGCCTGCATACTGTATGTGAGGAAATTCTTCAGCATTTCATTATCTCTGTAACAAGCTATAATTCCAAATTGTATCTTAACGCGACGACGTGTTAGGGAGACGAAAAGCAAAACAATAGTGCCGACAACCAAATGATAACGAAGTTAGTTGAACAATTGGATTAAAATATTTCAGATACCAAAAATCGGACATGCATACTGTAAGAAAGGGAAATATTCATATATATCGTTATCCATCTTTATCATACTCGTAATGTGCTACTATTCAAAAGTGTATCTGAACGTAATGCCGCACAGTCTAAAAGTGACAAAAACTCCTATTTTCAAGGTGCTTTGATAATTAAAATTTTTCCAACTCGACCGAGGTGTTTAAATTTAAAAAAAAAAAATATTAATTTTAGTATTAGTAATTTTTATTTTAGTATTGAAAATTTATTTGAATCCAAATCCTTAAATAAAACGAAATAAAAAACACTGACGGGCTCTTACTTAGTGTTAGTAGCTTTAATGTTAATATTAGTAACTTTTTTTTCATAAACATTATTTATGATAATTACTTTGGAAAAAAAGAAAGAAACTAACTACCTGTATGAAATGGTGTTTAAGTGATTCCTAAAGTCCTTTTAAATGTAATTACAGGAACAATAATACTTTAACAGATGTTTAAGTGATTCCTAAAGTCCTTTTAAATGTAATTACACGAACGATAATAATTTAAGAGATAATTTTTAATATTTTTTTTCATAAAACATGGTTATACTTTACCATTTTGTGGGGAGGCTTCAGCCCCAAAGCTTAAGAATACTTACTCCTTGCATTTTGAGATTCGAAAATTACTTCAGAGTAGTTTTGCCCAAATGCGAGTTGCAAACTCAGTCTTGGTCATGGTCTTGGTCTTGCGCTAGAGTCTCGCAACAGTCTTGCAGTTACTTATTAGTTTATTACCTTAGAGACATTACTGTATTTTTTTATATAGGAGAAACCTAACTAAGCCCGAATGAAAAATTAGAGGAGTTAAATGCAAAAGTATATTGATTATACCAATTATTAACATATAGTAACTAAAATTGTCGAGTATTAGTAACTATTTATCCTTAACTATTATTTAAAATATCGATTTTTTTTACCAGTCCTGGTCTTGGTCTTGCAACAGTGAGCCGCCCTTGGTCTTGGTCTTGCAAAGTGCAAGTTGCAAGACCAAGACCGATTTTGGGCAACACTAATCTTACTGAATAATTGCAATTTTATTTAATAATTTTATAATTTAATTTAATAAATTTCTAATAATTACTGAATAATTTTCTGATGTTATTTTGTATTTTATATTTGTTAATCCTGAAGATGACCAATATGTTTTGGTCGAAACGTCAGTAAACTCAATTAAGAACTTTTTGACTGAACATCCTGACCATTTTTCTTCCTTATAATTTCTACATTTAACCATATACTCACTCATCTCTATAGATAATATTTGAGATATTTTGTTAAATGTTGCCATAAAAAAAATAACATTTTTTTATTTTTTCGATTCAACTAGATGATGTCCTTATAGATAAAAGCGCGTCTTTAAAGAAGAAATGGAATCAAAGTGTATCCTTAAAGAAGAAATAGAATCAGACTTTTCCTTCCTCGACATATTACATAAAGTTTATCTTTGGAGTAGCTATCCCGCCCTGAGTGGCCTTCCCCGACAGGGATAAGATCCCTAAAAATCTGGAAGAAGCGGGACTGGGACTGGATGGGTGGGGGGCGAGGGGGGCAGGTAGGCCCGACCTAGATAACTGCCTCTGTCGATCGATATCGAGGATAAGCTTTCTCTCGGCGCTCCTCTGTCTGTCTCTGTCTGCACGTGTCCAGTCTGTTATCATCCCAATCAATTTATGGCTAGTCTTCGTTTTTTTCGTATTTTTATTACTAATTTAAAAAAAAAAAAATCTCCATACAAAAAAAATATTCTTTTGAACCTTTTATTTCTGGCTATATTGGCAGAGCATAAATCTTCTTCAGAAAAATATTGAACTATCAATATGCTATAGAACTTTGTCAATTGTTATATTGTCACCTCCAGAATAACCTCAATGAATGGCCAACGCTTTCAGATTGACCAGTGTATAACTATCGCAAATAGTGCTTTCTTCTTTCTTTCAAAAACATAGAAATCCCGAAAATTCTGAAGAAATCTCATTTAAGGGCTTACAATACTATGATAAAACCAATTATGATATTTGACTGCGAGAACTGAACACAACCAGCACCACAGAAAGAAGTATTTAGTAAAATTTCTCCACACTAAAACCGGAGCATTCTGGGATCAGAGTACTAACACATGGAGGAGAAAGACCAATAAAGAACTGCTTACAGAATCTTTTCAATCAATGTCTCATAATACGAAAGTAATGAGGTTAAAATGAGTGCGGTATGTCACTGTAAGAAATGCATCAGAAAACATATACACAAAAATAAATGCTTCAATGGTAGACAAAAAATCTGATGTGTCCACTTCCTACCTATTTTAGAAAAGTTTTTACATCTTTACTTATATCCATCAAGAATTAAAAAAAAAAAATTGAATTAGATTTATTTTCCTGAAAATTGAACAAAGAAAAGATTTGAGTACGATTTATTTGATAAACTAAAGCAATGTAAAACGGCTTAAGGTAGATCAGTGTAAAAATTTCAATACCATCTAATATTGCTGATCAAAAAATTTTTGCCATAGCCTAGTTTTGTTACACAATAATTTCTGTTAAAAGTGGAGAAAATAGTGAAGCTTGTGTGATGCGGACAACAGATTTTCTTACTTTCACTTAGTTATATTTTTACTCTCTGATTCACCCATTTCTGACACCAAGATAGGAACTCGTAATCTTAGATTGGAAATTGAATAGCTGTAACTTCGTTATTAATTGTCCGAAATAAACGATTTTTATATAGTTTTGTAGGGAATTTCATTATCTTTAAAGAAAAACAGGCTAGACGTTTTTTCCTCAAAGGGCTCTGGAACGTATAGATCAATTTTGATAAAGGTATAAAATTATTTTTTGAAAGTTTTATTATAATTTCTTCTATGGAATGTATACTTAGCGAGTTAGGCCCCAAAACATTAAAAAAATTAATATTAATTTAAAAATCTGCCATTTTTAAATAAATAAGCTCTGTCGAGGGCTGCATCGATACAATACTAATATTGAGACATAATATATTATCCTACTGAATTTAATCAAAATCATTGGAGCTACTATCGAGAAAATTGTATAAAATCGGTTACATAAAGTGGCAATTCCAGTTAGTTGATTTTAAGTGAAAAGTTTCTTTAACATCCTTTGCATATACCTATCTTAAATATATAATTTAATTTTCGTGTGAATTTTACATTTTCAGCTAGAATGTTTACACTCAAACACCTAGTCCATTTTGTGATACTTGGTTATTTAAATCTCAAAATGTTTATTTCCGTTGAAAACTGAAATTAGAAATTAATCACGATAGCAATACTTTTCCTTAATAGTACCTATATATGTAAGTGAAAGTAAAAATTAATTTAATTAAATTATATTTTTCCTCCATCAAATAAGGATTCGTTATGTTAATGCGATAGGGAACATTACATAGAGAAATATATTACAGAAGACAAAAATTCAATGCTCGGTAATTTGTTAACGATAAAAAAAACCTTGCAAAGTTAAATGACATATTTTATTTTACATTAGGGAGCCTTAAAATAAGATCATTCATTATGAATGATTAAATGCTAGAAATATTTTTGTCTATGTTTATGTTTACCACAAGACATTCTTATCTGCGACTAAGAAGTTGAGCATATGTATTGTTGCAATCTGCTATATTGTATTGTAGGAATATATTATTGCTATTTTTAAAATTCCTTTAATGTATATTTATTTGATTTTTTTTATATATCTTCAAATTTAACACTTTTTATTTATATTGTTATACCATAATTTTTGTATCACAATTTATATATTTACTTTATGTTATGTATAGAAAAAGAAAATTTCCTCAATTTATTTATATATTTGTATAGTACTTTATTTTGATTCTTTTTTATGCAATAATGTATTTAATGGAGCCAGACCTCCTCTAATTGTATATATTAATTAAAAAATACAGAATTTTTTATTCATCATTCATCATATTAATGCAGTAAGTGAAAAAGATTGTCTTAAAGATCTAAAATCTACTTGTTTTGATAAAAGGTCAGGGATCAGACAGAGTATGAACACATGCAAACCTGAAATGTTCAGGCACAGAGGACAGACTGAGGATTTAGCGAATCCTACATTGGCTAATTTAGACATGGGTGAGGGTTTTGGACGACCATTCCACCTTCCCCTACTGGCTTTCCGTAACCTAAAAAACATATCATCTCCCCTGATCTACAACGCCACCTGACATCCCTCCCCGATCCCCACCCACCATATCCATCAGGAATTAGCTAAACCCGTCGGTGTCCCTACTGATCCCTCCCAGGTACCTGTATTAATTACCGACCCTGTTGGATTATACCAGGATGAGTGACTGTTCTGGCTGTGGGCTGTTTGTCTGGATTTTGGGCTTTTTGGATTTACGGTTTTTTTTTTCTGCTTATCTGGTATAGTGCTTAATAAATTAGGGGCTTAAAAACAACCTTATTTTTTTCTGTACCGTAAATATTTCCTTGTTTACTATTATTTGTAATATCTATTAATTTATATCCCCACTTATATTATTACAGTAAGGCTCGAAATCGGTTTTGCACCAAATATAAGCTCCTGTCATGATCAAATACTATAAATGGGCTACCGTTGGATTCAGAATCTCACGGGGGTTAGCGAATCGTATTCTCCACTTTTGTTTATCTTTCTAAAATAAATAAAGTCGATACAAACCTTTTGCTAGGCTTCAATACTGGGCCGGTGGTATGTCTCTAGATCGATACGAGACAAATTGGACCTTGAAGATTTTGATTCTTATAGCAAGACCCGGATAGTTCCTCCGGATGCGTTTTTAAGCCCAAAAACATACTTTTTTTGAGATAACGCAAGGCATAGAGTTCGCATTCACACAATTTGTAGTATTGTTAATTGTAGTACTGTCATTGAATGCATGTCTCATTTCGTCAACTTTGAGGTTTCTATGATCCCTTTTCACAGGGGAGGGGGGGGAGACAAAGGATGGGAGGGGTTAGCGAATCGTTCTCTCCGTTTTTTTTTTCATTCTAAAATAAATAAAATCGATATCAAGATTTTGCAAAGCTTCAATACTGGAACGGTGGTGAGTCTGTAGATCAGGTCAAATTGGGCTTTAAAGATTTTGATGCTTATTCTTCGGAACTATCGGGCCCTGCGTTCTCTAGCACAAAAACGTACTATTTTCAAGATAACACAAGACAAAGAGTTCGCATCCACACAACCTTACGTTAATTGTAGTACTGTCATTGAATACATGTCTCATTTCGTTAACTTTGAGGCCTCTATGATCGAGAGAGGAGGAGTTTATATTATTTATCGATGGTGTTTTTGATCAACAAGCCATATCATCGTTAATTTTTCACCAAATCTCAAGTATGAGCCACCAATTTCGAAGGCTTCCTTCTCCTTCAGGCGGGCAAAATATTCCAATCCCCCCGAAAATTCAGGCAAACATGTTATGAAAGAAAACAAACTTTATTTGCGATAAACTAAAACGTTAAACACTTTTCTCTTGGTTATGCCGATGATTATATAAAAGATTACTTAATTCCCAACAAAAGGAGAAAAAAAAATTATCGAAATTGGCCAATTTTTAGCAAACATACAGCTTACTGAAATTTGTAAACATGTTGGTTTTAAACAAAAATGAAGATTTAAATTAACTTTTGTTTCATTTATCGATTATATTTATCGATAAAATAATTGATTTCTTTATCTTTTGATACGTTGCATTATTTTATTTTCTTATTAATTTGGCATTTAATAACAATATGCTGTGCTAATTTATCGCGCGGGCCTGCTATTTATAAATTAATCATTTATATATATATATCACAATATTAACTAAATTACTAATTTGAATACCTGGTTGTTCTTCAACTGAAAGAACATGCAATTATATTTTGCTGAACATTATTTATCGGATATATGTAACTAGTGTTGCCCTCTCTCCATGATTGAGCACTGGTGTAATAAATGGCGCATCAAAGTAAACGAATCCAAATGCACACACATTACCTTCACACTCCGCCGCAGATCCTGTCCATCAGTCCACTTTAATTCCATCCAGCTTCCTATTTCAGAAACAGTCCGGTATCTTGGCTTTATCTTAGACCGAAGACTAACGTGGAACCCACATACTAGACTTAAGTTCCACTCATCCCTATAATCCTTCTCGAAGATTGAAGCGGCAGTGGCCCAGAGATCTTTTATAGTATTTATTTTGGAGTTCTGGCAATGGCCAGATTCTCCACTCAAGACATGAGTGTATGTGGCTAAAGCGCTCTCGCTCAAACTCCACCGGCTTTAGCACCGGTGAGGAGGTTGAGAGACAAACGCAGGGATTTGGTTTCCCCGCCTGATTGTATATATTGTATATAGGTATGATTGTATTTTTATGTTTTTAATTTACTTATATTTAGGTTATTTTATTGTATATAGTTTTTATTTATTATTATTTAGTTATTGTTTTACTATGTTAATTTTATTTTTTTTTGTATATACGGTGTGAATGTGTTCATTTATCAATATAATTATTGTCCCTGTGACAGAATATTGTATGTCTAAATAAACAAATAAATAATAAGTGTTGCCCAAAATTGGTCTTGGTCTTGCAAAGTGCCAAAGGACCAAGACCGCCAAACTGTTGCAAGATCAATACCAAGACTGGTAAAAAAATCGATTTTTTGAATAATAATCAAGCCAAAATAGTTAGTAATACGTGACAATTTTAGTTACTATATGTAAAGAATTGGAATAACCAATATAATTTGCATTTAACTATTCTAATTTTTCATTCGGGCTTAGTTAAGTTTCTCCTATCTAAAAAAATCAGTGATATTTCTATAGTAATTAGCTAATAGGTAACTGCAGAACTGTAGCGAGACTCTTGTGCAAGACCAAGACCAAGACCAAGATCAAGACTTAGATTTGCAAGACCAAGGACCCGTCACGGTCTCGCATTTGGGCAGCACTATATGTAACACATCAGGGAGGCGAGATGACCGAGCAGGCTAAGGCACATACAATAGGTTACTAAAAGTAAGCAAAATAAAGCGTGATAAGTACTTGGATGGGTGCCCATCAGAATCAGGAGGCCCACTACTGAGGAAACCCACGGTTTCCGAGATCCTTTCCTTCCCTCCTAGTGAGACCCGTCAGCCTACTATAGACAACTCGACCTGAATGGGGAATCGTGAAGCGATTTTCTAGAATGTCTGTACAGCCATAATCCATGGATTTAGACTTATTTGTCACTAACCTTGAACTCGAGGGAGTCCATGGGAAGTATTCTGCCAGATTATGCAGATATGGATGGCCTTCTGCTACACCATGGAGACCATGATCCATAAGACTTTTTCCACGTGGTCCTTTGTCTACTTTTGAGACATTCATTGTTGCGTAGATAGTGGCTTCTAGCAGGATTTTTCAAACTACATGCCCCGCCCATCTTAACATCCGTCCCTTCATATGATGAGATAATAATTAGAATAATTATTAATTATTATTATTATTAATTAATAATAAAGATGAAAAGTAAATAAATAAAAACGAGTTCGGAGTCATCTACATACTGATTTATCATACAATGTTGTACCAAAATAAATTGAAAAATAACTAATTAAATCATGCATTACACAATTCATTTGAATCTTTATATTCAAATCAATTGGATAATTAAAATATCAGATACACTGGATTGGGAAACAAATTAATTACTTTGTAATCGATTGCTGCGAAATTAAAATGCAAATGTGATACAATGGCCATCATGTTCCTAATCCTCATCCATTTAATTTTATATTAAAGGTTTTCAATTACTTATTTAAAACATCCAGTTTGGGCAAAACATCCAGGAAAATTCAACCAGGAAAGAAAACAATATTAAAACTCGGAAGCAGGAAATTATTTTCTTTCCTTTATTTATTTAATTCTTATAAATTAAAATAAAATTAATTTTAGCATGACTGATATCCAGAATATAAATTAAACAACAAATATAATAAATATGTACTCGGTGTTAAAAACAGTTCGATATTACATTATACACAAATTATGAAATTGAACAAAAAATTATCGTAGTTGACCTTGATACTGAAGTTCATCTCAGTTACGTATACAAATTGGAAGTTGGGTATAAAGTTCAACTCAGATACCCTAGACAATATGACTGTAGAAAATATTCATCTCAAATATTTGAAAAGAGTTTATTTTCGTTTAAACATATTTTAAATGATTAACAAATGTATAACATCATAATATCATATCATGATATGATATCAGCTGCCATGATAATTTGTCTTTGAAATTAAATATATTTTCCTGAAAATTGATCAGAGAAAATATTTGAGTACGATTTATTTGATAAACTAAAGCAATGTATACCGGCTTAAGGTAGATCAGTATAAAAATTTCAATACTCTCTAATATTGCTGATCAAAAACTTTTTGCGATAGCCTAATTTTGTTAAACAATAATGTCAGTTAAAAGTAGAGGAAATAGTGAAGCTTGTGTGATGCGGGCAACAGATTTTCTTACTTTCACTTAGTCATCTTTTTTCTCTCATTCACCCATTTCTGACACCAGGATATGAACCCGTAATCTTACATTGGAAATTGAATAGCTGTAACTTCGTTAATAGTTGTCCGAAATTAACGATTTTTATAAAGATTTGTAGGGAATTTCATTACCTTTAAAAAAAATAAAGGCTAAACGGTTTTTTTCCAGGAATCTCTGAAACGTAGAGATCAATTTTGCCAAAGGTTATGCTAATTACCTTATAAATTACATTATAAATTTTACCATAGAATATATACTTAGCGAGATAGGCCCCAAAATATTTTTCTTTTCTTTATTTATAACTTTTTTTCCTGAATTTTCTCGAGAATTTAGTCCATGTACGAAAATTAAAAGAAAAATTATCAAAACATTATAGGAAACATTCATCAAAATCGTTAGAGCCGTTTTTGCGCTAAAGTCCATAGAAAAACAGGTTTTTCATTTATTGTGCAGCAGCTATTGCGCATGAGCACCCAATTTGAATAACTTGCATCAGTAGTCAAAACTGCACAAAAAAAACAAAAAACGAAGCAACAAAATCGGTTCACTAGTTTCCTAGAAAATCTTAGCACAGACAGACAGACAGACCAATGGCTAAAACTATGTTTTTCGTACTCAGTGGGCTTTGAATCGTATAGAAAACAGCATATCCGAAATTTCACCCGAACGCAATACTTTCCTTACCTAGTATAGGTAGGAAAATAAAAATTAAAATATTAATCCTGCGATAAACAAATTTCATTTGCATGTGTTAATATTTCTCTGATGTTTTATGCCTTAAAACCCTAAACAACATCGTCAATTTGAGTTCTCTACTCAAAACTGTCTCTTTCCCCCCTTTGCCTCAAATGTTGTCATATAATATAACTATTGTGTAAAAAAGAATATATTTCATCCTCTTAAAATTTAAACACTATTTTATGTAATATATATATATATATATTGTGACTTTTAGCAGATTTACAAATAGGAACCACTCGAAAGCTACAAAGTGGCTATGAAAAATTTAGAAGACTGCAGTGAAGTTAGCCGTAGGGAGGTTGGACAGCGGGACTTAGACAAGTTAAGCACCGGCGGGGGAATAACTTCAATTTTTAATTCCAATGTCTTTTCACGGCGGTCTGGGGGCATTTTCACCCCTTTCAGTTGTGTGCCGTGGTTGGATAAATCATCGCCTATATATATCGTTCCTTCTGTCTTTTTTTTTTTTTTTATATCTCATTTTACATACTTCATTTTTTGTTTTTTTTTAACGGATTTTCCTGTTTTACATACAATTATATATACAATTGAGGCGTTGGTAATGAAGAGGTAGTAAGTGCCAACATTCAAATTTTACAGGGGACGCCAAAATTACAATCTTATAATTGCAAAATCCTCTCAAGTTAAAACCAGCGCTATCTTTGCCATCAAAAGAGAACTAAACTAAGGGGAAGATAATTTAATTTTAACGAAAACAATTTTTTTTTCGCGATTCTGGCACTTTTCTGGCACTTCAAAATTAACAAAAAAGTGGCCTGCAAAAATATTGGACGTTTTGACCTATATAATCTTGTACCTTTGAAGGTGGAGGTTACGCCAGACGACCCAATATTATTGTAGGCCTACTTTGGTCTTCATGAGTACCTCATTAAATAAACAATGTTTATCAATATCTAGATAAAAACGCCCTGATTCCGATAATGTTAATAACCGGCCGAACGTCATAGACAAAAATGATTTTGAATGGTTTAAACGATTACCTAGTCCTGTCATAAATATTTTTACAAGGAAATATATACAGATTTCAACAGAAAAATTAATTTTTTCAAAAACTTTATTAGAAAATAAAATGTATATCTATAGAGAGTAAAACAAAAAAGAAATTACTCAAAATGTCCCCCTTTTGCCTTGAAAAAGGCATTTAATCTCCGTGGCCAGTCATCAATAGCAGCACTTCTTGAGGAAAGCGCTCAACTGCTCGGACCAGAGATTAAGGCTTTCCAAGTTAGGGTGTGCTCTGTGGCATGCCATCCTCTCCAGTTCGGACCAAAGCCGATAATCTAGTGGGTTGAGATCAGGGCTTCCTGAGGGCCAATCCGAGGCAGAGATGAACTCTGGAATGTTCTTTTGCAGCCACTGCTGAGTTGACCTGGCCTTGTGAGCTGGAGCGGAATCCTGCTGGAAAACCCAATGACTTCCAGAAAACAGAGTATCATTTAGAGGCTTGACAACAGGTTCCAAAATATCGTCCTGATAGTTTTTAGCGGCTATTTTAACTCCTTTTTCATAAAAATGGAGCTTTGTGGTGCCATCAAAGCAAACTCCCCACCAAAGCATCATTGAGGGGGAGGGTGATGACCTCTTTCCACTTTTCTAATGACTTGTTAGGCTTCTTTAAAGCTGTGTGCATACACAGGAACAAATTTGGCAATTAAATTTTTCTTTAACTTTTCGTCGCTAAACAAAATCGTTCGATGAAGACCGTTGGTGTAACGGCCAAGGAGCACTTTGCATCTATCCACACTTTTTTTTTTTTTAGGGAATTGGTTAGCCTTTATCTTGTCATTCTTGGAAATGCAACCATCCTAAGGTCACTTTTTATCATATGAGATTGATCTGACAGAGATTCTCATTTCCAGAGACTTGATTTTTTGTTTTCGAATGGGATTTCTTCTGATTCGGGCAGTCACTGCATTTGCCGTTCTCACAGTGCTGGAAAGGCCTAGTCGAGTTCTGTCACATACAGATAGGGTCTCATATCTATTTATAGTGCGATACACTAACATAAGGATCATACCCAAAGATTTTCAAGTGTTGAAAATCTCTGACCTACATTTTCCAACTTTCCAAGCGATCACAGGTATTCGGTTTTCTTTATCAACTCACTCCATGTTAACTGAGCAAAAAAAAAAAAAAATACAAACTAATTGGGATTATTATCCTGACATGTAAAGGAAATAACCTCATATAGGTGCGGATTATCTAAATAATACCCAAGGATGTAAACATAGTTCAACTTTTGTAACAGAGTTTATGATAGAAATAAGTATAATATTTTTTTTTTCAAAAAAAAATTATATAAATCAAAATTAAAAGAAAAACCTGCTGCGATAAATCGCCCAACTTTTATTTATGAAGTTATTTTGTACCATGCTGTCCAATTACCGATATCATCTAAGGTTTTTCTTATTATTATGAGAACGAGACGTTATCATGTTATTTTGTTGTGATCGTAGGACCTTCGTTATCGTGAAGATGTCTGACGTATCGAATTTCTGAACGTATTCTGCAATATCAGTACGATCGTTACAAACCTTCAATCCACCGGAAGAAAATAATGAGAAACGGTAAAGATGTTTTGTTGAGTGAAGATGCCTGCTCGCATTCCTGAATATTTCTTTATATAAATAATGTTTATTAAGAAGCATAGCCTACGAACTGTAAATGGCTTAAAAGAAAAAAATATTTATTTTTGTCAACATATTATATGATTAACAATATGTTTTTTATTTAATAGTAATAATAATAGTATATTTGTATTTGATAATAATGTTATTTTATATCTAATAATATTACATCGTCGGCGGCATGTTAAATTAACGAATTTGAGCCTGTTTAACGTCTCACATACGTTACTGTAACGCGGTGCCAACGATATAATAACCAAAGTAGTCTTGGATTCCGTACTACCCTACTGCCACCCCAAGTTTAAATACCTTGACGTCAATTTCAATTATTCAAATTATAATTGAATCCTTTGGTCAAGTAGTTCTATAAAATTGAGTAATATCATAGACTTTTTAAAAAATTAAATCATAATTATTACATTTGAACAAGGGCCTAACCGTGATATAAAAAGAAATATATATAATATTTTATTTCGTGGTACAGACCCCTTTTTATCGAATTATTAACGTCCGCCTGAAACTTCGTGAATAGCTTCATCTCATCGTAACCTACAAATATTTTATTTACGAAAATTCATGGAATTGGTACGTTTTCAATCTGTAGGTCGGGAAAGTTTGTCTATTTAATTAGGCACTAAAATCTCTTAATTACCTATTTGCTTTCCACTTTAATCGTAACATGACGAGCACAAAATCGATAACAGGTGGTCTTCAAAATTATTGGGCCTTATGTCCTATATAACCTCGTTATTTTAACGATTTGGGGGTCTATGTCATGCCAAACGATTCAAGTGGAATGCAAATGGGTATTTACGAGTTTTTAGTACCCAATTAAATAGAGAAACTTTGCTGCCCTCCCGATTGAAGAAGCCCCAATTCTAAGAATTTTTGTAAATAAAATAGTTGTAGGTTTCGATGAGATTAAACTATTTAGGAAGTTTCAGGTGGATGCTAATAATTTGATGAATAGTGGTCTGTACCACGGATTATTTATATTCTTTATACTGACAAAATACGTTACCATGTTTGAGATTAGGTATGTAGAGACTCTTGTATGAGTAAAATAGAAACATATATTGGAACCTTGTTAGGAATACATTCGAAAATAAGAAATTTAAAATTCTAAACACATATTGGTTTAATGAGCTTTTCTAAAGCTATCCATTGTAGCAACAAACCTTTGAGTTTAAGTTGTGCCATGGTGAAAATTTGATAATTACGATGGAATATAATCCTAATGTCTTTCGCGCTCATAAATAGGCTTTACGCCCTCCCCTTACTTAAACTAAATTATAACACAATATATTGAATAAGTTCTAATCGTTAATACTTGGATTGATTAATTTTATATATTTTTCAGAAATACTGATTTAATAATTACTCGTGTACCATGATAGTTGTCATGTATATCGTTTTATAGATAGACCTATCGAAACACGGAAACTCGTTACGGTATGTTGTATTAATACCAAATTTATTACAAATTAATTTTTGATTCTTTATATCTTGAAATGTACACAAAATCCCAACTTTTTATAAGGGAATTACAATTCATTTTTCTTGATCGTTACAAAACCAACCAACGAAGTACCATATTAATTAACCGTAGACCGAAAATACTCAGAAAAAATATTGTATTTTTTTTTAAGGAACAGTTCAAAATTGTCATGTTCTGTTAGAATTTTTATTATTATGATTATGAATTAATAAACATACATTTGTAATAATAGTTTTATTTTTCGTTAGATTTATTTTACTATAACTGACAATAAGGCAAGTTAGAAACTTATAAATTCCATTAGTTTAACTCACTGATCTCCAATCCAGTCCCGTGAAGGTTTCTTTGATTACATGGTATAATTTATTTAAAAATATTAAATTTAACAAACTACTTACAAACGAAGTTACTGTAACATTTATAGTATGTTTTTTTTAGCTTAAGTGTCACTTATAGTATACGATTTATTATTATTATTATTATTATTATTAAATTTAAGGTAATTACAAATTTATTGTAACAAACATAATTCAAATATGTAATGTAACAAGCACAATATTGTAACTTTAAAAAAAATTTTAGCCTTGCATCCACAAGAGTACTGGAATTGCAGTTCTGAAGATGGGAATAAATGTCCCGAAACGTCAACTAACTTGTTAACATGTAACGTTGATAGTAAAATATACTCAATTGTTAACAGCTGGAAGTCATTATTGCCTAACAACTAAAATAAATTGACAACTTTCCAGAAAAAAAGAAAAAAGAAGATTTTTTTTCTTCACAAGCCATGGCCCGAGAAACTTGAGTGGAAGTCTCAACGTGGCCCGCGGGTCAAAATCTCTTGAGACCCCTTGTTTAAAGTAATTATAATAAAATATTTTCTTTTTATTGTTTTCACTTATTACATTTCATTCGAATTATTTTTCATTTATAATTTTTTATTTTGTGAATTGATATATTTATTTGTTTTTAATTTGGTAAAGAAAGTTTGCACGAATATAGTAATGATAATGGGATCCGTCTGATAAACTTTGCCATCTCGAAAAATCTGATAATTAAAAGTACGACGTTTAAACATAAGGATATTCATAAATATACTTGGACATCACCGGATTCGCAAACACGAAATCAAATAGATCATGTCTTGATACAACACAGCTGTTGACAAGTTATGGGTAGAGATCAGGGATAATATAAAAGCAGTCGGTAACTCGTGCCTAGGAAAAAAGGAAAATAAGAATAACAAACCGTGGTTTGATGAAGATTGCTTAAACATGTGCGAAAAAAGAAAAGCCGCTAAATTAAAAGCTCTAAATAATCCTAGCTAAGACAATCTGGAATACTTCAGAATCTCAAAGAACGAAACGACAAAATTGCTCTTAATAAAAATAAAAAATCTTAAAAATAAAATAATTGAAATAGAAACTAATAGAATCGAAAATAACGTAAGAGAAATGTACAAAGGTATAAACAGATCACGTAAATATGTAGGGCCCGTAACGTCTGGAATTAGGGATGATAATAACAATATTCTGACCGATCCGGTTGACATATTGAATAAGTTTAAGGACCACTTTGACAATATTTTAAATACGGGAAATTATGATCTGTGTCCTCCTTCTGAGTACCAGAGTGCTGAACCGTTGATAGAAGGACCGAGTAAAGAGGAAGTTGAATTAGCTATCGGAAAATTAAAATCATATAAAGCAGCGGGAATCGATAATATTCCTACTGAACTAATTAAGGCATGCGGGGAAGCTGGAGTTTCTAAAATACATCGGTTGGTTCAAAAGATCTGGGTGAACGAGAAATTACCTGAAGAATGGAAAGAATCTATTCTTATTCCGATTCACAAAAAGGGTCCGAGGACGGATTGTAATAACTATCGAGGAATTTCACTCCTTCCGGTATGTTATAAAATATTCACTTTAATATTAACCAGTCGAATCACGTAATACGCCGAGGAAATTATCGGAGACTACCAATGCGGATTTAGACGGAATCGTTCGACAATTGATCAAATATTTTCTTTACGGCAAATATTAGAGAAAAAGTTGGAGTATAACGGTATTGTTCACCAGCTGTATATAGATTTTAAAAAGGCTTACGATTCTATTGACCGCCAGAAACTGTATAACATTCTAATCGAGCAGGGAATTCCAAAAAAACTAGTAAATCTAGTCAGGATGTGCTTGACGGAGACACCCAATAAAGTTAGAATCGGTAATAATTTGTCCAAAAAATTTGAGGTTCTTTCGGGTTTAAAACAGGGGGATTCCCTTTCGCCTGTCCTGTTCAATTTGGCATTAGAACATGCCATTAGGGAGGTAATGCGTACCGAGAAAGGGTTGGATCTGGGTGGGACAACATCCGTGCTGGGCTATGCTGATGATCTGGTACTGTTAAGCGAAGACGTTGAAACTATAAAACTAAATACGACAACGTTAATGAAAGCCGGTAAAGAACTAGGACTCGAAATAAACGTGGATAAAACAAAATATATGGTTAGCTGCAAAAATGGTGATACTACTGGTGATATCGATATAGATGGTAATATGTTTGAACAGGTAGATAAATTTAGGTATCTAGGTTCTACGATAACTAGAAAAAACGAAATTGAAGAAGAGATTAAGGTTAGACTGAAGGCGGGAAATGCTTGTTATTTTTCTGTGACAAAACTACTTAGTTCGCGCCTCTTGTCCCGAAACTTAAAAATTAGAATCTATAAAACAATTATCTTGCCTACAGTTCTTTATGGATGCGAAACTTGGCCGCTTACATTAAGAGATGAGCAGCGTCTTAAGGTTTTTGAAAATAAAGTATTGCGTAGAATATTCGGACCGAAGAAGGATGAGTTAACCGGAGAGTTCAGACGGTTACACAACGCCGAATTGCGTGAGCTGTATCCGAGTAATATAATTGAGGTAATTTCATCGCGGCGAATCAAATGGGCTTGTAAAGTTGTTGGGCTTAGTAACGAGAGAATTCCTAAAAGGTTAATATTTGCGGTGCCGAATGGTAAGCGTCCGAGGGGTAGACCGAAGCGAAGGTGGGAAGATTGCATTAAAGCCGATCTGAAGGGACTGGGTTTGGACGGCGAACGGTGGAGGGAGGTGTGTAATAAGCGATTGGTGGTGTCGGCATCGAACCTTCGGGTTCGCTAAGCCTTTTATTATTATTATTATTTGTTTTTAATAACATTAATCACAGCAACAATAATCTCTTAGCGATTGCTTAGTGAATGCGTTATAATTTAATGTTCGTTGTTGCTAACTTGTCATTTCTGAGGAGGGGAGAGGTGTTCATTCTAGAGATAAATCAAATTTAAAGGAAATACAGAAAAGAAGAAACAATTTTAACTTGGCTTAGAATTGGACATGCAGCCTTTACCCATGGCTACCTAATGAGAGGCCTGGAACCACCATTTTGTAAAACATGCAACACATCACTTACACTGAAACACATTGCAGACTATACTCTGACATCAGAACAAAACATACCTTCCAACATATCTAAAACACTTTCAGATGACGAAGAAAAGATACAAAAAGAATTTGAATTTATAAAAGACATTAAATTTGTACACCTAATTTGATTACATCCAAAGCCGCTAATGACTAATCCAACTTTGCAAGGTCTTCTACAGGGTTAGAACGGACAAGATACAAGAAGATATAGAGCATTGTGGAAGTTACATAATATTTAGATAAAAAATTGTAAACAATGTGAATAAACTTATTAAAATTATAAACAGTAAGTACATTAAAATATAAACAAAGTAAGATAAATAACAAGATCCTAAGCTGAAGTAAATAAATGATAAAAATTGTTGTAGTGTAATATATAATATATGCAAATGTGAATATACTTCGACAGATTTACAGGAGAGTTTAAAAGAAAAGGAAAAAAATGATATAATATGAAGTAATAGACATAAAGGAATGTGGATATAAACAAGAAAAATGAAACCGAAAATCAAATTGGGGAACGGTCCCTAACCATGAAAAAAGACTCATTTCCGAATCCATCCACATTCAAATGGAAAATAAACCTGCTAATCATAAAGTTTGGTTTTCTTTTTCCTGTCTTTCTCTACATTCCTTTATGTCTATTATTTCATATCATATCCTTTTCCTTTTTCTTTTAATCTCTCCTGTAGATCTGAAGAAGTATATTCACATTTGCATATATTATA
Source organism: Nezara viridula (assembly GCA_928085145.1). Classification (NCBI taxonomy): domain Eukaryota; kingdom Metazoa; phylum Arthropoda; class Insecta; order Hemiptera; family Pentatomidae; genus Nezara; species Nezara viridula. The sequence continues at coordinate 27,743,166 of OV725077.1, read as the reverse complement.
TATTACACTACAACAATTGTTACCATCTATTTATTTCAGTTTAGGATCTTGTTACTTAGCTTACTCTGTTTATATTTTAATGTACTTACTGTTTATAATTTTAATAAGCTTATCCATATTGTTTATAATTTTTAGTCTAAATAATATATAACTTCCACAATGCTCTATATCTTTTTGTATCTTGTCCGTTCTAGCCCTGAAGAAGACCTGCAAAGTCGGGTCGAAACATTGGCTTTTAATAAAATAGTTTTGCCACTATTTATCTTATATATGATCGCCACCCCGGACCATCTCCTTCCTTTATAATGCAACGGTCAGCCATCAAATATTCAATAAATTAAATTTATACTAACCGGAGTAGGAAGGTTAAGATTCATCCCTTGTATCCACTACAAATTAAATTTCAACGTGTCCAGCCCGTATTCGAACTGGAGGCGCTTGACTCGAGAATGATAGCAACGCACTAACACGCAGGGTTTTAGCCCCAAAGTCTTTCCATCTTTTGAATCCACTAGTGTTTTATGATATGCTTATTCAATTTTTTCAATGGAATTGCGTTATGTAATATATGATCCATTGATCGAAATTCTCCCATATTATCGCAGTCGTGATCTTATTCAGCTCCTTAACCTATTAAGGAAACTAGGAGCATGAAAGGCGGAAGTATAGCTCTCCTATAGTCGATATTCGATAAGGAACTGACTCTGCAGAACCGGAAGGAATCTAATAAAGGGAGGGGAAGAAGGCAGGGATTGCGGTCAACGCTAATACAAAGCCTTCTCTCTTCACGTGTTGAGTCTGTAATTTCATAGGGGGCATGTTCTGAGGGGGAGGAGGGAGCATTTTCCCATTTAACTTTTCTTCGTATCCCCCGGGACTCCGCCCGACCCTGCATATCCAACTAGTGCCCGGCGACCGTCGTAACTTGGGATATTGGTCTTCCGTTGGCGAGTTATACAGGAAGTACGGTCGGAATAGAAACTGCCCTTCCAACTTCGGGTATTAATGTCGGAGGGATATCTTCATACGATATTATTGTAGTAGGTGGTCCTGTTGTATAAGGAGTATTGCCAATAAAAACGGTGCAAAAGTATTGAAGGTCATTATTCTTATAATTATCTATGGTAATTATTTAGAAATATTGAGGTTCTTTACTGATCAGGGGTCCCTAAACAACGGCTTCAAATCCGGCCTACCAAAGTTCGATTATTAAAATGTGAGTTATATATCATATCGATGTAGAGATGGTTGACGGTTGATATAATATGAGAAGGAGTTAATCGGGGGGTGCGGTCAAATAAATACTAAATTAAAATAAAGTAATTATTTTAATTTTTGCCGACGTTTCTACCTACTTTGTCTTCAGGGCTACAAAAGATACAAAACATGTTGAAAATAAAAAATAAATATAAGTAGGTATAAAATAAGAAGAAGTTGTCAGATACAGAAATAAAAGATGATATCAGAGATATAGTGGGTGACATTGTAGTTAAATATTAAGTATTATATATGTAGAAGATACAAACAAATGGAAAATAAGTATGAATAAAAATAAAAATAAATATAAATAAAAATAAATTTATTTTTATTTTACTCATACTTATACTTTATTTTATGTATGCATAGAATTTTCTATATCATTCTACTCGACTGACTTTTCCATTTTATACATTTCAGTTTAAATATTTTATTCATTAATGTAGCTTATTTTTTTAATTTAGTTATTTATATTTATTTTCCTTTCTTATGTACATATAGTGAGAATGAATACTATAGTTCCAATGTTCTTCAGTGTTTATTTTTATTTTGTTTATCTAATTAATGGGGAGGGGATCTAATTTTGGGCCTATATATGGACACCAATTATGACTTCGAGAACCTTATCTTGACCCTGTGATCGGAGGTATCTCTTGTGATAGGAATTGGCAAGAGATTTTAATCGAGTACTTATTTATTTATAGCAAGTGACTCACTGACAGCTCCCGGGGCCCTGACCTCTCAACTCCCTAAATACCTTGGCCAACGATTGGACGAAATAAAGACCTTATAGTCCCTGCTACAGACCACTTTTTATCAAATTATTAAAATTCACCGAAAACATCGCGAAAACCTTCATATTATCGTAACCTACAGTATTTTTATTTATGAAATTTCTCGATATCGGAGTGTTTTTAATCTGGACTTCGAGAATCTTCATTTCTTCAATTAGGTACTAAAAACTAACGAATACTCATTCACTTGATTCGTAAGATAATTTGATCACAGAATCGAGAAAAAAGGTGGCCTCCAAAAATATTGGGTCCTATGCTGACCAATAGTCGAAATAATGGGGTTAAATAGAATAAACGGCCTGATATTTTTATCTGTTTTATGATCAAACTATCTTACGATTCGAGTTGAAAGCAAATGGGTATTTATGAGTTTTTAGTATATAATTAAATACTTTTTTTAAAAACTTATTTATTGAAAAATATTACAATCTGTCTCAAGAACATTTATATTAGTGTTCAGAGATCACATTTACACTCTATGTACAATAAATAAAATAAATTATACAGAAAAATAATATACAATAAATAAGAATAAAATAACCTAAAAATAACTAAGTAAAAGGATCACATACATACCTATGTACAATATTTACAATATGGCGAGAGAAATCCAAACCAGACTTGTCCCTCCAACTGTGGAGAGAAAAGCATGACTCCAGGAGATCCCTGCACTTCTCTCCCAACCGCGTCTACCGGGGCTAAATCCAGTGGAGATTGAGTAAGAGTGATTTTGTCACATAAGCTCAATATACAATAAAGAAGAATAAAATAACCTAGAAATAAATAAATAAAAAGAACACATACATACACATATAAAATTTAAATAAATTAATTTAATAAGAAAACGCCCCATTTCGGGATCATGTTAAAGTAACGAATGTACCTTAAACAGAGTAAGATTCGTTACTTTAACTTGGTGCCGACGAGATTTAAAAAAGATATAAATAAATCTGGTGGAGATTTTCTGATTTTATTTATTTACTTTGTACATAGGTGTGAATGGGATTTATTTACTTTAATTTCATCTAGCTTTTATCTATTATTTCTTTTTTTTTTTTTTTTTTTTTTTGTTCACAGGCATACCAATTTACTTATTTTATTTTTTTTATATTTCTTTTTCTTTATTATTGTTATTAATTGTATGTACATATTGTGTGAACGAATCATGTAGCCTTAATAATGTCCTTCAATGTGGCAGAATGTATTAATATTCAATAAAAAAAGTTTTAAAAAATGTATTTACTGTAACTGGTGTTGTCCAAAATTGGTTTTGGTCTTACACTTTGCAAGACCAAGACCAAGGCCGCCTAACTGTAGCAAGACCGAGACAAGAACTGGTAAAAAAAAATCGATTTTTTGAATAAAAATTAAGGCAAAATAGTTACTAATACTTGATAATTTTAGTTACTATACCTAAATAATTGGAATATATATATATATATATATATATGTATATATTACTGTATATATATATATAGTGTATCATAGTGAAGTTGATACATTTCGTTGAAAAAAATCGATGGTTACCCAAATGTTGTGTTGCCCAAATGCGAGACCGAGACGAGTCTTGGTCTTGCAAACTTAGTCTTGGTCAATGCCATGGAGAAATAATAAAACTGATTTACGGAAATCAATATAGATATTTTGTTGTAAGTAGCAATAGTAATAAGAAACAATAACTTATGCTTTTCTATTCGATTTGCTGTCGCACTCGATAGGGTTTCGATAAATTACACACCCTCGTTACAGAAGTTATATTTAAAAATGACTGTTTTTCTGGTAGATATTTATAAATATTTTTATAGATTTCAAAAAAAAAATCATTATATATTTTAGATATCATAAACCTACTGCATCATTTTTAAGGTATAATACAAATAGTGTTGCCCAAATGCGAGATCGAGACGAATCTATATATATGAATCTATGAATCTATATATATATATATGAACGCGTGTGTGTATTGTTTGTTTGTGTGTTAGTGTATGTAACTATAACTTATGGAATGAAACGATCCCTTCCAGGACAGTGGAAGTCCTGAGGGCTGGAGGAGATACAGGTATGGTTGGCTGTAAATTCTTCTAAAACGGTGGAGATATAGGCTTATTTATACCCTAGCCGGTTCTAACAGTCTAAGCCCCGCACTATCTTGTCTTATACCTCATAGGGCGTTATACTTTTATTACCTTCTGCACTGCCTGCTCTTTAAACAGATCGTATTCTCACCTAAGTATTCTCAGCTGGGTATTATATACATCTTTTTTTTTCAATAGAGAAGAAAAAAAAGAACTTTTATACTGTAGTATTTTAAACATTAAACGAAATCTAACGAGAAATTGGAGATAACTCACAGAGATCTGGGGATTTTCTGAGCTCTAATAATAACCTAGTTGGCCGTGCGGAAAAATCGCATAATATACTATTCAGTGATAAAATGACAAATTAACAAGAAAAATAAAATAATACAACGTATCATAAGATAGAGAAATCAATTGTTATTTTCTCGCTAAATATTATCGAAAAAGGAAACAAAAATTAATTTAAAAGTTAGTACTCAGCAAGACCTTAAAATGTATCTGAGATACAGCAAAAGGAACATGTTAAACATATGTCAGAAACGAAACATGTATGAAACTGGGGATAAGGAAAAAATACAAAAAACTATTGTTTATGAAAAAGGAAAAAAGAAAATGCTAAATGAATTCAAAATTAACAACAACAATATTAAAATATCTGGTGACTTAACATACCTCAGTATTTACTTCGACAGACATTTAAATTTTACTAGACATTTTGACAAAAAAATTAAAACAGTAACATCTAAGACGTACAGACTCAAAAACTTAATTAGGGCAACAAATTAATTCTTTATTTGGCAGAAAATACATGCTTTTTTTTTCTTTTCTTCTACTTACAAAATTTTCTTATTCACAATTCCATTTACCTTAACATGGTGCTATCTTCACCATAAAAGAAACAAAAAACTAAGACTAAACAATAAAAATAAAAGCAAAACAAAATAAAAATATAAAGATAAATCCTGGGTTAGTGTCCCCAGATCTCACAAGCATTAAGATTTTCGTCAAAAACTATGCAGATATTTATACAATAACTTACTGCGTCATAAATATTTTTAATATATATAAAGGCCCAAAATATGCAAAATTCAATAATAATAAAATTAACAATCAATTAGTTAAATTTACTTGATTAACAAAAAAAATTAAATAAATGGACACGCATACATATACTGAGTCACACGCACATGCCAACTTATATATACACTTATTTAAAGACATTTAAATTTTACTAGACATTATGACAAAAAAATTAAAAAAGTAAGATCCTTAGATCTTACAGACTCAAAAACTTAATTAGGACAACAAACCTAAAGCTCCTCATCTATAGAAGTATAATACGGCCGGCTTTGTTGTATGATGTACGTCTGTTTGATCATGTCAGCAAAGCAATTGGGGAAATGTTAAAATATATCCAGAATGGAATAATCTGGAAAATAGTAAGAGGAATCAAGATGCAGACAATGAAAACAGTGGATATATAAGCAGCGCTAAATTTATGAACAGTAAGAGAATTTATCATAAAACGAAAAAAATCATTTTTCAAAAAGGCTCAACGATTGGCAAACTCTCTTTTCAACAAGTTATTACCACCCAAAATTCTAAAATGTTGCTAACAACTCACATAAGATAGGTGTTTTAACTTAGTTGTAAGATCCAGAGGATAAGGTATAACAGAGGATAACTCAAGCCTGACGTGAGCCCCACCAACGATTATAATTCAGATATGGAAAAAATACTCAGAACCAATGTTACAAAAAGCAAAATACACCTCACTGTGTTTTTTAGCAGTTAAAGAACTATTAAGAAAACAAGAAAAATCCAAGGATTCAAGACAAAGAAACATAAAATAAATAAAAAAAAATTTTGTTTGGAACCAACATGTTTACAAATTTTAGTAAGTCCGTGGTGCATACTCCATTTTCCATATTATTAACATCCGCCTGAAACTTTGGGAATAGTTTCATCTCTTTGCACCCTACAAATACTTTATAAACTAAAAATCTTGTAATTGTAGCATTTTAAACAAAGAGATCGGCAAAATTTAATTAGCTACTTAAAGATCGTAAATACCCATTTCCTTCCATTTGGATCGTAAGATAATTTGATCACAACATCGAGAAAAAAAAAGAGGCCTACAAAAATATTGGGTCGTTTAGCCTTTAAAACCTCGTTATCTCAACATTTTGAGGGGTGTAGGTCACGCCAAACGGCTAAATATTTTTGTAGGCCATTTTTTTTCTCGAGTTCGGACTCAAATTATTTTACGATTCAAGTGGAAAACAAATGGGTATTTACGAGTTTTTAGTGCCTTATTAAATAAACGAAGTTTAGATTGAAATGCTCCAATTCCGAGAATTTACTAAAAAAAGTAAACATAGAAAATACAAGAAATATTTCTCCAGACTGAAAAAATTGTTTCGTAAATAAGAATAGCAGTTGGTATACGAGTATGTGCATCATGTATCCATGGAAAGTTAAGGACTTTAAACAAAATAGTATTTTATATATAAGGTCGTGAAAGATAATGAAGAGTGAATGAAAAAAAAAAATGAATTATAATGTATGACAACTAATATTTTTTAATTGAATATTTAATGGTTGAACGTTGCATTATAAAGGAAGGAGATGGTCCGGGGTTCCAGTCATAAATAGGTTAAATAGTGGTAAAATTATTTTATTGAAAGCCGACGTTTCGATCCGACTTTGCAGGTCTTCTTCAGGGAGGTGTGTTAAGCTAGGAGTTTCACTTAGAACTGACTTAGCAGTTAACTAACCCCGGACCATCTCCTTCCTTTTAAATATTTTTTAAAGAAAAAAAAATTTCCATGAAAACTAAATTAAATTATCTGAATTGAATAAAAACTTTTCAAATTATATTTAAGTTCGTTTAACTAGATAAATAATGTTTAACCAGAGCTGTACAAATAATAAATAAATTTATGCCTAAACTTCATTAAGAATACCGAACTGTAACGAAACAGTATATTAATCAAAGTAATTAATCTGGGAATAATAAAGAGACTTAATGAGGTATCAGCTAACTGAACATTATGAAATGATTGTTTTTTATTTGCTGGATACAGCTCTAAACCAAACAAAACTGAATATTTAATTAGTGCATTAATTAATAATAATAATAAAATAATAAAATGTAAGATTTAAATTAATAAGATTTAAAAAATAAAAATGTATCAAATTCTCTATTAAAATCAGCTCGAATGGTTAGCAACTATCTGACTGTTTTTGGGATAGGAATTGGAATAGGAGGGTTTTGAATGTGGATATGGATGGGGAATGTCGAATTTTGATAGGGAGGGAATTCCAGAAATTGACAGAGCGAACAATAAAGGAATTTTGGAATGAGGCAGATCTATGAGAAGGCATGTAAAGGTTAGAAGATCGAGATCTTGTGTGGACTGAGGATTTGAACTGGAGAAAGTTTTAGGCGTAAGAAGGACGATGGTTGTTGATGATTTGGTCGTGGAACGTACCTAGGAAATATTGTCTTCGGAAGGAGGGGAAAAGCCAATTTAACTCAGCGTAGTGGTGAGAAACATGGGAGTATATATACCCCGATCACAAATCTTACGCAGCTTTCTATAAATATATACTTATATTTAGCTATTTCGATATACTTGTATTTATTTATTTATTTACTTGTATATATATTAAGTGTACTGAAGAAGTGAAGTTAACGATGTAAGTATATATATATTTTTTTTAAAGGTATTAAGAATTGCAGTAGATGCCCCCTGGTTCATAAGAAACGCTCAACTACATCGAGAACTAAAATTGGAAACAATAGATGAATTCATCAAAAAACGATTTAAAAAATTCCATACGCAGCTACCAGCAGTTAAAGGTGCAGTGGCCTACAACTTAGGAAACCCAACCTCATCTCGAAGACTGAAGCCCAGACTGATCCAAGACATCATGTTATGAACAATTAATAATTTTCTCTTTATTAATTGTAATTATTCAATAATTATAATGTATAAATAGTTAGGAGTGTATTTTGCAAAGACTATACCTCACCAGAACAAATTTTTAAAAATCATCAAATTGTTACAACAACCATGTAAGGCCCACCAGGCCGATCTGGTAATAAATAAATTTAAAAAAAAAAATTTTTTCTGTTTTTCTCGCCAATGACTCTTTAGTATAGAGGCAAGAAAAATAGAGTATATATATATATATATATATATATATATATATATATATATATATATATATATATATATATATATATATATACTTATATCGTTAACTTCGCTTCTACAGTCCAATTAATATCACGAAAGATATTTTAATAACGCGTGAACGTTGACTAAGTCTAGCAAGTGTCAAGACCTTCAACGATAGCAGGGCTTGAACCTGAGCCAAATAGGTCAAGGGACCCTTGGTGGTTGGATATTTAAAGTGGAGCCACCAAAACTGGACAAGTAGTTTAATATGGTTTTATAGGAAAGAGTAAAGTAAAAATACATAGATATTTATTAAATGTATTTATGTAGTTTACTACACTACTAGAATTTTTTTTTTTTAAATAAAACTATAAAAAATAATGTTTATGTTGTCCTGAAAGGCATGTAAAAATGAAACTTCACTCCTGTACTTTAGCTTTTAGGGATATATTTTTTTCATAACACATGCATACATTCAGTAGCAGAAATAGCATGTACTCGTATTTCAGCTAATAATTGTACAATATATTATATGAAAAGAGAATATATTTGGATTACTTTAGTATTTAGCTCCCATCCCTCACTAAAACTAATATGGTACCAACAAGAGTACGTTTTTCGCTTTAATTTTAATTTGATCGTTTAGCAGTTATAGATGGACTGGATTTTTTAAATGAAAACCTCTTTAAGCGCATTTTGCACTTTTTTGTGAGGAATGAATGACACTGGATTCTCAGACTTGTGTAACGCTCATTCGAGTAGGCTCGAGTGGACTAATTGAAGTTTTTTTTTATGTAGATAAAAATATCCCAGAAAATAAAAATCGGACCTGGATAATGTAAGCAAGGGAAATGTTCAGCATTTCATTAAATTTTTAATATAATATAAATCAAAATTGTACTTTAACGCGAGACTGAGTTAGAGAGTCAGCTCCAAAAAAAACCAAATAAGAACAACTGTTTTGAATATTTGGACTAAAATATCTCAAAATTTTAATGTCATGGAGAAATTACAAACTGATTTACGAAAATCAATATAGATATTTTTTTAAATTAGTCATAGTAATAAGAAATAACTTATGTGTTTCTAATCGATTTCCTTTCTCACTCGATAGAATTTCGATAAATCACAGATCCTCGTTACAGAAGTTATATTAAAAAAATGACTGGTTTTCTGGTAGATATTTACAAATATTTTTATAGATTTCAATAAAAAAAATCATTATATATTTTAGGTATCATAAACCTACTGCATCATTTTTAAGGTATAATATAAATAGTGTTGCCCAAATACGAGACCGAGACGAGTGTTGGTCATGTAAAATCAGTCTTGGTCGTGATCCTGGTCCTGCACATGAGTCTCGCAACAGTCTTGCAGTTACCTATTCGCTTATTACTATAGAGATATTACTGTAATTTTTTAGATAGGAAAAACCTAACTAAGCCAGAATGAAACATTGGAGGAGTTAAAAGCAAAAGTATATTGGTCATACCAATTATTAACATATAGTAACTAAGATTATCGAGTATTAGTAACTATGTTGCCTCAATTTTTATTTAAATAATCGATATTTTTTTACCAGTCTTGGTCTTGCAACAGTTAGGCGGTCTTGGCTAAGTGTATGACCAAGACCGATTTTGGGTAACACTATATACAAATGACGATCAATAAGAGCAAAGTTTGCTACAGTAATTTATACACAATTATAATTATATAAATTATAAATGATATTTATTTTATGAATACATAACAAAAAGTAGTTTATACACAACTATAATTAGATAAATTATAAATGTTATTACTTTTTTTATTTCAAATTATGCCGCTGATTTAGCCGGAGCCCGGTTACAGGATAGATACCTATCCTTTCATGATAAACTCAAGTCCCATCTAAATTTACTTGTTTTTTGATTTTTGATCCTTGCTTCTTCCTCAATTCCTGATAATCTCCCTAGGCGTCTGAAAAGAAGATGGCCTCATTATCTTCTTACCTAGAATTAAATAGGGAGTGCTAACACTGGGCAGTATCTCTTCAAATCTGTTCATGTCATTATTTCTAATGAGTGCATTTTTAGTAGTTGTATTGTTTATACAGTTGTAAATTTTATTAAATAAATAAAAAAGAAATTTCATGTTATTCATCTCGCCTTGATGTTTTCACTTCCATTTCACAGTGTGGTGGTGCTTTAGAGCACAAACCGTAATTTTTTTTTTTTTTTTTTGTAAAATGTTTTATCTTGGTGTCCTGCATTAGCAATTTTTTTTTAAATTTTGGAATCAATTTAAGCAAGTTAAAAAATAAAAGAATTCTCATTCCAATCCTCAAGTTATTGTTCGTTGAATCAGCCGGTTTTTTTTTTTTCAGATAGCATGATCCAACTGGCAAACTCTGATTTTTTACTTTCACTTACGTATATATATAATGTATAGTAAGGGTAAGTATTGCGATCGAGAACATTTTTGAATCTCACTTTTCAACGGAAATAGACGTTTTGAGGTACACTGAGTCGAAATGACTAAGTCCCGAAAAATGGTCTGTGTGTCTGTGTGTTTGTATGTTAGCAGTCTAGCTGAAAAACGCCTTAGATGTGACTGCAACTTTTTTAATATATAAATGTTATAAAAAAAAAAATCGAAATTCTCATCAGATGTCAATATTTTAGAATGGGCCCTCCAACTATTGGTTCCTTATCCAGAACTATATATGCCAGTAAATACTAAATCAAGTATCCCAGTACCTGCTTCTGATTCTAATAGCAGATCCGCTGCAGGAGTTAAGAGCTAGAGTGCAGTGCGACTAGAAAAGGGCGGGAATGATGAAGTTGGTAGGGCAGAGGCTTGAAGGGGGGGGGGGCACCGGTCAGATAATATATTGCCGCAATGGACCATTTAGCTAATGGAGACAGCTTCCATTTTCAAACATCCGACACCAGGGCTATGTTTTCTACCCTCGGGTTTATTTTTATTTTTTTTTTCCTTTTTACTGCCCAACAGAATACACTCAGAAATATTTTAAAATTAATTAAATTAAATTAAAATTATATTATAGTGAAAATGAATGAGAAGTATCGAAAACCAATTGAGTACTCCTAAAACTTGCCACTCCTTGCATTGTACAAATTTCAGATATCCTACTTTCAGTAAAATATTGTTATTTCTGTTTTTAAAAGCAATATATTTTATTGTATTTCCATCCGGGAATACACTTTTACTTCTCTAATAATTTATCAATAGTTTTAAGTAAATATAGAAGTATCTTCACCTTATAACGGTGGTGGATAGCTACGAATTGCTTACACTGTGCCTGTGTTGAGTTGGCTGATTCAGAACGATCAGTATGTTTAAATAGTTATATGTTAAACATCATTGCACTGTAAGTGTAGAAGGAAATAGAACAGAAAGGAGGTTATGGAATAGATACCCTGCCTGGTGCTAAAAATGACAATTAATGATAAAAAAAATTAAAATGAATAAAATATTTTCTTTGTGTTATATTATTGATCGTGTAAAATAGTCCATGGTACAGACCCCTTTTTATCGAATTATTATCATCCGCCTGAAACTTCGTAAATAGTCTCATCGTAACCTACAACTATTTTATTTACGAAAACTATTGAAATTGGGGCGTTTTCAATCTGGAGATCGGCAAACTTTGTCTATTTAATTAGGTACTAAAAACTCGTAAATACTCATTTGTTTTCTACTTGAATCGTAAGATAATTTGATCAATAGAGAAAAAAGATGCCCTGCAAAAATATTGAATCTTTTGTCCTATATAACCTCGTTATTTTGAAAATTTGGGAGTGTAGGTCACGCCAAACGGCTCAATATTTTTTAAGGCCATCTTTTTACTCGATTTTGTGATCAAATTATCTTACGATCCAAGTAGAAAGCAAATGAGTATTTACGAGTTTTTAGTACCTAATTAAATAGACAAAGTTTGTCCCCCTCCTGATTGAAAACGCCCCAATCCCAAGAGTTTTCATAAATAAAATAGTTGTAGGTTACGATAAGATGAAACTATTTACGAAGATTTAGACGGATGTTAATAATTCGATGAAAAGGGGTACCAGTACCACGAACTATTATATTTTGTTTTACATATAAGGCAGAATACCCTTAGAACATCGCTGCTTAGAGGGTTTTCTGTTAGCACCCTAATCCAATCAAGCAAATAATATTTTTTTCAACTGTTCAGGATTTTTCAACATTTTTAATTTTACAACAATTTTCGTATTTCATACACCTTTTTCATTTTTAGGCTTTTAATTTGTAAAATGGGATTGATCTGCCGTTAGGCACCCTATAACATAAAAAAAAATGTCCCTTGTAATATAAAAAATATTGAAAGATTTATTGATGAAAGAAGAAAAAATACATATCTCTATTATATAAAAAAGTTTTTAGTGACTTTTATATTTTATTTTATTATTAGGAGCTCTCCTATTAGCTCTAATTATAGAGCAGCTCATTTAATTACATTACATTAAATATGTGTTGAGCACATGTAACTTCCTACTATCCGAATACAAAATAGAGATTTACAACTTGGTGTCTTTTTTATAGTATTGAGCTCCTGTAACCTTCTAATTTCCTAATAAAAAATAAATATTTTAGACCGAAAATTTGTATGGAAATTGGTATTCATCTGGAGTTGGCAGTTTACCTAAGCGACATCAGTCATTTTTCGATTTAGGCATTTTCTCTTGAATACAATATATTATAATATTATTTATATTATATTGAGTTATAATTATAATTATTATGAAATAGAAAAGGAAGTACAATATAACGTGCAATGAATATACTATAAATAATAGGTCCAATTTGATGTTTTGCTTATATGTAGCTGGACAAGTTGAATTTAAACTATGGTTATTAATTAGCAATAAGAATAATTATAATTATATAAAAATATTAATTGGTAATAACGCCATTTTTTTCATTAAGAAATTATTTTCGTTGCCTCCAACGACAACAAATAATATGATTTATTTAGAAACAGCCACAAATCCACTTGTGGTATTCACTTTACAGTTGCATTCTAAGAATTGTCTTAAGTTACTGTGTCTGTCTGAAAGTAGTCTTTCCAGAGTTACCGCCATTGAAGTGATTAAACTTAATACCTTTTGGTTTAAAAATTGATGCAATTTGACGGAAAGATACTCTTGCAGGTTCGATAGGTCTTTGGAATGCTTTTCGTCATGGAAAGACCAGTTGGCAACAATACGGTCTGCAATCACTCAGCAATATTGGGAGCAGTGTAAATTAGCAGCATTGAATTCTTAATTGTATGTCATGATCTTAAAATTTTGAAATTCGTGGATGGCTGTTGTTGAGATTTGCCTGGGCGCGAGTTGAGTTGCTTGTTCAACCTCAGGTGTGAACTCCTTTATTTGAATTACATCCCATGGCTTCACAGGAAATTTACGGATTGTCCACTCTGTAACCTACCAGTAAAGGAAGACCTGTTCCATTTTTTGGCTGAATGGAAATATTTATTATTTTATATTCTATTAGTTGTTTTAGTATTTATAAGTTATTCATGTATATGTAATTGTTATGAAGTCTTTATTTGTACTGCACCTGTAAAACATATAAAATTTCCGGCAGACGAATAATCATGGTGTAAAAATGTTCTGTGTATTTTGGAAATTCATAATTTACGCATATTTAATATAGCATTTCTTATTCAATTGGTGATAACTCCCGATGTAAAATATAGATTTTTTGAAGAATTTTAAATTTTAAAATATGGCTTCGTTCTGTTTATTTCATTTTACATTACAGCTATACAATTTGAGCGACGAGTAGTAAATGAACAGTTGTATGATATGGAAAATGGGTTTGAGGTAATCCCTCCTAGTTAGATATAAAAAAAAATCTAGTTATCCGAAACCAGCCACAAAAGTGAACAAACAGAAACTAACAATAAGCTGAAAGGAATAGAATGGGACAGAACTAATTGGTACAAGACAAGGGGGGGGGGGCCTTCACTGGTCACAGGTGGTCGAATTAAAAGGCCTCCGTTATTTCATTAGCCGTTTGTCTTTTTTGCCTGAGATGGATGCCCTATCGCTCATCCCTAGTGGATCTTCTCGACTTATTTATCTTGTTCCCTCTTCCCTCGTTTGCATCAATTACCATCCTTTCTCCTCGCCATTGTCCTTTCTCATCTGTATCGCTAATTGCTTCTCTGGGCTATTATGGATTACCCATCCCGAGCACGGAACTTTTCAAATGAATCAATAAGCTACTTATTACTTTCACTTACCTATATATGTAATAATTAAAGAGAAGTTGGTTAGGGTATTCAGTAAAAAAAAGAAAAAACAAAAACAAAAAAAAACGCAAATTATTTCACTATGGTTTGTTATTTCCAAACCATTATACATCTGAAGTAACATTTCCTTTCTAGTGATAAACAAAAAGAAATAAGAGGTGCTATTGATTATTGCCCTAAACATTTAATTTTCATCATTAGTAATTTGCTAAAAAAAACCATTACTTCAGTAACACATTCAAAAATTAAAAAACAAAACAAAAGATATAACCTTTGTAGTATACCATATAAAAAATATATAGAGACCATATCTTTGCTCCTAATTTTCCTAGTTTAACGATTTTTTTCTAGTGGTTTTAGGAAATTTCGTAGACTATTAAAAAACTATTCGTAGAAGTATTTTATATAGATAAATTTGAAGGGTATCATGAAGAAGTTTTTGCCAAGTTTCATTGATGTCGGTACATTCGCTTAGGCGCTACAGTCTATAGAAACGCAGGTTTTTCGGCAGCCATTTTGAAACCAAAAATATAGTAATGTCAATGAAGGTGGATCTTCCTCGGGTGAACTCTGGATATTAAATCCAAATTTGAAAGAAATCGGTCCAGTAGTTTTGGAGAAAATGCGCGGACGACGGGCGTAAAACCTCAAATTTTGAAAGGTGGGAAAAATTTTGAATTTTTGGTTCGATTACAATGGCTCACTACTGAAAATAATAAAACAAAACAAGTAAAAATAAATACATGATATTTATTTTTTCCGACGTTTCGGTCCAAATTTCATTCTATCTAAGAAAATACAAGATAATAATAGGTATGAGAAACTATTAACAGTAAAAAGAAAATAATAATTTGTAGGTGAAAAATAGTGTTGACCAAACTCCAGACCAAGACGAGTCTAGACTGTTAACACACACAGACCACTTTGTGAGACTTAATTATTTTGACTCATGGAATCTCAAAACGTGTATTTCCGTTGAAAACTGAGATTCAAAAATGTTCACGATCACAATACATTCCCATAGTATATATTTCATATATAGATAAGTGAAAGTAAAAATTAATACTAACCTGATCTCACAAAAGGTTACCATAAATTAAATATTTGGAAAGAAAATCAGTAGAGCTTACGTCGCGCCCTCTGAAACGGTTAGCAGAAATACGTGAACTAAAGCCAGAAACTTATGTTATGGCCGAGAGGTTTATTAAACTAGAGCGGTAAGTTAAAGTTGTGTGATGCGCGCATCATATTTTATATTGTACATTACACTAATCGAGATATTAATTCACGTCTCCTAAAAAAATGTTGCATATTTCTTTTTTATCTTTAGTGGTTGGAATGATTACGTAAACAGCTTAAAATAAACAAATTTATTACTTGACATTAAAGCTTCTTTAACTGGAGCTATAAATCTAACTATAAAGGTTATAGTAATATCCTACTTTTCCTTGAAGTTTATTAAATACTAAGCTGTAAAAAAAAAAAAAAAAAAAAAAAAGGAGATTTGGAAGAGCGGCGAAATGTGCCAAGTAAATTTACAACTTGGCAGGAGTGAGTTTCCACTCTTGTTACAGATCTCGTATTTTTAATAAGGAATCAACATGACCCGTGTTTAATTAAGGAACAGGTGGATTTTACCTGGACCATCTCAACCTTGTGCTAAAATTAACTTTGTACAAGGATCTCTCTGTCTCAACACTTCTAACACAGCGTGTCCATAACTAGTTCCACTACTTTATTTAAATGATTTATTTAACTTTATTTTAATTATTTGGAGAACATCCTGATGAAGAGTTATGAATGATCGGAAGGGTGTTGTGCTTGACCAATGCAACGCTAGGCCCCACACCTCATTGGTCACTCACAATAAATTATTGAGCCTTGGTTAAAACTTTTTGCCCCACCCTTTATATTCGCCAGACCTAGCTCCAAGTAAATACCACTTATTCCGATCTCTGCAGAACATGAATGGAAAGAAATTCCAAAAGGAAGATGACATAAAAAAAACACTTTAATCATTTTTTTAACAATAAACTCCAGACATTCTATGAACATGGCATTATGTAATTAGTAGAAAGATGGGGAAAAGTAATATTAAATAGTGGTCAATATATTGTAGATTAAAATAAATTTTACATCTATAATACATTGAGTTTTATTTCACTCTGAAAAACCGAAAGGGTTTAGTTGCCAACCCAATATCCTTCTCCATTTATAATATTATTTTTATTAAATATTAATACATTCTGTCACATTGAAGAGCGTTAATATTAAGGCTACATTTATAATATTACATCGTAGTCCAGACTTAGAACTTTTAAAATTGAGCACTTTCTTGTTGGTATGTTATGATTTCGTCTCTTATAGACAGTGATATAATGAAAAGCTTCTATGCCATATTTTATTTCAAATAACAGAATTAATTTTGTTAAACTGGAATATTAGCGTTCTCAAGTAATTTTCTTGAGCTTTTTACTCCAAAATATTTTTTAATTTAATCACTACAAGTAACAAGGTTTGATTAAGAACAAAATTTAAGTTGAAAAATTATGAAAATTAATCAAAGAAATATCTGGTGTATCCACTTTTTTATTTTGTTATTTTGATTTCGGTGGTGTTAAAAAACAAAAGGAAAGTGAACGTGCAAATTACTTTAGAAAAAAATGAAGATATCCTTTTGAACAACAAATTATTATAAATTGTTTATCCAAAAGGTTGGGTTGTAATAATGCTACTTTATTATTAGTTAATTAAAAGTGATTAATAATTTTTTAAGTCCATTTTTATCCCAAAAACATAACATACATAAAAATTCAAAAACTCATTAACTCAACAAAAACTTCAAGTTTTTAAAATGATGTGTTATTTTTTTAATAATTTAAATGGGTCAAAAAAATGTTAATTACTATTAATTAACCAATGGTAAAATAAATATTTAATTTATTAGACAGTGATAATTTTGACCTCTGTTTTTTTTTTCTTTGGATCTTTGCTAGGATGTTTGGTTATTGCCTTGGCAGATAGAAAATGTATTTATGTGAAGAATGTGTACTTTTTCTAAAAAAAAAATCGATTTAACTGGCAGACTCTAAGAGCAGGCGAAACCCTCAAATCAAATAACAGTTTTGAACAAATACTAGATTATTTGTTTCTAATTATTATATACAACATGGTTCTCAGACCAATACGGACATAAGCTACTCAGGTGTGGGTTTCATGCAAAAAAATACACTTACATACTATTCAAATCTTCCAACCTGAATTTTTCCGTTATAAATCATTGGTTCTTTTGTGGTTCTCACTCGTTCTTCTGTCGATATCATTATTGGTGGATGTGCCTTCTTCATTTAAGATTGATCCTAGATATTCAAATTCCTCTACTGTTTGTATAAAACCTGTACCATTACAACCCATGAAGGGTATGGGGTTCAGTACTATTTAGGGAAAGTACTGTTTCTAGGTCAACAGTTGTGCAAGGAGGTAATTTGACCGAGATCACGCTCAACCGCCAGGTTTTCCCCCTTAATTAATTATTTAATTAAGGGTACCCACATTATAGAGGCTGGGTGTGCCCCAGGAGGGTCTTCCAACCCAGGGTCGCCCCACGGCCAATGAAACAGATAAATAAATTTTCTGCCATGAGCCGGGGTTCGAACCTGGGACCTTTGCATTGGAAGCTCAGTGCCCTACCACTGAGCTATCCCACTCCCCCTACTGTTTGTATTCCTCTTTCAATTGGCATTTCATCAGATGAAGTCATAAGGTGCTTCGTTTTCATATGTCTTGATAACCTTTTTGAATATATAACTCATGTCCTCTCTATACTGGGCTATGATTATTTGATCAAAATACAAGTATCATAGATATATTTAATAATAGCAACATTTTTGTATCCTATTTTACTTTTCTGAATAAATGCTTTAAATAATTATTTTCATTATCGAATATACTTTAAATAAATTAAAAAAAATATTCAAAGAGGGATCCTCGGTACTATTATAAGAATAATGCTGCATGCGATACTCCTTATAGCTTGCTATATCGTAACCTCCTGTCCGAAGGGGACGCCCCTCCGGCCCGCTGTGGTGAAGGAACTCGCCCTGCCGGGGGACTGCTGGCAGCGCCAGATGGTTCAGACCGGGGCACGCAGGGACACCATCATGGCCGAATCCGTCGAAGCCCTCATCAGGAAGGTAACCTCTTCAGTCCTATTTTATTTTAAGTAAATCCAAGTAGAAAGTGCATGTTTGTTGAGTGGATGAAGCTTTAGCGACTAAATTTGTAAGTGGGGTGTTTATTATATGAACTAGTGTTCGCCCAGTGGTCGAAATTCGACCATAGCCATTAAAAAGTTGAGAAAAAGATATAATTAAATAAATAAAAAATAAAGAGTAAATCACGATTCGAAAATCCTCATTTATTAATACAAAATTTCAATTTCAATTAAAAATCGAGCTTGAGTCATTTAAAATTATTTATAAGTAATACAAAATAGACTCATTCAAAAATATTTAATTTTAATTTATGTGTGTGTTATTATCACAATAACTTAATGTTATGATTAAGCAAGTTAAAAATAAATTTAAATTCACTTTAAATCCATTTTTATTCAGAACTTCTATGTAAATATTAATGAATTCTATGAGAAAAGATTAATGAATAGCTGCGTAAGATTTGTTATTGGTGCCCCGAGGTACTCTCATGTCTCCCACCACTACACTGAGTTAAGTTGGCTCTTCCCCTCCTTCCGAAGACAATACTTTCTAGGTACGTTCCTCTACCAAATCATCAACAACCATCGTCCTTCTTACGCCTACAACCTTCTCCAGTTCAAATCCTCAGTCCATTCCCTGTCCACAAGATCTCGACCTTCTGACCTTTACATGCCTTCTCACAGATCTGCCTCATTCCAAAATTCCTTTATTGTTCGCTCTGTCAATTTCTGGAATTACCTCCCTATCAAAATTCGACATTCCCCCTCCATATCCACATTCAAATCCCTCCTATTCCAATTCCTATCACAAAAACAATCAGATACTTGCTAACCATTCGAGCGGATTTCAATAGAGAATTTGATACATTTTTATTTTTTAATTCTTTATTTTTTTCGGAAAAGTGTATACTGGTCTATAAGAGCAAATAGCTTTAAGTTTCTTGTCATAGTATTAATGGTTTTGTATATAGTTTAGTTTGTTTTGTATATAGAATTTTTACCTTATATTTTTTTCACATTATTTATTTTTTTTTTTGATTAATTTTATTTTGGCCAGATGTAATATTTTAATTTTGTTCTATTTTGTTATTCTCAAGGGACTGTCTCCCAGAATAAAGTTATTTTTCTATTTCTATTTCTATTTCTAAATAATGTTTTTTTTTAATGTTCTGTTATGGTTTAGTTCACAGCCATGCCCATTGCCATTGAAAATATAAATTATAATATGTTAAATGAACGTGCTCTAGTTGCTGCCGCACACTAGCGGATCCAGGATTTATTTTCGGGGGGGCTTCAGCCCGAAACCTTTTTTTTTCATAAAAATAACGATATTTACTTTGGAAAAACAGAAAGAAACTAACTACCTATATGAAATGGTGTTTAAGTTATTCCTTAAGTACTTTTAAATGTAATTACACGAACAATAATACTTTAAGAGGTATTTTTTAATTTTTTTTCCCATAAAACATGGTTATATTTTTCCATTTTGGGGGGGGGCTTCAGCCCGAAAGCCCCCCCCGTAGATCCGCCCGTGCTGCCGCATATAATTGTCCATGCGAAATTACTAGACGTCACAATAATACACACATTTTTTCAAAACTTTTATCCTGCGAATTGATTATGGCCATAGCAAATGCAGCTATTAATAAGAACTTTGTTCTTTGAATGTCGAATTTAAGTATAGTGTCAGAAAATGTTAAATAAATTCTTGGAATTAAAATTCTATAATTTAAAGTAGCTCCCGTTAATACTTCAGTCTCATTCCTGTTTCATTAACTAATTCTTGTGCAATATATAAGTTAACAATGAGTATAACTATAGATTATATTTTTAAATTTAATTTATGAGGTATCATTCCACTAACATTACGTGATATCGGTGAAGAACTTTCGGAGATGAGCCGTTTTGAACAAACTGCCATTTATATTTTTGTTTACAGACTATTTAATATTTTTATTTATTATTCTATTTATTTAATACTTATATAACACTAAAGCTCGTCAATATCTATTAAACAAAAAAAAGAAGGAAGAAAATCGATTGAATAATAAGAGGAGTAAAAGGGGCTTAACCGATTTGTATTTGCCTATTTATATAATGATAATTCATATTTTCTATAATCTAGCTTTCATATTCTTCTATAAAAATTATAAACTGATCTTTATTTTGTATAGAGAAATATTTAAAAGGTTGATAATAGTCATCAAGATCCACAAAAAAGTTCATGTAAATAATTGCCCAATTTCCCTCAGAAAAGTGTGAAATTTAAGTAACTAAACATTGCTCCATACTAGTCCGTGATACACACCCCTTTTTATCAAATTATTAACATCCCTCTAAAACATCGTAACCTGCAAATATTTTATTTACAAAAATTCTCGGAATTGGGGCGTTTTCAATCTGGAGATCGTCAGGCTTTGTCTATTTAATTAAGTAATAAAAACTCGTAAATACCCTTGAATCGTAAGATAAGCACATAGCCTAGCAAAGAAGTGGCCTTCAAAATTATTGAGCCGTTTGGCGTGACCTACACTCTGAAGTTGTCAAGATAACGAGGTTATATAGATCAAACGGACCAATATTTTTGTATGCCACTTTTTTTAACGATTTTTTGATCACTTAAATCAATTATTTTTTTAAATTATCGTTTCCTATTCAACAAAAAACGTGACTCGTATATAAAAAAAAAAAAAAACACATATCTTAAATTTCCTATAGTTCTGCTGGAAATTAGGAAATTGTTTATATAAATTTTTTTTGTAGGTTTTGGTGTCTAATATTAACATTTTAAATATTTTCCTCTGCTTATAGGACATCCTGTATATTTACATGCGTAGAAAAAATGCGAAAATTTGATCTGCAATGTAATATGAACTGATAAAGAATGTTCATCAAATTGAGATTGAGTTTTTTAAATAATGGAAAAAACGAGATGGAATTGGTCGGGGGATGTGATAAATAAATACCAAATTTTTATTTGACCCACCTTTCAGGTCTTCATCAGGTAGTTGCATCAATTACTGCAGGAAGCAATTGATAAACTGGATAAATGAGTAAACTTGATAAACTCCAGTCTATCAACTGCTTCCTGCACTGTCTGATGCAACGCCCTGATGTAGACCTGCAAGGTGGGTCGAAACTTCGGTGAAACAATTAAAAATACTATTTTTTAAATAATTAGTATTTATTTGAACGCACCCTCCGACCAACTCCTTATCATATTATATCACGGTCAACTACCTCTACATCATAATAAAAAAAAAAAATCATATTTAGCTGAATATTTGAAAAAAACAGTGCGTCCAGGATCTGTGTTGGGAACTGCCAAATAATGAGTTAAAATTCAAATTATTTAATGTCCTACTGACTTGAATGTTTTATTTGAAATGGTTTTAGAAATCCAATTAGTTATAATAAAATCAAGTTAAAAAAAAAAGGAATGTTGCTCACTTTATCTGAAAAATCATTTCCATGAAAAAAACAAAATAAAAATTTCATGTATTTTTTAGTCTTAATGCAATGTAGTAATACATCATATATTTTGAAAAAGTCCTAAATAACCTACTGATCATTTATGATATTTCATTTATCGTAGATAATAACACTTTAGTGGCCGAATCGTTCCGAATGTTCAATTAGATATTGGAACAATCATGTGAGGTAGCAAGATGAATGGTCATGTTATTGCTCACGTCGATTGTACAAACAGCCCACTAATGAGGTTGGATTCTGGTAGTTGGAATTCTGTTGATTAATTATCTACTTAATTAGCAATTAGTTATAGCATAAACATAGAACAGATCCGATATCATTCTCATTGCCATGTAGGTATCTCTCATCTTTCGGAAAACATTGACGTAAGTATAGTATAGTCATGGATTGTTAAGAACTCACATTTAAAATTTTAAAAATTAATAATATCTTCCAAAATATACCAGGCACTATAATCCGTATTTCCTATCAGGCATGGCAGGGATGTAAATAAATAAAAAAAATACCAGGCACTACAACAAGTAAAAAAAAAAATCATACTTTGAATTAATACACTTATTTTATTGTTTTTTATTATATTTTATATATATTATTACTGCAAAAGCGGGATAGCTTAACATTGCTTCTATGCTCCGGGTCCAGATTTCTCATGTTTTACTTGCACTGTAGCTTTAGAGCTTAATTATTTTTATATTAAATCGATTTCAAAATATGTTGGCCTATTTTCTATACCTTGTATAAAAAATTGCAGCAATCGATTGTGAGGTTTAATAAAGTTGTCTAAGATAGTAATTCATGATTGTTCAGAGCCTGGTAGTGATTTATTTTGTGTCTTCTAAAAAAAAAATCTGTTCTTTTGATAAATGGAGTCCTGGGTAGGTTATTTTGTAGAATACTATTGCTTCTAATATGCTTTTCAACAGTTAGCCTACAGAAAATAATATAATATTCAGGATTCCTGAAAACACATCAATTAAATTAAAAGTATATATTATTCCATTTTTCGGAGAGGTTAGAGGTAAGGCACTGTGCACACATTTTAAAGAGTCCAGTTCGAGTTCGGCTATTATCTCTTGATCTCCCTTCTTTGGTTAGTATGTTTGATTGTACCTCTGTAACTCATTTGTGTTTGTATGGGAGTTTAATAATAATAAAATTGCATATAAAGTTTCAGTGAACATAATAAATAGCTCTGGATCCAGAGTCTAAAAATCGACTGATAGCAGGTGAAGGTTTGATTTTACGATTTCCAAAGTGTATGCTATTCTGAAAAAAAAGAACCTTGCCTGCCGTTACAGAGCCGCAGCTTTCAAAAATGGTGGCTGATTTAAAGAATATTAAATATAATTTGATAAAAACCCATAAAATCAAAGTTATAGCGCATCAAATTTTGCAACCAGTGAGTACCAGCTAATTTAATGTAGGTCACTTACTCCGAACAAAGTCGGTAATCTCCCGATGGTTAGAAATTGGTAATGAAATTAAACGTGATTTTCAATATTTCAACATCATGGGTGTCTATTCTACTGATTTTTTTTGTTTAGAGTATGTTACATGCAGTATAAGCCCTTTTCCACCTATAAACAGCAAAGGATTATGATAAACGATGTGTCGAAAGATACCGAATTTTTAAAGGAATAAGGAATCCCGATTCGGGATATACAATTGGCCGATAATAAAAACGTCAGTACTCAGTGGACGCAAAGTTTGATGCTCTACAACTTTGATACTATGGGTACTTGCACTTTTTCGACTCAAAATTTAACGTTATTTAATTTATTAAAGGATACTTTTTTCGCTTTGATGCATCTTTTAGTAGTTATTGGTGAAAAAATAAAGAAAAAATCTGATTTTTTGGGTGTAAAACGTTTTCCCTAGGCTGCCGCCGTTAGTAATTTTGTTTTTTACATGTCTAAAATATATACATGATCATATATTTAAAAAAATAAAAACTTTTCTCATATATTTCGCAATGGATTTCCCATTTCGATGCTGAAATTACTGGCCTAATATTCTTTAAATCAGCCACCATTTTTTGAAGCAGCGGCTCTGGAACTGCAGACGAAGTCCTTTTTACGCAGAATAAGATACACTTTCGTAATTTACAATCAAACCTTTGTCTGAGATTAGGTCGATTTTTGGGCCCTGGCTCCAGGGCTATAAGAAAAGATAGGTCAAATGCATGCTATAGTTCATAGGGGGGAAACATTATTGTCATTAGAGGCCACAGTAAGGTTTGGCTGAGCTAACAATTTTTTATATTTTGCTGTTTCTATTTTTATTTGTCACTAAATACACACAACGGGATACATATACAGACACATATATTCAACTTAATTCTATTAGTTTTCAAATTTCCGTAACCTAAATAATTAAATAGTAATTAATTCTAGCGCTAGATAAATAAATATCGCGCAAAAACGTATGGAGGCCGCTGGTTCCCACCTGTTTTATTGTTAAATGAAGTCATTAAATATTTAACTGTATTTTCTATGCGTTAATTCTTACATGCCCCAATATCGATTTTATTAAATTGTGTTAACGTGAAAGGCGATTTTTTTCGTCAAGACCATTCAAAAATTGTCTTGATTTAGAAATTCTTTAAATTTTATTTCACAAAAAATTATAAATCTGAAATTATAAGTGATTATTTAACCAATAAATTGGTAAGCAAGCTATATTGACAGTACTAAATGAATCTTCGATTTTTTTTATAAGATAACAAAAATTTCCACATGAAAAATAATGGTACCAATTTTTTTTTTTTTTTTTTTTTTCCTACCCCCAATATTCAATTTCCTTTTATTGTCCAAGGCATTTTAAGGTAAGAGGGCTCTGCACGCTGTATGCGTTCTTTGCATCTGTGGCCAAAAAAAAAAAAAAAATGGTTCCAAATAAAAATGTGCAAGCTTTAAAAACATTTTAACCATGGTTTTGAACTCACCAAGTAATCGGGAATAATTGAAAAAATTATTATAATATTAAATAAATCGAGTAACAAAATTAATTAAAATGTAATGAACCATAAGCAAGATGTATTTTGTATCAGTTATTGCAACTGGCTTAAAAGGTTCTGGTTCGTATTACAGTAACCGGTTTTTTCCTCAGATTGATACTCCTTATGATTCAGCTAGAGCTAAATAGTCGTAATCATCTCGTTCCGATGAAGTAACGATAATAACCTCCTTATTGCTCCTACTCTCCTGCTAATAGCCTCCCGGAATGGACCACTTACCCTAAGAGCTCAACAAGACAAGAAGATGGCACTAAACCCTAAAAGCAAACTAAGGGAGGTTCAGGAGTTTAGAAGTTATTATCAGGAATGTATTGGTTTGGCTGCATAAATAAATAATGTACCACTTAGCAACTGAAACAAACGAATATTTTTATATATTATTTCTGAAAAGTATTTTATGTCGGTACTCCATATATTCTTTAATTCTTCTTCAAATCGAATGATCGACCACTAATTTTGTAGATCTTCTTCTCCATCGCGTGTGAAAAATAGTCACATCCCTTGCAATTTCAGGTGGTAAAGCTAGCAAGGAAAAGAAACTTTATTTGCGGATAACTCAAAAAGCATACATTACGAAATATTACTAAATTCCCTACGAAACAAAAAAATCATCAAAATAAATTAGAAATTTTTAAATTTCTATCGACTAAAAGAACATTTGATTTTTAACAGTTGAGATTTTTAAATTTCAAATTATAAATTTGTTCAATTTATGCAAGAAATAATCATCGAATTGGAACCATTATTAGCTGAGATACAGGCTATTATAATTTGTATATTTTTATTTAAAACGAAGGAGATTTTTATAATATTTTTTTCTTTGGTCCATTGTAATTACCGAAAAATATTAAACGATCCCTTCGTCTTATGATACGTTGATTTATTTCATTATTTATTATTTTGTCGTCTGTGTTTTTAAAGGTGTTTTTTGGTCGCTACGTCACATTTTCGTTAATTCATCATCAAATCCAATGATTAAACCACCATTTTGAAGATATTCTTCTGCTGCAGGTGGAAAAAATACCTCCCACTCCCCTCCGAAATTTCAGAAAAAAAAAAAACAGTTATTAAGGAAAAAGATAAGCTATTTTTTTTTTTTTAATTCAAAAAGTAACTTGATACTACTATATAACCTAAACCAATCTCATCCAACCCATAGTTATTTGAAAGATTACTAAATTCTCTACAAAATATTAAAAAATCATTGAAATTTGACTATTATATTCAGAAATACAGTTTATTGTAACTTGTAATCATGAATGTAATGAAATGCAAATCGTAATGTTGGTTTAAAACATGAATGATTTTAGATTAATTTAATGTTCATTGATCAGTCACAATTACGGAACAAAAGATAGTTGATTCCTCCATCTCACGATACGTTGCATTAATTTATTACTTTATTATTTTGTCATTTGTCCACTAATATACAATGCGAATTATACGCTCTGGCCAATTAGCATAAACTTAAACCATTTGAACTAGTATTTTATCGATTATTTGTTAAAAAAACTATTATATATATCGATAAGAGTTATTGAACCGTTTTGATATAAATGAAGATGGCATAACATTGCAATTGTTCGATAAACCGCAACGAAGGCAGTGACCCGCCCTATAACTGATGTCATTATCCTATTATCTATTTCCTGTTTATTAATTTATTTATAACTAATAATTTTTTTTATTCAGTCGATTTTTTCAATCCGTCGATACTAAATGAGGGTTTTTTATTATTTTATTTGTTTTTACATTTAGTGAATTATCGTGGTATTTTTTTGTCGCAAACCATAAAGAAACTCGAATTACCCTTCTAATAATATATAAAAAAAAATTAAAAAAATTTCTGAGCCAAAAGAGAAATAATATTATTCTGAAATTTAAAATAGAAAATTAATATTATTTACCAAAATATTTAATAGGCATTTTATTAATATTGAATGCTGATACTGGCTCTTCCTTTTTCAAAGAAATACATTTATTATTAATTTTTGTAAGCGATATATCTGCTTTAAATTTTATGAATATCAACTTCTATATTTTATGAAGTATCTAAGACTAAATTGAAAAAAATATATGTACATCAAAACTTACATTTTATTTTAACTTAACCTTTGTATGAGATATTTAGTAAGGGGAAATATTACGATCGTGAAAAATTTGGAACCTGAGTTTCCAATGAAAACATATGTTGTAAGTTCCCCTGAGTAATATAATAATCAATTCTAATAATTAAATAATCAATTCTTTTCTTATATGTGTGTTTATAAGAACTGCATAGCTCAAAAATAGAAAAACGTACGACATTGAAATTTCGTATTTAAGTTATGATTAATGCCTGGATTCTTATAGCAACTTTTCTGCTAAAATCAACTTACCGAAAGTGGCATTCTATATTATCTATTTTGTACATTTTTGTGATTTTCTCGAAAACGGATTCAACGATATTGGCTACACTCGGTAAATTAATGCATAATTTAAAGTTCTTTAAAATCAGCTAGGTTTTACCCTCATTGATAAGTCTGGTTGATAAAAACAGAAGAAAGTGATGCACATTCTGCCGGCTTTTTTAAATTTTTGTTTTGATTATTGAAAAATATTGATTGAGAATTAGAACAGTATGATAATTTCTGAAGTAAATATTATTTCTCGTAATCGGAGCGTTTTCAATCTGGAGATTGTCAAACTTTGTCTAGTTAATTAGGTACTAACAACTCATGAATACTAATTTAATTTCCACTTGAATCGCAAGATAATATGATCACAAAGTCGAGAAAAAAAGTGGCCTACATAAATATTAATTCGTTTGGCATGACCACAACCCCTAAAATTTCAAAATTAAGTTATATAGGTCAAATAATATTTTTGTAGGCCACCTATTTTTCGATTTTGTGATCGTATTCATGAGTCTTTTATTACTTTATTAAATTAATAATGTTTGTCAATCTCGAGAATGAAAACGCTCCAATCCCGAGAATTTCTATCAATAAAATATTTGTAGGTTACGATGAGATGAAGCTTTAGGTGGATGTTAATATGTTGATAAAGTTGGATCTGTCTGTACCATTGATTACACCTACATACTACCAATAACTAAATTTTATAATATCTTAAACATTCTAAATTAAACTAAATTTTGCAAACATTATTTTGTCATTTGAAGTAACAACTTCTTTCGACGCGTTTTGCACTCTTTTATTGGGAGTGAATTACATTGAGTCGTCAGATTTCCGATGTGTAACACACAGGTAAAGTCGGCTGGAGTCGATTAATTGAATTTTTTTTGCATTTGGATTAAAATATCTCAAAAACTAAAATTATACCTGGTTATTGTTAGCAAGGGAAATGTTTATCATTTCATCCTCTTTGTAATGAGCTGTTGTTCAAAATTGGATCTTAACGTGAAGCCGGGTTAGAGAACAGAAAAGGAAAAAAATATTGCCATAAACCAAATGGTAACGAATTTTATGGAAGATATGATTCAAAATATCTCAGAAACTAAAAATCGGACCTGCATACTGTAAGCGAGAGAATTGTTCAGCATTTCATCCTCTATATAATGAGCTATTATTAATAATTTATTTTTCATATTATTAGTCTCGTCTTGTCGATGTTTTCACTTCTATCGTGAGGTCTAAGCACACACCTTGTTTTTTTTTATTTATTTACAAAATTCATAAAAATCATTTACTCAACGTCCACTTAAAGAAATGTAATTTAACTAATCGGTTACCGTTATGTTGGCTGATATATGAATGTTCTGTTGCCATTTAAACTTCGTTTACACGATAACATATTCCGTCAAGGTAGTCTCCTAGTTTATAAATTACGTATTTTTAAATTGTGATAATTAGAATATGTGATAATTTATACTTCGTTTACATGGTGACCTCTCCTGTCATGATATTTTTCTAATTTATAAATTAAATATTAATAAAAGGCTTTAGTTTTCTAAAAATTCTGTTTAGTGTAAGTAGTGAAAGATGTTGGTCAGGCGGCCTCGACCTCGACCTGAAGCAAGCTGCCAACCTTGACATGGATATCAGCTGGTTTCTTCTTCGGGACAAACAGGTTATTTATTTCCTCCAGAGTGGAATCTTACCCGGGCAAATATTTGCTAGGAAGGCTTTCCTCTTCTCTTGGATGGTAAACAACAAGATAAAAAAAACTCTACGTCCAAATGATATCTGGAACGTGGAACAATATCTGGGATATTGCCTGATCCTGGAGTAGTAAACAGAAATATTTTTCTTATTGCAGTGGCTGTTTTTACTCCTTATCTCCCCTATATTAAATGAAAATATTTCCTTTAGTGATAAGTGGAGCACGAATTTTTATACAAAAAATTTTTTTTTTAAATATGCCATGTACTATATTATGAAAAACCATGAAATATGATCCAATGAAACTTAAAATACGCAATTAAAATTCTTTGACTATTTAGCTAAAATATTAAAAGTTCTGCGATAAAAAATAAATTAGGGGATAAAGTATTAAAAATTAATAAATATGATTAAAGTAATAGCTTCCAATCGAGGCCAGACGCTGTTATTCTGAAGCCACAAAATATAAATATTCCTTTCGAAAAAGAAATATTTTGTAGCTGGCAATCTATCTGGAGTGAGAACCCGCCAAGAAAATTAAAATATATTTAAAAAAAAAAAAACAGTATAACAGCCTTGGTCAAAATCAAACCTTGCTATCCGCAGAGAAGAGGTTGTCTCGTCCAGACTGAGAATAGGCCACACCAATCTTACCTATTCACAATTTATTAGCAAACAGCCACCGCCGAAATTCCAACACTGCAATAGCAACTTGCACACACAAAAAAAATTTAAAGTTAAAAAAACACTTTTTTTTTAACTTGTTTATTGCTAAATATTACAATATTTCTCAATTAAGGAAACATCAGAGAACACATTCACACCATATTTACAGAATCATAAATAAATAAGGTAATAAAAAAATAATATACAGCAAAATAAGAACAAAATGATGGTCAAATGAGGGAAGAAAATAATAAAGTAAAAAGTTCATAAAAAATAAAAATATACGTCTTAGATGCAGGCACACCATACACTATTTACAATCGGCCAGAGAAACTCCAAACCAGACTTGTCCCTCCACTTGTGAAGGAAAAAGCAAGGTATCAGGAGATCCCTACATTTCTTCCTCAACCACTTCACTGGTATTAAAAGCTAGCGGAGGCTGAGTATGGGCGTTACAAACACAGAACTCATGACTTGAATGGAGAATCTGCCCATTGCTATAACTCCAATATTTACATGTTACAAAAGATCACGGGGCCACTGCCATTTGAACCTGCGAGGAGGATTGTAGGGATGGGTGCTGCTAGATAGGGACTCTTCTTCGGGATTAGGATTATAAGTAAATTTCTGATGAAATTTGGAAAAATTTTCTGCGATAAGTTCAAGAAGAAATGGAATATTGATGTCATTATGAAGGGTTTTTTTATTTGTTGTTTTTAACATTGCTTCGACTCTCGTGGTCATTAGCGACGATTTCTTTAATGTAGAAGTTTTTACTTTCCTACCTATACTAGGTCGGTAATGGAGTCAAATTTCCGATATGCGGTTTTCGACGGATCTATACGTTTGAGAGCCTCCTGAGTCCGAAAAATACATTTTTGGCCATTCGTCTGTCTGTGCCAAGATTTTCTCGGAAACTACTGAACCGATTTTGTTGCTTCTTTTTTTTTTTTTTTTGTGTAGGTTTTTGACGACTGATGTCTGACAGAAATTCGTTGCTTGCGCGCAATAGCTTGCGCGCAATAAATGAAAAACGTGTTTTTCTATAGACTGTAGGGCAAAAACGCCTCTAACGATTTTGATGAAACTTTCCTATAATGTTCTAATCATTGTTCTATCAATTTTTGTATAAAGACTAAATTCTCGAAAAAATACGCCGTTTTTTTTATAAGTCTGTCGTTTGAAAGGTAATGCAATTCCCTACAAAGCCATATTCGTTCATTTTGGACAACTATTAACGAAGTTACAGCTATTCAATTTCCAATGTAAGATTACGGTTTCATATCGTGGTGTCAGAAAGGGGTGAATGAGAGAATAAAGATGACTAAGTGAAAGTAAGAAAATCTGTTGCCCGCATCACACAATCTTCACTGTTTCCTCTACTTTTAACAGAAATCATTGTTCGACAATGCTAAGCTATGGCAAAAAAGTTTAGATCAGCAATATTAGTGAGTATTGGAATTTTTACACTGATCTACCTTAAGCCGGTATACATTGCTTTAGTTTATCTAATAAACCGTACTCAAATCTTTTGTTTGATAAATTTTCAGGAAAATGTATCTAGTTCAATTATTTTTTGTTTCTTCATGAACATATGTGATGATATAAAAACTTTTCTGAAATAGGTAGGAAAGTCGTGGGAGTGGACACACCAGATATTTTTTTTTCAAATCCGTTGTTTTATCATATGGAAGAACTAGTTGACCGTTATTCGCATAATATATTATTTAGTGAATAAACAGGAAAATAACATGCAAATCTTATGTATTATGTGAGGAAGGAATCACTTGTGTTTTCCTTGGTCGAATACAATATTTCATCATTTAACATAATAGATCAAAATATTTATACAAAATACAAGGTCTATTTCTAAACTCTTGATATTATTAATCATATTCAAAATAAGGCCTCAATAATAGGTTTTCTATATTATTAAAAAATTAAAAAAAAAGGCCTTTAAGGAATAATACAATATATATTAGGACGAATTAGTTTAACTGGTTCTATATTTGTGCACTTCGCACTAGTGATAATATTACAGCCTCGTATTGGAGGAGATGCAATTTGCATATTAAGATGTGGAACAAGACTGAACCAAGTTCAATGACACAGTGAGTAAGCTAAGGTCACCGGACTAGTTCCTTCAAGGCGAGACGTCTGCGCCTCAATATCATCAATATTATTAATATTAATATAATATGACTTTGAGTCATCAGTCTTTAATGAGGGAGTCTAATCCAAAACAAAAGGGATCCAAGCAGTAAAATATAAATTTTGAATTATTTTTATTTACATCGTAAAATTTTAATATCATCTTTTGCTTATTTTGCCTGAAAATAATTAATAGATGTACCTAACCACAACACCTATGGAAATATTTTTTCCGCCATTATAATTAAATCTATGATAATAATATGTATTACGTTTATAAAAATTTGATCTGACCGGATTCTAGAGAACTTTTGAATTAAATTTCGATTCAAAGTAAAATAAATTGTATATTTGCTGATGCTGGTCAGATTTAGTAAATTTTTCTTTCATTTTGTAAAAAAATTAATTTAATCTTTCCCTGTCCACAAGATCACGACCTTCTAACCTTTACATGCCTTCTCACAGATCTGCCTCATTCCAAAACTCCTTTATTGCTCGCTCTGTCAATTTCTGGAATTCGCTCCCTATCAAAATTTGACATTGCCCATCCATATCCACATTCAAAATCCTCCCATTCCAATTTCTATCCCAAAAACAGTCAGATAGTTGATAACCATTCGACAACATACATTTATTTCATGCCATTCATTGTCAAATATCAATGCTAAATGATAATGTATTTATATATTAATAAGGAACTTTATATTGTCAGATCCATCTCTCTGTTTTCTCAACAGAAACACAAAGCTTATTTTAATAAAGAATTTAATATATTTTTATTTTTAAATTCTTTATTGTTTTCTTAAAATTGTATACTGGTCTATCAGTGCAAATAGCTTTAAGTGTCTTGTCATAGTGTTAATTGTTTTGTATATAGTTTCGTTTGTTTTGTAGATAGAATGTTTACGTTATATTTTTTTTACATTATTGTTTTTTTCGATTGATTTTATTTTGGCCAGATGTAATCTCTTAATTTTGTTATTCTCAAGGGACCGTGTCCCAGAACAAAGTTATTTTCTATCTATCTATTTTCTTCGTTCGTTTTCGTTGTTTCGTTTTATTACTATCTTTATTATTCTCGCTTTTGCGGATTCAAAGCTGAATGTAGGGGAAAATTTCAACCACCTACAGTTCGCTTCTCTGTTCACCTACTTCCTTCTTTTTTTCCATCACCACAAGAACTTTATTCCAAATTATTACCATTATAAACTTCACTCTGTCTTGGAAGTCCTCTTCTCTTACTCCTATCCTCTTTATTTATTCTTAAATTTTCCCAGGATTCGCAATTAGTTCAATCCACCTTCTTCATGTGACTATAAAACTTCAAGCTTATTTCCCTCTTCAGTATTTCTAGGTCTTCAGTATCTTCGTACAGCTCCTTGTTCTTATTTTTATTTTTATCCAGTACTGTTCTCCCATTTTCGTTGGCCTATTTATACGCATCATCTTTCTTGTTTTTTTATGCAGACTCTCTGTCCTCGCAAAACCCATTGTTTCCTCGATCCATAGCATAATACCGATTTTATTGCAGTATTATAATGTCTTGTTTCAACCATTCTGCAGAGGTTCTTCTTATTTTAAGTCACTGGCTTAAAATAAATATACGTAAACCGTGGACCAGATGTAGGGGGTACAGTACTCACTGTGCTGTACAGCAGCTGTACTCCCCCGCCATTCACTTCAGCCACCTGGCGGTACCCTAGTGGCCTGGGAACTGTTACCTGTAGCGATCTAGGAGGCAGGTGCTGCCCATTCATCAACCAGCCAGCCAATAGTTCTCACATCTGTTAAAGCAGAATGTATATTACAAAAGCATATTGGCCAAACTACCTAAACTGTTCACAGAAGGATTTATTAACATCAATATTTAAATTTTTGTTTCCTTATGCTATTGTTTTGGGTGTTTCTATCTGCTGTCAATGACTCAAGAGAGATAAAAAAAAAACAGTTGGGCTTAGCACTAATGTCCCTTTTAGTTAATTCAGATAATTATGTTTTCCGTGGTTTGCGAAACGACTTAAACGCAAATTTAGATATCAAGAAAATCCTGAAACTACAATCTCACCATATATTATCGAACTTTCAAGACTTAAATACTTTCGCACATTATTCACGATGATACTGGTTGAGATAGTTGTTGTCATGACTAGCGACTGTTGAACAGTCAGTCTTGGACTTGCACTAGAATCTTGTAGTTTCCTATTAGCTCATTTCTATTTGTTAAATATGTTACTGTAAATCTTAGAAAAACCTTACAGGATAGGTCGATTTAGATGTTTTATTGATATATATTTTTTTTATTAATTTAGTATTAATACATTCTGCCACATTGAAGGGCATTAATATTAGGGCTATATAATCATTCACACAATATGAACATATAAATAACAATTAAGATAGAGAATAAAGAATAAGACATATTGAAAAATAAAATTAGATTAATAATAATAAAATAAAAAAATAAATAATAGATAGAAGCCGAATTGATAAAATTAACTTGACAATACATTAAAGGTATAGAAAGTTATTGATAAGCCCCCACGTTGGAATGGAAGAATTGTAGAATAAAGGTAACATATACACTGTCTGGTCCTATAAAAAATCTGGTGTATCCACTCACATGATTTTCCTATCGATTTTAAACAATTTTGGTTTATTATTTTCAGTAATCAACCATTGAGATCGACCAAAAAGTTCAAAAACTTAATCCCCTCTCAAAATGTGATGTTTCACTTTTCACGATGCTTAGAATTCGAAAAACGAATACAAATTTTTTTGTCTGTCCGCCGTCTGCGCATTTTCTCCGAAACTATTGGACCGATTTTTTTTCAAATTTGGATATAACGTCAGAGGTCACCCGAGGATGACCCTCCTTTATCGACATTACTATCCGCCTTTTACTTTTAACATGGCGGCCGAAAAACATGCGTTGCTATAGACTGTAGCTCCTAAACGAATGTACAGATTTCAATGAAACTTCACTAAAGTCATTTTCTTGACGCCCTTTAAATTTATCTACATAACATACTTCAACGAAAAGAAGCTGGAAAAAAAGTTACGAGGGATGGTAAAATTTAATTTAATAACTCAGAAGGTATACACTTTTTTGTCGATATTGTTTTTTAAAAGTTTACCGAATGTCCTAAAAAAACAACAAAAAAATCGTTAAAATTGGACAATTAGAAGCAAAGATATGGTCTCCAGTTTTTTTATTTTTATATGTTCTACTCTAAATGTTATATCCTTAGTTTAGTTTGTAATTTTGAATGTGTTACTGAAGTAATGCTATTATATTTTAGCATATTACTAATGATAAAAAAAAAAAAAGTTTAGTCCAATAATTGGAATTACCTATTATTTATTTTGCTTTGTAACTAGGGAGGTAATGTTACTTTAGATGTATAGTTGTATGGAAATAATAAACCATTGTCAAATAATTTGTAGCGTTTTTTATCAATTATAGGTATGTTCATTAAAAATAACAATTAAATTAATATAATTTTCCTGATAACCGATCCGAGAAGTTATTAGAAAACGATATATTTGATTATCTAAAGCCAAGGAAAGGGACAAGTGAACAATTATTAAAATCAATGTATAAAATTCAATATACTGTAACATCCCTACCAATTCTTTCTATATAGTAAATTAAATTTTGTAGAATTACTAACTATTTTGCCTTCATTTTTATTCACAAAAACTTTTCTTTTATTGTAGATTTTTTTTACCAATATTGGTCTTGGTTGCAATTTGCAAGACCGAGACCGATTTTGGGCAATACCAGACATGACTGTAACTGTCATCGTGGAAGCATGTTATTATTATTTTATCCCATGACCGTATCCCTGAATCCCGAAGGAGCAGTGAGAGGGAAAGGGAACTCCCCAACAGGTCCGTGCTATCTTTAGCCGGCGCTGGCTCCATTTGGCCTCTCGCCAATCCTCAGGGCTCGCGGTTTTTAGAGCGGGTCGGTGCTAGCTAGAGCTGTAAATATATAGTGATTGATCATTCTCCCTGTGGAGCCTCTCAGTCTATGCAGCTCTCTCAGTCCATTAGTCTGCACCAGCTCTAATCTTGGATTAATTTATTTACTCTAGTAAGTAAATGTTGCCTTGTAGATGGGCAAGTTGAACATTTGTCGACTAGAGCAAACTAATGTTTATTAAACTAGTCACTGGTTTAGTCTACTAGTGCAGTCCAGACTATATTTATAGGCAACACAGAAGTTAGACTAGAACGCAGTCAAGAAGAAACTGATTTAATTGAATCGATCACTGCCAAAATAACATTTAATACATGTTCATTATTTTGAGAAAAAAAAATATTTAAAAAAACTATGTTTAAATGTTAGATAAGGGGGAGAGGGGTAGCTCAGTGGTAGGTCACTGAGCCTCCAATGCTCAAGGTCCCAGGTTCGAATCCTCACATGTCAAAAAAATTATTTATTCTGTTCCATCGGCCGTGGGGTGATCCTGGGGTAGAGAGACCCTCCTGGGGCACACCCAAACTTTATTCAGAGGGTACTTTTAATTAAAGTAATTGATTAAGAGGGAAAACCTGGCGGTTGAGTGTGACCTTTCTCTAAATAGTACTGAACCCAGGACCCTTCATGGGTTGTAAGTGGTACAGGTTAGAAGATAAAGACCTAAAAACGAAATATAGTTTAAGGAATCAATCGTGTTACATCATTTATGTGGTTTTTAGCAATATAAAGCGGTCTTGTTAATCGCAACACCTAGATTGCGTAGCTTGTTTTGATTATCAATGATTAAATTTAAAATGATTGGAATAAATTCCCAAGGTAACGAAAATATATGTATTAGCAGTTAAACATGCAGACAAACAAAATATTGACGAAGATGATCATATGATGTACGTCGAGTCTCTGATTTTGTTGCTTGAGAAATTCCCGGATTTCGCCAAAGCACCTCTGGAGCCAGAGCCCAAAAATCGACCTCTTCGCAGGCGAAGGTTTGATTGTAAATTACGAAAGTGTATGTTATTCTGAGTAAAATGAAACTTGTCTGCCGTTCCAGAGCCGCTGCTTCCAAAAATGGCGGCTGATTTAAAGAATATTAGGTCAATAATTTGAGGATCGAAACGTGAAATCAATTGCGAAAAATGTGAGAAAAGTTTTCATTTTTTTAACTTGTTTATATGGGTTTAGACATGTAAAAAACTAAATTGCTAACGCGGGCCACCAAGGGAAAACTTTTGACAGCCAAAAAGTCAGTTTTTTTCGATATTTTTTTGTTTTTTCACCTATAACTCCTAAACGGTGCATCTAAGCGAAAAATTTGTTCAATAAATTAAAGAACGTTAAATTGTGCTTCAAACGGGTACATACTCTTTATAATTTAATTACGTGGTAAAGTATAAAACCACCATCAACCAATGCTGATTTTTACAAAATTTGTCAAAAACAGTTTACTAGTTAATCAAAAACAGTTAAAGACAAATTACTATAAATGGTTCTGTAACTTGAAAATTAGTTCCTTAAGAGGAAAAACTCATAGAATAAAAGTTGGAGAGCATCAAATTTTGCGTTCACAAAGTACTGACATTTTTATTGTAGGCTAATTATATATATCGAATCGGGATTCGTTATTCCTTCCTAAAATTCGGTATTTTTCGACACATCGTATATCAAAATCCTTCGCTGTTGAGAGGTGGATAAGCGGTATATACTGCATGTAACAAACTTTAAACAAAAATAACTCATTAGAATAGACACTCATACTATTGAAATATTTCATATCCTTTAAATCTGGCGCCATCTTTGAAAGTAGTGACTCTGAAACAGCAGAGTTAAAGGTTCTTTTTACTCAGAATATCATACACTTTCTTAATTTACAATCTAACATTCGCCTGCGATGAGGTCGATTTTTGGGCCCTGGCTCCAGTCGGGTCTACCAGGCTTCGATAGTCGATATTATTTCCAAACTTCCACAGCAAGCAAGCAATTGTAAATGCCTTTATGGCGTTTCTAACAGTGTAAAACAATTTTCTAGTAAAACAAAAATATCTGTCATTGAAATTATCAAGCGAACCTTTACTACTGGTATTTTTTTTTCGTCCTCCCCTTCTTCGCCATTTAGGCTATACGAGGTTTTTCCAGGCCAGGTCTTGAGGACGGGGAATTAATTCCAGAGTTAAAAGGCTCATATGATCCCATGATGCGAACTCATGATTATTTTTATCAATAATCTCATTTACCTCGCGCGGGCTCATTACCGCGTATGGGGAGCGTCCCACGGGTGGCGGATGTAGGGATGGTCGGTGGAAATTCCTTAGAAGTTCCTCCCGGCTAAGTCCGATGGACTCGCTGACCAACAATGAGAGGGGCCCTCCAGACTTGCTGGAGGGAGGGGACCTCCAGACTTGCTGGAGGTAGGGGCCCACCAGACTTGCTGGAGGGTGTGACGTAGGATTGAACGCCCTACTCACATATCTTTAGTTCACCAAACACCACAAAAAGTCATGGATCTCCCTAAGGTAAAACGCTCATTATCCGGAGGTAAACTAGTCCCCCGTTCGGGTCTCCGGGTGGGGACTGCTTTAGGGGATTCATGGTGCAAGTTGAAATATAGGGATTTAAATATTGGTACGTGGAACGTAAGGAGTTTAAACACAGCAGGGGGGCTAAAATCGGTCGCGAATGAGGTAAATGGGTACAATTTGGATGTCGTGGCTCTGCAAGAGGTTCGCTGGCCAGGGGAGGGCTCGATGAGGGAAGGAAAGTACACTATTTGGTACGGAGGAAGCGGGAATCATTGTTTGGGTACCGGGTTTCTAATTAGGAGTAGATTACTATCCGCTTTGAGGGACGTACAATTCTTTAGTGATAGAATTTCGGTAGCTACATTTCAGGGACGTTGGTTTAAAATCGCATTAATCAACATACATTGTCCGACCGAAGACAGTGACGATGAAGTCAAAAGTGAATTTTACGATAAACTCGAATGGGTTTATGATAAACTACCGCGAAACTACATGAAAATAATTGTAGGTGACGCGAACGCAAAGGTAGGAAGGGAAGAAATTTATATTCCGACGATTGGTAAAGAAAGTTTGCACGAATATAGTAATGATAATGGGATCCGTCTGATAAACTTTGCCATCTCGAAAAACCTGATAATTAAAAGTACGACGTTTAAACATAAGGATATTCATAAATATACTTGGACATCACCGGATTCGCAAACACAAAATCAAATCGATCATGTCTTGATACAACATAGCTGGCAAAGCAGTATAATCAATGTACGGTCTTATCGCGGAGCAGAATGTGGGTCGGATCATGAATTAGTAATCGCGAAACTTCGACAAAAACTTAATATAAAAAAGAGAAAAGAAAACCGTTTCGATTTTGAGAATTTTAATTTGGAAAAATTAAAAAATCCATCAATTAGAAACCAATTCGAGCTAGATGTTAAGAATAGGTTTGAAGCTTTAGAGCTTCCTGACTAGGACCACGAGGATATTGACAAGTTATGGATAGAGATCAGGGATAATATTAAAGCGGTCGGTAACTCGTGTCTAGGAAAAAAGGAAAATAAGAATAACAAACCGTGGTTTGATGAAGATTGCTTAAACATGTGTGAAAAAAGAAAAGCCGCTAAATTAAAAGCTCTAAATAATCCTAGCGAAGACAATCTGAAATACTTCCGAATCTCAAAGAACGAAACGACAAAATTGCTCAAAAATAAAAAAAGGGAGTATCTTAAAAATAAAATAATTGAAATAGAAACTAATAGAATCGAAAATAACGTAAGAGACATGTACAAAGGTATAAACAGATCACGTAAATATGTAGGGCCCGTAACGTCTGGAATTAGGGATGATAATAACAATATTCTGACCGATCCGGTTGACATATTGAATAAGTTTAAGGACCACTTTGACAATATTTTAAATACGGAAAATTATGATCTGTGTCCCCCTTCTGAGTACCAGAGTGCTGAACCGTTAATAGAAGGACCAAGTAAAGAGGAAGTTGAAGTAGCTATCGGAAAATTAAAATCATATAAAGCAGCGGGAACCGATAATATTCCTACTGAACTAATTAAGACATGCGGGGAAGCTGGAGTTTCTAAAATACATCGGTTGGTTAAAAAGATCTGGGTGAACGAGAAATTACCTGAAGAATGGAAAGAATCTATTCTTATTCCGATTCACAAAAAGGGTCCGAGGACGGATTGTAATAACTATCGAGGAATTTCACTCCTTCCGGTATGTTATAAAATATTCACTTCAATCTTAACCAGTCGAATCACGGAATACGCCGAGGAAATTATCGGAGACTACCAATGCGGATTTAGACGGAATCGTTCGACTATTGATCAAATATTTTCTTTACGGCAAATATTAGAGAAAAAATTGGAGTATAACGGTATTGTTCACCAGCTGTATATAGATTTTAAAAAGGCTTACGATTCTATTGACCGCCAGAAACTGTATAATATTCTAATTGAGCAGGGGATTCCAAAAAAACTAGTAAATCTAGTCAGGATGTGCTTGACGGAGACACTCAATAAAGTTAGAATCGGTAATAATTTGTCCGAAAAATTTGAGGTTCGTTCGGGCTTAAAACAGGGGGATTCACTTTCGCCTGTCCTGTTCAATTTGGCATTAGAACATGCCATTAGGGAGGTAATGCGAACCGAGAAAGGGTTGGATCTGGGCGGGACAACATCCGTGCTGGGCTATGCTGATGATCTGGTACTGTTATGCGAAGACGTTGAAACTATAAAACTAAATACGACAACGTTAATGAAAGCTGGGAAAGAACTAGGACTCGAAATAAACGTGGATAAAACAAAATATATGGTTAGCTGCAAAAATGGCGATACTACTGGTGATATCGATATAGATGGTAATATGTTTGAACAGGTAGATAAATTTAGGTATCTAGGTTCTACGATAACTAGAAAAAACGAAATTGAAGAAGAGATTAAGGTTAGACTGAAGGCGGGGAATGCTTGTTATTTTTCTGTGACAAAACTACTTAGTTCGCGCCTCTTGTCCCGAAACTTAAAAATTAGAATCTATAAAACAATTATCTTGCCTACAGTTCTTTATGGATGCGAAACTTGGCCGCTTACATTAAGGGATGAACAGCGTCTTAAGGTTTTTGAAAATAAAGTATTGCGTAGAATATTCGGACCGAAGAAGGATGAGTTAACCGGAGAGTTCAGACGGTTACACAACGCCGAATTGCGTGAGCTGTATCCGGGTAATATAATTGAGGTAATTTCATCGCGGCGAATCAAATGGGCTTGTAAAGTTGTTGGGCTTAGTAACGAGAGAATTCCTAAAAGGTTAATATTTGCTGTGCCGAATGGTAAGCGTCCGAGGGGTAGACCGAAGCGAAGGTGGGAAGATTGCATTAAAGCCGATCTGAAGGGACTGGGTTTGGACGGCGAACGGTGGAGGGAGGTGTGTAACAAGCGATTGGTGGTGTCGGCATCGAACCTTCGGGTTCGCTAAGCCTTATTATTATTATTATTTATTATTATTATTATAATCTCATTTATCAATTATCATCATTTTATGAACAACAGACATGTCAAGTTTATCGGATTTGATTTTTGTATAAATTTATCAAAATAATTGAAAATTCTATTGAAATAATTTCTAAATAGTTTCATTTGAGATAACCATATTGAAGTTATTTAATTTGTATCCATCACATTATAATTGATATGTCCTCAATAATATTTCAAACTGTCGAATATGAAAAATTGCCATTCTTTCAATCCTACATTCTAGGGTTGTAATTGTAATTAAATATTTTTAAACAGCGATTACAATATCTTCAGACAGAACTGTATTAAATACTACCCAATAGTAGCACTCTAATGATATGACTACATTAGGGGATCACGGGGCCATCTTCTTTTCAGACGCCTCGGAGTGTCATCAGGAATTGAATAGGAAGCAAGGTTAGAAACGAGGGGGTTGAGATGATTCTGAAGTTTATTATGGAAGGATAGGTATCTGGATTGGGCTAGATCTGAAACAAAAGAACTATTAAGGTCATTATGGATGGTTTTATTTGTAACAAAGTAGGGAGCATTGAGGATTTTATGAAGGATTTTGGATTGTAAGGATTGGATAAGAGAGGAATTCGATGGTTTAGTGGAGCTCCATAGCTCAACCCCGTATGTCCAAATAGGCCTTATTATAGTCAAGTGTATGAGTCTTTTGTAATTAATTGGAAGTTTAGAGCGTTTGTCTAGTAAGTGCTGAAGTAATTGGAAATGTCGAGAGGTTTCTTGTCGTTTCAGTTTAGTATTTATAAAGCAAATAATATTGTGGAAATTAATACATCCTCGTTATATGGACGGAATTGATAATGATATTAGAATGCTGATTTTCAGATTCGATAGTTTGGCGTTGTATCTACGATGTGATGTTTATATATATATAAACATAACCTAACGGTTTTCACATTTTGAAATATAAAAGATATTTATGATATTTATATTTACATACACATTTAACTTGTACATAACTTCTATAGGAATATTGATTCAATTGCCAGATGTATTACATTTCCGATTCCGTTATAAAAAGTTAAACGGTCCTTTTTATCAAAAGGGATCGAACCGCCTCCAAAAAACTGGCTCTCAGATTATTTTTTTAGATAAGTGCTCGTAAAGATACTTTTCTTTGGTGAGGTCGGGTTACCATGGAAACCTTATCGCTCCCCGCCTGGCTCGCATGTCAAGGACCGCCTAACATCTTCCTTCCTCGCATTTTCACTAATCCAAAATCTTTTCTTTCGTTTAATTGTTTATTGTAATTATATAATAATATTATTAATAAGATATGTATTTATTATTGTATCTTATATAAACGCGTATTCATTAATGTAAGTAAAACATCAATGGACCATATAGAGAAAAGATCTATTTGAGATATTTCATTCCAACTGTTTATAATATAATTATTTTGTACTTCATTCTTATAATTTTGGCTCTTATTTTACAGCAATATAGAAAACTTAATTATTTTTTTTCCCATGGTCATATTAAATCATTATTTTGATCTTTCTATTAAATACAATAAATAAAATAAAAAACTTCTACCACTACAACACATGAAGGATCTTGAGTTCGGTACTGTTTAGGAAAAGCAATGTTTCTTGGTCAACGGTTGTGCAAGGAGGTGATTTAACCGAGATCACGCTCAACCGAAAGGTTTTCCCCTAGATTAATTTTACAAAATTAAAACATTAAGTAGAGCCTAAACAAAAACAGTTAAAAAAACAATAAGAAAAAGGTAATAAAAACATCAGGTAATCATGCTATGTACATAACAAATAAAACTATGACATGGAACTTAAATCTATGTAAAGTGGTAAAACAGTATAAATATATGTTTTAAAAAAACAAATAAATAAAATATAAAAAATACATTAATTTATTTTTGTTAATAGAAATGAATGAATTTTTTTTTCATTCTCTTGTCTTTTTCATGTGTTTTTTTCTTTTTCTTATACAAGTATTTTATATTTTTTTATTGTATATATTTTTTACTTCATGTTTTCTTCTTATTTCTTTTTTCTTAAATTGTATATAATAGTATGAATGTACACATAGAGCCTTAATAACCAATGCCCTTGATTGTGGCAGATTGTATTATTATTATTCCAAAAAAAAATTCTTTAAAATAAGTTATCTGTTTCTCCTGAGAAAAGAGAAATCTGAATCTGACAATATAAAATGCCTGAGAGCTTAAATACTGAATAATATATCAATACTTCATCATCATTTCATAACGTAACGGTAGTTAAGAATTTAATTGTATATATAAAAGAAAATAATAGTAATAAACAAACAATTAACGCATTCA
Organism: Nezara viridula; assembly: GCA_928085145.1. Taxonomy (NCBI): domain Eukaryota; kingdom Metazoa; phylum Arthropoda; class Insecta; order Hemiptera; family Pentatomidae; genus Nezara; species Nezara viridula. Next base: position 27,699,067 of record OV725077.1, on the reverse strand, counting down.
GTGGTATCGAGAGGAGGAAAGTTTTGTAATGTCCCTAACAGCCCTAATATTTGTTGATGAATGACATGGAATAAATATATAATGTCAAAAGATTCGCACTATCTGACTGTTTTTGAAACAGGAATTGGAATAGGATGGTTTTGAATTTGTATATGGAGTGAGAATGCTGAATTTGATGGGGAGAAAATCCCAGTAATTGAAAAAGCGAGCAATAAAGGAGTTTGGAATGATGCAGATCTGTGAGAAGGGATGTAAAGGTCAGAAGGTTGAGATCTTGTGGAAAGGGAATGGACTAAAGACTTGGATTGGTGAAGATTGTAGACGAATGAAGGGAGATGATTGTTGACGATTTGATAGAGGAACGTACCTAAGAAATATTTTCTTCGGAAGGAAGGGAAGATTCACCTTAACTAAGTGTAGTGGTGAGAGACATCAAATTACAAATCTTACAAAGCTGTTCATCAGCATGTTAATTAAGATAGTACTTAAGAGTTATTAACTTTTTAAAAATATATATATTTCTACTGAAAAATATATATTCCTTGTCATCTCCTCCAATACTTTCCTGGTAACATTTTCTGATGATACCGGTATCCTTTCCTTCCACTCAGAACTTGAAATGTTATGCCTAAACCTGCAACGTCATCTTTCCCTAATTGGGCAGTGATACAAGGATTGCCGTATTAAAGTAAGTGTAAGCATATCACTTTCATACTCCGACACAAATACTATCCGCCAATATTTTTTAACTCTATAACTCTTCCCTTCTCAGACACAGAATGGTACTTGGGCTTCCTCCTTGACAAAAAACTGACATGGAACCCAAATACCAGACTTAAAAAACAAGAACTTAACCGACGAATTGGCCAGCTATATAGACTACTGAACATAAACTCAAATCTTTCAATTGAAAACAAACTACTAATATATAAAACCATACTGAATCCCATCTGAACCTAGAGACTCGAACTGTGGGGGACAGCTAAATCTTCGAACATTAAACGCATCCAATCCTTTCAATCCAAAGTTATTCGAACAATAGTCAATGCTCCTACGACGTCACAAATAAAAATGCACATCATGATCTCAACATTCCATTTGTCCTTGGCTTAATTCCATCCAGATTTTTAAACTTCCATAAAAGCCGTATCCATCATTCGAATCCCTCTCCACCTCCAACAATCCGTATAATTCCCCACGAAGGTTGAAACGGCAATGACCCCGAGACCTTTTATAAATACGATATTGGAGTTCTGGCAGTGGCGAGGTTCTCCATAGCGATGCGACTGGGATCTCTTTGAGCCCTGCTTTATCTTTTACATGAGAGCGGCAAAGCTTGGTTCAGGGTTCCTCAGGCTGAATGTAAATATTGTTTACAGGAATTAATGCGTGACGAGATTTTTTTTAACTTTTTATTATCCCTTTAATGTGTTTTTTCTTTTTTTTTTATATGTATTTTATATTTTTTTATTGTATATATTTTTTACTTACATGTTTTCTTCTTATTTGTTTTCCCAATTTGCATATAATAGTATGAATGTACACATATAGCCTTAATACCCAATGTTTGTGGCAAATTGTATTATTATTGTTCCAATAAAAAAAAAAAACATTCTACTGAAAGTTGTCGTCTGAAACATGGCACCAGATTTTTCATATATTGCTTTGAGCTATCGTTAATTTAACTAATGTCTACCTCATCGTAACCAGTTGAAAAGACAAAGACCAAACCCGTACCTTACTTTCTCGACTCAAAACATCGATCGAAAACGTAAGTAAAAAAAAATAAGAAAGAAAGTTGTCAGAAGTTTTAAGTTTTGAGAATTGCGTGAAGGTTAACAATTAAGGATGACGTGTGCCGGGGTGGGGGAGGTTGGTTATTGACGTAAGAGACACTTGTTGGCTGACATGCGTCCGTACGGACCAATCAGTGAGCGCTACGTCACACTCCCCCCCTCCCTGAGTTTTTATCTCGCTACGTCACTAGTGGCACAGTTACACAGTTGCACTTACTCAGATATGGCCAGTTTATCACCTCACATCTCCCTCCCCAGCCCACCCCTCAGGTGTTCACATCACACCTGTCTGTCTGCTATGGAGTGCCCTTACATAATAACTACTGATATTACTTTCAAAACTCTTTTCGTTGTTAGTTACACTTGTTTCTCCTGTATTTAATTTCATGCAAATATAACGATAATTAAATATTTGATATAATAAAATTCAAATTTAATTGGCATAACGAACAAATTTTGCTTACTACCCTTGTTTAATAAAAATAAATTTTTTAATTATAGAAAATTATACATACAGACATCTAAGCCTTTCCATATTGGACAATATTATGGTACAAACCCAACATCCTTAAACAAATGAAAACCATAGATTTAAAATAAAATGTTTAGAAGTTTTTCAAAATTTAAAGCTTAAAATTAGATAAAATCCGAAACGTTTTGATGTGGTTTGGAACAGTATTAATTGAACTTTCTAACAGTTACACTGGCGTAGAATTTAAAGTTATGTATGCTTTAGTTAATGGGAACACAATCCTACAAGAAAATCTAATCAAAATCTAAAATTTTGTATTTAAGACTTTTAAGTGCTACCAGTGGATAGTTTCTCAATAAGCGTTTTCATGTGATTGATTACGTTTATGTGCAAACATTTACTTGATCTATTTATATTTTAATACAGTTGTAAATATCATGACTAAATAAAAAAAAAATTCTTTTTTATTACTAAAAATTACTTGATCGACTTTACTAGAAGTCCCATTTGGTTTTTGTTAATTAAGATACTTTAAAATTCATTGTATTTTTATAACTCAATATATTTTTTTTATTTTGCACAAAAAAAAAAATGATTGATATATTGGGTGTCCCGTAAGTAGAGGGAAATATTTCAAAGGTTGATAGTAGGTATCAAGATCTACAAAAAAAAGTTCATATAAACAATTACCCAATATCAAGTAGAAAATTAGAAAATTTAAAATTTGTGTTTTTTTAAGCGAGTCACTTGTGTCAGCGAGTTTTTTGTTGAATATGTCATTTAAGGAATTAAACATTGCTCCATTGTAAACTAGACAAAATTTTGCATTAAAAGAAAGTAGAGTTTATCATTGTTAAAACTATTTAAAGATTACTATTGAGTGGAAAAACTCAGCTATGTTTAAAAAAAAAACATTAATTATTTGTGATTTTTTTCTTATCACCTTTCAGCTGTACTACAGTTACCCCACTATAAAATACCTTGTTAAATAAGCCCATATTATTTAAACTGAGATTTATAAAGAAAATATTTGAGATTCACCTTTAGCTGTGTAAAGAAATTATGTGATTTTCTATCTTATCACCCAAAATTACCTTTGTTTTCAGCTAAAATGACTATAATTGACTGCTGCATAGCTTTGATTTCTTGTTTTTCTGTGATATGGGATGTATTATGATAAACATGATTCCCTAAAAAAAACATTTATTTATAAAAATAAAAAATTGAAAATATTGGTTTTTAAAATATTTTTCTTGTAAGGTAGGATGCCTTAGGAATTGATGCGTATTTATTAGTGAATAATTAATGTTTCTAGCCTTAATATTTACGTTTTCATGAACATAATTGAAGCTATCAATAGGTTTCTTGAAACTTCTAAACTTAAAAAACATTAAGTTTGTCACGGATAAATACATATCAATTCAAATGACAGAGATCTGGGAGAAAAACACAGTTTCATAACCATTTTACGTAAAAAATATTTGAAAAATCATCATTTTTAATTTTTTTATTTTTATAAATTAAATATATTTATGGCAGTTACATTTATTACAATACATCCAATGTTAAAAAAAAAAAAACTAGACATTTTTGCGACAGTCAATTATAGTCATTTTTGCAGAAAACACGGATACTTAAGATGTATCATTTTTTTATACAACTTAAGACGAATCTCAAAATTTTCCCAAATAAATCTCTATTTAATTAGCATAAACTTAAAGCTTAATTGACAAGGAAGTTTTCCTGAAGGTGGGGTAACTGTAGTATAGTTGGATGATAATAAAAAAAAATCGCTAATAATTTATGTCTTTTTTTTAAACTAACTTAACTGAGTTCAGTCGCTTGATAGTCTTCTTTAAATAGTTTAAACAAAGACAAAATGTACTTTCGTTTAAAGAAAATTTTCTCTATTTGAATATGAAGCAATGCTTGGTAACTTAATTAAAATATATTTTAAGTGATAGCTTCCTATTCAACAAAAAACCTGACTCGCTTAAAAAAACACAAATCAGTAGGTAATTTTAGACTGTTTTTATGTTCTTATAAGTTCAGGATTTTTTACCATTGACAGTCTTTATTTTATTTTAAAACTTTATTTGTAGAGAAGCTTTTTCTACAAATAAAGTTTTAAAATAAAATAGACACTATCAATGGTGAAAAATCCTGAACTTATAAAAACACAAATCTTAAATTTCTGGTAGAAATTGGGCAATTCTTTATAAGAACTTTTTTGTAGATCTTGATGTCAACTATCCACTTTTCAAATATTTCCCTCTACTTAAGAGAAATCCTCTATAATAACCTAAAAATTCATGTTAAGCAAAGTAAAAAATTAATCAATTTTACATACGTACGGGATATCGTATATAAACAATAATCTTATCTATCCAGTAGACCATAAAATTTTACCTATGAAACCATACATTTAAAGGAAATTGATTAGCATTGATAACCACAAGTCCAATCTCCTATAATAAAACAGGAGTTTCTTTCATTAAAGGTACATGCATGTTGGAAGTAGAGTCCTGGTTCCTTTAGGGATAGGCTAGATGAAAGGACTTACCGTGTGGTTGGTCCTCCAGAGCACAAAGAGAATACCTTCTTGAAAAGCCCTCTCTCCCAAAGTCGATATTTCCTTTGATATGGGAATCCCAAAGTTTTTCAGTTTTATCAATTGTTTCTCTTGTTTGCGTACTTTTTCAAGGGTATACCTTTCTTTTATATAGAGGAAGTTTGATCTTTTGTTTCCTGTTGAGAATGAAAGTTCTTTTTCTTTTTTTTTAAGTTACTGAGGAAGTCACATTTTAAATTGTTTTATACCAGAACATTATTTGTTTTAGTTATATTGTTAATTCAATTTATCCGGAAAAAGAATTTACTTCATTTTTCTCTTTTAATGAGCAATGGTTAATAATTAAAATATATTGTTTCATTTTTATTTTGTCTTAACTTATGTATTTTGTGATTAGAACTTAGTATTATAGAACACATACATTTAATCTAGTAGACCATAGGTGGGGAATCTTTTCATCATTAGAAGCCGCAGTAAGGTTAGGGAGTCCTAATGGAGGCCGTCATAATTTTTTATATTTTACCTCTGTTATTTTGTTTATCTCTAAATAAACATACTCATATATATATATATATATATATATATATATATATATATATATATATATATATATATATATATTCAACTTAATTTTATAAATTTTTATATAGTATGAGTAAAATGTTGAAATGGAACATGAGTATTTGAAAACTTACTAAATTCTCCATAAAACATTTTTAAAAAAATCATCGAAATCAGACGACTGGGTGCAGAGTTATAGCCTAGGTAGAGGTTTTAAACTCTGATGCTAATCCTCCGTCATCAACCTTTGGCTTGAGAAAACCACGGATAGCCCAAAAGACGAAAATGTAAGAATGAAAAAAGCGTGTTTTGCACACGCTTCACCCCGTTCCCTTGCTCTTGCTTTTATTTCATCCTAATTCCGAAACATTCACTAGAATTTCATTTTGTATTTTTCATTTTTATAAATTTCATTGAATAATGGTATATAAATTGTTGATCTTAGCTTTAATTTGAAGCTAAATAGTTCAAGCAACGCTCTCTAGCTTGCATCTGTTATCTTGTACTGATTTAACAATAATTTGTATTTTGTTTTATTTTTACTATGAAACTTAATCAACTAATAAATATAAATCCCACATAGTTGTGTTCCTTTTCACTGCGCTCCAACGAAATATATTTTAAACCATTCAAGCCTGGTTCGAACCAGCTTCGCTAGTCTCGAGAATGTTATAGCGTACATCGCTTCAACGCGTTCGGCCAACACGACCTCATTTTCTCCGCTATTTGAACTTAATATGTAAACTGATAGTTGTCCTTGGAAACAAAAGAGCATTCTCTTGGCAAATCCAATGAGCCTAAAGGTTTGTCCCTGTGCATTATAGGGACTGCAAAATATATTTCTGGAAAATTGTACTGGCGGAATTGCTTATAGTTTTTTCTAGATCGATTGACGTAACTGTTACGGTTTGTTCTGTTCTTGTAGTTTGATGCAGTAACTCATAAAACCCTGCTAAAAGAGTTTATAAATATTATTTGTCAAATTGGACTGGTAATTTTTGAAATTAGTCCGTTTAATAATACTTCATGAATATTATATTTGTATTAATTGTTTATAACTAATGTAAAAATTTCTAATTAATCATTTTAAAATAAAATCTATAGTAAATAATTAATTTAAAATCTGACGCTTTTATTAGGGCGAAAACGAGAAGATTGAAGTCCCTTTTTTTAATTTGTCTTGGAAAATCTGCCAGTAATTAATTTTTTAATATATTTTTTTACGATTCTCGTATGAGAATATAACGTTACTTTTAAACATTTTATCGCAGAAATAAAATGTATTTAACAAGAGAGAGCTGCAGATAATTTCATCTGGGGAATATAGCCTTCAGACCCAACGAACTCATCCCTCCCCGGACAAAGGTATTTAATCAATGCCCCGGTATTATAAAATTCATACCCGTGTGCGCCATCCCATCGAGTTAATAAGGTAGTTACAGCTCATGTGGACCTTTTTTGTTACGGAGGCTGCCTGGACTGAATATTATATTAGAAAGAGATTTTACTGTCTCTAATGGCAATGTAGTCTGTATTATTTTTAAAAAAAATTATTTATCTTTTGTTTTATTTAAATAAAATTAAAAATAACAGATTTAAAGTTGTGTAACAATAACATAAGTCTTCTAAAAATTCAGTCATAATAATGTCGAATATTTACAATAAACCAAGGTAACTCACAACCAGGCTTGTCCCTCCATCATTGAAGGGAAAAGCAGTACTCCAGAAATTCCCTGCGCTACTTTCAACCGGATTACTGTTTCTAAAAGCCAGTGAAGATTGAGCGAGAGCACTATAGAATTGAAAATTTAATTTTAAATTTGGAATTATTGCTTCTGACTACGACTTAAAGAAAAAAAAATTGTTACTGAAAAACCTATTGAAAAAAATACTAATTAGAAATTTTAAAAGGATTTGAAATTGGCGCGATATTGAATTGGATTGTCAAAGCACCTTTTAAACTATTCCGCGAAGATGTATAGAGAAACAAAACAACAGTGGGAAATTAATTTTTAAAAAAATAAAAAATAAAATTAATTTTTGAATCGAGTTGGTAAATGCCTTTTTACTTTTATACCATCGGACTATATAAAAGAAACTTTTAGACAATGGGTAAGACGAGCTTGTTAATCTTTAAGTCAATTTCGTTTGACTCAATTTTTTTTAACACGAAATTTCGTCACACACGGATTATGTGTAGATGTGGGATTATTGTTTTAATTATTATTTTCTGTACATTTTTAAAACAATCAGTATAACTATTGAGGGGCAAGTGATGCATACCTATTAATTTTATCGAAATAATCATATTAGACTAACTGAAATTTAACTTACACCTCAAATCAATCGACCTAATAAAATTACTTTCCCATTAAAACTCTCTATATATGTAATAATTATTTATTTTTTACGTTCTGCTGTACATTTAAATATAATCATTTTATTCTTAATTTTCATTTTTATTAGTTTTATTTTGTTTTTTCTGCATTTATTTTTTCAAGCAATTCACTTTGCATTACTGATTGAATGATTTTTATTTTGTTTCAGGTAAGAGACATGCATACACTGTAAAAAGACCCAATGAGCACTGCTACAGGTTTTTATTTAAGTTTATTCTTGTTAAATATATATTCAAAATTTTTAAAGTATTGAAATCGTACCTTTTAATATTTACCAGTAGTACTTACTGAAATACCAACCTCTTTAGTGAAAATAATTCATCGAGTAATATAGAAAAACCTGTAAGAGAATATTTGGTACAATATTCAAAAATAATTAACTTTTCTGTGTGGCATTCTTCTAAGAATGAATTAAGTTGGTGAAGATTTCAATGGTTTATTATATTTGTATTGTCAAAAAATATATTAAATGTATTTTATTTTCCTCTAGGCTGTATTTTTTCTTATTATTTATTTATATTAATGATTCCAGCCCTCACTGTTTCAGTCACTATTTGATGTTATTTTAATTTTGTTCTTAAGAGACTTGGTCCTAGGATAATAAAGAAATTTCATTTCAATATTAAATGTTTTTAAAATATTTTCCTAGTCAATTGTAATACTATTGATTTTATCATTTAAATATTGTTTATAACTACATTGTTTTCAGAAGGTTTTAAAATAAAAATCAAAGAAATTCGGATAACCAGTCTTATCCGATTTATTTTTTTATTTAATTTTTCCATGTTGAACAGATTTTACACCACTTGGAATGAATCTCAACTTATTTCTTTATAACTTAACTAATTGGACGTTAAGTTGGGCATCTCCTAGTAAATTCTGTCCTACAGTATCCTTTAACAATATTCCACTTATCCCTGTCGAAAAGATCCGTTACTTAGAACTCCTTCTTGACAAACATTTTACTTGGAATCCTCATACTAGATTGAAAAGACAAGAAACTGCTAACAGATTCCGACTACTACATCACTTACTTGACAAACGCTCTAAACTTCCAATATTCTACAAAAAAACTCACATAAACTTCCATCATCAGATCCATTTAGACATATGGAATAGATGGACAAATGGGGCTCCAAAAAATCATCAGATTCTTCCGGTATCCAATCCTTACAATCAAAAAATCCTTAATGCTTATTATTAAGTCACAAATAAAATTATCCATAAAGACCTCAACATTCCCATGTTGAAGATTTGGCCCGACTAAGATACTCCTTTTTCAATTCCAAAATCCATGGTCACCCTAACCCTCTAGTTCATAACCTTTCATCCAAAACAATTCCTGACAACCCTCCGAAATGTCTGAAAAGAAGATGGCCAAACGATTTTCTAAATTAATTTAATTTTGAAGTGCTATCAATGGGTAGTTTCTTTACAAGTTTTTATCATGCTTTAGCAGATTTAATTATTATATATGTATGCAGTTGTAAATATGAATAAAAAATAAATAAAAGTTATCTGTAAATAAATAAAGTAATCTGTAGTATAGTTGGAGGATGATCGCGAATAATTCGTGATTATTTCAAAAACAGAACTTAGCTTAGTTCGTTCGTTATAATAAAGTCTTATTTAAATGGTTGTAACGATGACAAATTCTACTTTTCTTTGAAGAAAATTTTCTCTAGTTTACAGTAAAGTAATTTTTAATTATTTAAATTAAGTTGTTTTTTTATGGCTTTTTATTCAACAAATACGGGACTTACTTAAAAAAAACAACAGAACTTTATTTTTTTTACTTTCCTGCTGAAAATCGGACCTTTTTTAAATATTTCCCTCGACTTTAAAGATACTCTATTATGTATGAAGAAAAAAAAAACAAGTGCATTATTTTAATATTTTTGTGCATTAAAGACGAATACACGAAAATCATTACAACGGGATGCTTGCATAAAAAATCCATCTCCAGGGAATACAGCGTTTTGTCCTGCTGTGAGGCGTTTTGTCCTGCTGTGAGAAATAGAGCTGAGAAAAAAATATAAACCAACAAGACATAATATTTTTTCTGCTAATAAATAGGCTTCTGTTTTATGTTATGTTCCCAACCTCTATAATATCTTATATGGTATTTATGCGCAGTTTAATATCTACATCCATCACATTTATTTTTCGATGTTACCATGAGGTCGATAATGTCAGTATGTAATTTCCCAAGATAAATATAATTAGCTCTATGGATTGGTGTAGTTTGGGAAGGTGTTGGCCTGGTTACTAGGTCGGTTGCCAATAGCGCCCAGGGCTTCGTAGGATCAATCAATAGCGATAATAACGCTGGTATTTATATTTTATTTGAAAGAATTAATATAATATTATTTATAGTAATATATTTACTGCACATTTATGTATAATGTAGTTTAAAATATTAAAGATATGTGTGTTAAATATTCTATCATGATATTAAGTAAGAACTAAAAAGTTTTAAATACTGTTTGAGGATCAAGCCTATGGTTAAAAGATCCTCCTGTGGCACACCCAGCCTCTGTAAAGTGGGTTCTTTTAATTAAATAATTAATAAAGAAGAAATACCTGGTGGTTAAGCGTAATCTTGGTACAATCATCTCTCTGCACAACCCAAACAGTATTTTCTTACTAAGTACTGAATCGCCTAGACTCTTTATGAGTTGTTGTAGATAATGTTCTTTTTTTATTTTGTCTCCATGTGTGCTTAAATTTTTAGAGTTTTTTTTTTTAATTAATTGCTGTTTTTTTATTTTTGGTGATCTGGATCTGTATTTATGAAAACATACCCATAATATATTAAATATAGTTAAATAACAAAATATTACTTTTGAATCGTATTTTAAGTAATCATAAAGATATGTTTATAATGGAAACAAATAAAAAAATAATTAAAAAATTGGGGTTCAGAGCTCTGTCAATGAAATACCGTTTAAAAGCCAGCGGTTATACAATTAAGTGAGTGGGCAGGGATCACGCTCAACCGCTAGGATTTTTCCCTATTCAATTAAGAGTACCCACTTCATTGAGGCTGATTGTGACCCAGGAGGATCTCCCGACGCCAGGTTTGATCCATGACTGATGAAAAATTACTTTACACCAGCCGGATTCGAACCCGAGACCTTGAGCTAAGGAGTTCAGTGCCTAACGCACTGAACTACTCCGCTCCTTTATATCTATCTGCTTCTCTCAATAAACTGTTGACAATCAGCAGATAAAATGAAATGAAATGAAAATAGATTTTTATTATTCTGTGATTGTTGTCCCTTCAGGACATATTATAGATACAGAGAAAACGCCTGTGTGGCCATAAAAATAAATTAAATATTTACAATTCTCGAAAATATTAAAATATTGTAAGAAAATTAAAACAAAAACACGAAATATATACAGATATATATATAATACAAACATATGAAAATAAAATAATATAAGTAAACAAAATCATTTCTGGGCGAACTTAAAAAGTTCTCTTATCTACTTTTCTTGATCAGTCGGTTTGGGAAAGAAGTAGGTGCTTAAAAAGTGAGAAAACTGATTGCGCATGATGGATATTGGAAGCAGTTCGGTGAGAAGGTGGGTAGAGGTCAGAAGTACGGGATCTAGTGGGACGGAATTGAATTTACTATTTAAATTGTAGGCTGTGAAAAATATAGGAAGGTCGCTGAATTCTGATGGCTTGGTATAGAAAGGTAGCAAAGAAGTACAGACAGACATACAAAATTATGGATATTACATGTAATACATGTTGAAGGATAACACCCATCATTATCTCTTCCCTGGCTTGATTCAACCACCATGGTTTGTTAAGGAAGGATATCTCTCGTCCAGCGCCTTTTTAGTCTCCTCCTCGTATTGATGGACCTATCAGCTGAAGCCGTGTCTCTTATTATGTTAGTATGTCTGAGTAAATTAGGAAGAAACCTTTGGTAAAGAGTCCGTGTGTGTCGGTCAACTGTTGGCATGTGGAAGTCAGTATGTAAGGTTTTACTAATCACGCACGAAGGTCCTTTGTTATGAGTCGTAAGATGTCGGAATCGAAAATTTGAACTTTTAATAAGTGGATATTTTCAACTATACGGTATATCTGTGAAGAGTACGTCCATGATGGTTTAAGTAAGTACATCCTTGTATTTAGTTTCTGTCCCAGTTCAAGTTTTGATGATATGGAAATATTAGTTTGAATCGTTTATCAACGTTATGTCAAAAGTTAGTCGAAGAAAATATACGGTGTCCGACTTTGCTTGTTTTCGATATCAATTGGATGGCAGGTATTTCTTTGCAGCATAAATGTAATGTGCTTCGATTTATCGTGGTTTATTCGAAATTTCCATAATTTGTACGCCTTATAATTTATCTAAGTGATGTTGTAACGTTAGTGAGGCTTGTGTATTTTAATATATTTATATATTTCATTTTAAAAATGACATTAAGTTTGATACGCACAATTTCGAGTTGTGCATAGAAGATCTAAGCCTATATCTTGAAGACTAAGTGACAATATAAATTAGGAGGAGATAGTTGACTGAGCCCCATAGCCTCATTAGCAATCCATTATTTAGCAGAGCCGGGTCTAATGTTGCCTCTTAATAACCCTCTTATATCATTTAGTTAGTTCTCGCTTAATCATCTTACCTGTTTCCAAAATCCAGATATTCTTACAGATTTCAGATATTTTTTACGTTTTTACTTCCCTAATACCGAAGGCAGAGAAGTTTCAGTTAGTACAGCAAGAATATTTCTTACAGAATTATTTTTCTTCATAATCTTAAATTACTATTTACGTTTTAAAAATAAGAAACAAATTTTGTCCCATCGTCGCACTATAGGCTGTCCCAGGCAATCTAGCAGAACAGAATTCAAAAGTTCAATAGTGAATTTTTTTTATGTAAAGTGACATTAAACTTGCATTTATACGTCAGTGTAATTAGAAAAACAAGAATCAATTGAAAAAAAAAATTAACAATATAATTAAAATTGACAACAAATATTAGGAATTGAGAGCTAGTTTTAATAATGAAAAGTAGTGGTTTGTTTTGGAGAGAAAATATAATGGGTGATAATGTAGGAAAAAGTTATAAACATTGTACTGTAAAAAAAAAAGTTGTTTTTTACAGAAATAGTATGGATTTTTTTTTTTAATTTTCATTTGAATAAACTGGTTAAAAATCTTTTCTGAACTTTATTTTTAAAGAATACTTAATAAATGATAGTTTAATTACATTCCTTGAAAAACGTTATTTCAAAATTAATTTTTTAATATACAAGCTCTTTATGAAAAAAGCAATTGCACCATCGATTCAATTGGTGTTTTTACTTGATAATCTACATTTATTTCGAAAAAAAATCTATTAGGTTACTACGCATGAGAGAGGAGGAAGCTATATCTATCGTTCCTTATCAATAAATTTAAGATGAGTTTAAATACGATTTGATTACCCTTTTACTTAGCATCGGGAGTGGGGTAGCTCAGTGGTTGAGCACTGACTTCTAGACCTTAAGATCCCAGGTTCGAATCCAGCTGTTGACAAATAATTTTTAATCAGCCGTGGATCGATCTTGGGGCCAGGAGGCCCTCCTAGGGTATTCCTAGCCCTTGGGGAGCAAAATTAGTGTATTTAATTAGGCAATAAAAACTCGTAAATAATCGTTTGCTTTCCACCAGAATTCTAAGATAATGTTAGCACAAAATTGAAGAAAAAATTTGGCCGTTGTAAAATTGTAAATTGTAAAAATAAAGAGGTGATATAGGACTAACGGCCCAATATTTTTCCATACCACTTTTTTTTATCGATTTTGTGCTCAAGTTATCTTATGATTTAAGCGGAAAGCAGATGGGTATTTACGAGTTTTTACTTCCTAATTAAATAGACAAACTTTGCCCCCGTCCAGAATTTAAAACGACCCAATTCCCAGAGTTTTCGTTAATAAAATAGTTGTAGGTTACGATGAGATGAAAGTATTCACGAAGTTTAAGGCGGATGTTAATAATTTGATAAAAAGGGTTCCGTACTACGGACTAATATTATTTGATTGCAACTTTGTATCAAAATATTATAGCAATCGGTAATTAGCAGTTTAACAAAGTAATATTTAGATTTTTATTTGTACATGCTGTTTCCATTTGTTTTTTCTATTGATAACTAGACAAAAAGAAAAAATAGAATCAGCTGAGAAAAAGAGGGGGAAAAGGTACTGACCTGGTTTGTTTTTGCCTATTTGCATAATTATTTCTGTTAAGCAATTAAAATAAAACTATTTTACTTTGCTTGAATTTAGTTAAGCTTTTAATCTAAGATTCGAAATAACTACATGAAGAGTATGCTGATTGCTTCTGCCCTTTTAACTGTTCCTTTATTCTAATACTTTTAACTTAAATTAGTTACTTAAATGTTGTTCCTAAGTTGTTTCTGGAATTGTTACATCGTAAGCACCGAGCTCCCCTAATCAGTAGTTTCACCTGGAGAAGCTCTTTTACCTTCCAGCCCTGGAGATATCCCTGGAACGAGCTAAGAGGTAGTGCTACTACTGGATATGCCTGTCTCTCATAATGAGTTCGTTCCCCCCCCCCCAAGACATAAAGGATATAGAACTCCTAGAGAGTTTCCTTGTTAATTCAGTTTTTTTACTGTCTTCCCTCCAACTTGCTATCGGTAACAAACAAGTTTTTTGATTGCCAAACTTTATTTTATACTTGTTCAAACTGATGGAGGGTAAAAACCCCTTTTACCTCCCCCTCATTATCAAAGTTAGTGGGCCGCCATCTGTTGTTCAACTTCTCATCTTCGTTGACGACTGTCAGTAAACAGGCCCAATACTGATTATGTATTAAATGAAAAAACAAGTTTTTAATTAATTTAAGTTTGTTTTGAAATAACCTGTAATGCTGAAAATGGTAACAATGAAATATACAACTTCTCGATTTGTACTCATTTTTTTCTATTTTCATAAATTATTCTGTATTAGGAAGGATAATGGTGCTTTATTTTAGGTTGTTAATATTTTTTCTTTTCCTAGCGTAATTATTTTATCATTTATTAGAAATGTATAATAATCTATATTTCTTAACTGTACCATAATCAGGAATTCACTTTTTATTATTCCTAATATTGTCATTAAACATAAATAATGTATTAGACTTTTTTTTCGCCGAAAATTCCTGCATGATATTTCCTATTGAAAAAATACGAAATTGGCAAATATGTCTGACATTTGGTTATGATGTGTGTTAATTCTAGTTATTATTATTATAATCTGTCATACATAGTGGATATATCTTTCACATGTTTGCAACCAAATATTTACCCAGTGGTAGCACTCAAAAAATGTATTTACAACAGAAGATTTCGAGGCCATCTTCTTTTCAGACGTCCCGGAGGGATATCAGGGATCGGAGGAGGAAGTTCTGAAGTTTGTTATGGAAGGATAGGTATCTGGATTGGGCTAGGTCAGAAACATAAGGAACATTAACTTTCTTATGGATGATTTTATTTGTGATAAAGTAAGGAGCATTGAGGATTTTACGAAAGATTTTTTATTGTAAGGATTGGATACGAGAGTGATTCGATGGCTTAGTGGAGCCCCAAAGCTCAACTCCGTAAGTCCAAATAGGTCTTATTGTAGTCATGTATATGAGTCTTTTGTAATTAACTGGAAACTTTGAGCGTTTGTCTAGTAAGTACTGAAGTAATCGGAAATGTCAAGCGGTTTCTTGTCGTTTCAGTCTGGTATGAGGATTCCAAGTTAGAAGTTTGTTCAAGGATAAGTGAGGTATTATCAAAGGATACTGTAGAACTAGAGGTCATAGGTTTATGACGAAGGGTAAAGGTGATTTGGTGTGATTTATTGGAAATTATTTTAATCCTCTAGTTTTGACATCATTCTTCAAGCTTTGTGATGTGTGATTGAAGAGTTTGGCATGCAATGCAACCAAATATAAATTCATAATGGTCATTTCGATCCTCAACTGACTCCAATATCTTTTAAATCAGCGGCGTCGGGATTACAGTTAGTTACATTTTACTCACAATAGCAATTTTAATTGACCTTCAAAACCTGCTGTTATGAGTGCAAGTTTTGGCACCCCGCACTGAACACATACAATATACAATATATTTTTGACGTACAATATAATTGTAATAATAATACGGTTTCTGTTATATTGATGCATTTAATGAGTTTTACCTAGGGTGTATTATTTCTTAATGGTTTCTATTTTATGTTATTGTTTACTTTTTTTTTCTTTTATTTACTTTCTTCATCAGTATTATTTATTTACTTTTTATATTTATATTTATTTATCTATTATTTGTATATATTGTTTGAATGAGAACTCTTAGCCCAATAATTATAGCCCTCCAAGTGGCTGATTGTATTATTATTCAATAAATAGATTTTTTTTAAAAGTTCTTAATGACCAAACTCTGGAGGATGATTATAAAAAATAAAATATTCCAACAAAAATGTTGAGTTGATGGATAGAATTCCGAACGGAAAAGGAGTTAAGATCAATGTTTTGTATTTTTAAAGTGGTCACTGCTGTTATTTAATAAGAAGGTATTGCCCAAAAAGTGACGAACATAATTTAATTCGAAGTGACTATATTTACTTAGATCAATGATAAAAAAGGACTATCACATAAACGAGCAGCATGTCTGCAGAAATCCCAATTTTTGAACTAATTCGGCATAATGGTATGTTTTGCATTATTAGATGTCCTGAAAATTTATTCATTCTTTTCTCAAAGAACATTTTTTCCACTTTAGCATGGTGTCCTTAGAATTTAATTACCTTAAACTATTTTTGATCAAATTTTTCTTATTCAATAAAAAACCTAGCCATCTTAAGAATTAAGAAATATACAAAATCGGCCCATGCATCAAATTAACTTTTTTGTTTGGAAATATAAATTTGAATTGTGTAAGAGAGGGGGTAGCTTAGTGAGGCTATCCAAGGTATTTATTTATTTTGTTACATCAGCCGTATTTATTTATTTTGTTGATCCTATGAAATGGATCCTACTGGGGCACATCTATGAAATGGTTAATCTATGAAATATCTATGAAATGGTCTCTATGAAATGGTTAATCTTAATTATATAATTAATTATGTGCAAAACCTCGAGGTTGAGCGTGATCTTGATGAAATCACCACCTTGCACAACTACTGGCCTTAACTCAGTACTTCCTTACAAGACCGTCCATGGTGTTTAATGATATATATTTAATTTGATTGAAAAAATCAAATATATACCTTATAGTTTAACTCCATCATAAGTGTACTTTGTGACTTTTTCCATAAAACGATTATATTCACTTTCCTCATATTTCTAATTGGCACTTGCCACTTGTACGAATCTCTTCAGTTCTCCTTCCGTATAAAGTAGAGTGGTAAACTTTATGAGATATTTCCCTTATCGTTGAAAAGTTTGAAAAGCACAAGAGGGGAAGAAATACTGCGATGGTGAAAAGTAGGTAAAATAAGAAATGGGGGTTGTTGAGAACTGGGACGGGCAGTCAAATGCCCTGAGCACATTCATCTGTCTCCAGGCCCTGCCGGATTTATCAACTGTGATTCTTTGGACTTCCAGGGTTCTCCAGTAGTTCCTGCGGCTGGAGTCTTGAAGAATGGAAGGGTTTGAGCTTGCTCTTAAACAATCTCTAGCTGAATGCTCTACAACTAAATTTTTGTAGTTTTATGAGATTTTTGTTGAATTATAATTGTATAATTTCTACTGTAATTTGTATAATACTACTGTAAGAACTCTCACATCAAATAGCTATCCATATCCCTAATGCATTCAACATATAAAATTCTAGATTATTGTTCTAGAAATGATTTCCCTCCACTTTAATTGTTAGGCAATTAGTCAAAGCTATCCCTCAACTTATACTACTCTTACCGTACCCTTAATTAAAATAATAAAAACGTGTAAGTGGTCCTGGCCCGATCTCTTCCCTGGACAACATCTGTCCTTGAAACAGTACTATCCAATAAATAGTACTGAATCCAAGAAGACCCTTCATGGGTTTTAGTATCACAGGATTTTTTTTTTTTGGTTTTTTTTTTATATGCATAGTAGTATATTACAGGAGCTCTCCTATTAGCTTTATAATTAGCACTAATTATACAGCTATTCATTTAATTACTTGTGTGTTGAGCTCCTGCAACCTCCTACTATCCTAATACAAAATAGAAATTTACACCCTGGTGTCTTCCTTACAGTATTGAGCTCCTGTAATTCTCATATTATAAGTAAAAGGCCCAAATTATTGTTGGACTTATATGAAGCTGGACAAATTTAATATTTACTATGGTTAAAAACTGGCAGTAAGAATAATTATAATTATATACAGCGTGATAATATAGATTTTTAAAGAAAATAAAAATTTGTCCAAAATGTTCTTTCGTTCCGTTTATTTTACGTTAATAAAAAATAATGCAATCTGAGCTACAGAAAATTTAAGTTACAGTTATATAATTGGAGAACCGTGTCGTAAAATTAAATGAACAGTTGTATAATTTGTAAAATGAGGGTTGGTCCGCCGTTGGGCGGAAAGGGGGCACCCGTACTTGTAATTATTAAATATATCAAACCTTTTTGTTACAATATCTTACGAAATATATTTAATGCATTATTACATTTCAACGTAGTTTGTATTTAGAAAATAAAATAAAATGACAAACATTTTATATTTTATTTCTTAAAATACAAAAAATGTATTTTATTTTGTATTTTATAATACTTTATTTGAAATACTGTCTAATTCTGTCTTGGGTCATGAATTATCAATTTAAATTTAAATAAGTTATTATATTGATTTTTTTTTTGTAATATAATTAAAAATAAAGTGGTGTTTAACGAAATTTAATTATATTTGTATCCTCGACGCTCCTTACATTGTCATAAATAAAATCATCCATAAAGACCTTAATGTTCCATATGATTCCGATTTGGCCCAATCCAGGTACCTATCCTTCCATAACAAACTGCAGAACCATCCGAACCCTCTCGTTTCAAACCTTGCTTCTTCCTCGATCCCTGATATCCCTTCGAGATGTCTGAAAAGGAGTTGGCCTAGTGATCTTCTTGTGTAAATTTTTTATTTGTCTATCATTGGGTAGTTTCTCAACAAGCGATTTCATGTTATTATATTCCTATATTATCCTATATTCTTATATTATATTATAAGTGCACATTCACTAGTTGTATTTTTTTATAATACAGTTGTAAATATAAATGAATAAAAAAAAAAAAAAAATACATGTGTAACACGGACGGTGTTTTACAATTTCTGAACAGGCATTAAAACATTCCACATAGTATTGACAATGAGGTAAGTGCCAAACTTTACCGCCGAGGGGAAAAAGTTAGAAATGGGGGTACAAGCTGACGTCCAGAACAAACACAAACAGACGGAACAAAACAACTGATAACCCGGAAATATTACACGAGGGCAGAAAAAGTCAGAATTAGCTGGACTAAGGTGAGCGATGGGACCAGGTGCAAGTCAGCTGCTGCTGCCCCCATGAATATATCACCCTATCCTCAATCTCTCTTTTTTATATTCTCTCTTCGTTTCTTATATTTCATTTTGTTTCACATTATTTCTGATATTATGTATATATATATATATATATATATATATATATATATATATTTTTTTTTTTTTTTTTTTTTTTTTTTTCTGTTGCCATTACAGACCTTGTAGATCTTTTGCCGCCTTAACAAGCCTGCTCCATCTCTCTCTATCTTGGGATATTTCTTTCCATTTATCTGCACGCAGCTCTGTTGTATTTCTGTTGTTCTATCTATCCATATGCTTTTTGGTCTTCCACGTGGTCTTTTGCCTTATATTGAGGCATTCATTGTTACGCAGAGTCTTCCAGATGAATTTCTACCAGCTACATGCCCCGCCCATCTTAACATCCGTGCCTTCATGTCATGGGATATTGATCGATCAGTTTCTCTAAGCAGTTTTTTATTGGTTTTTCTTCTCCATGTGTTAGTACTCTGATATCAGATCGCTCCGGTTATCGTGCGAAGGATTTTCCACTCAAATCTTTCAACAATTTTTTCTAGGGTGCTGGTTAGTATCCAGGTCTCACGGCCATATATTAGAACTGGCTTTATCATAGCGTTGTACACCTTTAATTTGAGATTTTTCGGAACTTCAATATCTTTTTAAACTTCAAAATCGGTCTTGGTGTTGCAAAGTTCAAGATCATGACTGGTCAGAAAAAATGTATATAAAAAGCGTTTTCGGGAATAAAATTTAAGGCAATATAGTTACTAATTCTAGACAATTTTAATTAATATATGTAAAGAATTAGTAGATGCAATAAATTTTAACATACAATACATTTAACTATTCAGTTTTTTCGTTCGAGGTTACCCCATTCTGAAAAAAGATAGTAATATCTCTATAGTATATTGTGGTAGATGTTTTTGGTTTTTTTTACACTATTTTTTCATTTCGCCTCCCTAACACGGCGTCGCGTTGAGATAAAATTTTGAATAACAGCTATATAAAGAGGATGAAATACTGAACAGTTCCAGTATGCGACTTTACAATACAATTTTGGATTATAGATCATTACAAAGAAGATGAAATAATGATTTTGTATAATGATATATTTTTCATTGAAATATAATATAGTCAGGTATACAATAAATAACTGAAAAGAAAAAAAAATGTGTTTATTGAGATCGTTCATTAAAAAAAAAAAAAAAAAAAAAACTACGTCTTTTGATATAGAGAACATCAATAAGGCGAGATTATTAACAGAAATATAAATTATAAATAGTAGCTAATTAGAATGAAGATGAAATGGTGAACATTTCTCTCGCTAACAATGCGTAGATTTTTTACACATCGGAGATCTGACGGCTCAATCTAATTCACTCTCGACAAAAAAAGTGCAAAACGCTCCTTGAGAAGTTTTCACTTAAAAAAAGGTCAGTGACGCTCAATGCGTCACTCTCCGTGACTAATCTGTCTTACGAATCTGTTTTTAGTCCGATGATGATTTCGACAAGGGTTTCTTTTCGAAAGTGCATTCATTATTTTATTCACCGTTGAGGGATGACGAATTGCCCAGTTTCGCATTTTAAATTAAGACCAGAACATTCTTTTATGTATTGTAAATTCGTCAATATGGTAATTTAATATCTCTTTGAAGAATATAATATAATATTTTTTTAAATAACTTTATAGTGAAATGACTACTATAAGCAGGGTCTTAGACAGAAAAAGTCTTTTGAGGGGAAGACTTTTGTATTTTTGCGTTAGAATGGCAGCACCCTGTATTAAAAGTGATTTTATTAATATTACTTACAAATCGATCATATGTTATGTCGATTATATAAATTTAAAAAAAACATATATGCATAAAACATATATTTTAGTTATAACCCTGTTCTTTCTATGAAGTTATGTTGTTAGTTTAATAAAGATTGATTTTGCTTAGTTTAAAAAAAGGCTTGTGGTTTATTCAATGTTATACACTTAATAAGAAAACCCATAAACCATTAATAAACTCAACACCCCGTCTGGAACTGCAATAGTCCGTGGTACAGACCTCTTTTTATCGAATTATTAACATAACATAAACTTCGTAAATCGTTTCGTCTCATCGTAACCTACAACTATTTTATTTACGAAAACTCTTGGAATTGGAGTGTTTTCAATCTGAGAGGGGGCAAATTTTGTCTATTTAATTGTATACTTACAACTCGTAAATATTCCTTTGCTTTCTACTTAGATCGTAAGATAATTTGATCACAAAATCGAGAAAAAAAATGGTCTTAAAAAATATTGAGCCGTTTGGCGTGACCTACAACCCCAATCTTTCAAAATAACCAAGACAAAGTTTACCCCCCTCCAGATTGAAAACGCACCAATTCTAAGAGTTTTCGTAAATAAAATAGTTGTAGGTTACGATGAGGCGGAACTATTTACAAAGTTTCAGGCAGGTGTTAATAATTCGATAATAAGGAATCTGTACCTCGGACTATAACTGCTTGCTGGGCCGCTACATTTGCCAGCTCATTACCAATGGTTTCTATATGATACGTTGAATTATTTGTTATTTTATCATTAATTCACTGACCAATATTATTTGCGAATTATTCGGACGGGCTAACTCGTAGGACAAGCGCATCAGTGATGGACATTTTTTTACTTTTTTGGCTTATGCCATCGTAATTATCATAGTTATAAACTTAACCGTTTGATGTTTAGAATCTGTAAGGGCTCCTTTTTCTATTTGACACTTCAATATTTAAAAAATATTCAGTTATGCCGGTATAATTTCCATTTAAAAAAAAAAAACTGTTTGCACTAATGAATGACAACTCGATATTTAATTGGTCAAGTAATAGACAGGTGTCGCTACCAGTAATGGACATCTCAAAAAAATTCTAAATTCTTTATTTAACTATGATGAAAATATAACATAAATGTTCAAGTTACTCTTAGCAAAACTGTTAGTGCTAAGATATGAAACACACTGGTCTCAAGAACACTATAGAAACAACAATGATATGTATCCTAAAATTTTCTTCTGTGAACTATGTTTATACAATAATACAGGGCATTGTTATTCAATCTAGATAAAACTGGAATTTTCAAATCAACAAGGAAGCTTATTATTTATATTTTAAAGTCCAACCTGTCCATAACTGGTGTGTTCACCCAACTTTTCTTTCTTTTTTGTGGCATTAATATTTGAGACAAAATTCTATTTTGACATATAGTAATTACTTACGGAATAATATTACTATCCAACTTTTTTGATTATTAAATAACTATACATATATATATAAGAAAAGACTAATGAACAGTTGCGTGAGATTTGTAATCGGTGCCCCGAGATACTCCCATGTCTCTCACCACTACACTGAGCTAAAGTGGCTCTTCCCCTCCATTCGAAGAAAATATTTCCTAGGTACGTTCGTCTATCGAATCATCAACAATCATCGTCCTTCTTACGCCTGAAACCTTCTCCAATTCACAAGATCTCGACCTTCCGACCTTTATATTCCTTCTCACAGATTTGCCTTTGAAGTTCCAAAACTTCTTTATTGCTCGCTCTGTTAATTTTTGGAATTCCTTTCCTATCAAAATTCAGCCTTCTTCATCCCTATCTACATTCAAAACGCTCCTATTCTAATTCCTGTCCCCAAAACAGTCAGATACCCGCTAACCTTTTATGTAAAATTACATATTATTCATAATAATGTATTTACATATAGCTCATCATTTAAATACTTAAATACTATCAAATTCGACTTTCTTTTTTTCTTATTTTTTAACAGAAACACAGAGTTTACTGCTAAGAAGAATGTAATGTTTTTTTTTTATTTTTTCTAAAAGTCTATATTTATATTTTACCATTTTACATAATTTTAAGTATCTTGGCAAGGCTTCAAGAGTTTTGTATATAGATTTTTTATTTATTTTTCATATAGTATGTATAACTAATATTTTATTTACTTATTTATCTTTATCTTCACTTTTTATGTTTGTTTTTATTTGGCCAGATATAACATTTTAATTTTGTACTTTTTTGTTAAACTAAAGGGACTTCGTCCCAGAATAAAATATATATATATATATAATCATTTATTAACCTATAGTTAACTCCTCGATGCCCTCACCTGAGCGACAGAGGCTGGAGGCAGACAGAGCTGAGGTTAGCGGGCGGGAGGCGCAGAGCATACTAAGTGGCTGCCTTGCGGGTCGGGTCGCCCCCAGCCCCTTCCTCACCTTATTGGCTATTCTCTTTAATTCAATTGAGGCCTCTCTCAAATTATTGTATTATTTAATTTATTCAATTACATTAACTCATTGACCTCAATGGAAAAATAAAACCCATTTCCCTCTCAGCTTGTAATTATCATGTCATTTAATTCTTCAAAGTAGTCACCTTCTTTCTGTTCACTTTCTAGCGCGCCCGGTGGTTGGTAGGTGAAAAGTACGTCCTAGATATTGAAAAAAATCTATATCTGCTTTATATATATATATATATATATATATATATATATATATATATATAGATAGATAGAAAAAAAACTTTATTCTGGGACTAAGTCCCTTCAGAATAACATTAATGTACAAAATAATAGAATATTACTGGCCTGAACGTTGAAACAATAAATAAAATTGATAAAATAAAATAAAAAGTAAAGAAAACCTTAGGTGCACAAGCTATATACAATACAGATAAAACTATGTACAGAGCATTTAAAATTATGAACAAAACAATTAAAACTATGAACGAATCACTTGAACTATGAACAAAATTATATTTAAGGGTTGAACAACATAAACATACACTTTGAGAAATGAAGAACGAAAAAGAGATACAATGAGTTCATTTCATAAAAAAAAAAAAAAAAAAAAAAAAAAAAAAAAAAAAAAAAAAAAAAAAAAAAAAAAAAAAAAAACTTTACTTGAATATATATATAAAAATAAACAGTTACTTATAATTGAATAAAAAAAAATACAAAAAAATGTATGTATTGAAATTCCTACGTCGATAGTAGGAAATGCATGTACTATCTCTTACCAAGTGTTATGATTATATGATTGCTACACAATACATATATAATATTAATAGTTAGCTGGTATCTGACTGTTTTTGGAACAGGAATTGGAATAGGAGGTTTTTGAATGTGTACAGGGAAGGGGCATGTCGAATTTTGATCGGGATGGAATTCCAAAAGTTGACAGAGCGGGCTATAAAGGAATTTTGGAATGAGGCAGATCTATGAGAAGGGATGTATAGGTCAGAGGGTCGGGATCTTGTAGTGAGTGAATGGATTGAGGACTTAAATTGGAGAAGGTTGTAGGCATAAGAAGGACGATGATCGGTAATGATTTGATAAAGGAAAGTGCCAAGGAAATATTGTCTTCTTAAGGAGGGGAAGAGCCACCCTAACGCAGTGTAGTGGTGGGAGACACGGGAGCGTCTCGGGGTTCCAATTACAAATCTTACGAAGCAATTCATAAGTCTTTTGAGTCTATCACGCAGTTCCACCGAGAGGCCATCGTACACCACACAGCTGTAGTCAAAGGTATATATATATATATACCTTGTTGATGTAAAGATGCCAGTTTTATCTAGATTAAAAAACAAATCCCTCTATTGACTACTGTATGAATATAGTTCCTAAAAGAAAATTTTAGAATACATATCATTGTTGTTTCTATAGTGCTCTTGAGATCAGTATGTTTCATATCTTAGTACTAACAGTTTTACTAAGAGTAACTTGAAAATTTATGTCATATCATTATAGTTAAATAAAGAATTTAGAATTTTTCTGAGGTATATCCATTACTGGTAGCGACACCCTGTCTATTATTTCAACAATTAAATTCCGTGTTGTCCATAACTAGTGCAAACTTTTTTTTTTTAATTTTTTAAAAGACACTACGGGAATAAGTCTGTCTATCTGAAGGGAATGGTTTGTTTGTTTCATTTGTTATCAGGCGTAAAAACCCGATAGTTATCAACGTCTGTTAATCTGAAGAGAATGTACTTGCTTATCTACGTATCAACTTGGCAGATTGAAACGGAATTGACGTATATGGGGATATAGCTCTACACACTACTATCCTAGTGAGAAAATTTGGCATGGTAGCACGTTAACATCTGAAAAAAAATTGAATTTTGATCTGGCGAGGCAGGTAATAGAAAACAACGCCAAGTTTAAATATTAACAAATCACCTTTATGCCGATTCATCCGTAATTTATAATATATATATTTTTTCACATATATTACATCTGAGCTTTTCGACAACATTTTTGGGCCAGTCTCGATGTAGTTAGTTTTGCCCAAATGCGAGACCGAGACGAGTCTTGGTCTTGCAAACATCGATTCTGCTAAGAAGAGGGTAGTAAGTGAAAGTTGTGTGATGAGCACACTGCACCAGATATTTTTTCTAATTACAACTGTGTCTGATTTTTGGAATCGCTTTTCATCTGCTAGATAGCAGACTTCTATTTAAATTATCATTACCTGCATAATTGAATATTTTTTCAATATTAAAGTGTTAAATAGAAAAAGGGGACCTTACAGATTCTAAATCTCAAACAAATAAGTTAATAACTATTATAATTACGGCAGCATAAGCCAAAAAAGGCAAACATTGTAGATCACTGATGTTCTTACCCTACGATTTGCTCCGTGCGAATAATTTGCAAACAATAATGGTGAGTGAATTAAAAATAATTTCATATATATATATATATTATAATGAAATTATTTTTTCAAAAATCCTGTAATAATTATCATATTTCATTTTTCATTTAAAAATCATGCCTGATTTATAAATAAAAAAATTTAATTTCTAATACTTATTTATGCGATAAAAAATAATGTTCACTCATTTAGTGATACTGTTTAACATAAATAATAATGATTCAATTATAAAAAAAAATTATAGTCATAATTAAAAATCATATTTCTTTCAAAAATAAAATTAAATATTAGTATATATGTATATGTTATTAATGTACATTTTCTGTAATATTATATTTATGAAATCACTTTAATTATGCACGCGGTACCTTCACAATATATATATATTTCTTTTTTTTAATACAAAATTTCTAATGATTTTCTGAAATAAAGATGTTCTGTGTCTAATAGTTGACAACAATATTCTCCACCTACTACTCTAGATTTGAAATATATCATAGAAATTACAATAAAAATTATTTTTCTGATTTAAAGAAATATTACTCAAGAATTCTTATTATTGCTAATTGTACATTTTTTTGCAAAAAATAGTGATCAAAATATGACTTTTATCTCTTATGATCAAAAATAAAAATTACTTATAATAAAAATTATCGAATGAATTTTAAACAATCGAGATAAACATTTTGTTCACATTTTATTTTTATTTTTTTAATTATCGATTTCAAACCCTGATATATAAATATATATATTTGTGTATAAATAAGATTTATTTTATTTATTATTGAACATCATCGAGCTCCACACAGAAAATTATAAGATAACACATGTAAAGTCATAGCATTGATATAACTCTGTTAACAGATTTTAATAGGGAATGTTTAAAAAATAAATGAATTCAAAGATTGGAATAAAAATCTTGAAATATAGCTTCTTTGGGTTCAAGAAAACTAGTTTGGAGACCTTTACGTTAGAATATACATTTTTTGCGAGGAGAGAGGGGATTTATTAAAACCAATCTACAATAAGTATTTAAAAAATCGTCCGTATGCTGTCTATTATCCAAATCCGTTATTTTTTTTTTTTGTTTATTTTACTGGCAAGATTCCTAATGATATATTACCAGATTGCGCTTTGCTTCTGGTTTCACCATTTAATTTTATAAATTTAATTATTCTTGTTATTAGTCTATTTTGTAAGGGTTATTGGCAATGAGTGAATATAAAATATTGGATTTCAAGTATTATATGTAATGTGTAATTTTACTACATAATATGCGGGTTAGTGTATCTATGAAATTATATTCTAATTTTGCTCTTTATAAGAGAGAAATGTATCAAATTTCCAATTTTCTTTTACATATTGCATATAATTTCATTTTTTTAAATTTTGTATTTGTCTTTTTTGTTTTTGATTTAAATATACTTCTAATGTCGGTGTTTATTCCATCACAAAAACTGATAATTTTAAAATACTATTAATTTTTAAAGGAGATGGTCCGGGGTGGCGGTCATAAATAGGCTAAATAGTGCCAAAACTATTTTATTAAAAACCAACGTTTCGACCTGACTTTTCAGATCTTAGAACAGACAAGATACAAAAAGATATAGGAAATTGTGGAAGTTACATAATATTTAGACAAAAAATGATAAACAATGTGAATAAGCTTATTAAAATTATAAACAGTAAATGCATTAAAATATAAATAGAGTAAGCTAAGTAGCAAGATCCTAAACTGAAGTAAACAGATGGTAACAATTGTTGTAGTGTAATATATTTATTTATTTATTTATTAACCAAACAAAAATGTGGAACATTAGATTAAATTTGCAATCTGCAAATTTCTTTGCAATAAGCAAATTTTTTAGCAGCTTCACAGCTTCCCATCACGTCCGGGATATAAATCAAATCAGCAGGTCTCTTGGCCAACGCCTACGTAATCGTCGTGGTGGGCTGTACGGGTTTCTTGTACGATGAAGGATTTCTGTCAGAGGATTCATGTTGTACGTCAGTCTTTGGTGAAAGTTATTGTAGTTCTCTTTTGCAGTATCTAAAATTGTAGGTACGTTTAAGTCTTTATGTAGTGTGTCATTTGCGACATAAAAAGGTGCGTCAACTATCCTTCGCAACACTTTTGACTGAAAGGACTGAACTTTTTTAATGTTGGAAGTTTTAGCAGAGCCCCACAGTTCTATGCCGTAAGTCCAAATAGGTTTAAGTAAGACTTTATAAAGGGTTATTTTGTTACTTAAAGATAATTTTGAACGTCTGTCAAGTAATCTGGATAAGAGACCGTATCGTCTGTTTAATTCTATTCGTTTTTGTCTGATGTGAGTCTTCCAAGTAAGTCTTTTGTCCAGGTAAAAACCTAAATACCTAATTACATCTGATGTTGGGATTTGAATGTTATTAAAATATATTTCAGGGGAAGGTTTATGTTTAAGAGTGAATACCACATGCACATTTTTTTCTTCATTCATCTTAATTTTCCACCTTGTTGCCCAGTCTGCAATATCGTTCAGATGATTTTGAAGGATGGTAGATGCTCGAACAGGGTTTTTATCTGAGCTTAGTACTGTGGTATCGTCTGCAAAAGTAGCCAGTATTGTGTCGTTGTGTTCCGGTAGGTCAGACATATATATATTAAACAATATTGGTCCAAGGACACTACCCTGAGGCACTCCTGCTTTAATAGGTTTGATGTCAGAATGTAATATATAATACATGCAAATATGAATATACTTCTACAGATCTATAGGAGAGATTGAAAGAAAATGAAAAATAATATAATATGAAATAATAGACATAAAGGAATGTGAACAAAAAAAAATAAAAATAAAAAAAAAATTTTAATTATGATTAATAATTATTTTTAACAAAATAAAAACTATTAATTTTTAATTTTCCTATTTCAAAACAAGAATATTAGTAAAAATAAGTTGTATTAATGTAATACTTGTACGTTAAGTCACGTCTCTCTCCATTCGATTTTTTATTTTATTTTTGAGAAAACATTTTAAGCCCCGTAACATTAGAATAAGAACGTAATTTTATTTCAATAAAACTATATTGTTATAATGTATTTTTATAAATATATATTTGAACCTTAGGTCCCTTTGGAAGCTGGTTCTAATTAATTAATTAAGCCATGAGTGCCGTTGACAGACGTCACTGGCAGATCTTGCACTAGTTAGGTACACTCGGCATCTCTGCAAGGAAGGGGGAGGACCCGCAAATATTCCCTGACTCCCGGATGGGGTTTTCTTCTTATGTCAGATGAAGAAACCCGGATTAAGATTTCCCTTAATAGTAGATTATTATGGTTAAGTTTCAAAATCCATGGATTTTTTTTTTATATCAGATAGAGTTACTTAATGCTTTCTGAAGTAAAAATAACTTGAATAGGGAATAAAAGAATAAGGCCTTTATCAGGGCGGAATAAAGACAAGATAAAAGCCAAAAACATATTAGTAAGAAATTTTTTTATTTTATTTTATTTTTTTATTGGGTATTATAACAATCTGTCTCTTGGACATTGGTTATAGTGAGGTAGGATGGCATTCACACTATATGTACAAAAAAATAAAATAAATAGAACAAAATAATAATCAAAACTATATACAATAGATAATAAAGTAAAATAACCTAAAAAATAAAAAAATTAAAACTAAGAAAAAAAAAATACATGCATACCTATATACAATCAGGCGAAGGAACCCCAGGAGGACCCTGCGCCACTCTCCCAACCGCGTCACTGGTACTAAAGCCAGCGGAGATTGGTCGAGAGCACTTTAGCCACATACACTCATGTCTTGAGTGAAGAATCTGGCCATTGCCAGAACTCCAATATATACAATTTACAAAAGTTCGCGAGGCCACTGCCGTTCCAACCTTCTTGGAGGATTATAGGGATGGGAGGTGCTCGATAGGGATTGTGCAAGAGGATTTGGGTGGTACGTAAGGTTCTGGTGAAATTTGGAGAGTTTTTCTGGGATAAGGTTTAGGACAAATGGGATGATGAGGTCATGATGTAGGGTTTTGTTGGTTACATAGAAAGGAGCATCGACTATTTTTCGAAGGACTTTAGACTGGAAGGATTGGATGCGCTTGATGTTAGAAAATTTTGCTGATCCCCACAGTTCTAGTCCGTAAGTTTGGACTTATTTGGATAGGTTTCAGTATTGTCTTGTAGATCATTAGCTTGTTTTCAATAGAAAGTTTAGATTTTCTGCTTAGTAGTCGGTATAGTTGTCCGTATCGTCAGTTGAGTTCTTTTCTTTTGAGTCTAGTATGCGGGTTCCACGTTAGTCTTCGGTCTAAATGAAAGCCAAGATACCGGAATGTGTCTGAGTAAGTAAGCTGGATGGAATTAAAGAGTACTGGTGGACAGGAATTGCGTCGGAGTGTAAAGGTAGAGAAAATAAAAATATAAAGTGATGTAAAAAAAATATTATTAGCTACTACAGTAATACTTTTCAAGAACACTCTATCTTCCTACATATGTTATCTTCAAGGAATACATAATCCCTTATACTTTCAAACTTTTTATTCTACTTCCAACGACATTTCGAGCTGATTAGCTCATTATCAAGTCCTCAAAATTTTTAAAATGTACTTCTACATTATAATTTCATACAACAGCCATTTGTAGTACACGAAATACCAAAAATAACTACATTCATCATCTCCTTGTTTGCGCATTTATCGATTATTGTCATTCCCGTACGGTACTACCTCCTCTCTCTATTTTTTAACATTGACTGTTTTTTTTTGTTTTTTTGTTTTTTTTCATTTAAAAGTATAATGGCTTATATATTCCTTGTAGACACTATATACAAGAATATTATTGAATATTTAATAGTTGACCGTTACATTATAAAGGAAGGATTTGGTCCGGGGTGGCGGTCATAAATAGGCTAAATAGTGGCAAAACTATTTTTATTAAAAGCCAACGTTTCGACCCGACTTAGCAGGTCTTCTTCAGGGAGGTGTGTTCGGCAAGGAGTTTCGCTTAGATCTCAACTTTCACTTAGAACTTCAGTTCTAAGTGAAACTCCTAGCTGAACACACCTCCCTCAAGAATACCTGCTAAGTCGGGTCGAAACGTTGGCTTTTAATAAAAATAGTTTTGCCACTATTTAGCCTATATATGACCGCCAACCCGGACCATCTTCTTCCTTAAGAAGAATATTATGGATTAAATAATGAACACTAAGAGGGAAATAAAAATTACTTTGTGTAAAGGTACCCTTATACGGTCAATATTATTCGGTTAATATCTTATTTCATTAATATATTGACTGTTTGATTGACATATAGTTACAGAAATATTTTTACTTGTGATATATTTTATTAATTCGTTCAATGATATTGCTTATTGATATAATAAATTAACAGGATAAAAGCCCTTAGGATAAAAGATAATATTTCACATAAATTTGCATGTCTTGCCATTTTATATTTTAATTTTTCGTACGAAAAAGTAATTTTTATTCACTTCTAGTAGTAATTTAATATTGGAAAATATACTATAAATAAATATTTAGGCAGTTTAGACCCCAATAGGTAATTTTGAAAACAAATTGAATTCCTACAAAAGCATTTTCTCAAACTCATTTGAGGAAAATTTTAAAAACTGAGCCCAATGCTATTAAAAACTTGATATTGTTGATTAAGGAAATAAAAATATTTCACAAAATTTAATCACACCTTGTAATTGTAAATGTTAAGTTTGTAGGTTCCTCTTTAAATTGTAAATATACCTGTCAATTTGTATTCTTTTAATCATAATTTTTAACCATAATGGTTTTTCAATTTTTGTTCTTGTAATTTTTAATATTTAAATTGTACTTCCTAACTTTTCTTCGTTTAATATTTTTTTTTTTTTTTTTTTTTTTTGGAATTTACAACTGTATACAAATACAACAAGTAAATATGCGCAAATATAAATAATGGCATGTACAGGCTTGAAGAGTTACTACCCAGTGGTAGCACTCTCTAAATAATTTTAAGTAAGAAGATCACGAGGCCATCTCCTTTTCAGACGCCTAGGAGGATTATCAGGAATCGAGAAAGAAGCAAGAGTGGAAACAAGCGGATTTGGATGGGACTGAAGTTTATCATGAAAGGATAGATATCTGGCTCGAGCTAAATCAGCGACATATGGTACATTAATGTCTTTATGAATGGTTTTATTTGTGACAAAGTATGGAGCATTAAGGATTTTACGGAGGATTTTGGATTGTAAGGATTGGATACGATAGGAATTCGATGGTTTGGTGGAGCCCCAAAACTCAACTCCGTATGTCCATATAGGTCTTATTATAGTTATGTAGATAAGTCTTTTGTAATTAATAGAAAGTTTGGAGCGTTTGTCTAGTAAGTGTTGGAGCAGTCGTATCGTTTAATATTAATTTTGTTTTTTAAACTGTATTTTTAGACTATATTCCTGAAATCATTAACCTTTTATTGAAACGTCCTTTTTAACTGTTAACTTATCTTTCTCTAATCTTTAATGTTTAATTTGAATGGTTCTTGTACTTTCTAGTGTTTACACTGTATTCTTTAACTTCGCCTCTATTAATATTAATTTTTATTATTTAAAAATGTATTTTTTAGCTTTTATTCTTAATATCATTAATCTTTATTTTTATTGTCTCTGTTATTTCATCTTCTATTAAATCTTTAAGTTTCAATTTTTATAATTTTAGTTCAATTGTACTATCATAATCATCTGTAATTATTCTTAACTTTTCAAACTTTAAATTGTATTTCTTAGCTATAGTTGAGTTATGTGTGTAGTAATTCATCAAATTGTAATATAGGGCGAAAATGACCCAAGTGGTTGACAAGCCCAAAACATGTATAACTAAATAAAAACGGAGCGGAAAAAAATCAAAGCTAAACCTCCTATTTCTTAGAAAAAATCCGATACATAAAATTTCAGCTCATTTGGTTCAAATAGGATCAGAAGCTGTTAGCCGTTTGTATAAAAATGAAGACAAATAAATTGACTGCACATATAATGTAAACAATTTTATTATCAGATGCCTAAATTCCAACTATCGTCATGGGATATACGGATTTCGTTCACCTGTAGTATTACAGATGAACGCGACAAATGAAAGTGACAATTCAATATAAAATATTTTTTTAAATATTTCATCGATTTGAATAAATAATATATGGATTAATTCCAAACAAGTGTGATACAAATGAATAAATATAAAGCATAAACTATATTATGACGATAGATGGTAGACTTCGAAACATTAAAATGTGTAATATCTAATATTGATATGTAATATTTTAAATTTTAACGAGGCCATGTTACATATATAAGGAATTATCTCAGATGAATATTAATTCTTAAGCTAACTTAATTGAATAAAAAAAAAAGTTTAAATTATTCTTTGTGATTGCTTCGTTCATCAGGCCAATGATCACATCATGGTTAAATTTTGGCCTCCCTCAAATATAGATTAATGGATGCCAATTCGTTTCGAGTCATCAGCAAATTAATTTGTTGTTTTCGGATATAGATGCTTACGCAATTAAAATTTTAAATACTGCATCTTTAAGATATTTTTAGAGGCCCCAATTTAAAGGGATTTTATGAAATTTTAGGGAATAGCCAATGTTCGTTTAAAAGTTTTAATTTAAATCAATCGTAAACTTTTTTCATAACTAAACTTAAATGAATTTTATTAATTATGTTCAAATTTCAACATTCAATATTATATTAATAAGTGGTAGAATTAAGTATTCGACGAATGTAATATTAAGTTCATGGCCTCAAGCTATTGTACAAACAAGTAACAAAATATTCATACTACAGGAAATTATAACTTTGAAGCACGGTTTCTCAAAATTATAGTAAATGCAGTTAGAACCTTTTCAAATCAAGGTCCCAAATTTTTAGTTTTTATATGCATATCCGATTGTATATGTTTTTTTTATGCAAATGAGTTATAATTGTTCCATTTATAAACAAGCCCCCACCTCTGAAATATAAATTCTGATTATATATATTTTTTTAAATCTGATAAAATTAACATTTAAGTTTTATGTGTGAAATCTAAAAATTCATTTTTTGATTTTATCTTCAAACGTAAAACGTGATGTTTTGAGAGAAGAGGGGTTTAATTTTTTTTAAAAACAATCTATTAAAAATAATATACGGAAAATTGTCTTGGGGTAAGAACGTTTATTACGGTACAAACTTATTGGACTATTCCAGTAATACCGTTGAGAAGGGACCATTATATCTCTATAATCACATTTCTTAGCCCCGATCCTCTTGAAAATAATCTCCTAATAAAGCCGGCGGTATTCGGAGTCAATAGTCCAGAATGGGCTGGATTCAAAATTATTGAGAGAATTTCACTAAAACCGTCAAAATGCTGGGTTAAATTACTTCCACTCAATTTAAGTAATTTACCAAATTATACTTCGGAGAATCCTACACCTCTATAAAATTTGTAAAAAATGTTTACTAGAGTGTCATCAGATACTTAAATAATATTAAAATATTTTTACAAGCCAAACGAATGAAATTTTTCAAAATACCATTTCTGAACGTTCATATATTAGTGCTGAAGTAATTGTACAGTACGTGAAATGATGGAAAATTTTATAAAAAAACTCAATTAAGTAAATAGATTTTTGTTTTACTTTAAATATTTATTTGTACCTGTCAACTTGTGTCGAAAATCAGTAAGTGTGCTGAAATACGAGAAGTAATGACATGGCAGGAATCGGAAAGAACAGTACTGAAAAGCACCTCTTCCCGGACTAGTTTCAATTACTTATATTGTTTAAGGAAGGAGATCTCTCATCCAATGCCTTTTTATTCTCCTCATATTCAGAGTCATGTCTGTTATTAATTTCTTGTAATGTCCGTTTATAAATTTGTATAAAATCGTTGGTAGTGTTTTGTTTGACACATTCCAAATTGCTTTTGTTTTGAGTCGTAATAATTTTGATTGGAAGGTTTGAAGTTTTTGTATGGGGTTCTTTTCAGCAATAACGTATATCTGTGATGAGTATGTTCTTATGGGTTTGGGTAAGTATATATATGTATTCAGTTTCAGTTTTGATAATTTAGAATAAAGAGAGTAGAGTAGTTTGACAAGTGACATACGTTTCATTTTTATGTCATCCTTCTGTCGATGATAAGTCCAAGATAAAGTACCGTGTGTGTTTGAAAAAATTGGTTTTTTGTCAATATAAACTGGAGGATTTAAATTTTTTCGAAGAGTAATAATTACAATTAAACAGTTTCAGAGGGATTGTTTAATTTAATTTATTGTTTTCGTCAATCGAATTCCTCAGACAGATTACCTTTGACAGAAGGATGACATGAGGCCCATATGTTAAAATAAAAAAGAAAGACTCTTAATATACGATTTAAACTACTTTACTCATTTTTTTTCATGTTCGTTGATTTAAGTTTTGGGGGGCATTTACCCATCAAAATTTTCAAAATTTTGGGGAATTTTATGAATATTTTCTCTTCGTCCCGTAAAGATTCAGTTTTGAATAATAGCTCATTACAAAGGGAATCTAATGCTGGACATTTCTCTTTTCTAAAGGTCTGAATTTTAGTTTCTGAGATATGTTAATGCATAGACGCGTTTTGAAGATTTTTGAAGTTGATTCAACCAATTGAAGTTTTTTTGCGTATGGATTAAAATATTCCAGAAACTAAAACTCGGACTTGCATACTGAAGGCAGGAGAAATGTGCAATATTTGATTATCTTTGTAATGAACTATTATTCGAAATTGTATCTTAACGCGATGAAGAGAAAATTTTCTTAAAATCTTGAACTTTTTGATTGGTTCAAAAGTCCATAAACCATTAACCCGACCTGTCTGTGCTGGCAGACGAGCATTTTCATAATACCTAAAAGAAGTGCTGTGAGTCTGTTAGGTTGAAAATTTTCTTAAAATACTACGGCATTTTCGGCCCTGGCTCCAGGTCTAAAAGTGCGAAATGCGTCTAAAGAAGTTTTCACTTCGAAAATTGTATTTAATTAAAAAACTTTTTTTTCTGTCTTCCAAAGTAAAATGAAAGGAAGAATTACCTTAATCACAGATCTTTGTTCACAATATGTATATATATATACATTTTTTTTCGGTTGGCCTTCCACGCGGTCTCTTGCCTACTACTGTGGTATTCATTGTCGTGTAAAGGCGTCCTGATGGATTGCTATGATATACATGCCCCGCCCATCTTAACCTCCTTACCTTTATGTCATGAGATATTGACTGACCCGTTTCTTTCAGCAATTCTTTATTGTTCCTTCTCCTCCTGTTATCCTGCGTAGAACTTTTCTTTTCTCAATTCTGGCTTCTAGTGAGCCCAGGTTTTACAACCGTACAGCAGAACTGGCTTTATCATGGTGTTGTACACCCTTATTTTGAGATTTCTGAAGATTTTTCTAGATTTCAGTACCTTTGAAAGAGAGAAAAAAGATCTGTTCGCACTTGTTATTCGCTGGACTATCTCTGTTAGTTGATCATTTATTGATGTTATTGTGGATATATATATTAACATTCCTTTATCCTTAATTAGCATTAGGACAATTTAATTTAGAGAATTAAATCTAGAGAAAATCCATCTTCTGATTCTGTTCTTCTACAGAGTTCTCTCGGGTTCAAGTATCCGATATAAAGGCTCTATCTCGAAGAAGACTATCAATGGCGACGTTACGCCCCCGCAGGGAAGATCTTGAGCTAAATAGCCGAAGACAGGAGTACTGAGAGGTGGGTACCGAACCCTTCAATAATGCACTGGCAGGAAGTCCTCCACCCGCGCCTCTAAGTAAAGATGTATTAATGTTGTATCCGTTCTCCCTAGTTCTTGGCTACCAGTGTCTGCTTTGATTCTCCTCTCTATTCATACTGCTTCTGAATAAGGTAGGGAGAAATGTAAATTGGATCACAAGGGACAAAAATGTCCGAGGAAGTTTGCTTAACTTGTGTTGTATAATTTTTTTCAGGATATTGTACCGGTACTGGTCAATATTATTTGAAAACAATTAATGTTGATTATGGACGTAAATATCGAAACAAATATATCGATACATACAAATTTATCCCGGAAAAAAATATATACAGGGTTTTCCGTAAGTAGATGGAAATATTTATAGGAGTAATAGCAGATTTCAAGAGTTGCAAAAAAGTTTATATATATAATGGGCCAATTTTTAGCAGAAAAGTGAAAAATCCAAGTTAACTAAAGAAATATTTAATTTTTTATTTATTTATTATTTGTTTTATTGCTTAATGATGTTTACAACTGTAGTGTAAATGTACTAAAGAAATACATTTAGTAAATTTGAACATATGGATATAATGACGTGAAAACACTTGTTGGGAAAGTATCCAATGGAAGCACTCTAATGATATGTCTATATTAGGAGATCACGGGGCCATCTTCTTTTCAGAAGCCTCGAGGGTTATCAGGAATTGAAGAGGAAGCAAGGTTAGGAACGAGAGGATTGGGATGATTTTGAAGTTTATTATGGAATGATAGGTATCTGGATTGGGCCAAATCTGATACATAAGGAACATTAAGGTCGTTAAGGATGATATTATTTGTGACAAAGTAGGAAGCATTGAGGATTTTACAAAGAATTTTGTATTGTAAAGATTGGATACGAGAGGAATTCGACGGTTTAGTAGAGCCCCATAGCTCAACTTCGTAAGTTCAAATAGGCTTAATTATATAGTCGTGTATATGAGTCTTGAAAATTTAGAGCGTTTGTCTAGTATGTGCTGAAGTAATCGGAAACGTCGAGCGGTTTCTTGTCGTATCAGTCTGGTATGAGGATTCTAAGTTAGACGTTGGTCCAGGTGGAGTCCTAGGTATCGGATTTGCTCAACAGGGATAAGTGGAGTATTGTTAAAGGAAACTGTAGGACAGGAATTCATAGGTTTACGATGAAGGGTAAAAGTAATTTGGTAGGATTTATTGGAATTTATTTTAAATATCCAGTTTTGGCACCATTCTTCAAGATTTATGATGTGTGATTGATGCATTTGGGGTGCAATGATGGGTCATTGTTAACAGATACAGTTTATTTAATTTAATTAGTTTGCAATGGCTTCACAATAAACTATACAAAATTTACTTCTAACGAAGATATAAATTGTCCTTATCTATTTATAAATAATTGTCTAAATCCACATATTATTATTTTAAAAATAATAAGTAATTCTTTAATTGAGGCTTGATGTTACAGGATTGAAATTTATTTTTTAAAAAATACGTCTGTATAATCTCTTAAAGAGGAAAAAAAAATTATTCAGGAAGACAACGTCTTTTTTATTAAATTAAAAAGTAATTAATTAAAAGTAAAAAGTAGTGAATTAAAAGTAGCCACTTTTAGTTGACAGGATGAAAAATCGCATAATTTTTTACACAACTTGAAGTTAACCTTAAGTTTTTTCATAGTAAACCTCAACTGAATTAATATGGAATCAAAGCTTATTATACAAGGAAGTTTTTCTAAAAATGGTATATCTTTGAGTATCGTTTGATGATGATAACAAAACATCGCGAATAATTTATAATTTTTTTTAAAAATAGGTCATAAAATGAAGTTAGACAGGGACGCGAAATGAAGATGCTGTCGTAGCACTTGTAACATAAAAGTTTCAATAAGGAAAGGAACGTGGTTAGAGGGGTCGAGGATTTCGTTTTTAACGGCTTTAAAATATATTTATGGGTGGTCCCATAACTTAGCAACGATAAAGTGGGGCAAAGAGCAGCTGAAACTATCCAACTGAGCTATGATAACGTGGAACAAATTTTTAAGAGGTGTTTGTGCCCATGGCATGTAATACAGGTCAAGAAAAAAATTGGAGAGCCTGAAAAAGTCGAAGTAGACGAGAGTATTTTTTCTAAAATACTTGGCGGAGATTGCCGAAAGACAGATGAATGTTTTATCGTCGAAATAATTGACAGAAAGGCAACAACTTTATTACAAGGTATTGAAAACAATATAGAAGAGAGTACCACCATTTATTTATACTAATTATTCATATTATAATACAAAAAATATGAATACGAAGATAGGAATCACGAGAAGGCTTATCAGTGCCTTATTTGAATTATCAGTGTTGAGGTTATAAACATTGGCAGGTAGCAGTCAGTCCCGGCCTCCTAGTGAAGAAGTATCAAATTAACCTTTTAAATATTTTTCTCTACTTACGATACATCCTGTATATTAAGAAATAATATATATGATAGCGAATAATGATCGAAAGTAAAGTATTTGAGAAAGAATTTTCGTTTCTCGACCTTTAAGATGTCTTCCTTGGCTAACACTTGACTCTTGGATGGATTTTGCCCCTCCAGGAATCCCTGAGGATGGTGCAACCCTTCGGCTACAGCTGAGGGAGGTTAAATGAAGGTGCCTGCCCGGACTAATCTAATTAAAGGAACAGAGCGTGTCGCCATGGGAACAGAAGCACCGAGGCACAGAGCGGCACACGGCACAGAGGAGGCCGGACGTGTAGGAGCTTTTAGTCCCTCTTCCCGCTTCCTCTATTTATAGCCACCCTAATCAGTATTAATGTTTCCAGCTGCCCTTCACGCGCGTCATGTTTTCGTTAGCTCTAATTGTAAACTATATTACGACAGGTAATAATTATATGCGGTTGTGGTATAGCTGAGTTTGGAACGATTCAACTTTAGAACTGTAAAAATGCGTAAAATCTATAATAAATAACGTTTTTATATGTCATAATTTGTAAGCTACGAATATATTATAAACAAATTCTGTAATGTAGAATTCACGCTTGTTACGACGGGTGCGATAACACTAGATATCATCTCTTCTTAACAGTTAGTAATATTACTTTTTTTTTGGCTTTTAGATCTATCGGTCTCCAATAGGAAAAAATGAAAAATATGTATGATTTTCGTATTTTAATTTTCAAGTTTCGTCTAAACCTGAAATGGTTATCAAGCATCATAATTAAAAATATAATTTATCATAAATTTTGATATTTTTTCTATTCATTTTAATTTTTGGTTTATTATTTTCAATAATGAAACATTGTGATCGACCAAAATATTCAAAAACATAACCCCCTCTCAAAATTTGAGGTTTCACGTTTCAAGATGCTTAGAATTCGAAAAACGAATTTTTTTTTGTCCGTCCGCCGTCCGCCGTCCGCGCATTTTCTCCGAAACTACTGGACCGATTTTTTTCAAATTTTGATATAAAATCAGGTCACCCGAGGATGATCCTCCTTCATCGACATTACTCTCCGCCTTTACCTTTCAAAATGGCGGCAGAAAGTTGCTATAGACTGTAGCTCCTAAACGAATGTACAGATTTCAATGAAACTTGGCTAAAGTCATTTTCTCGACGCCCTTTAAATTTATCTATATAACATACTTCAACGAAAAGAAGCTGGAAAAAAAGTTACGAGGGATGGTAAAATTAAATTCCGAATAACTCGAAAAGTTTTTACTTTTTTGTTTTTAAAAGTTTATGAAATTTCCTAAAAAAAAAAAATCGTTAAAATCGGACAATTTGGAGCAAAGATATGGTATCTGGTTTGTTTTTATGTGTTCTACTCCAAATGTTATATCCTTGGTTTGGTTTTTAAATTTTAAATGTGTTACTGAAATAATGTTTTTTTTTTTTTTAGCATATTACTAATAATTAAAGAAAAACAGTTTAGTCTAATAATTGGAATCACCTTTTTTTTCTTTGTAACTCGGAATGTAATGTTACTTTAGATGTATAATTGTTTGGAGATAATAAACCATTGTGAAATCATTTGCAGCGTTTTTTTTTTTAGCTTGTTGTACTACGACTTTAATAAATTTATTTATATGTACTGCAGATATTTATTGATAAAATATTAAGAATAATAAAGAAATGCTTAAAAAAGGTAAAAAAATTTAAAGGCGATATTATTTAACAAAAATAATAGTCCGTGGTATAGACTTCTTTTTTGATCAAATTATAAACATACCCCTGAAACTTCATGAATAGCTTCATTTAATCGTAACCTACAACTATTTCATTTACGAAAACTCTTGGAATTGGAAGGTTTTCAGTCTGGAAGTTGGCAAACTTTGTCTATTTAATTAGGTACTAAAATCTCGTAAATACGCATTTCTTTTCCATTTGGATCGTAAGATAATTTGATAACAAAATCGATAAAAAAAAAAGGTGTACTACAACAATGTTGGACTATTTGGCCAATATAACCTAGTTATTTTCATATTTTGGAAGAGAAGGGTACGCCAAGCGGCTCAATATTTTTGAAGACTACCTTTTATCTCGATTTTATGCTCAAACTATCTTACGAATGAAATAAAAAGCAAACGGGTATTTACGAGGTTTTAGTACCTTGTTAAATAAACAAAGTTGGACGATCTCCAGATTGAAACGCCCCAATTCGGAGAATTTAAGAAAATAAAATATTTGTAGGTTACGAGGAGATAAAGCTATTTACGAAGTTTCAGGAGGATGGTATTAATTTGATCAAATCTGGTATGCACGGTATCTAGTATAGAAAATTAAATATAATGTTAATATTATTTCGAAAAATAAAGGGGAGAAATATAGTTTTTTGATCTTAAAATATGTACCTAGATTTTAGAAGACATTAAGTCAGATGTTCCTTTATTATCTCTTCACTCAAGACAGGAATTATTTTTATTTAGGAAGGGGGTTAAGTAGGGTTCATACTTTCAGTAATTAATTTTAAAAAAAAATCAAATGAGACGATATTAAAAAATCACATAATCATGGACAACACAATATAAGAAAAAATTCTTCATATTGTTACTTTACCTAATGATTTACTCTACTAATTAAATTAAAGACTCAATTGTTATTGTTATAAAATAAATTTTATTTAAAAGACAGTCGCCAAGACTGTTCTCCAAAGAGCTATCAGTTAAATCTCCGACAAGGGCTCTAAATCAATATGAAGAGATTGGGGGAGGTTTTATCACTTTATTAACTGGAAGGAGAAGGATATCCAGAAATGATTGCCGATTTTTATTACCTGCTCCCCTCCTTCATTGGCCCTCGTCAAGCGGCCAATAAATTGGTCCAATGAGATGCGACATCCTCCAGAGGATCCGACCAATGAGGGAGAGAGATGGCATTCAATCTTAATTAATTCGGAGAGTGGAAGACAAATAGAGGCGCTGATTGGGCATCCCCATCCTTCTGTTATCCGATTCGTCGATATCTCTCTCATTCATCCCCAGCCCCCTCCCCCCCTCCCAGAGGGACGTTTTAGTCGGGTATCCAGGAAATATTAGCTATTAAACATCTTTTCGGCGAAGGTTTTTAGCGTCTTTTACATTTTTTAAGAATTTATTTATTAATATCAATAAATATCTACAGTAAATATAAATAAATTTATTAATATAAGTCGTAGTGAATCAAACTAAAAAAAAATTAAATTTAAAATGAATAGAAAAAATATCAAAATTTAAGATAAATTATATTTTTAATTATGATGGTTGATAACCATTTCAGGTTTAGACGAAACTTGAAAATTCAAATATGAAAATGATACCTATATTTCATTTCTTTTTAATTGGAGACCGATAGATCTAAAAGCAAAAAAACACTGCAAATTATTTCATCAATGGTTTATTATTTCCAAACAATTATACATCTAAAGTAACATTACATTCCTAGTCACAAACAAAAATAAATAAAAGGTGATTCCAATTATTGGACTAAACTTTTTTTTTCATCGTTATTAATATACTAAAAAAATAGCATTACTCCGATAACACATTCAAAATTTAAAAAGCAAAACAAAGGATATAACATTTGCAGTAGAACATATTAAAAAAAAAAAAAAAAGAGAGACTATATCTTTGCTACTACTTGTCCGATTTTAACGATTTTTTTTTTTCGTTGAAATTTCATAAACTTTTAAAAAACCATATCTACTATATACAATATCGACAAAAAAGTGTATTTTTTTTGGGTTATATGGACTTTAATTTTACCATCCCTCGTAACTGTTTTTCCAGCTACTTTTCTTTGAAGTATGTTACAGGCTTGAAGAAAATGACTAGCGAAGTTTCATTGAAATCGGTACATTCTTTTAGTCGCTACAGTCTATAGCAACGCAGGTTTTTCGGGCGTCATTTTAAAATTAAAAGGCGGATAGTAATGTCGATAAAGGAGGATCATCCTCGGGTGACCTTTGATTTTATATCCAAATTTTTAAAAAAAATCGGTCGAATAATTTCGAAGAAAATGCGTGAACGGCGGATAGACAAAACATTTTTTATCGTTTTTCGAATTCTACGTATCCTGAAACGTGAAACCTCAAATTTTGAGAGGGGGTTAAGTTTTTGAATTTTTTCGTTCGATCACAATGGTTCATTATTGAAAATCATAAACAAAAAAAAAAAGTAATATTACTAAGAAACTCTTGAGAAGATATTTACTGGTGTTATCGAACCCGTCGTAACAAGCATGAATTCGACATTACATAATTTTTTTAATAATATATTTGTAGCTTACAAATTATGACATGTAAAAACGTTATTTAAAGTTGATTTTGCTCATTTTGACAGTTTTTTTCAAAAACGATGTTGATCGATTTTAATTTTGATGTACCTAACTTTCCGACTGTATACTGCATCATTTCGCTTCTTGTCTATTCGGAGTAATTTTCTTTCGTATAGATCACTTTCAGGAACTTTTTGGGATATTCGACATGTCCTGGAATGTGTAGGCTTCCAAATACCGGACGGTACAATATCCCAGTGGAATACCAATTCGGCGGTGGAAGAGAACAATGGATAAACCCCCGAGAAAGCTGTTCCTCTTTTGTGTTGTAGTACGAGGGCTGAGTGGTTAGCAGAGAAGGGCACGTGGAGGCTGTGTCTGCCGAAATGTCATTCTACAGCAGGTACCTACACGTAATGAAAAACCTCGTTCCACTAGTCATAGAAGCCATCAAAACCAATTTAAAGTGATAATTCGTCATTTCAAATTTAAATTTCTAAATAATATATTTTAAAAAAATACATATTTATTGAGATTTATAACAGTATAAGTTAGCAAATACAACAAGTAAATTTGAAATTGTTAATATGACATGTACAACATGAAGAGAACCAATGTATTGGCAGCACTCCAATTATAGTTCTATATTAGAAGGTCCCGAGGCCGTCTTCTTTTCAGACTCATCAGAGGGTTATCAGGAATAGAAAGGAAGCAAAGATAGAAACAAGAGGATTCCTGAGGTTCAAAAGATTATTATGGTAACTGGATTGAGCCAAATCGGACACATAAGAAACATTAAGGTCATTATAGATGATTTTATTGGTGACAAAATAAGGCACATAGAGGATTTTGGATTGTAAGGATTGGATACCAGAGAAATTTG
Organism: Nezara viridula; assembly: GCA_928085145.1. Taxonomy (NCBI): domain Eukaryota; kingdom Metazoa; phylum Arthropoda; class Insecta; order Hemiptera; family Pentatomidae; genus Nezara; species Nezara viridula. Next base: position 27,654,637 of record OV725077.1, on the reverse strand, counting down.
ATGACTTAGTGCTGCCGAAATGCTTAACCCCAGACGTCCAAATAGGCCTTATTATAGTCATGTATATGAGTCTTTTGTAGTTAATTGACAGCTTAGAATGTTTGTCTAATAAGTGCTGAAATAGGCGGAAACGTCGAGCGGTTTCTTGTCTTTTTAGTCTAGCATGAGGAATCCAAGTTAGACGTTTGTCCAAGTGGAGTTCCAGGTATTGGATTTGTTCAACAGGGATAAGTGGGCTATTGTTAAACGATACTGTAGAATAGGAAGTTTTACAACGAAGGGTAAAGGTAATTTGGTAGGATTTATTTTAACTCTCAAGTTTTTACATTATTCAACGAGGTTTGTGATGTGTGTTTAAAGAGTTTGGGATGCAACTGATAGATCGTTATTAACTGATAGGACTCATGTGTCATCAGCATAGGCCACTTAAAATTCTCGGCATCGAAACGGTTTTCTTTACTCTTTTTATATTTAGTTTTTATCTACAGTATGTATGTATGTGCTGAACAAGCTTATATTCTTAAAATGTATGTCTTAATCGTAAAATGGATGGAACGAAAATCGATTGCGAAAATACAATTTTTTATTTGTTTGATGTTAACAAAAACAGAATTTTTTATCAGTGAGAGCTAAACTATTTTAAGTATAAAAATAAATATATGAATGAACATTTGTCGTTTAAGGGGAAAATCGAAACCACAATGAGCTGCTTGAACTGCATAGGAAACAAACTAAGAGCAAAAATAACGGTTGTAATTGTCATGCCAGTGACATGAAATCGACCAAAGAGTACAGTTTAAATTTTTAAATACAATCCGATTTTTTATAACCATTTGTATTAATTTTTTTTGTTATATATAATTTAATTATAATAAAGAAAGAAATTTAGTTCTAAATTTATCGTTTTAATTGATAACAAATGTAGACAATTTATTTTTTTAACTTTATATCTTCACCCACACCTGTTCTAGCTTATGTAATTAATTAGTGGGTCTGCTGTCGATATGAGTACAGGTGAATAAAAAAAAATTGATACTAAGCAATTTCTACATTTCTTTTCAACATTTTCTCCAACTTTGGATCAAATCGAACGACACAACTTATATTTTTCAAATTATAGCTGTTTAAAAAACACAATACGTTTGCAGATTTAAAAACGGAAATATGTTTTTAATGTAGTAGATACAATTTGATGAAATTGATACCTACCTGATCATTTGATTATCAATTCCTAACATTCCTCCAAATTTGAGCCAAATCGAACAAGTGGTTTTTGAGACAAAGGTAGATCAAGGAAAAAGCGTTTACGCATATTTAAGAGAAAGTAGATAACGGAATTCAATCAAATTTACGGGAAATCCAAAACGATCAACATACCAAAACTACAAACTTTTCAGTCAAAACGTTCAGGACTGTTATTAAAGCTCCATGGTACGTCATAAACATTTCGTTACATATAAAGATTTTAACATGCTATCAGTTAACGACCACACAGGTCACACTACAAAAGATTTCGCGATAACTAACATAGATATACTAACTCATTTATACAAAGTATGGCTGTATTTAAGATGCCCGAAAAGACACTTAGGCGGCTCAAAAGAAGCTGGATGTAGGATTTCCTCACTTAAAAATATTCAAAATTCAAGATAGGAAGGGATGCCACTGGGCAATCCTCTCAATCACGCCGATCACGCCACTACCTGTACTCTTATCGACAGCAGACACGCTAATTAATTACATAAGTTAGAACAGGTGTGGGTGAAGATATAAAGTTAAAAAAATAAATTTTCTATATTTGTTATCAATTAAAACGATAAATTCAGAGGTGCTTTAATTACAAGTGACTTTGATATATAAAGGTATTCGTGATAGTTGACCTTTCACTTTTAAAGGAAACCTGTTGAGTTTCCATCAAATTTATTGATCTCTTACGTACTTATTCTTCAGCTTTATAGTAAATTCAATTCCATAATTAATTGTAAACATAGCACAGATTTCTGTTTACATTAATTTTTTTTTTTTTTTTACTTTCAACCAAATAACAAAAAGGAGCTTCATAATAAAAATATTCTGGTTCATGTAAATGTAAAATCTCAAATTTTGAGGGAGGTTCACTTTTTAAAGTTCTTGTTCGATTCCAAAGGTCCATTATTGAAAATAATATTTAAAAAACGCGATATATTCACAAATAGTGCTCTGATTTCGATGAAGCTTTTTTTGTTTTTTATGAAATTTAAATAATTTTATTTAAATATTTATAACAATGAGAGGGCTCCTCAACCTCTTACGGGTCATTTTAGCTCTTATGCAGTATTTATATTACAATACATAAGATGAAATTTAACAATAAATTTGAAAGTACAAAATATTTTAAAAATTTAAATTTTCAAAAAAGTGTAACTAATAATTAAATTTTATAGTTGCGTCATTTGGTGATAATTTTTTTTGTCATTTTGGTGGTGTTTTTCAAAATTTCAGAAATATACTCCAGTTCAACTTCGTACAACTTTATTTCGTAGTTCTTCATGGGCATAACATTCAGTCAAAGTCTCTCTGACTGTTAAATTGACCCCGCACCAGAGATAATAAGAGTGTCTCCCCTTTGGCATTAGGTACTCATGGGTTAGCCGTGAGTGGCCGATTAGGAGCATTGTCAGGATCATTTCCTCTCTTCTGTTTAACTGAAGGTCCGCTCGATTGGGAACTACAGAGGGCTCGATCACTCTCAACTTATTGTCTCTTAAAACATGCCAGAGACCCTGTCATTTCTCCAGAGAATTTCTCTTTACCAAACTTACTACTTCCTATGGTAAAGCACCCTCTACTGGAATTCCTTCCAAGCTAGCTCATTACCTCTAATACCTGAGTGACCTTATAACCACGTAAAAGTGTATCTAACATTCAATACTCTCCAATGTTTTTTTTATTTGTCTTACTGTGTCTGTGACTAATGAGTCAGTTGAAAAAGATTTTTTCATAGCTTTAAGAGCAGATTCTAAATCTGTACAAATATAAATTTTGTATACACGATTTATTGCAAACAGTTCAGTATGGTAGGAAGTGCAATATGATGATAATGAGAAAAATGCTTCTGAAATGCTTAATTATAAAAAAAATCAGAAAAAAAAGTGTATAATTTTTTAGTTATTTGTGAATCTAATTTTACCACCTCTGGTATATGTGATGCTTACTCCACACTAGATGTTTTACTTTTGGAGTTTCTACCATAACAATCAACAAAGGATGACTTATTTTGTAGACTTATATACATTGCTTTGGAACCAGGGTGATTCCAAACCATCTCCTTTTCTCCTTCCGTCCTTGATATTCCTCGAGTGATTGTAGCGGTAGTTAGTGCAGAGAGAGAGAGTGAGAGAGAGAGAGAGAGAGGAACGGGCAAACAAAGACAACGCCATCCCACAAATTGGTGAATCCTTTGTTGGAGCTCGCCATTGTGGCCGGCAGGAGTTGACACTGCTCTTATCATTAGCGACAACGGGACGGTCCCTCCTTCCCGTCCCCACTCCCGATGTCCTAATCGATTTAGTCCTATCTCTTATTGTCTCATAGCCTTCTCCTCTCGCCTCCTCCCCCCAACCACCAATCTTCAGGTTACGCTCCTCTTGTTGGTTTATCAATGGGCCAACTTCAGGCATCTCTATTATATTTAATTATATATCTCATTGGCTCTTTTCTACATTAAGCACACTAGCAAATTTTTGAAGTGTTTTTACTTTCACTTACGTATATATGTAATATATAGTAAGGGTAAGTATTGCGGACGAGAAAATTTTTGAATCTGATTTTTCAACGGAAATATTAGTCTGTGTGTTTGTATGTTAGCAGTCTAGCTCAAAAACGAAAAGTCGTACGAAACTGATTTTACGTATTTAAGATATATATATGCCTTAGATGTGACAGCAACTTTTTCCTCAAAATCGGCTAACCGGAAGTGCCATTTTATATCGACGCTGAAACACATTTTTATAATTTTCTCAAAAACGGCTCTAACGATTTTGATTAAACTCGGTGTATCATTGTATAATTAAGTGGTCTTTAATATTATTCAGGTCTTATCACCGTTGATGTTACTTTAGAGTACTTAAATGCCCAATGTTCATATATGTCTTCCTTTAAAGTACCTTTAATATGGTTTATTTTAAAAAGTTAATAATTTCGCATTATTCAGAGTTACGAGAAAATAGTATATATATAACCTTTGAATGAATTTGATTAGTTAATAAAGGAGAAAAAAAATAAAAATGCAGATTTTTTAAAAGTTTATGGAATTTCTTAAAAAAAATCGTTAAAATCGGACAATTAGGAGGAAAAATATGGTCTCTAGTTTTTTCCTGAAGAGGTGAAAATTTGGATAAATTTAAAATATACTTTTTTAATTGTTGAGACAAAAAAACTTTTTTCTACAGATATTTAATAAAATATCTTTCCTAAGAACATCTTTGACAAGAAATAAGTACCTAAAGTTATAACTTTATTCTCAGTTCTATATTTCAACACTACAATCACCACCTCCGGAATCACCTTACTCACTGTCTGCATAGATAACTTTTTCAACTAAAAATATCCCTAAAATGACATCACTCAAAAACGTTGAAATTGGAGTTAATCATTCTGTGGTTTATAAAAGCAAAGAAAGTTGTGTGGTTTATAAAAGCAAAGAAAGTTATGTGGTTTATGAAAGCAGATGGAGTGACTAGATTTTTATTGGCTGTCGTCGATATATTAAATAGACATTTTGTAATTATAATGGTCTTAATGACTTGTTATCTGTAAGCTTTAAGCTTTAGCTCCGTTTAAAATGCACTTCAAAAATTGTATAATAGCCCAGCATTGCAGAAAATAATTTCTATTCAAAGTAGATCGGTAAGTGAAAGTTGTGTGTTGCGCGCACCAGATTTTTTTTCCTTTGGATCAGAATATCACAGAAACTAACAATCATACTTGTATACTGTAAGTGAGGGAAATGTTCAGAATTTTTATCTTCTTTGTAGTGAGCTATTAATCAAAATCGTACCTTAACCTAACGACACCGTGTTAGGGAGTAAGAGAGAGAAAAATATAGTGTCCAAAACCATATGATAACGAGCTTTATGGAAGATGTGGATTAAAATTATTTTAACTTAATGGCGTCAGCGAGGCAATGAGGGAAAAATTGAACGAATTTGGTTGAACATATGGATTATTATATCTCATCGGTTCTTTTCCACATTAAGCACACCAGCGAATTTTTTAAGTGTTTTTTCGTTTGGATTAAAATACCTCAGAAACTAAAAATCATACTTGTATACTGTAAGTGAGAGAAATGTTTAGAATTTTATATTCTATATAGTGAGGTATTACTCAACCGTGTTAGGAGTAAGAGAGAGAAAAATATAGTGTCTAAAACCAAATGATACCGAGCTTTATGGAAGATGTGCATTAAAATTATCTTAACGTAATCCCGTTAGCAAGGCGAATTTGGTTGAACATGTGGATTAAAATATCTCAGAAACTATAAATCAGATCTGCATACTATAAGCAAGGTGAATGTTCAGCATTTCATCCTCTCTGTAATGGGCTATTATTCAAAATTGTATCTTAACGCAACGCCATGTTAGGGAGGCGAGAAGGGGAAATAGTGTAGATAACCAACCGATAACGAGTTTTGTATAAGATATAGATTAAAATACCTCGGAAACTAAATAATCCAACCTGCATATTGTAGGCAAGAAAATATTCAGCATTTCATCCTATTTGTAATGAGCTTGTCTTAACGCTAAGTCATGTTAGAGAGAAGCAATGGGAAAAATATAGCGTTGCTTAAAATAGGAAAGAACCATCTTATTTAGTAGTCAATGGGTCCTAAAGTATATTTTCGGAAAAGTACTTTAAAAAGCACTTCTACACTTTCTGGGAAGTGAAAATTAGGCCGAGCCGTCTGACTCGGATGTGTAACGCTCATTCGGGTAAAGTCGGCTCAAGTCGAGTAATTGAAGTATTTTTCAGATGGGTTAATGTATCTCTGAAACTAAAAATCGAACCTGCATACTGTAGGCTAAGGCAATGTTCATCATTTCATCCTCTTTGTAATTATTGAAAAGTGTATCTTGGCGCCAAAAAATCTGTTTTAAACATTTGAACTAAAATATCTCTACATTAAAATAACATGGATAATTAAGAAACTAATTTACGGAAGTCAATAGAGGTAATTTCTTAAGTTATTCAGAAATCGTGTGTTTCTATTCGATTTTCGGTTGCACTCGATATTATTTCGACAAATTACTGACACACGTTGCAGAAGTTATGTAAGCATTTTTTTTTATATTTTATGTTTTTAGAGTTTTTTTTTTAGATATTTAGCAATTCAATTAAAAATATGCATCATGTATTGACTGTAATAATGATAATATTCAATTATAAAATGTAATAAATACATTTTTAAAATTTGTCATATGAAATATATGTTTCATAGAAATAAATTTGGAATGTGACAGTGGGAAAAAAATCAGTTAAAAATATATCAATACAGAATAATGAAGTCAAAAATAATAATGAAATGTCCTAAATCAAATATCTATTGCATTTTTATAGAAATTAATATTGGATGATCTCCAATCTCTTTTTTTTTCAGCATCTATATAATTGGTCTGTTATTATTATTTGTCTCTTGTTCTTACTATTGTCATTATTCTAACAACTTCATTTTACTGTAATTTTTATGTTTCTCATACCTTGTTATCTGGTTATTTTCTTAGCCCTGATGATGGCCTGAACTTCAGGTCGAAAATTCGGCAAATGACAAAATAAATATCATAATTTATTTTTGCCTTCTTATTTGACTGATCACCCCAACTATTCTTCTTCTCATTATTCACGACAGTCAACTATTTAACCATTATTATATAATTGGTCATCTGCTTTTACATTAAAAATGTAAATTAATTATGCTAGTTCACTATATATTATAGGCTCCATTCGTTTCTAGTTTCCATAGTTCTATTGGTTTATTTCTTATACAAAAATTAGTAGATTCTTCGATAAAAATAAAATAATAAAAATAAAAATCTCAACAGTTAACTGCAGCTACTTTATTATTATTTTGTTTTTTTTTACCTTAACAGGTTTGTTCTTTGTAAGTTATATAACAGATACTGTTTAATTGTAATATTCACAATTACAGATGCAAGAAAATTATCTTTAACCTTCTTGTACGACTCACCGCATCCTGTTTCTTAATAACATGTTCATTCTTGATGCTGATTGGCAGGCACCTTTATAAAGATCTTGACAAACCTGAAACAAGAGGTGAATGTAAGGTCGAAATGTCCGATTGGAAATATAATTTATTTTTTCTACCCTTAATCGATTTACGTTCGTGACTTGTGATCCAAGGTGATATGTAGAAATAATCGATGTAAGATTATAATATCAATTCCTCAAGTATTGAAATGAAATAGCAAAGTTACATTTACTTTTAATTAACAAAATTCTATTAGTACTAGTTGGCCCGTGCGAATAATTCGTAGAAAATTTTCTTTAGTTAAGGAATAGCAAAAACATATGGAAATAAGTAGATCCTATGTATTATGTAAGGACGGAATTAACTGATTTACATGGGTTGATTGCAATATTTCACTTAGCATAATAGATTAAAAATATTTGTACAAATTGCTTTGCTAGAGCCTATTTCTAAACGCTAACTGGAAAGGTAATATTCAAAATAAAGCCTCAATCATGGGATTTATTAAATTATTAAAAAAAAAAATTTAGAAACAATACAGTATATATCAGCCAGGTAGTAGAATAGTAAATGCAATATATTTAAACAGGAAGACATTATTAAGTATACCAAAACTAATGGACTGTATCTAAGTTAATAATTCAGATTTTTAAATATATTTTTTTATTTTGTGTGTAATTTAGTAATCTTACTAATTATCATGGGTACAGAAAAAATGCAGACTCTTTGAGTTATTCGCGAATAAAGTTTATTTCACAACGTTTTTCCAGAAATTTGTGAAGGAGAAGAATGTCTTCAAAATGAGTGGTAAATCATTGGATTTGATTTCATCAGAATTGACATAAGAAAATAAGAATTGACGGAGTTATGGCGTACCGACAAAAAAATTTCTTTTAGAAATAATATGTAGGATTGAAAAAAAACTAAATAATAATCACCGTTATAAAACCTAAAATGGCACTAACTATATTTGTCCGTGGTACAGACCACTTTTAATCAAATTATTAACATCCACCTAAAACTTCATTAATAGCTTTGTGTCATCGTAACCTACAAATATTTTATATATGAAAATTTTCTGAATTGGGGAGTTTTCAATATGGTGTTCGGCAAAATTTGTCTATTTAATTAGATACAAACACTAAAGAAACACTCGTTTGCTTTCCACTCGAATTGTAAGATAATACGATCATAAAGTCGAAACAAAAGGTAGCCTACAAAAATATTGGTCCGTTTGGCGTGACCTTAACCCCAAAACGTAAGGAGGTTATATATGCTAAACGGCCCAATTTTAAAAGTGGAAAGCAAATGGGTATTCATGAGTTTTTAGTACTTAATTAAATAGACAAAGTTTTCCGATATCAAGATTGCAAACGTTCCAATGCCGAGAATTTTCGTAAATAAAATATTTGTAGGTTACGATGAAATGAAGCTATTTACGAAGTTTTAGGCGGATGTTAATAATTTCATAAAAAGAGGTTCTGTACATAAACATTACAGGGCTAGATAAAACAAAGCTTTACCTCACCTTCTTAGCAAAACTGGTAAGATAACGACGACTGAGGTGAAATGATAGGAAATATACGTTTCTTAGCTAATTTAACACTCTATAGAGACATCATCTTGACCGCAATAAATGTTGCCCAAAAGCGAGACCAAGACGAATCTTAGTCTTTCATACTCAGTCTTGGTCTTACGGAAGAGTCTTGCAGTTACTTATTAGCTTATAAATATAGAAATATTACTGTAATTTTTTAAATAGAAGAAACCTAACTAAGCCCGAATGAAAAAGTAGAAGAGTTAAATGCAAAAGTATATTGATTATACCGATTCTTTACATAAAATAATAATAATAAAAGGCTTAGCGAACCCGAAGGTTCGATGCCGACACCACCAATCGCTTATTACACACCTCCCTCTATCGTTCGCCGTCCAAACCCTTCAGATCGGCTTTAATGCAATCTTCCCACCTTCGCTTCGGTCTACCCCACGGACGTTACCATTCGGTACTACAAATATTAACCTTTTAGGAATTCTCTCGTTACGAAGCCCAACAATTTTACAGGTCAATTTCATTCGACAGGATGAAATCACCTCAATTATATTACCCGGTTATAGTTGTATGTGTAACCGTCTCCAGTTAATTCATCCTTCTTCGGGCCGAATATTCTACGCAATACTTTATTTTCAAAAACCTTAAGACGTTGCTCTTCCCTTAATTTACGCGGCCACATTTCACAACCATAAAGAACTGTAGGTAAGATAATGGTTTTATAGATTCTAATTTTTAAGTTGCCGGACATGATGCGTGATCTAAGTAGTTTTGTCTCAGAAAAATAACAAGCATTTCCCACTTTCAGTCTAACTTTAATCTCTTCTTCAATTTCGTTTTTCTAGTTATCGTAGAACCTAGATACCTAAACTTCTCTACCTGTTCAAACATATTACCATCTATAACGATATCACCAGTAAAATAAGATTCTTTTCATATAGTAACTTAAATTGTCAAGTATTAGTAATCATTTTGTCATAATTTTTGTTTTTAAAAATCTATTTTTTTTTTTATTTCTTGGTATTGGTCTTGCAACAGTTAGGCGATCTTGTTGTTGATCCTTGCAAAGGGCAAGACCAAGACCGATTTTGGGCCGCTCTAGCTGCTGATTAATTTATCTTTGGAATGGTGCCAAGTTTGAAATCCTGTATGAACCTAGACGCTTATTTTATCAAATTTAAGTTACAAGTATCAATAATAGTTTTTAAAATATCGATATATTTTCCATAAATCTTAATTTTTAGACCATATTACATATTGTTGAATATCGCTGGAAGTTTAAATTTAATGCTTAGACAGCCCCCCGTTCCGTGCAATATCAGGGACGGGGTTATAAAAATGGCGAACCAATATAGGAAGGTGCGATATTAGCTTGCTTTATGTCCAATATAGGGCAATATTCAATATGTTATCACGCCCATCTTCTCCTCTTTGAGTGCTCTATCTCCATTTTATCTTCCCTTATCCCTCGCTTAGTTCATTATCGGCCCTTTCTTAGGAAAGGCGTTTGTGTGAGTTTGTTCCTTTATCCCCCAATCTCCTCGAGCATAATGCCTTTGGCCAATCCAGAATATTTTAGATATAGTTTCTTCTTTGTCTGCCGATAAAATTCACATTTTCATAATAATTTGCTCAGTTTCAATGCATGCCAAAAAAACAAACGACTCCAATAATGATTTATTGAAATTCATTCAAGAGAAATAAATGCGTAATCTTGTTGATGATTGGAATGAAGTGTGATTTGAACCAATTCTTTTACGATTATCAACCCATACAGGAGGATGTAAGTGGGGAGGAGAGGGGCTTTCGGGCTGAAACCCTCCCCAAAATGATAAAACCTTTTATGATAAAAAGTATTAAAAAAATATCTGTTAAAGTATTATTGTTCGTGTAATTACATTTCATAGGACTTCAAGAATCACATAAACACCATTTCATATATGTAATGTAAGCTAATATCTTTTTTTTTTTTTAGTAGTTATCGTTTTATATATATATATATATATATATATATATATATATATATATATATATATATATATATAATATATATATATATATACATATATATATAAAATTTTTATTATATACTTTTATATATATAATACTATATATAAATATATATACATATATATATATATATATATATATATATATATATATATATATATGAAAAAAAAAGCTTTTGGACTGAAGTCCTCTACCTCAAAATGAAATCTAGTATCCGCTGTTGTTAAGGCAATTGTCTTATATTAATAATAAATGCCTGGCAAGTAGGGTTCACTACAGCTTGCTTCCTGACTATTTCTATTGTAAATATAGTTACCTAAATTTGAAGATTACTGATTTGTGGTTTGAGGAATACATTTCCGTAGACGAGCCCTTGGCGCAGACTTCGGGGGAGGGGGCAACCTCAGAATCTCAGTCAAGATTTTTTTTATTGGGTTAGCCCACGTTTTGACCAAAACATGTGGGTCATCATCAGGGCTATTATTCGGAAGCTGTGACAAGAATTCTCTGTTTTTGAAGAATCTGAAATCTTGTCTAGACTTTCAAAAGACAGCTTTGGTGATTATCCTCATGTTTGGGTCGAAACTTCGGCTAACACAATAAAAAAATCTTGACTGAAATTTCTGACTATTTTTTTCATCCTTATAATTGATCAGCAGACTACTTACCCATATCTATTGTCTATTTAGAATTAACCACTATCTTATTCTATTGATCCTTTTACCAATACGTTTGTATCTGTTCATTTATTTTTTAAAATGAAAACTTCTTTAGGCTCGTTTTGCTCTTTTTTTGTGCAAAATGAATCAGATTAAGCCATCAAATCTCCGATTTTTAACGCTCGGGTAAAGTCGGCTGGAGTCAACTAATTGAAATGCTTTTGTATAAGAATTAAAACATCTCAGAACCTAAAAATCGGACTGGCATACTATAAGCGAGGGAAATGTTCAGCATTTCATCCTCTTTTAATAGTATATTATCCAAAATTTTATATTATCCGACTCCCCGTGTTAAGGATGTGAAAAGGAAAAAATAGTGCCGAAAACCAAAGGATATCTATTTTTTATTGAAGATATGGAATAAAATCTCGCAGAAACTAAAAATCGGATCTACATACTGCAAGCGAGGGATTTGTTCTGCATTTAATCCTCTGTGTAATGGGCTTCAATTATTCAAAATTTACATTTCATATTATTAATCTCGCCTTGATGTTTTCACTTCTATCGTGTATTCTAAAGCACACACCTTAGTTGTTTCGTTTTTTTTACATTTCTTTTGAATTATATTTTCCACTATCAAATTTTGCAACGTAAGCTGATGACACATATATGATATCTGTTAATAATGACCGAACAATTGTATCCCAAACTCTTCGATCACACATCACAAACCTTGAAGAATGGTTTCGAAACTGGAGGGTTAAAATAAAGTCCTATATTTATTTTAGGATCCGATCAAATCATCTTTACCCTTCACCGTAAACCTATGACTTTCTGTCCTAAACTCTTCTTTAATAATACCCTACTTATCCCTCTTGAACATTTCCGTTACCTTGGACTCCAGACTGAAACGATAGAAACCGCTCGACGTTTCCGACTACGCCAGCACTTACTAAACAAACGCTCTATATTTTCAATTAATAACAAAAGACTCATATACATTACTACAGTAAGACCTGTTTGGAGTTACAGAGTTGAGATTTTGGGAACCACAAAGCCATCGAATTCCTCACAAATCCAATCCAAAATTCCTCAGAAAATCCTCAAATGCTCCTTATTTTGTTACCAATAAAAAAAATAATCCATAACGACCTTAATGTTCCTTATGTTTCCGATTTGGCCCAATTCAGATACCTATCCTTCCATAATTAACATCACAACCATCCGAATCCTCTTGTCTCTAATTTCTTCTATCCCTGATAACTCTCCAAGGCGTCTGAAATGAAGATGACCTCGAGATCTCCTATTGAAAATAAATTATTTTTTAGAGTGCTACCAGTGGGTAGTTTCTCTACAAGTGATTTCATGTTATTATTTTCTGTTATAAAATTTACTTGATTATTTGCTTATTGATAAATAAAGGACATTTATAATAGAGTTCTGAGAACACATTCACACCATATTTACAAATTAAAAAAAAAAAGTTAATTTCAAATAATATAAAGCTATAAAAGAACAAAATAAAATATCATAGTGAAGCAAGAAAATATAAATAATAGTAATAATAGAATGAAAATAAATGAATAAAATAGAATTAAAATTATCTTAAAAAAAAGAAAGTAATAAAAATAAACATCTTAGATGCAGGCATACCTATCAAATTTACTAAATCTATTTTATTAAAAAAAATACTAAATTAAAAAAAATACAATGTAAATAACACATTATATTAAAAATAAGATAAAAATTTAAAAAAATTGAATCCCTATTATAAATCAATAATAAATTCTGTTAAACAATGCGAACATGTTTGAATATTCGAAAATACAAAAATCTCTGATCTGCAGAAATATTCGCCTGCGCCATTTACCTTTTGCCCTAATCGAAGCCTAAACATGTTGACACAAACTAGACAGCTGCTCGGCATGCCGCCTGCCCCTTCCGTTATGTCACTTTGTATTCTCACTTGTCACGGGTCACGATTGGAACCTATTATTTTAAATTATTGATAAAAGTAACAGAATCACAAATGGTAGTATTTTGGAATTTCACACTTTCTCAGCTATCACGCCAAGTCAAGGCTAACGTTTTATCCATGTTCAAAAACTTTATGAATATAGTTGCCATACAGTGGAAACTAGAATGGCTAATGCCGAAAAGCGGTTACTTTCATTTCAATTAACCGTTTTTTTTTTTGCAGTTACTTTACTAATTCGGTTATAACCAGTTATTTTATTAATATTCCAATAGCCGGCAAACAAATAACGGAATTTGAAAAGAAAAAATATGGTGCGCGCATCACACAACTTTCACTTAACAACCTTATAGTCCGTGGTACAGACCTCTTTTTATAAAATTATTAACATCCGCCTGGAACTTCGTAAATAGCTTCATTCCATCGTAACAAACAACTATTTTATTTACGACAATTCTTGAGATTGAGGCGTTTTCAATCAGGAGGAGGGCAAACTTTGTCTATTTAATTAGGTTCTAAAAACTAGTAAATATCCATTTGATTTCCACTTGGATTATAAGATAATTTGATCTCAAAATAGATAAAAAAAGGTGGCCTATAAAAACATTGAGCCGTTAGTCATATATAACTTTGTTATTTTGAGAATTTATTTATGTCACACCAAACAGCTCAATATTTTTTAAGGCCACCTGTTTTCTCGATTTTGTGCTCAAATTATCTTACGATTCAGATGGAAAGCAAATGGGTAGTTACGAGTTTTTAGTACTTAATTAAATAAACAAAGTTTGTCCCCCTCCAGATTGAAAACGATCCAATTTCGAAAATTTTGGTAAATAAAATATTTGTAGGTTGGGATGAGATGAAGCTATTTACGAAGTTTTAGATGGATGTTAAGAATTTGATAAAAAGGGGTCTGTACCACAGACTATTAGTATCAATATAGTACCAACCAATAATAATGAGTACGAGGGAAAATCGATCTTTTGGAAAAATTCTGGTTTTTAGTGGAGACATTTATCATGGAACTCATCGAAAAAATAACTTACTTTTTTAGAAATATTGTATTTTATTAAGTTTATATTAGTAGATCCTTAACAACTCACGTGACAACCTTTTTAAAAACTAATGTTTAAGTGATATATAGATGTAAAATTAACAATATGAAAGCCGTGTAAAGATGGGACGCTCTCGTTTATTTCCGTTCAGATCCCAATACATATTTCTGCTTTAGTTACCAATACATTTTCTTTATTCATTATATTTAACCATTTTTTACATTAGCTTATAATATTAAATGGTTAATTATTTTAAATAAAAATATTAAAGGTACTTTAGAGTAGTGTTGCCCAAAATCGGTCTAAGGCTGCCTAACTGTTGCAAGACCAAGACCCGGACTGGTAAAAAAACATCGATTTTTTAAAGTAAACATTAAGGCAAAATAGTTACTAATAATCGAAAATCTTAGTTGCTATATGTTATGAATTGATATAACCAATATACTTTTGCACTTAACTCTTCTTTTTGAGTAGTAATATCTTTATAGTAATAAGCTAATAAGTATCTGCAAACTGTTGCGAGACTCTTGCGCAAGGCCAAGACCATGACCAAGACTGAGTTTGCAAGTCCAAGATTCGTCTCGGTCTCGCATTTGGGCAACACTACTTTAGAAGGAAGAAGTTTTACAAATTAACCATTTAAGCTATGTTAGGGAACAACATTGAGAATAGAGCCTACATTGTATTAAAAAAAAAAACCATAACTCTGCACTGATATAATGAATTTGATTAAAATCGTTAGCCGTTTTTGAAAAAATCATAAAAATGTGTTAGATCGATGATATAAAGTGCCACTTCTGATGAAAATGTTGCTGTGACATCACAGGTATCTACAAGCCTTAAATATACAATTTAACTTTAAAACGAATTTTCGTTTTTGAGTTAGACTGTTCATATACATGCACACTCGCGCGCACACACACTCACGCATAAAACGCATAAAACCTATTTTGCAGAACTTGGTTATTTGGACCTAGGAGACGTCAAAAGATGTATTTCCGTTAAAAATTTTCAAGATCGCTTTATTCGATTTATTGAAACATCAATATTTTTTTTTAAGTGAAATCATTCTCAACATATTGCAAACATTAAAGTTTCCTATGGGACAACAGACAAATTCTATCCGTCTTTTGTTATAAACAATATTCCTATCCAATATTGCTTCATGATAACAGTATAATTTTTTATTAAAAGACATAAAGCTTTTATCGATTCAGTTCTTTCTTTAATAACTTGGGCAAGATATTTTTATGTTATGAACCATTAAACTTTTTTGTATCCCGTTTTTACTACCGTTCCTGAATTTCTGTTGCTTAATAAATTTTTTGGGGCCAATGAACTCACGATTTTTGCTTTGACTATATACAATTATAGTCATCATTGCTTTTATATTGTCGTGGAATTGTTTACAAAGATAAAACAAGAAAAAAATACTAAAAGTTACAAAATTATTTTAAGAAATGATTCAAAATTAGTTATACATCCAACGAGCATGCGATTTGGCTATTTTACACTTTTGTACGAATTTACTATAAACTGTTTATAGATACTGTTTGTTCATTGAAGTATAAGAAGAATTGGGAATCCTTCGAAATAACAAAACATTGATCGAACATTCCCACCACAGATTTTATCAGTGGTCCTAATGATTTGTTACTGTAAGGTTTATGCTTTAGCTTCAAATGCACTTAAAACATTTTATAATAGCCCAATATTGTCAGAAAATATTTTCTATTCAAAGTAGAGCAGTAATTGTACTCAATTGTGTATTTTTAGTTATTAGCTAACATTTTGAATCCTTCGCTATTTTCTTTTTTTAGCCTCTTTTCGGGGAAGTATGTTCCATACATAAATTAAAGGGGCTTAAAATGGCTTCAAGAGAAGACTTTAGCCATGTCTTATTAAAATCATTACAGTTGTTTTGGCTCTATAGTCTATAGCGGCTCTCGCTTTTATAGACTATAATATCATAGTATTATTTAGGCATATACATTGTTTACAATTTTATTTATTGATAATACTAAAGCTCGTCAACAGCTACTAAATAAAAAAATAAAATCAGTTGACAAATAGAAGAGAAAAAGAAACTGAACTGTTTCGCCTTTGGCTATTTATACAATGATTTCAATAAAGTCAGCTGAATAGGAAACACACACCATCAGCACTGATTAATCGCTATGCATACGATTACATTTATAAAATAGATTAAAGTGATTTAGCTGCTGCAATTATTTCTTCTATATCATCAAAACAATTAAGGGACGATATTAGTATTGAAGGTATGTTAAAAATAGATAGTTTGGAAAAATTAAACTGGCTATATCATTCTATAACAAGCTGTTCAATTATATGTTAAAAAGTGGTATAGTTAATCATTATAAACAAATTTTAATGTATATCCATAATGTTATTTATTTATATTTCTAAAATATTCTTTTTAAAAATTATTATTATAATATATTGTTTATTGATCAAATATTTTTTTACGGTAAATATTGGAGAAAAAAATGTTTATTTTTGAAATAAACATCAGTTTTGAATGACTTTCTAACAGGTAGTTTGATTTTATTTAGTAAAGGCAGTTATTTTTTTATATAGACATTTGATCATAATTATTATGAAATAGAAAAGGAAGCATAATATAATGTACAATGAAATAAACGATTCAAATTTATGATGGGCTTATATGAAGCTGGACAAGTTAAATAAATTATTTTTCGTGTTGGCATTGCAGATCTTATAGATTTTTTGCCGTCTTAACAAGCCTGCTCGTTGTTTACGTAGAGGCTTCCAGATGTATTCCTACGAGCTATATGCCCCATCCATCTTTACCTGCACGCCTTCATATAATGGGATATTGATTGATCAGTTTCTGCAAGCAGTTCTTTATTGGTCTTTCTTCCCCATGTGTAAGTACTCTGATCCCAGATCGCTTCGGTTATCTTGCGGAGAATGTTTCTCCCAAATCTTTCAATACTTTTCTAGGGTGCTGTTTAGTGTCCAGGTCTCACAGCCATATATTAGAACTGCCTTGATCATAGCATTGTACTCCCTGCATTTGAGATTTCTTGAGATTTTTCGAGATTTCAATACCTTTGAAATGGAGATAAAAGCTCTGTTTGCGCTAATTATACGCTGGTCTATTTCTGCTCGTTGATCATCCATTGAAGTTTTCAATGAGGACAAAAGAGCGAAGGTATTTGAGCTTTTCTACTCTCGTGAATGATTTTCCATCTACGCAGATTCTGTTATTGGGGTGGAATTTTCTGCTTAGTATCATTTAAGCATATGAGCATGTGTGTATTCAAGTAGTTATTTTGATTAGTTTAATTTCTTTTAGTTTGTATACATTTACTTTTAATATTATTGTTTTAATGTTTATTTATTGTACCTAGTGTGAATGAACTACTTTTTTTATCACTATTACTATTGTCCTTAGATGTGACAGATTGCAATATTTTTTAATAAAGAATTTTTCGTAAAAAAAAAAAATCATATATTTTGTCTTCATTTACTTATAGACCGACCTGCTCTGCCTATAAGCTCCTTTTTTATCACAGCTATATCATTTGCGTATCCAAGGATTTTATATTCCGACGTGGACCCCTACATTTTCCTGTGATGTTGTTATATATTAAGTTAGTTATATATTATGGTTAAAAATCGGCAATAAGATTAATTATAATTATATGATAAATTGGCAATAAAGTGCAATGTACAGTATAGATTTTAAATAAATTAAAAATTTAACCGAGCTTTGGGTTGGGTTTCGTTTTATTTATGTTAATAAAAAATAATACAATCTGAACTACAGAATACATGTCAATTACAGTTATGGAGTAACGAGTTGTTTTTTAACTATTCAATTAAATGAACAGTTGTATAATTTGTAGAATGGGGGTTGGTCTGTCGTTAGGCAGACATGGGTTACCCTCCTTCTAATAATTAAAAAAAAAAAATAATACAATAAATTTAACTATAATACTCACTGATTATAATTACAGGTACCTGATTATTATTAGATGACTGTACCTCTAGATGACTATTATATCTTCCCACTCCAGACAGCTTCCCATATCTCACCGTTCCCGATTAATTCCCCCAGATGATCCCCATCAACATCAACATCAACATCAACCCCCCCTCCCCCTCCGGAGAAGATGGGACTATCAGGTGTGGGAAGGGCTGCAGATGCTGCGCTCTCCATAATACCCGCATCAATCTTGCAAGGCACTAATGTCTTTCCTATAAGGCCTCCTTTATGTGTCCTCCAACCCCGCTGATAGAGAAGTATTCCAGTCAGCGCAGCTTCCCTGAGGAACACCTGAATGTATTTATGTTGACCGTATACCGAGTATTCCTAAGGCCTCTTGTAGCCATAAAGAATATTCCAAAAGGCAATTCACATATATTGGATTTATAGAATATTCTTGGAGAGAGAGGGAAGAGATACATTTGATATAAGGTTTAGTATTTCTTGTATTATATTCCTTCTCGGTCATATCTTAAGTCGTTTTCAGATATAACTGAACGTTTTCGTTTATTCCTTATATATTTCCAATTGTAAAGTTGTCATACTCGCTTAGCTCTGATTTACAACTTACATACTTTTTTTTATTTCTTTTGTAGTAATGGTTTGATGTCTCTATAAACAAAGGAGTATAAATGATAAAAACTAAGATTTGAGTAAACTATAGAAATAGTTAAACCTCTCCTTTAATCGCAATGATAAAATAAAATTAATTCTACATATACATATACATATACATGTATGTATACATTACATAAACATTCAATCATAGTACAATGTTTTAATTACTTAAGTTTTTTTAGTTTGGTACTTAAGAAATATTACAATATGTCTCAAAGGACATTTGTAATAGTGTTGAGATAGCACATTCACATTCTATGTAAAATAAATAAAAATAATTTAAATAAATAATAAAATAAATAAACCCGACTAAGCGAAGTAGCACGATGGTTTTGTGTTTGGGTTGTCCACTAAAAGCTAAAAACACTGTCTCATGATTGAGTATGTGTTTTATCGATTTTCTGAAAGATATGTAACGATTTTTTAAGTGAATGAATAGACAGGTATTTGTGTTTAATGATTTAAATTTTCCTGTGAAATTTTTTTATTATATTTTAAGTATTTTTAAATATGTATTGGTTTCGTATTATATAGATCTTGATCATATGTATTGTATTTAAATCTTTTTATTTATTTATTTATAAATATAACAATGTGTCACGTGGACAATAATTATAATGATATATGAAAACATTCACACCATATATACAGAAAATATAAAATTAATAAGAGAGAGAGAAACACTTTATTTTCATAAAATATAAAATATAAAGGATTGCTGCCCAATTCCATTGGGTTGCTATACACACAGCATACTCTTCTATCCTTAAGACAATATATGAACTTATATATAAATATACAGAAGTATTAGTTAATATTAGTAAAACAGAAATATATATATATATACATTTTTATTATTTTATTTATCTTTATATTTTTTTTTTTTTTTTTTTTTCCTTCTTCTCATTGTTCATGCTTTTTTTTTTTTTTTTATTTAACATTAAGTTTCCCTTTCTCTCACTTCTCTCTCTTTATCGCTATTGTTTTCAATTATTCACTAAATAAATAAATAAACAAATACATAAATTAAAACTCTCGGGCTAGCCATGCACGTGGTGGTGAATGATTCCCAGGGAGTCGAGGACTATATTTTCAGCCAACCTCGCTACGTCCTTAATGTCGACACCTAGTTCCTCGAGGAAGCTCCTTGTTCTTTTTGGGATAGTTCCGCGAGACCCAAACCAGAGGCCTCTCACGGTGAACTCTCTCTCTCCGAAGGTCTCACGGAATTTCTCTTTTAGGAAAGGGATACATTTATCGTACGTGTTCTTCTTTTCCCTTTCCACTTCACCCGCCTGATCGAGGTCATTGCTCTCAAAGCGGACAGTTGGATCCAAGATCAGCGCTGTCCTTCCTGTCTTGGGAAATGCGACGATATCAGCGTATCTCGTAGAGCCCTCACTATCGATGCAATATACCTCGTCAAAGCAGGTGAATTTTTTTTCCCTAAGGAGCCTCATCAATTCGAACTTGACCCGGTGGTGACGACGTGTTATGAGGAGGGAGTTGTTGGGGCATTTTCCCAGCACATGTGCTGGTGTTTCAGACTCTCTGCCGCATTTACGGCAGAGGGACCCAACTTCTCTGACCTGTCCGCTGACTCCTGGGACTCCACGCAGGGGTGCATAATTAATGTTTAGTTTTAGGGCATTCGACCATTCAGACCCAGAAAGTACTTGCTTTTCGTAGATGTATCTATTCGCTTTCGGGGTCTCTTTAAAATGGCGAACACCAATACCCTGCCACCTGCAGTTGGCCCATTCCTCAAATGCATTTTCTCGTAGCGACTGCCGTAGAGCTTTCACATTTCGATGACCCTGATCAACCCCCAATCTCTCGGCACATTCAGCAATTTCAGCCGAATAATCGAAGGTAGACTGAAAAAGGGCATCTGGTACATTGGACAGTCGCTGAGCAATGGACCAATGTTGAAGAGGAGCCTCCCATTGGCAGCGGATTAATCCCAATCCTCGGTATCTCCTGGGGGCATACAACATCGCTGTGGAAGTATTCGCAGGGAGTCCAATAATGGCCTTTACGCTCCTGCGAATCATAGTGTCGATGCCCTCCAGTATAGCAGGACGTAGCTTTGTTAGGGGCGCAGTTTGGAGAGGGTAAGTAAGACCCGGGAACAGATATTGATTGACAATGTTGAGTTTCTGCTCAGGTTTAAGTAAGCAAGAGGTTACCAGCTTGTTTAGATTATCATTCAATTTAGTCACCGAATCTTCGTTGAATTGCAGCTCTCCCGAGAATGTACATCCTAAATACTTAATCGTATCTCCATTCTTCAATGTTTGGATGTACTCACCATTCTCAAGGGAGAGCACCGTAGTTTCCAGCTCTCCTTTATTTAGAACGATGCCCATACTTTTTTGAGGATTTATAGCCAGACCAATTTCTTTAAATGTTCTTTGTATGCTGTCAATCACTCTTTCTGCAGCCCCCTTGTCACGCGCCGACACTGCCTGGTCATCCGCGAAACCTGTGAGGACCACACAATCTTGCTCATTCCTTAATTTGTATCCAAATTTCTTGGAAAAGTCCTCGTCACACAGGTCGCGGTAGAGATGATCGATGGCCAGGTTGAAGAGTGAAGACGACAGGGGGCCACCTTGGGGTACACCGCGCAGCACTTTGATCTGGCTAGTTGCATGGACACCGTTGCCAATCTTTATGGTGTTCGTGCTAAGGAGAGCTGATATGACATTTGTAAGATTCGGTGACACACCTCTCGCTTCTAAGGAGCTTACGATGTGTTTGTGCCCAACATTGTCAAAAGCACCGACAACGTCGAGGAAAACTATCGCACAGTCATTTTTCATTTTTTTTGCATCTTTTAATACCGCGTCGATGATCCTCGCGTTGACGTGCGTTCCCGGGAGGCCTTTTATAAAGCCTCTCTGACTCTTGTGGAAGGTGACCTGCTTTCTTAACTCGTAGTCCAGAACCTTCTCTATGATTCGGCGCACAATCGAGTATATGGTGATCGGTCTCCAGGTAGAGATATTGTTTATATCACCTTTGCCCTTATATATCAATATTGTGCGCCCTTGTCGAAGTGGTTCCGGAACATAGGCCACCTTCAGCATTATCTCTGCAATCGTTTTAATAATGCTTGATACGTCAAAATATTTTATTGTGCGGATCAGAACTCCATCAGGCCCCGGCGATGTGTCCATTGATGTTGATTTAATGGCTTTCCTGATAGCTTCTATCTCAATGGACAGCAAATCCGGCATCGGGGCACACTGTTCGTAATCCGCACGCCCGCAGAGATTTTCGTTCTCAAAGAGGTCTTTATAATGCCTCTCGATTTCGGCCATTTTTAGAGGACACCGTTTAGGAGCGTCGGCATTCATTACAGTTTGCACAACCTTTTTTCTTTTATTATAATAATTATATTGGGCAACCTCGTACTGATACTGCTCTTGCCGACGACTCCTGTCTACTTTGTTTGCCCTCTGCGGATTTGAGACTTGTCCAGCACCCTTGTCAGCCATTTTCATTTTATTTTTTTTCCTCATCCTATAAAATTTTACGGCTGGGTGCTGGGGACCTGGCAGTTCCGCATTAATGACTTTGAGGAACTTTAGGAACTTGCCTACGGCCTCATCAAAATCCGCAGTATTCACCATTTCTTGCTTTAAAAGGTTCTTGAACGTAGTAGACCATTCAACAATGTCCTCTTTTATTTTTGATGACTCACCCTCTCCATTTCTAGGACCTATCACGTTCTTTACTATGCCCCTCAATGTATTATTATTCGCCTCCCTGGGATGTTTTTTTGCAATGTGGGTTCCGAGACCTCGTTCGCCCTTAAAAGAAAGCCCGCATATCGGACAAACTTTATCATCAGGGCGTAGAGCTTCATTTTGCCGCTCACTAAGTACCTCTGCGACATTCAGCGGATCATTTGGCAATCTGGGAAAGACATCATCTATCGACACCGTCTTTCCCAATACCACACCTTCTGTGTCAGGCCATTCCACTTTAACAAATTTATTATCTCCGCCTCCTGCAGGAGCCACAGACATCACAGAGGCAACAACCGCCTCTTGAACAGGTCCTCCAGTTCTCAGAACCCATACCTTTTGTCCAACTTCGATCTTCTTCGTTGGTATTTTGTTCATTGCAATATTTTTTTTTTCGTTCTAGACTATGCCCACCACGCGCATGATTGAAACAATCTGTGCATAATTAAATAAATAAATAAATACAAAGTTAAAAACTATAAAATTAAGTGTTAAATAGTGTTATAGTTAAAATATAAAATCGATAAAAGCTTAAAAAAAAAAATATACATCTATCAAATAAATTGCTTATAAATAAGTTACAATATAAAATCAGTAAAAAGTTTAAAGTTAAAATTTAAGTACAAGTTAAAAATAAGTGAAAGTTAAAATCTAAAAAAGTTAAAATCTAAGAAAGTTAAAAAGTTAAAATCTAAAAAAAAGTTAAAAAGTCAAAGTCTAAAAAGGTTAAAATCTAAAAAGGTTAAAATCTATAAAATAATTTCCTAAAATGAGTTAAAATGTAAAATCAATTAACTGTTAAAAAGTTACAATCTAAAAGAATAAATAAATAAAACAATAAAAATAGTAATTGCCTAAATCAGTTAAAAATCAAAAGATAAAAATTTAAGTAGTTATAATCTAAAAAAAAGCAATATACATCCACCTATCCACATCACATTATCAAACCTAATATATAAAATAAATTACAAAATATAGGATCATTAAATACTTTTAAAAAAAAGAAAAAATTCAGTTCAGCAATAGTAAAAAAAAAAAAAAAAAAAAAAAAAAGTCCACTTTAAAAATTTGATTTAAAACGTTCTATTAATAATAAATTATGATAGTAAAAACTTATTTTTTTCTTTTTATATTTTTGAGAGAAAGGGATCGAATATAAAAGTTACTTAAGTGTCAAATTAGTTGGGCTCCGTCGATGATTGTATTGATGAGACTACACTGACCTTGCTGAGCGGTGGAGGGGGCCGACAGGTTCCAGGCTGCAGAGTGATAAGGCTCCGGTCCCACAAGTATTATCACTTTCGTTGCCTTCTGATTCTGGCTAATATCCTAGCTCAATTTTCATAAGATCTCATATGCAGGTCTTTAACATACAGCTCCGTCTAGGTGTGAAATTGCAGCTCAATTGGATGAAGAATACCCAATAATAGACGATGATGACGTGGAGCCGATCCTTTCTTTCTCACCGGCTCGAGCCGAACCAAATAAAATTAAATACTAAATATAAAATTAACAAAAGTAAAATTATTTTAAACTTATTTATTGAAAAATACTACAATCTGTTTCAAGGACATTTATAATAGTGAGGAAAAAGTAAAATAGTAGCTAATTTATAATCAAAAACTATGTACAATAAAAAAATAAAATAAACAAAAGATAAGTAAATTAAAAACATAAGAAAACAGTCATACCTATTAGAATATTATATATTATATACATATATATATATATATATATATAACCTATATAGTGGTGGGCCGAAGCACCCAAAAGCCTTTCTCGATCAAAACGTCTCTTCTTTATAACAGTCCGTTAAGAAATCAATCTAAGACAAGGAGTCCTTCAAATTAAATATAAGACAGCAAAAGAATTTAAGACCTCAATCACTCTCTCAAAGAGGCGAAAGATTATATAAGGATGCTTACACAATAGATATGTATTTGATATATCCAATATCAAATCAGGCAGGGAACCCCAAGCCAGGCTTCTATCTCCAACTATAGAAGGAAAAGCACGACTCCAAGAGATCTCTGCGCTACTCTCTTAACCGCATCACTGTTGCTAAAGGAAGTGGACTTTGAGCGAGAGCGCTTTAGCCACATACACTCATGTCTTGAGTGGAGAATCTGGCCATTGCCAGAACTCCAAAATAAATACTATAAAAGACCTCTGAGCCACTGCCGCTTTAACCTTCGAGGAGGATGAGTGGAACTAGATAGGGATTGTGCTAAGGGAGTTGGATGATTTATAAGGTTCTGATGGAATTTTGGAAAAAAAAAATCAGGGATAAGGTCTAGGTGCCTTTTTATATTCCAGCTTAATTAGTTTTGTTCTGACTGCAGAAAAGTGTTTTTCTCGTTAACTCCTAACAAACAAGATGTTGAACTTTTCCTTTGGATGTTTATTTCCATCCATTTTTCGAGTGAAAAATATACCTATTAAGTATATATCACTACTATTAGTGCAAAAGGTCGTATTTAAAATTTTTCATCTTTTACTCTATCTGTGTTAAAGGTGACATTTTGTAGCCCGTAACTGATATAAGCAATCTGTTACGATGAGAAATAGCAGAGGGCAATAAAATAGAACATTATACTAATCAATCATAAAAAAAACAATTAGTCTTTAAAGAAGAAAATCTTTAAAACACTCAATTTTTACATACGTTCTTTTGCACTAACATTACTGATATTCATGTTCAGTATGCACTGGAATTTTTATTTTTAATCACGAAACATCAATTATACAATCTGTAAATACCGAACTCTTTCGCATTTTAGTATTCGCTGATGGATGAAACTTGTGGATATCATACCTGTTTTTGTTGAGGGATTACTGAATTTCCGAAAACGACTTCTTCCAGAGATTTTATTCTCATACGAAAAATTTTAAACCTTGCAATATAGATATTTTTTAGGCAATAAAAATGGTGAGGAAGCTCTATTAATCTTACTTTTCTGACTTATTTTTGTATTACTTCTGACAATGAGAAAAATATATTATTTCAATCAACGTATTCAATACCTTTCATTTTATTTAATTAAAGAAGCCGAAAAGGAAGTAAACATTTTTTTTTTTAAATCATTCAAGGTTTGGCATATTTATAGAAAAAGCCATTTCTAAAAATAATAATCATGTTTTTCTTGATTACTAAGATAAATAATGTGTGAACAAATGAATAATGATTATTATGGTTATTTAACATTAAGTACATTCCTTCAGAATAGACTGTGTTGTTTCCATGGTCAAGTTTTTTATTTTATTTATTAGATAATCCATCGATTCACCAATGAATCCCCATGATCTTCCGTATTACCTACTTTGATTTGATCTCCAGTAGATATCCTTCGGGATGGAGGAAATCCGGACGGAGCACTCCATCCACCTCCAGGGAGCTACAGTAGCTGATGTTAAGTTGACCGTGAGCGGATCTGCACGGACCATTTCCTCGGGTCCCACAGATCTGGCTGGGTTGGTCAGTCTGTTGTGGTCTGAATCATGGTCCTTCTTATCTATAACATCAATTGTACCTTATACTGTATTTGTCTTATCAGTTTTTGGATATTAACCTTTACTAAAAATGATAAACTTTTTTTTTAATTCGTTTAAAATGTAATTTATTTTGTTTTTAATTTAAGCTTCTGCAGAATACTTCAATGATGATACCACTTAGCTTAAAGCCCATTATATTTTACACCGGCACGACGAGTTTAATCGAGATTATTCCGTGATACAGGCCCATTTTTATCAAATTTTTAACAACTTCCTAAAACTTCATAAATAGCTCCATCGTGTCGTAACCTACAACTTCTATTTTTACGGAAATTCCCAGAATATCCAGTTCAAGTAATTAAACATTGTACATTGTAAATTGCTACATAAATAGTTAAATATAAAATTTGATAATTAACTTTTTTTTTTCTTTTTTTTTAATTTCTTTATTGAGTATTATAACAATCTGTCTGTTGGACATTGGTTATAGTGAGGTAGGATGACATTCACACCATATGTACAAAAAAATAAAATAAATAGAACAAAATAATAATCAAAAGTATATACAATAGACAATAAAATAAAATAACCTAAAAAATAAGAAAATTAAAACTAAGGAAAAAAAAAAAAAAAAAACACATGCATACCTATATACAATCAGGCGAGGGAACTCCAGGAGAACCCTGCGCTACTCTCCCAACCGCGTCACTGGTACTAAAGCCAGCGGAGATTGGTCGAGAGCACTGATAATTAACTAAAGAAGAAATATGGTTAGTAACGGAAAACCGAAGAAATCCGAGCTTGGCCGAAAAGGTTGAATAAGCTTTCATATTTAACACGTGTTTGATTAAAAAAGTAATGAAAATAATTAAACTAATAAATAATTTAAATATACAGTCGTAAAAGGGATTGGTAAATGACAAAAAAAATATATATATATAATGTGTGAAACATATGTTATTTAACTATTTTAAATTATATTTACTATTGTCCGTAATTTTTAGTCTCACCTTCCCTTCTTCTTAAAAAACCAATTTCTGCTAAAAAAAATTGTGGTAAGTGAATGATGTGGTATGCATGAACCGAACCATATTTCTTTTATTAGATACAACTAAAGGTCTATAATTGTTATTAGTACAAAAAAATGGAAAAATATAAACTATGAAAGATTTTGATGAATAAATAAAGAGAAAATTATCGTAAAGTAGTGAAACAAATATATGATGTGCCGCCAGAAAGCTAAATATTTTAGAGAAATACCTAAGCAATAAAGTCGTATACGTTATTTGGGAGTAACAGAAATACTCCTTCGTTCAGACCCCTTGTATGAATGAGCTACTCTATATCGCTATTACTATTATCCTTGAATGTGACAGATTGTAATATATTTCAATAAAGAAGTTTATTATGATTTTGTTCAGACCCCTTATAATATTTTATTTTTTATTGTACAGAGTTTTTGATTATTATATAGTTATTATTTTACTTTTATTAATTTTACATTTTATGTATATATGGTGTGAATGTGTTGATATATCACTATAATTATTGTCCACGTGACAGATTGTTATATTTCTAAATAAATAAATTTTAAAAAAATATTTAAGGAATACAGTGTGTCTCGTAAGACGTTCACATTTCTCGGTTTTCAGCAGAAAAGTGAGAAATTTAAGATCTGTATTTTTCAAGTACGTCACGTTTTTGTTGAATAAGAAATGATATCTAAAAAAAATATTAATTTAAATAATTAACAATTACTACTCAGTATACTCGGAAAAATGTACTCCTAATGAAAGTAAATTTTGCCATTGTTAATATCAGTTAAAAAAGATTTTTGAGCGACTGAACTAAGAGAAATTCTGTTTTTAAAAAAATATAAATTATTACAATTTATTTTAATTATTATCCAACCAATCAATCATACATAAAATCATGTATTATATTCAATTCTGTATTCAATAATTTCAATTCTGCCTTAGATGTGTAATTTAATCTTTATAACCACATCTTCTTTTAAAATTTGGTTATTTAGAATCAAGTGACTTCAAGACATGTATTTCCGTTGAAAACTCGTTTTCGAATTTTTTCACGTTTCCAATATTTTATATATTTTTAAAAAGAAAAAATAATATTAATATCGTGCGTTTCATTCGAATTTTAAGATTCTTAATTTCTGTTCAGATTTGGTTCTTTTCGGTTCAATATATAGATATAAAGACCTTAAAACCGATATAGTGTTGCCCAAAATCGGTCTTGGTCTTACACTTTGCAAGACCAAGACCAGGACTGGTAAAAAAAATCGATTTTTTAATATAAAAATTAAGGCAAAATACTTGACAATACTTGACTTACTAATACTTGACTTTCTAATACTTGCCAATCTTAGTTACTATATGTTAATAATTGGTATAATAAATATACTTTTGCATTTAACTCCTCTAATTTTACATTCGGGCTTAGTTAGTTTTCTCCTATCTAAAAAATTACAGTAATATCTCTATAGTAATAAGTAACTGCAAGACTGTTACGCAAGACCAAGACCATGACCAAGACTGAGTTTGAAAGACCCAGACTCGTCTCGGTCTCGCATATGGGCATCACTAAACCGATACAATGATAAAAAATAGCTGAGATGATAAAAAAAAGATAAAAATGAGTTACATTTTTTTTCTTAAGTACAAAAGAGATTATTATGTTCTATGCATTGCAGCATTCTCATTAGGTAAAAAAAAGTCGTTTCAATCCACCCATGAGTTCAGAAACTTTTCTATAATTTCTTTGTGATATTTCCAAGTTAGGCTTGTTTCCTTATTAAGTATTTTATACTTTTACATCAGTCGGCCAAGGTCTGAATTTTCCCATAATTACGATTGATCATTACACAATTTCCGCATATTCTATTGTTACAGTGGGAATGTATTCCGTTTTAATAATAACGCAAATATATTTATTTACCATTTTGACGCAGTGATTCATAATTCGAGTGCGCAGCCTTGAGTCCCTCGCAAGGGCGTTCGATGAAGAATGTGTTATCTCTGTTGACATTGCGCCTAATCATATCCTATGTCGAATTATTATATTTCTCTTATCTGTTTTCGATTCCTATATTCGTAGTCATTGGTATAATGTATGATTAATAATATTATGATTAAGATGCAGCCTGCCTGTCTGCCAAATGGGTTTCCCGTTGCGGAGTAGTTGAGTCAGTTGCCGTCGATAGTTCGGCGAGAGTTGGCTAGTCTTCGTGGCTCCTCTACCGGAGTCGGGGGTGGAAGTCCTGTCTGTGATATGTGCATTTTATCCTTCATCATGTCCTTTAAGATGGTCAAGAAGGTAAATAATACGTTCAATTTATATAATATTATATTTAAGATATACAGTGTATATCTCGTAAGAAGAGATTAATTTGTATTCAAGTAATAGAGCTACATAAACGTTCATATTTGTCCGATTTTCGACAGAAAAAGTAATTTAAGATTTTTTTTTCTAGTCATGTTTTGTGTTGAATAGGTAGAGATAACTAAAAAAAAATATTAATTTAAATAATTAACAATTGCTCCTTAGTAAAGAAGACAAAATTTACTTCAAATGAAAGTAAAATTTGGCATCGATAATATCATTTAAAGAGAACTTTTAACCCGCTAAATTCCATGTTTTTTTTTAATTATAAATTATACGCAATTTTTTACTTTCTACCTATACTAAGTAAGGAAAGTATTGCAATTGGGTCAAATTTCCGATATGCGGTTTTCGACGGATCTATACGTTTCAGAGCCCCTTGAGTTCGAAAAACACATTTTTAGAAAGGGGTGAATGAAAGAATAAAGATGACTAAGTGAAAGTAAGAAAATCTGTTGCCCGCATCTTTCTTCTTTTAACAGAAATTATTGTTTGACAATACTAAGCTATGGCAAAAAGTTTTTAATCAGCAATATTAGTGAGTGTTGAAATGTTTACACTGATCTGCCTTAAGCCGGTTTACATTGCTTTAGTTTATCAAATAAATCTTACTTAAATCTTATGTTTAATCAATTTTCAGGAAAATCAATTCTTTTTTATTTCTTCATGAACATATGTAAAGATATAATAACTTTTCTAAAATAGGTAGGAAAGTCGTGTGAGTGAACATAATATAATTATTTTTTTTTTATCATTATCCAACCAATCGATCGTTCATAAAATCATGGATTATATTCAATTTTGTTTTCATCAACCTCCAATTATTAACATTAAATGTAACATTTAGTTACAAGAACTCATTTAACTTCATTCTTCTAAGGTTTATTTAAAAGAAATATGTTTACTTTAGGCCACCTTAAGATTAACAAAATTTAACCTGTTGTGAGGGCCGAAATAGGAATATCAACTACGAAGAAATGAGAAATATTTTAGAGAAATATCAAAATAAATGGTTATTTTTAAAATTTGCAATAAAGAAAATAAAAAATTGGTTCGCTAAAACTGTTGTCATGACGGAATCCTAAAAACATTTTCATTTTCATAATTTGCATGTTTTCAAAAACTTAATGAGTGTGATATACAAGACGAAGACATTGTTTATTTCCTTCCACCAATACTTTAAGAAAGACGTGGTGAATTATCATTCCCTGTTCCTATGTATTCTACATTCATACTAGAAATAATTTGTTTTAATATATTTCGACTTATTAAAGCTATCATTATTAAATAAAGTTTTACATTTATTTTAATAATATTTATTATTCAATCATAATTATAATTCCTATTAAATAAAATATTGTCCAAACTGTGAATCTTAGCCCAAGGTACAGTTATATCAATTGTACCTTGGGTTATTTATATATATTTTTTTTATATAGTAAAAATCCCCGATAGTCCAATTTCAGAAAAGTTCCTCGTTTATAAGCTCGTCGTTTAATAAGATTTATCTCAATTTGTGTAAAAAAATTTGATATTTTATTCTGTCACCTAAAAGTACTAGTTTTTTTCGGCAAAATTACTACAATTAAGTCTTAAAAAGCTTTCTTTATTCTTTTTCCATATTCTGGGATGTATTATACTAAACATAACTTCCTTTTATAGTACATTTTTTTGTTATAAAAAATGAAAATCTGGTGCGGTGCGCGCATCACAAATCTTTAACTTACCATCCTTTTCTTAGCAGAAATAAATATTTTCAGACAAAGGAGAAGTGAAAGTGAAAATTATAGACTCTATAATTTTTATATTTCATTCTGGGTATTTTTATTTCTATAACAAAAAACGCTGCAAATTATTACACAATGGTTTATTATTTCCAAAAAATTAACATTAAAATTAAGATTACTTTCCATGTAACATTAAGGAAAATAAATAAAAAGGGATTCCTAACATTGGCCTTTATATTTTTTTTTTATTTTTTTTTTTTTAACATCATTGATAATTTTGAGGGGGGAGGGTTTTTTTTTTTTTTTTTTGGACGATTACAATGGTTCATTGTTGAAAATTATAAACCAAAAGTAATTAAAAAACCGCGATATCTACCAATAATATCGATTAAACATTTTTGGTTTTTAGGAAATTCAAATATCTTTGAAACACCTGATTATAAAAATTTTATATATATGAAATAAGTACCCTTTTATATATAAGAATTTTAATATTTATATCGGTGTAATCTATACAATTAAATATTAAATAATACCAACAATAGCATTTATGAACACCGCATATTTTTTATAATTATATAATATTGTCGGAGGCCTTATTATATTAAGCTTATGTTACGTATGGAAGCCTGTTATAATCTTTCGGGCGAGCTCGGGTGCGATCAAATACAATTATTCTCCTTTATGATTTTTTATTTCTCCTTTAGTTAAGTATCAAATAATTTCATATTATATTTAACTATCTTTTATATTGTAGATTAATGTGAAATAGTTAATTGTTTCAAATAAAAAAATTAAAGAAGAGAAGAATAGTTTGGGTGGTCAGTCAAAAAAGAAGGCAAAAATAAATGATAATATTTATTTTTACATATGCCGACGTTTCGACCTGATGTTCAGCCATTCATCAGGGCTAACAAAATAACCAGATAACAAGGTATGAGAAACATAAGTAGTGATGGTAAAAAAAAAATAAATAAATAAAAAAATAAAATAAATAAATATAAAGTAAAATGAAATTGTTAGAATAACGACTAAGAGCTAAGAGATAAATAATAATAACCGTTACTAAGTGTGGAATGATGAAGTAGGCATAATCAAAAAGGGTGACATAAGTTACTTATGTCCTTATATTATAAGGTGCCAATTCGGGTCAGTCGATTTTGACGAAAAAGTTACTGTAATATCTCTAGCATATAAAAACCTTAAATATACAACTTACAGTATACACTCTATGACAGACACTGTATCAGTAATAGACAGTTGTAAACTCCTTAACAGATAATAACCTTTATACACTCAAAAGAGAGTGATTTAAAACACTCAGAGAATGATGTCTAAACTTCAAGTGATATAATGCCACAATAGCCGATTGCTAGATTTTTTAATGGAGCAATGCTTGGTATTTCTTTCAAATAGGTTTCTTTATCACTTTTCTTTAGAAGATAAGTATGAATTTTTTATTAATTTATTTATAATTTGCCATTTCTTAGTTTTAAACAATGCAGAATTTATTTTGGGTTTTTACATTATATAAAAAATCTATTGACCCCAATATCTGGTCTTTAGTGTATTCCTTGTGCAATATATACTGTTAGAATTTCCAGAAGTTTTTCATGTATAATTTACGAATTGACTAAATGTGCTGTCAAGTAAACTCATTTACAAATATCCACCGTCAGAAGTAAAACTGTGGCTCACATAGATATTGAAAATATCTCTTATAGTGTTTATTTCTGATACATTTACGTTAAAGAAGAAATATTTTTCTGTTGGATGGATCATTTAATGAGTTAGCTTTAGGTTTCATAAAATCAAGTTAGGACCAGTATTTATAAATCTTCTGTTCATTTTTCCTAAAATTGGTGTCTTGAGGTTTTATTTTTTACATAAATTAGGCCAATTATCACCAACATTTTATTGATACGCTATTAATTACGACGTTTCGGCCGTACTAAGGGTCATTCTTAAGTCTGGAAAATTTTAATATTAGTTAACATTCAACCACTACAAAAAGAATTTCTTATTACACTTAATTCACTTTTCTAACGATCTAAGTCACATTATTTTCAATACACATAAATTTATCCAAATCTATACATAATAGTATACACTTTTTCTTTTAAAAAACCTTACATGTACGTAACTTTAAAAATTAAAAATAAAATAAAATTGGTTTCATAAAATCAAGCTGTGACCAGTATGTATAAACTTCAATATGAAAAACCATAAACAATTACGCTAGAGGTAAATGAGATTTGGAGTTATTAAAAATAAAGTATAATAGAGTTGACTTGAAAGAATATTGTTTGCCTTTCTAGACAAGGTAATGGAGGAAGTCAGTGTGTATTTATACCGTAGTGAGAAAGAATTATAAATAACGGTTTCGCTGAAATATTGAATATCGTAAAAAAGGTGAAAATAAAATAAAAACGCTGCAAATTATTTCTCAATGGTTTATTATTTTCTAACAATTATGCATCTAATGTAACATTACCTTCTTATTGGCAAAGAAAAAAAAATAAAAGGTGATTCCAATTATTGGACTAAACTTTTTTTTTTTAATCATTAGTAATATGCTAAAAAAGTTAGTATTACTTTTCGTTGAGGTATGTGTTATAGATAAATTTAATGGACATCGAGAAGAATACTTTAGCGAAGTTTCATTGAAATCGGTACATCGGTACACTCTATAGCAACGCAGGTTTTTCGGTCGCCATCTACAAAAGAAACGGCGGATAGAAATGTCGATGAAGGAGGATCATCCTAGGTGACCTATAATTTTAAATCCGAATTTGAAAAAAAATCGGTCCTGTAGTTTCGGAGAAAAAAATTTTATTCGTTTTTCGAATTTTACGTATTCTGAAACGTGAATTTCAAAATCTCAAATTTTGAGGGGGAAGGATTAAGTTTTTGAATTTTTCATTTGATCACAATCGATCATTATTGAAAATGATATACCAAAATCTATCTTAGTATAAACAACAGTGGACGATTTTTATCAATTTATATCTTTAACTGCTAGTATTATTCTTTTACATAAATTTTGGATTTTATCAAGTTAATTGCATGTACTTCGTTCTCATTTGTTATAAACCAAACTATTCTAATAAAAATATCAAAATCAATAGTTCGTAATAAATAAATTAAGAATATTTTTATTTTTAGAACATTTTTTTTCGAAAATCATTGATAATTTGATTATTAATTTAAAAAATATTCTTCAATTTAGTTTGGAACAAACTAGGCTGATTGGGGTTCATCAGTATGGAAAGAAACAATGAGCTAGGATTCGAAGAGAAAAATATTGTACCATAAAAATTAAAATTTTTTGTTTAGAATTATGGTACAATAAAATCGATTTATTTTTTCAATGCGTATGTATCATTCAATAAACATTGAATCTATACTAATTAAAATGCTTTTTAATGTTTTATTTTTAAACTTGGCATAAAATAAAGTTTATTAACAGAACAATAAAAATAAATTAAATAGTATCAACACCACTTGTTATAATTTCTATTACATTTGTTATATACTGAATTATACTATAACTGTGGGTACACTACTAGAGTTCACTCCAGGTCTCCTGCAATTGTATGACAAGATCCATATTGCATAGGTCTAGTCATCTAGGTCTCCTTGCAAGAGTATGGCAACAGTAAAGAGGATAAAGGAAATCGGAAGATAACTGTAAAGGAAATTATCAGTAATTGAAATTCTTATCCTCATTAATGTTTGGATGAGGTCTGAGAAATGGGCATTTTGCCGAAATCTGTTAATGTCCCTTGAATAATGATAAAGGATTTAGTGTCCTGTCGATACTGTTTAGATAACCATTTCTAAGCTATCATAGATATCTTATCCTTTGAGTTCCGGAAATAGTCAATATATGATTCACCAATTGGCACAATTAATAAACTGAATTAATTAAATAAAGATTAAATTAACATTATTATTACTAGTAGCCCCGTACGAAAAATTCGCACAGCATATCGTTATCAAATGGCAAATTAATAAGAAAAGAAAATAATGCAATTGTTACTTTATCGATAAATATAATCGACAAAGGAAACAAAAATCAATTTAAATCCTCATTAATGTTTGGAAACAACATGTTTACAAATATCAATAATCTGTATCTTTGCAAAAAATTGTCCGACTTCGATGATTTTTTTTTTTTACTTTTGTAGGGAATTTAGTCATATTTTTTTGTAATCATAGGCATAACACATTGAAAAGTGTGTGATTTGTTTGTTATTCGCAAATCGCAAATCTTGTTTGCCTGAATTTTCGGGGCGATTGGACTATTTTGTCCACCTGAAGGAGAAGGAAGCCTTCGAAATTGGTGGCTCAATCTTGAGATTTGGAGAAGAATTAACGATGATTAACGGCATGAATTAACGGCTTGCCGATCAAAAACACCATCGATAAATAATATAATCTCCTCCTCTCTCGATCATAGAGACCTCAAGTCGACAAAATGAGACATGTATTCAATGTCAGTACTACAATTATCGTAAGGTTGTGTGGATGCGAACCCTATCCCTTGCGTTATCTTGCAATAAATAGTTCCAAAGGAACTATCCGGGTCTTGCTGTACGCATCAAAATCTTCAAGATCTAATTTGTACCGTATCGAACTACATACCTACTACCGATCCATTATTGAAGCCTAGCAAAATGTTTGTATCGACTTTATTTATTTTAGAAAGAAAAACAAAAGTGGAGAATGCGATTCGCTATAATATATGTGGGGATTATTGTATTAAACCCATATCTTTTAGCGGATTCATTAAACAAATTTTATTCAATTTACTTGTCAGTTTTTTGAAACCGAATTGTTTTAAAACACTAATAATATATCACTAAACAATCGGAGTCAGCTGGCTTAAAAATCGAACCAGCTGTTTACTCGAAAAATCTTAACGTAATTTCAATCGGTCATCACAAACGTAAACCTTCTGGTTTCACCGTGGTCGAGTAAAAATATTTCTGTTGAAATATAGTCTCTATCATCAAGTCTCAATAAATCATGGCTTTAAATTATTCATATCACTCTGTGGTTTATATTTCTATCATTCTTAATTTATGATAAACTTTCTGATATTTATTGATCAAACTAACGCACCCTCAATCGAGCCTTAAACCTTCCTTAGACGATCCCTTATCCAATCCTAGCCGCAGACATGATAACGAGCTAGCTAACCGAATCCGGGCTCTTGAGGCTGGGTCTTAAGCACGCCCTGAAAACGTAAAGTCCTCTTGAAAAATTCAAGGAACCGCTTGGGACCAACCCAACTCTCTTTTTTTTGCTGTATTTTCCCAGCTTCTCCCTTTTTCATCAGACCTCTGATTAATTTTTTCCTCCATCGGCCAGATTTGATCTTTTTCTTCGAACGTATTTAATTAAACCTCCATATATCGAGGATGGTGATGTGGAAATTGATATATATTTCATTAAACTCATGTTCTTCGCGTGGTCGGAATTCGGCCATAGCTATTATTAAAAATTTTATTATAACATATATGAAATTTCGTGTTTCTAACATTTTTTTTTATAATTGTATGTCCGAGAAGTTTAGGCTTTCATCAGGGCTAAGAAAAGACCAGATAACAATATGAGAAATTATTAACATTTAAAAAAAAATAATAATTTTACAGTATCTTAATTTTTCTGTTTAAATATATTATTTTCTTCAATTTCTGGAATTCCTTCCCTATCAAAGTTCTACATTCCCATCCATATCCACATTCGAAATCTTCCTATTCCTATCCTAAAAACAGTAAGATAGTTGCTAACCATTCGACAACATACATTTATTTCATGCCATTCATTGTCAAATATCAATGCTAAATGATAATGTATTTATATATTAATCAGGCACTTTATATTGTCAGAATCAGCTTTCTGTTTTCTCAACAGAAACACAAAGCTGATTTTAATAAAGAATTTAATATATTTTTATTTTTAAATTCTTTATTGATATCTTAAAAGTGTATACTGGTCTATCAGTGCAAATAGCTTTGTCTTGTCATAGTGTTAATTGTTTTGTAAATAGTTTCGTTTGTTTTGTATATAGAATGTTTACTTTATATTTTCTTTACATTATTTCTTTCTTTCGATTGATTTTATTTTGGCCAGATGTAATCTCTTAATTTTGTTCTATTTTGTTATTCT
This sequence comes from Nezara viridula, assembly GCA_928085145.1. NCBI lineage: Eukaryota > Metazoa > Arthropoda > Insecta > Hemiptera > Pentatomidae > Nezara > Nezara viridula. The sequence continues at coordinate 27,616,942 of OV725077.1, read as the reverse complement.
CAAAGGACCGTGTCCCATAACAAAGTTATTTTCTATCTATCTATTTTCTTCGTTCGTTTTCGTTGTTTCTTTTTATTACTATCTTTATTATTCTCGCTTTTGAGGATTCAAAAAGCTGAATGTAGGGGAAAATTTCAACCACCTACAGTTATAATTTTTTCAAAAAATGTTTAAGGATTTTCTAGTAATTCTGGCTGTATCCAAGAGAACTCCTTGTTGAGCCTCTCATTACACATCAATGGGTAATTCTATCATTTGGAATCGCGATATCTATTAGCTTTTTCCTTCTTTGTTTCTAAAATAAGGATATAGGGTCTGTTGCGGCGCACTGTATGATCTATTATAATAGATTCGTCTGAATAAATCTTGAAGAAGCCTTATTACTTTTTTTTTATGAATCTTAAAGTATCATTTCTCAACATTTTGGAAACTGTCTTTGTTATGCTTTGATCATTATTAACAAAGTTAGGGGAGTTATTACAATAAATTTTATGCCTTTTACCTAACTAATACCTGTTTAAAATGTAACTAAAAAGCTATAAGTTAGAAATAATGGCTCTAAAAGATTATTTGGCAGAAATACGATCTAAAAAGTTACATAGAGCATAACATCTTTTTTGTCTTTGTAGACCAGCAAAAAAAAATTTAATCGAAAATCGCTTTTAGAACAAAAATTACGCAGTTTTTTTCGTTTCCTGAAAATTTTAAGTTTTTGTTCTTATAGGCTTTTGCAGTGTAGCTATCGATACACAGTAAATGAGATGAAATAACCTACATTAAAAAAATGGATAGCAAGAAACTTAATATAACAGTTTGGATTTATGTTACGTGCACATCCTAAAGGCTCTGGCTGCGTGGAGACCAAACACTGCAGCCTGTGGCTTTAATTTGTATGCTAATGTTTGTAATAGCCCCAGTAATACATGCCTAATTTAATGCATTGTCCGTAAGACACATGGAGTAATCAACGCTTAATTGCTTAATCGATGTTAAAGCATTAATGAATGCCTGTAATAAAAAAAAAAACCTTAAGGCTGTTATGGATGGATATTTCCTACAAAAACATTATTTCATAGTATTTATTTATTAATCTACACTATATAATACTCTATTACAGATTTATTTTCCTGCTCTCAAGATCCATAGATTTTGTTAAATGATCTATCAAACCAAAGGGAATTTCATGGAAAAGTGGAAAATGCCAAAGTTAAATCCTTACTATCATAAGTAAGGAAAATATTGGGATTGGATCAAATTTTTGATGTGCGGCGTTCAACGAATCTTTACGTTTCAAAGTCCCCTTAGTCCAAAAACATATTTTCAGACATTTTTCTGTAATAGGAATTGCACCAATAATGCCTGTAAAAAAGTGGGCGCTCCTTGCGCCTACGCGTTAAGAGAAAAAAAAGCATGATCTTCCATGGACTATAGCGCTAAAATGGATCTAGCCATTTTTATGAAACTTTTCTATAATCTTTTATTTAAAGTACTTTCAATTTTATTACTTTCTCCCATATCATTTTTAAGAGCAAGATATCGAGACCCTAAAACGAGCCATATAATGAGCTTTAGACGTTATGTATACATCAATCCGGAAGATATGGAAAATATTAAACCATCGGTTATTGTCTAAAGTGAAGGTCTCTCCCACCGTATCTTTCTAGCGGAAGATGTATAAATCTGCTGTGTATGCAGAAAACCGGGACATTTCGCAGCGAATTGCCCAGAATCAGATGCAGTTCATGAAGTACAAATCCCACTTACAGCACAACCCATAGGTTCAGATGGTGTAATCGAAAGACAAAACCCACTAGCTATTCAGTCCATAACACCTATTCCTATTCCTGAAGATCAAAACTCAAATAATAATCAAATCATTTCTTCAGACGCTATAGCTGAAGAACAGAACCCTCTCATCACTGAACACATTACTTCAATCGCTGCTGATAAAATTCAAAGCACACCCAACACTGAATTCATAACTTCAAGCAGAAAAAGCAACGATCCGATGGTCACAGAGACGTTAGAAAATAATAAAATTTATGAAAACAGTAATAGATCTACTATCAAAGAAATTATTAAAAAACCTACCAAAAAAAAAAGAATCTTCATCAGGATGCACTGAAGAAAGTAAAATTAACATTAAATATTTTAAAGTACCTAAGATCTGCTCATCGACTCCTCTGAAAAACGCAAACATACCTCCAACGAAAAGACAGAATACTTCCAAAATAATCGATAACAAAGCCTCCTCCTTGAAAACAACTATAGAAGTAAAAACAAACGAACCTAAAAAAATAAAACCAACTACAACAGACATTCTAGAACCCATTCGAGATTTGCTAATTGATAACGATTATCCCCTTGAATTCAATAAAATATGTTTACTATATGATACAATACAAAGTGAAAAAATATCACCAAATACAATCGAGTTAATAGAACAATTCACGGATTTTTTTTTTTTTTTAATTTGTATATATGGTGTGAATGTGGTCTCAGAACTCTATTATAAATGTCCTTTTTGAGACAGATTGTAATATTTATCAATAAATAAATAATCCAGATAATAAAGTACTTTCAACGTTCAAATTAAAGTGAATTTCCATAAAAATTATAGGAAAAGTTATGTTTTGGACTGGCAATATAAAATATTGATTCCATGGTAAAAGTTATTGGGGATCTTTTAAAAGGTAATTAAATTCTCTAAATTTGAAACAAACAAAAAAAAAATCATCGGAATCGAACCAGTATTGAAAATGATACACCACATTATATTTTTTACACGTTTTATTACTTTCTTAACGATACTAGGTAAGGAAAGTTTTGTGATGAGGTCGAATTTTTGACCAAACTAAAATTTTAAAAAATCGTCTAAATCGGACCATTTTTCGCCAAGTTACAGTGTAATCAATTTAAACGCTGATTTTAATTGATGGTACATCTGACTTTTTACATTTGTTTAGTTAATCGATGAAATCATACTCTAAAATTATTTTTCTGATCGGTTTCCTGTTAAATTAATGTAATTCAAATGTTTTTTGTATGAACATATTTAAAATTTTGTAAATTAGCCTGAAAACGGTAGAAAGGTCGTTTGCGGGAACATACCAGATTTTTTTACATATAACATTCATACTAATAAGCAGTAATTCGTAAACAAATACTATTTAATCTTCCTAAAAAAAATCAGTTTCAGCAAAATTATTCTTAATATTTTAATGATTCGTTGATTTATTCAGAAGAATCCTTATAATTATCCACACCTTCCATATCCCATCCATTCATTAATATAGATTCCAACAAAACCTTTTTTTTGTGGAGAATAAATTAGATTGAACCGTCAAATTCTGATGTTGGGGTCGAATTGTGTGTTTGAAGTGTTTTTTCATATGGACTAAAATATTTCAAAAACTAAAAATCGGACCTGCATATTAAAACTGAGGGAAATGTTCATCATTTGATCCTATAGGTAATGGGCTATGATTCAAGATTTTATCTTAACACATAACCGTGTTTGAGAGTTGGAGAGGGAAAAAGATAAAAGGAAAATATAATGATAATTAGTTTATTTTAGATCTTTGTAATGAGCTATAAATTGTAAATGATATTATTTATTTTGTCCGTGGTGCAGACACCTTTTTATTGAATTATGAACATCCTCCTGAAACTTCGTAAATATTCGTTTTCACAAAAATATTGGGCCTTTTGTCGTATACAAGCTCGTTATTTTGAAAATTCGGGAGTGTAGGTCACACCAGCCGGATAAATATTTTTGAAGGCCACCTTTTTTCTTGATTTTGTGATCAAATTATCTTACGATCCAAGTAGAAAGTAAATGTGTATTTACGATTTCTTAATACCTAATTAAATAGACAAAGTCTGCCCCCCTCCAGATTGAAAACGCCCCAATTCCAAGAGTTTTCGTAAATAATATAGTTGTAGTTTACGATGAGAAGAAATTATTTATGAAGTTTCAGGCGGATGTTTATAATTCGATAAAAAGAGGTCTTACCATGGACTATTTATTGATATTATTATTATAAATAATAATTTTTAATATCGGCCAGGAACTTCGTGAATTTCTTCATCTCATTCGGGGCGTTCTGGAGATCGGCAAACTTTGTCTATTTAATTATTTACTAAAAACTCAAATTATCTTCCGATGTAAGTGGAAAGTATGTGGGTATTTACGAGTTCTTAGTATCTAAATAAATAGCCTATCAAAAATGAAAATTACTTTTCCATTAACAAACAAGTAGCAATAAACTCTACCACAGAAATTAATAAATTATATTTATAGGATGCGTGTGTAAATGTATATATCATGTGTGTGTGAGTATGTATATGTGTATATATAGATTGTTTTCTTAGAAAGAAAAAAAAAATATAGATAAAGAGAGAGAAAGGGAAAATAAATGTTAAAAAAAAGTAAAAAAAAAAAGGATATACAAAAAAAAAATTATAATAATACATTTATATAAAAATAATGCATACTATGCTCATACATATTGTTAATCCTATATAATTATATATATTATTTTAAAAATTGTTTATAGTGATTAATAAGTAGGCTGTGTTTTTAGCAACCCAATGTAATTGGGCAGCACCATTTTATGATAATAAAGTGATTCTCTCTCTATAAATTATATTTTGTTTTTCTTGTACTTATAATTATGTAATCTAGTTTTTCATTTATATCTTATGTAGGTTTTTTCCTACTTTAAAAAAATGGATTTAAATTTTCTAAATAGCATTCATACCACTAGTATGTCATGTCTAAGGTTACTGCAATCACAAACATGTAATTTATGAAATGATGTATTGTACAAAAAAATAAAATAAAATAAAGCATTAAAAAAAAAAAAAAAATAGCTTAATTTTGCATTATTGAAAACTCTCCAACTCCGAGAATTTTCGTAAATAAAGCTATTTATGAAGTTTCAGAAGGATGTTAATAATTTTATAAAAAGGGCTCTGTACCACGGACTAAAGTTTATACACAGCTATAATCATCTTATTTTGTAAATTTTATTACTTTGTGAATATAACATCAAGAAAAATTTATATTTGATATTATTAATCTCGCCTTGTTGATGTTTTCACGTTGTGGTCTAAAGCACATTTTTTTTTTTTTTTTTTTTTTGTATTTCTATTGACTCCTCTGGATACAGATGGTAAGAATACATTAGAAGATGCTAACTAACCTAAGCCAATCCTACAAGACAGGAGCTAAACGGAGCAATTATTCTAAAATTGATGGTAACAAGGCTGTTGATGCAGGACTAAGGCCAGGCTCAGCCGCTCACCAGCTCACCAGTGTAGTTCCATCAATTTGCATTAATAGGCCACTTTCCTGGATTGATCACTTGTTCCCTCGAGTGCCATAGCCTAATGACTCTATCTGCCTTAACTTATTCTCTTCCATCTCAATATTAGTAAAAGCAAATAAATATCAAAGCTAAAATTATATAATTGTTCAAATTTTGGTATATTATGTTCAATAATAAACCATTGTAATAGTCCGAGAAATTCAAAAATTTAACCCACACTCAAAATTTGAAGTAATAAGTTTTACAATTCGAAAATCAGAGTCAGAGATCACCCGTGTTTAATCCTCCTAATTCGACATTACTATCCGCCCTTTCCTTCCAAGATGGCGACCGAAAAATCTGTGATGGTATGGACTGTTTGGCCGAAAGTATTGTACTAATTTCAAGTAAACTTGGCTACAATCCTCGATGCGCTTTAAATTTATCAAGATAATGTACTTTAACGAAAAGAAATTATAAAAAAAAGTTACGAGTGGTGGTAAAAATATATTTTCGAATAACTTGAGAATTACAAACTTTTTTGTGGATTTATATAGTTTGATATTTCAAAAGGTATTTGAATTTTCTAAAAAAAAAAAAATAAAGTTTCATCGAAATCAGAGTCCGTGGTACAGACCCCGTTTTATCGCATTATTAGCATCCGCCTGAAACTTCGTAAATTCGTAGTTTCACCTCATCATAACCTACAACTATTTTATTTACAAAACTACTTAGATCGTAAGATAATTTGATAACTAAATCGAGAAAAAAGGCGGCTTTAAAATATATTGTTCCGTTTGGCGTGACCTACACGCCCAAATTTTCAAAATAACGGGGTTATATAGGGGAAAAAAAAAAACCTGTACTACTACAACCCATGAAGTCTTGGGTCCAATACTATTTAGGGAAAGCACTGCTTCTAGGTTGTGCAAGGAGGTGATTTGACCGAGATCACGCTCAACCGCCAGGCTTCACTCCTTAATCAATTATTCAATTAAAGGTACCCACTTTATAGAGGCTGGGTGTACCCCAGGAGGGTCTCCCGACCCAGGGTCGTCCCACGGCCAATGAAACAGATAAATAAATTTTCTGCCATGATCCGAGGTTCGAACCTGGGACCTTTAGCATTGGAAGCTCTGTACCCTACCACTGCGCTGCCCCACTCCCCAACTTTGTCTATTTAATTAGATACCTAAAACTCGTAAATACCCATTTGCTTTCTACTTGGATCGTAAGATAATTTGATAACAAAATCGAGAAAAAAGGTGGCCTTCAAATATATTGATCCGTTTGGCATGACGTCCACCCCAATTTTTCAAAATAATGGAGTTATATAGGACAAAAAAAACTGTACCACTACAACCCATGAAGTCTTGGGTTCAGTACTATTTAGGGAAAGCACTGTTTCTAGGACAACGGTTGTGCAAGGAGGTGATTTGACCGAGATCACGCTCAACCGCCAGGTTTCCCTCCTTAATTAATTATTTAATTAAGGGTACCCACTTTATAGAGGCTGGGTGTGCCCCAGGAGGGTCTCCCGACCCAGGGTCGCCCCACGGCCAATGAAACAAATAAATAAATTTTCTGCCATGAGCCGGGATTCGAACCTGGGACCTTTAGCATTGGAAGCTCAGTACCCTACCACTGCGCTGCCCCACTCCCCAACTTTGTCTATTTAATTAGATACTTAAAACTCGTAAATACCCATTTGCTTTCTACTTGGATCGTAAAATAATTTTATAACAAAATCGAGAAAAAAGGCGGCCTTCAAATATATTGATCCGTTTGGCGTGACCTAAACCCCCAATTTTTCAAACTAAAGGAGATTATATAGGACAAACATCCCAATATTTTTTAGGCCACTTTTTTCATTGATTTTATAATCAAATTATCTTACGATCCAAGTAGAAAGAAAATGCTTATTTACGAGTTTTTAGTACCTAATTAAATAGAAAAAGTTTGCCCCCCTCAAGATTGAAAATGCCCCAATTCCAAGAGTTTTCGTAAATAAAAGTAGTTGTAGGTTACGATAAGATGAAACTATATACGAAGTTTCAGGTGAATGTTAATAATTCGATAAAAAGGGTCTGTACCACGGACTAGACGCAATGTTGTCTTTTTTTTAGCAAGTTATCAATGATGAAAAAAAATATATATTTAGGCCAATAAGAGGAATCATCGTACATGTTACATGGAAATTAATGTTAATTTTTATGTTAAATTGTTAGAAAATAATAAATCATTGTGTAATAATCTGCAGTGTTTTTAATTAAAATATGTGCAATTTAACGAATATGTTTATAAGAATATAGCACGTTTTTTGTTTTTTTTTAACCATTAATCGAGAAAACTACTGACATTAATTACACATGAATTTTAAGTAGGCTTGTGTATTTATTTATTTTCTGTCAAGTTTTAAGTTATTATGATTTGGAAAAAATAGTAATCCTGATTTACATTTTTCAAAGAGCAGCCCCTGAAACACAAAAAATAACAAATTAAAACAATTGTTCAATTCAGAACTCTACCACCATTTTATGGCCACCATTTTGCTGCAAACCATTTCTATAGAGCTAATCTGTTCATTTAATGAAGTGTGCACACATTAATGTACTCTCTTAAGAAATGGCAAGAAAAGACAATATGAGTTGATAAACTTTAAGATAACAGCCTGGTGGAGGAAGTATGGGGAGGAAGAAGAGGTGGCCTAAACCATGAAGTTAAATAAATTAATCAGTAAAGAACCACACCATTGTACAAAGGCACAAATTTCATTTATTTTATTTTATTCAATCATATGCAATATAACCATTTCTCATTATTTTGTTTAATTTAATTAAGCATCAAATCTCAGTGATCCAACCTCATACAGTCCACACTAATTTTCACAATCACCAGCGCACATAATTCACATACAGATCATTGGGTAATATTTGGCTCACACCAAATTACCGTGATCGAACATACATATTTCGTATAAATATGAACGTAAAAAAATAATGAAATCGCCAAGTATGAGTAAACTCTTCCTCCTTCCAAAATAACATCTTACAGAAACTCCAGCCGGCATGTTGTACCCCGCAGTCGAGGAAGCAGTAATCATATCTGAACTGGGAAAGTCTACCGCAAGTAGCACTCACAACTTCAAGGCTGAAGTTATAGAATTGTAGCTTAGAATCAGGGGACAACTTCTCCACCCCCAACTCCGCTTCTCTCAAAATGTATACTAAAAAATATATACACGCATAAAAACTTCATCTGACTTGATAAACAGTTCAACCGCACGGAAAACCTTGTATATATGTCTGTCTTTTATTATGTTTTGATATAATCTTTAAAGTTTAGTGTTATTTATTAACATAATTTTTTTCTTCGTTTATTTATGAAATTAATATACAGAGACCAGTGACGCGGCTGGGAGAGAAGCACTGAGATCTCCTGTAGTCCTGCTTTGGCTTCCACAATTGAATCCCCTGGGCCAATGTAAATAGTGTACATAGGTGTGAATGTGTTTTATTATCATTCGGCTTTAATTTGTTATTTTACTTATCTTGTTTATTACTTTATCTTTATATATATATATATATATATATATCTTTTTTCTTTATTTTTCTTTTCTTACTTGGTTATTTTATTTATTTTCCTTTCTTATGTACATATTGTGTGAATGAATACTATAGCTCTAGTACCAATACCCTTCAGTGTGGCAGACTGTATTAATACTCAATAAAATAATAATATACAGGGACTTCCATAAGTAGAGGAAATTATTTAAAAGGTTGATAATAGACAACAACATCTACAAAAAACTTGATGTAAATATTTAACCGATTTCCAGCAGAAAAGTAGGGAATTTAAGGTTTTTTTTTAAACGAGTCACTTTTTTTATTAAATAAGAAGCGATAACGTAAAACATATATGATTTAAGTATCTTAACATTGCTCCAAAGTAAACTATACAAAATTTAATTTAAAAAAAATATAGTTTGTCATTGTTAACACTATTTAAAGAGGACAATTGAGCGTTAGTGTTTCCCTAATGCGAGACCGAGACGAGTCTTGGTCTTACAAACTCAGTCTTGGTCTTGCGCAAGAGTCTTGCATTTACTTATTAGCTTATTAATATAGAGATATTAATGTAATTTTTTAGATAGGAGAAACCTAACTCAGCCCTAATGAAAAATTAAAGGAGTTAAATACAAAAGTATATTGGTAATACAAATTATTAACATATAGTAACGAAGATTGTCAATCTATTTTGCCTTAATTTTTATTTGAAAAATATTAATTTTTTTTACCAGTCCTAGTCTTGGTCTTGCAACATTTATGCGGCCTTGGTCTTGACCAATACCGATTTTGGGCAATGCCCAAATGCGAGACCGAGACGAGTCTTGGTTTTCAAAAAACAGTCTTGGTCATGGTGTTGGTCTTGCGCAAGAGTCTCGCAACGGTCTTGCAGTTACTTATTAGCTTATTACTGTAAGTTTTTAGATAGGAAACCTAATTATGCCTGAATGGAAAATTAGAATAGTTAAATGCAAAAGTATATTTGTAAATATTTTGCCTTAATTTTTATTTTAAAAATCGATATTTTTTCACCAGTCCTGGTGTTGGTCTTGCAACAGTTAGGAGGCCTTTGTCTTGGTCTTGCTCTTTGCAAGACCAGACCGATTTTGAACACTAGTTGTAACATTTATATGAGTGTCAAGTTTGGTTTCTATTTGCTTTACGATAATAAACATGTTTCATTCATATAATTTATAATGTAGAATATATATATATTATGATTGATTTATTTGAAAAGACTTGACCCACTGGAAGTACTATAATAGTATATTTACATACAGAGATCGCGGAGCCATTTTCTTTTTAGATGTCTTGGAGGATTATCAGAAATCGAACAGTAATCAAGATTAAAAACTATTCGAATAGTTCTGAAGTGTATACAAGTTTAAAAATAATAAAATATTTTCCCTCATTTTCCGTATCGCAATCTCTCATTCGATCTTCAACTTACTTGCCTATTATTCCATATTCCATCCGCCATTTTTAAGTCATCGGTTCTGGACTGAATATTTTTTTTCAGGCCTCTGGTTCCAGAGCTCTTCTAGGTCCAAGAAGAGCACAGAGGGTGGGGACAGATAAAAAGGGGCCACTATCGAGCGGGGCCGGCTACCCGAGTGCCCGAATTTGCCTGCCCTAGTTCCTCGAGTACTGAGGCACGTCCTACCCGGGGTACGTTCATTACTTGTGAAGTGCACTGCCTCACTCCTCCCTGGCTTTGCTACCAAGGTAGTTATACATAATCAACATCGACACCTGTACCCTCTGACTTCTACCCGGACTAGTGGCGAGATCTAGCGGATATCCCTTGAACTCCTTGGAGGCCGCACAGGCGCACAACCCTCCCGTGGCTCTTCACCGCTCTGCCTCAATAATTTATAGCCACTGATTTTATAGTCAGTTCCTCCTGACGTGTTTATCTTATCTTAATAGGCCTCGCCACTTCTGGGCATTACTTTCCTTCCAAGTCCGCCTCTTATCTATTGCTACTTAAAATCGCAACAATAAATTTATCGGGGCATTCAAACTCCATGTACTGAATATAATATGTTCGTTTTGAGAATACTCCATTTCCATAGTCAGGAAACGAACCTTCTTTTACTATGTATATTTTCATTGGCAGATCAATTCAATTTTAAACCTTTTTTTAACATAAAAATACATTTAGTAAATTTGATAACAGAGAATAATAACATGAAATCACTTGTTGAGAAACTATCCACTGGTGGCACTTTAAAAAAAAAAAACTTTTTTTCAGACGCCTCGGAGGTTTATCAGGGATAGAAGGGGAAGCAAAGTTAGTGACGAGAGGGTTCGGATGGTTCTGAAGTTTATTATGGAAGGATAGGTATCTGGATTGGGCCAAATCGGAAACATAAGTCACATTAAGGTCGTTATGGATTATTTTATTTTTGACAAAGTAAGGAGGATTCAGGATTTTCAGAAGGATTTTGAATTGTAAGGATTGGATACGAGAGGAATCCGATGGCTTAGTGGAGCCCCATAGCTCAACTCCGTAAGTCCAAATAGATCTTATTAGTGTCATGTATATCAGTCTTTTGTAATTAACTGGAAGCTTAGAACGTTTGTCTTGTAAGTGCTGAAGTAATCGGAAACGTCGGGCAGTTTCTAGTCGTTTCAGTTTGGTATGAGGATTCCAAGTTGGCCGTTTGTCCAAGTGGAGTCCAAGGTATTGGATTTTTTCAACAGCTATGAGTGGAGTATTATTAAAGGATACTGTGGGACAGGAGGTCATAGGTTTAGGGCGAAGGGTAAAGGTGATTTGATGGGATTTATTAGAATTTATTTTAATCCTCAAAATTTTAACCTTAAAATGTAAACTTCAAACTATCCAATCATGACTTAATACTAGATATATAAAGATATGAAATTATAGACTTCTTATGAATTTAAGTTTTTTGGTTTTGGATTTTTCATTTTCTGGTTCCCGCAACAGGGATACTATCTAGCTTAGTCAGCGATGATAGTATTATAAATTTGAAGTTTAAAAAATTTGAAAAAGAATTTATTATCTCCAATATATATATCAATGGATTTCATAATGTTTTATAATTACTATTTAATAATTTCTTTCTTTGCTTTAACTTATATTGTTCAATAACAAATATATTTTGAGAAAATCGTTTATATATGAATTAATGTATCTTTTAATTTTTAATTTGATTAATATCTTATGTTTTCTCAATTTTCATATTGTCCAAAACAATAGCAGTATTAAAAATGTAAACTGAATATTCATATATATATATATATATATATATATATATATATATATATATATATATGCGTATATACTGTATGAAGTATTTACAAATTTGTAAATAAACTACCCTTGCAAAATTTTACTATTCAACAAAATTTGTTGATATTTAGGAAGTTTTGGTATTAGAGTCACAACTCACAAACTGTAACAAGTAGATACAAAAAATATATTAGAAGAACTAATTTTTGTTAAGCTTATAAAGAAAACATTCGTTTACAGTTTCTACAAAATTAATGTATGAAATCGATATATATCGATATCTTGGTTTTTTTATATTTCAGTTCGATCCTTATCCTCTTCAATTTCTCTTGTATTGGTAGGCTTCCTGGTATAATACTTTCTACCCTCCCCTTCCCCTCTCCCCAGCAGAAGTTGATTGAATTTGTTTTGTTTGTTTAATGTGGTTCAAAGGCTGGTAAAACCCTGGGGACATCAATGCCAAAGTTGATTGGATATATTTTACTTTGATCAAACTATACATCGTCCTTTATTGTCCAAAAGAATAAATAATACAAAGGCCTTCGGTACAGTTTCATTTTAATAAAATTATAATGATTCGTCTAATATCACTAAAATAAACATATAACTAGAGTTCCTAACATACAGGTGAATAGTTAAGCTTTACACTTGAATCGTAAAATAATATAATCACAAAATTTAGAAAGAAGGTGGCCTACAAAACTTACCTTTTCCGATAATTTTCGTAAATACGAAAAACAACTAAGCTGTGTGCTTAAGACCACACGATAGAAGTGAAATCATCAAGGAGAGATTAATAATATGAAATATAATTTATGAACATAATTTATATTTCCATCTCCTCAGTAATCAATATTCCGAATATATGTAAAATAAAGTTATTTTGTACTTTAGAGATATCAGTTACTCTATACCAATATCTTGCAGATATCTCTGTATGTGTCATATTGCTTATTTGTACAAATACGTACCTATATGTAATCTTGTGAACACCCGTATGTAATCATCTTAAAATTCATATGTCTACTTCAAGATCATATGTTTACTACAGTGTCTTTATTTTTAATATTAAGAATTTTTAATAGTATGAAAAATTTATATTTTTCTTTATTTTAATATTAAGGTTAGATAACTTTGTAAATTAATTTATTTTTAATTGTCATTTAATTATTCACAATCGTCAGACAATTGTCTTTTCTCTGTTCATTGTAGTTACTCTGAAGGGACTAAATGTTCCAGAATAAAATTTACTTTCTATCTATCTTTCAACCCCATACAAATAGAGTCTATCTCAATATTATAAACATTATTAAGCTTATTGTACTACGATATATTTTATACGATACGATATATATACTATATAAAAGTATTAGAGATATAAGTTTTTTTAGTTTGATTTTTCCCATTTGTAACCTAACGTTGTATTTCTGTCGGTTATTAAAGTATTTACGCATTTATATTAACTAGTCTTCGAAAAGTGGTCCAAATTCCATCTCAATCACTATTGAACATTTGAGAGAAACAAAAAGGAATTGGAGTGTTTTCAATTTTTTTTTTATATTAAATATCACAAAGTTTTGGCCATGTGAATAATCTTTAAAAAAAAAAAAGGAAATTAGATTAATTATAATAATAATTTTCATTATCATTTGTTTTCTTTAATCGTATAAAATATGATCTGGTAACAGATGTTTATATAAGAGAAGAATAACACTGATTCAAATGTAACTGATACTTTTCTATAACAGTTACAAAAAGTAACTACCGGGAATAATGTGCAAAAGACCCGTTTTTTTCAATGAACAAGTTCAGAAAAAAATAACTCTTTGATCCTTAATCTGATTCCCAAAAGGACAAGTCTGAGGAACTATTAGGATTCCTCGGGTCTTTAGAAGCCCAAATAGATTATTGAGATTCGAAAGTAATTTCTAAATTAAACTGACTGTATTAAATGGAATCGAGACTAGAGAAGGAATTAAATTGAGAGATAGTTGAGCCCTTTGCGAACTGACGGAGCATACTTAGTGCTAAGTAATCTGTCAACTATTTTAATATATATCCACTTCAATACTGATCTTATTACTGCAATGGATAGGATCTAGTAATAAGTCAATGCAGAACGGTTTCATCAAGCACTAATAAACAACTGACAGTTTGAAATTTCCGATCATCACGTATTATTATTTAGCAACAGCTAAATAAAACTAGTGACTTAATATTTTTCATTGTTTAGAAATAGCAAAATTTATTTTGGAAATTAAAACTTAAATTGTTTTCTTAGAATAGCTATTTTATTAATATGAAAGAGCAGAAATTAAAAAAAAAATAATAATAAATTGTTAGAATATAACTATAAGTTACAAAACCTTCACATAAAGACATTATAAGGACAGAAAAAACAAAATCACATAAAAGCATACCTTAGATAAGTACATCTCACATCAACATATTTTTTTTACCATGTGTTCTTTTTTCTTCATATGTTTTTTTTTTTTTTTTTTTTAACACACCTATCCTTCAACTATACACCTTATTATAAACTTCATATAGCCTACTATTCCATTACCGCTTTCAAAAAACTGAATGTCAATTGTCATTTATATATATTACAACTTGTTTTCATCATCATAGCCTTGTTTACATATAAACTTACATTCTAAATTTCTCTTCTTTAAAGAAATTTTCTTATACAGTTATATATTTAATAAATCTATCCTAACGATATTACAACTAATGTTATCCTATTAATCTTTCAATTTCTTTATTTGTTAACCTTTAGTCTTGTTATGTTTACCTACATTTATCAAATGTAACCTACACTAGTTTGTTATCCACTGATATCTTATTATTATGTTATCTTATTCTTATTTTTGCTTTACTAGATCATAACTTATTCAATTTTAATTCCTTTATTCGCCAACATTCATTTTCTTTATCTGGTAACCTACAGTTATCAAATGTAATCTTTACCAGTTTGTTATACACTCACTTCTTATCTCTTATCACAATCTGTTTACTTTTATCTTACACGCTATATTCTCCTTCGTTTTCTATTTTTATTCATACTTATTTTCTATTTTTGTTTGCATCTTATATATATATATATATATATATATATATATATATATATATATATAATACTTGACATTTTAACTACACTGTCACCCACTATATCTCTGATGTCATCTTATTATTTCTTTATCAGATAACTGTTTCTTATTTAATATCCACTTATAATTCATTTATTTGATTTTCATCATGTACCTTTTATATTTTGTATCTTTTGTAGCCCTGATGAAGACCTAAAATGTGAGTAGAAAAATCGGCTTAATAATTAAAAATAGTATTTTTTAAAATTTAGTATTTATTTGACGGCACCCACCGACCAACTCCTTCTCATATGTTCTTTTTATTTTTGATTGTTTACTAGTTTTAAGAGGACAGAGGCTTTGTTTTTAAAATCTTCTATTATATTTTTTGTCATTGCATATTGCATATGTATGTATATTTATTATTTAAATATATTTATTATTTAAAATAATTAATATTATTATATTTTTCAGCTCTCGGAGCTGGAACAGAGGGTTATCGATGCGGAGAGCAGGGCGGAGGAAGCGGAAGACAAGGTAACATAATTTTTAATAATTATTTATTTTATTATTCATTAAAAATTAATAATAACCATATTATATATAGTTCAATATATACATACATTCTGTGTATATATTTATGGATTGATAAAGTACTTAGTTTCTATTCTACATATTTTGTATCTAATGCGGGTCAATTGAAATATGATGTAAATAAAATTAAGCCTAAAATATGGCAGTAATGAATACAATATCACATATAATAATTAATTAAATGATTTTTCATTTATTTCATAAATGAATTTTTTTCTGTATGAAATGATATGTTTATTTTTTTGTTTTTTTTATGACATTAATTGTATTTCTCATTATTTGGAAGCGCTACAGAAACTGCAAAATGTATAGTATATTGTATACGCTGTTGTCTATAAGTATCTATAAAAAATATAGGTGTATAATTTTTTTATCAAAATGTTTTATTATTTATGAAATTTACAACTGTACATTTAATATACATTCAGTAAATGTGATACAGATAAATACATGACATGACAAGGCTTGTAGAGAATCTACCCATTGGTCACACTCTAATAAAGTTTCTAAATTAGGAGATCACGAGGACATCTTCTTTTCAGACCCCTAGGAGGGTTATCAGGGATCGAAGAGGAAGCAAGATTAGAAACGAGAGGGTTTGGATGGTTCTGATGCTTGTTATGGAAGGATAGGTAGCTGGATTGGGCCAGGTCAGAAACATAAAGAAAAATAAGGTCTTTATGGATGATTTTATTTGTGACAAAGTAAAAAGCATTGAGGATTGGATACTAGAGGAATTCGAAGGCTCAGTTGGGCCGCAAATCTCAATTCCGTAAGTCCAAATAGGCCTTATTATAGTCATGTATATGAGTCGTTTGTAATTAATTGGAAGCTTAGAGCGTTTGTCTGGTAAGTGCCTGGAGTAGTCGGAAACGTTGAGCAGTTTCTTGTCGTTTCAGTCTTGTATGAGGATTCCATGTGAGTCGTTTATCGAGGTGGAGTCCTAGGTATCTTCAAAATATTAATTCGATATATCTATATTTGTTTGAAAACAGTAAAAATCAAGCAATAATATCAATAAATAATATAGTAACAATAAGTTCTGTAAAGCACTTTAAAATATATAAATCGATAGTTATCAAATATATCGAAATTACGATAGTTCGGGTATAGATATATTGAATAAATGAATCTTTGATAAAAGTTAAAGAGGATTTACATTGAATTAAAGTCTTGGATTTGTAATAGCTTTAACAACAACAATCAGATAATTAAATTATTTGTTGTGAGGGTTTGTTCGCCCTCAAAACTGTTATCAGTTACCGTCCTATTGTGGATCTTGTGTCAAATATTCTTCAACATGTGAATTTAAAATATAGATATATATTAAATTTCGTTTACATATTGGCTATTAACAAAAATAGCATAATGGATAATTCATTACTGCAGTTGGTTGTTTTTATAAAAATTTTAAATTTGATACTCCCAAGTATTGAAAAGTTAACAGTTTGGATTGATTAAATTTTAAATTGAGCCCTTATGATAAAAACATCAATGTCAGCAGGTTAACAGCTGATTGGATAAAATATCTACACCCAAAGAACAGCTGATATAATGGTTATTTAAACCAAGGCTACTAAAAAAAATTAATCTGAAAATTTAATTTTTATACATAACTAGAGAGATACTCCCTGTCCACTTACTTAATGGCGGAACAACCCCCATTTTACAAATTATACAACTGTTCATTTTATTGTACTGTTCGTTGCTCAAATTGTATATTGTAATCTGCGTGTATTCTGTAGTTCAGATTGTATTACTGATTATCGACATAAAAAAAAAAAAAAAAAAACGAAACGAAACCATAGTTCTTACAAATTTTGAAATCCTTTAAAAATCTGTATTATACATCGGGCCTTATTATTAATTTCTAACCATAATATATATTCAACTTGTCCAGCTTCATATAAACCAAACATAAATTTGAGTCTTTTATTTCTAAAATTTTCATTATACGTTACATTGTGCTTCCTTTTCTATTTCATAATAATTATAATTATATCTTAATATAATATAAATAATATTATTCATAATATAATAATATATTGCATTCAAAGGAAAAATTTCTAGATCGAAAAATAACTGCTGTCGTCCAGGTAAAATCACTTCCAGTTGAATACCACCATTTACATACAAGTTTTAGATCTAAAATCTTTATTTTGTATTAGGAGAATAGGAGGTTACATGAGCTTAACACATATGTAATTAAATGAACATCTCTATAATCACTGCTTATTATAGAGCTAATCGGAGTTTTCCTGTAATTCTCCTACTATCCTAATACTAAAATAAAACATGACAGCCACTGAAAACATTTTTATATTATAGAGAGATAAAAGAACCTGTTGACCTGGGTGTCTATTATTAGTACAATATACGCTTTCAGAATTATTTTATGAACAATTAACTAGTTTACTGTACAGAAAAAAAATCGATAAAAAATTAAATTCGTTGGCACTTAAACCTATTATCAGACCTTAAGCTGTGGTACACTTTCATGTTGAAAAAATCTGTGAAGAGATTAAATGTAAACTAAATTGGTATAGAATATATCTAAATTCAAAATTAAAAAAACCTTCTGTATCATAGCTCATTTTTGTTTAAATCAGTTACCGTTGTTTTTAAATTATATGAATCATTACAAATATTATTTATGTTTTTGTTTGTTTACTTCTTTGAAATACAATCTCTCTGGTCAGAGGTGCTTCTTAGCCAAAGTGGATTTTGACGAATTTTAACAGGATTTGCTGGGAGTACTTCTTCCGACCCGTTCTAATATATTTCTTTTCGTGCCAAGTTTCAAGTTGTCTTATATATTATTAAATATTCTGTTCCGAAATAAAATTTTGAAAAATATTTACTTGTAAATAATACAAAACAGCGTAAACATTTTGAATATTAAAAAATAGTACATGATAGGATTTTGCCAATTATGGAAGAGCTAGTATCATTGCCGTGAAAAATAGTCATTTCAATTAGGAAAACCGCTGTATCTTTACTAATAATTCTCTGATTTCGATTCAACTTTCTTCGTTTTTTTAGGAAATTTAAATACTTTTAAAATATCTTATCGGAATATCCACAAAATAAGTGAATACTTTTGGAGTTATTCGGAATCTAGGATCACGGAATCATCGGGTGACCACTAACTTTAAATCCAAATTTGAAAAAAATCGAACCAGTAGTTTCGAAGAAAATACGCAGAACGCGGATGGCGGACAAAAAAATTTGTGTTCGTTTTTCGAATTCTATGTATTCTGAAACGTCAAACATCAAATTTTAAGAGAGGGTCAAGGTTTTGATTTTTTAGTTCGATTACAATGGTTCATTATTGAAAATAATAAACTAAAAATATTTTTAAAACTCGATATCTTTACTAATAGTGCTCTGATTTCGATGAAAATTTCTTTGTTTTTTAGAAAATTTAAATACCTTTGAAATATTTTATCACAATACCCACAAAAAAAAGTGTATACTTTTTGAGTTATTCGGAATTTAATTTGACCATACGACCCCCATACCAGACTGAAACGACTAGAAACCGCCCGACGTTTTCGACTACTGCAGCACTTACTAGACAAACGATCTAAGCTTTCAATCAATTATAAACGACTCGTATATATGGCAATAATAAGACCTATTTGGACTTACGGAATTGAGCTTTGGGGCTCCACTAAACCATCGAATTCCTCTCGTATCCAATCCTTACAATCCAAAATCCTTCGTAAAATCCTCAACGCTCCTTACTTTGTCACAAATAAAATCATCCATAAAGACCTTAATGTTACATATGTTTCCGATCTGGCCCAATCCAGATACCTTTCCTTCCATAACAAACTGCAGAATCATCCGAATCCTCTCGTTTCAAACCTTGCTTCATCCTCGATCCCTGATAATCCTCCGAGGCGTCTGAAAAGAAGATGGCCTCGGGATCTTCTAATATAGAACTTTAATTTGAGTTCTACCAATGGGTAGTTTCTCTTCATGTTGTACATGCCATGTTACAAATTTCTCATTTACTTATTGTATTCTCTATGTAATGCAGTTGTAAATTCCATTGAAATAAAAAAAAAAAAAAAAAAAAAAAATTTGACCATAGCTCGTAACTTTTTTTTCTCAACAATACAGGTTTTCCAGCCACCATCTTGTAAAGAAAATGATAATAGTATTGTAGATGAAGGAGTATCATCCTCGGGTAACCTTTGTTTTTAAATCCAAATTTGAAAAAAATCGGTCCAGTAGTTTCGTTGGCGATATCTTTACTAATACTGCTCTGATTTCGATGAAACTTTCCTCGTTTTTTAGAAAATTTAAATACCCTTGAAACATTTTATCACAATATTCACAAAAAACTTACTGAGTTATTTGGAATCTTATTTGAACTCACAGCTCGTAACGTTTTTTCTCAGCAACACAGGTTTTTCAGCCGCCATCTTGTATCGAAAATGAGGATACTATTGTAGATGAAGAAGGATCTTCCTTGGGTGACCTCTGTTTTTAAATCTAAAATATCAGTCCAGTAGTTTCCAGGAGAAAAAAATCATTAGAGTTTTTTTCACTACTTCCAGCCGTTCTGATCATATATCTGTTACTTAAGATGATTGTATTTTTAATATTCTACTTATTTTTAATTCGTTTAAGATCTATACGATTGTTTTGAGAAAATGCACCTGCATTCTGTTCCTTTATTCTATCCACTATTTGTGGTGGTGCGACTACTTTCCCAATAAAGTTCTAGGTATGCTAATTATAAATATAATTATTTTAATTAGATTATGATAAAATTACAACGAAAACTTCTTAGCTTACTCACTCCCTCTCAAGTTGCGAAGTAAACATTGATCCTGTTATGACAGCTATAAGAAGACAGCGTAAAGCCAAGTTACACGGAGTTACATAACACAGGGGGGCTCAGGTGGGGGGAGGGGGAAAGCGTGGAAATGATTCAGTTTCCAGCATTAGACATAGTCTCGTTACACTGATCCAGTTTGTGCTGGAGTCTTAGCCTGTTAGGGACTGGAACCTGGAGGATGGAGGCCAAGATAGCTCGCCTCAGGGTATGTTCCCCATCTTGCTACTTATAGTCCAGTCAACGAAGGGGTTGTAGAGGGCATGGAGGATGGACAGGCATATATATATATATATATATATATATATATATATATATATATATATATATATATATATATATACACACATATATATCTTTATGTGTACATTGATTCTCAGAAATAAACAAATTACAGTTTTCCATAAGCATTGACGAAATTAAGCAGAGTATTTAAAGTTGTCGTTATTTTAGACTTATAAAAGCTAAATTTGTAGAGGATATAAACTTTTAAAGAAAAAACTATCGTATATATTATTTCTGAAAGGTGTTTTTTTTTGTCGGTACGCCATAACTTCATCAATTCTTTATCAAATCCAATGATTGGCCACTCATTTTGAACATATTCTTCTCCTTCACCTACAAAACAAAACAAAAATCGTAGAAATCGTACAATTAATAACAAAGATACAGTCCATTAGTTTTGGTATACTTATTAATGTCTTTCGCTTTAAAGATATTGCATTTAGGAGTAGAATAGTCTACTAGACTTTTTTTCCTGGCTGATATATTAACTTTATTATTTCTTAAAGGTATTTGTTTGTTCTTACATTTTATTGTTTTTTAATAATTTATCAAATCCCATGATCGGAACATTATTTTGTCTTTATTACTTTTATTATCTTTCCAGTCAGCGTTTAAAAATAGGTCCTAGCAAAGCAATTAGTACAGATATTTTGCTCTATTATGTTAAATGGAATATTGTAATCGAATAAGGAAAAAATATTAATTCCTTCCTTACATAATATATAGGAACTATTTATTTCTATATTGTTTTGCTATTTCTTCACTAAAAAAAATTTTCGTTTTGTTTTCTCTTACTCGACGTTTCCGCTTACTACAACACTTACTGGACAAACTCTCTAAAATTCCAATTAATTACAAAAGACTCATATACTTGACTACAATAAGACCTATTTTGATTTAGGAGTTGAGCTATGGGGCTCAAAAATTTCACTCATAACCAATCCTTACAATTCAAAATCCTTAGTAAAATCCTCAATGCTCCTTTCTTTGTCACAAATAAAATAATCCATAAAGACCATAATGTTCCATATGTTTCCGATTTGGCCCAATACAGATACCTATCCTTCCATAATAAATTTCATAACCATCCGTATCCTCTTGTTTATAACCTTGCCTCCTCTTCCTGATAACCCTCCGAGGTGTCTGAAAATAAGATTGCCTTATGTAGACATATCGTTAGAGTACTACCAATGGGTAGTTTCTCAACTTTTGATGTGATTGTATTGCTTTGTAGACATTTACTTTATTTATACTGATACAGTTGTAAATATCATAAATAAAATAAAAAAATATCCTGTGAATATTTGCTGTAATTATGGCTGAGTTGGTTTAATAAACTAGATCGCCTTCCGTAGTAGTATCTAACAATACTTTCAGCTAAGCACACCAGTTATATTGTTATATTATATTGAGTGTTGATGGTCCAAATTATAATCACTGCTATAGGACTTTAGATATCCTAGTCACAAAACTATTTTAGTAACTTTTATCATAGGAAATAAACCAATTAAGAGCTTAGAAACTACTTGAGAGAGAGAGAGAGAGAGACTTTAATATCGATTTGAAACAGAATTAGGTCAACTTGCCCCAAAGCAACCACTCATCCTTGCCCTAGCCTCTAGCTCTCTAGAGGTCTAGCCTCTAAACTATCCCTTGAAGAAATCCTGAGGCAGCACTCTCAGTACTCTATCGGAACGGGATCTATTGATCTGAACCCGAAGAGTCCTCTATAGGACTGTTCTGTCCTGGGATTCATTTTACATAATTTTGAGTTTGTTGAATAAGCAAATAATGAATATACATAATTTAAAAAAAATAATCAAGTGGAGCTGGAATTATTGTGTTCTAAGTTCATTTACAAGATTCGTTCTAAAAATATCTTGTTTGTCCACTCCATGATTTTCTTTATACATAATTTGTTCGCGATATCTTTGATGATATTGCTCCGATAAGTGATATAAAATATAATATATATGTATGTTTAGGTTTGTATAATATCATAAAATCAGCGCCAATTCAATCAAATTAATTCCATTAAATCCAGGCGTTTATGCTGACTTTAGCGACCAGCTAGAATTCAGCGAAAGGTTGTCATTCCTGAAACACATAAAAAATAAAATATATCCTATATATTATTTCTAAAAGGTTTTTTTTTTTTTTGTCGTTACGCCATTACTTCGTCAATTCTTCATCAAATCCAATGATTGGCCACTCATTTTGAAGATATTGTTCTCCTTCACATGCGAAAAATAGTCCTATCCTCTCGAAAAATCAGGAAAAAAGTTATGAAGAAAAATAATCTTTATTTTGGAATAACTCAAAAAAGTATGCATTTTTTTTTCTTTTTTTCTGCCCATGATAATTAGAAAGATTACTTAATTACCTAGAAAACAAAAAAAAATCGTAAAAATTGGACAATTATTAACAAAGATACAGTCCATTAGTTTCGGTATGCTTATTAATGTCTTCCTCTTTAAAAGTATTGCATTATTATTTCTTAAAGTAATTTGTTTATTCTTAAATTTTATGTTTTTTAATAATTTAGAAATTCCTATGATCGGGGCATTATTTTGTCTTTTATTATCTTTCCAGTCAGTGTTTAAAAATATGCCCTAGCAAAGCAATTAATACAAATATTTTGGTCTAATATGTTAAATGGAATATTGTAATCGACCAAGGAAAAAACATTAATTCTTTCCTTACATAATACATAGGATACTTATTTCCATATTGTTATGTTATTTTTTAACTAAACAAATTTTTCTGCGAATTATTCGCACGGGCCAACTGGTCGAAGGATTTTTTTTACTAACTGCATTGTTAGTTTTCGAGACAGAAAGTAAACAATATAATGTTTTGTTTATTCATTTTCTCTAATGGGTGGGGAATTGCAAAGTTAAAAGCTGAACTCGTAATCTTCGGTCTATCAGGTTGCCTGGATACGCGTTTTTATCACACGCGTTTGCCCGCTCTGCCACATTACTCCCTAACTCAATACAAATACGTAAAGAAATCGAGAAATAAGAATAATGATGCTGCATGCAACGGATCCATCGAATACAAAGCCGATGGAACCCATAAGTCATCGGCGATTATTCGGTGAATGAAGGAACGCACTTAATTCAATTTATGAGTCGACCGTTGAGCTCTGGAACAGTCTGATTTGGGTTTCCGATGCCAATCAATGAGGTGACCATCTGAAAGTTTCCGAGAAACGTGTAGTTTTTGACTTATCATCAATATTTTTGTAGGCTACCATTTTTTTTTTCCGTTTTGTGGCCAAATTATCTTACGATTCAAGTGGAAAGTCAATGGGTGTTCATGAGTTATTATTCATTATAAAACAGACAAAGTTAGCCAATATCCAGATTGATAACACTCCATTTTCGAGAAATTTCTTAGATAAAAAATGTTATGATAAGATGAATTTATTCATGAACTTCTAGACGGATGTTAATAATTTGATTAAATTAGGGGTCTACATCCCGGACTGTAATCTATGTATACATTTTAATATGAGAGCCTCATTATGTTGTTGCAAAGTGTACATCGAAATTTTGAACTGATACAATAGAATACCTTCTGTTTAAAGTATTTCTTTTTCATATATCAATACTTTTTAATTATTACGATGATATATTTTGAATTGATATTTTCAATAATGAACCATTGTGATCGACCGAAAAATTCAAAAACTTAATCCCCTCACAAAATTTGAAGTTTTACGTTTCAGGATACGTAGAATTCGAAAAACGAATAAAAAATTGTTGTCCGTCCGCCGTACGACGAAAAACCTGCGTTCCTACAGACTGTAGTTCCTAAACGAATTTACCGATTTCAATGAAACTAGCTAAAGTCATTTTCTCGACACTATTTGAATTCATCTATATAAAATACTTCAACGAAAAGAAGCTGGAAAAAAAGTTACGAGGGATGGTAAAATTAGATTCTGAATAACTCAAAAAGTGTACCCTTTTTTGTTATGTTTTTTTTAAAAATTTAGGAATTAAGATATAGTCTTCAGGTTCTAGAATGTTCTACTCCTAATGTTATATCCTCTGTTTTGGTTTTTAAATTTTGAATGTGTTACTGAAGTAATGCTAATTTTTTTAGCATATTACAGATGATTAATAAAAAAAGTTCAGTCCAATAATTGGAATCAACTTTTATTTATTTTTCTTTGAAACTAGAAAGGTAAAATTACTTTAGATGTATAATTGTTTGGAAATAAAAAAACCATTGTGAAATAATTTTCAGAGTTTTTTTTTCTTTCTATCGAGTTATTTATTTTTTAACTAACCCAAATTTGCCAACCAATATTTGACCACACCCCGGTACAGTACCCACAGAAGGTACATCTCCGACCGGACACAGTTTGGCAGGCCCAGCTGTCGTGTTTAGTTGTGGCTGTTGTGTGTACAATGCACAGTAACCAACCCTTCTCCCCCTCCCCTGCCCCCTACCAGCTGGTCATTCATGAATATTCATCTTCATGACAAACCTTGGCATGACAACCCAAACCAACAAAAACCATCATGGAAATTAACGATGAAGAATTCTCATTGCTCCTGTATCGTCGCAAATTGTTGACTAATTGAAACTGAATAAATTTACAACATTAACATAGCCTTCTAATAAACGATTATAATTGTAATTTTATCAAGTGAATATCGTCAGTATCATTTTTAGGAACGAATATAAAAAATCATATTTTTTTCATTAATCAATTTTAATAACATGCCAGAATTATTTTTGTAAAATAAAATATTACGAACACAAATCTACGACTCAGAAAAGTTGAAAGGATATTTAAAAACTGAATAAATATATGTATTTTTATAATATTATACAGATATATAAATGCATTTATTTACAAAGTATTTATTTTTAAGGTATGCCCATGTTGTATTAATTATAATCAAGCAAAATAAAAAATGCTTCACACATTAATTTATTATTATCTAAATAGATAACAAAAATTAACAATAAAAATTTTGGGGTGTAGGTCACGCCAAACGGCTCAATATTTTCGAAGGCCACATTTTTTCTAGACTTTGTACTCAAGTTGCGATACAAGTTGAAAGAAAATGGGTATTTACGAGTCTTTAGTACCTAATTAAATAGACAAAGTTGGCCGATCTCCAGATTGAAAACGCCAGCATTCCGAGAATTTTCGAAAAGAATATATTTTCAAGTTACGATGAGATGGAGCCATTCACGAAGGTTTAGGCGGATGGTAATAATTTGATAAAACTTGGTCTGTACCACGGCTATTTAGAAATAGAACAAAGTCAAAGAATTTTTCGACTTAAAAATTCTTTAGGCTCGTCTTGCACTTTTTTGTGGAGAGTGAATTAGATTGAGCCGTCAGATCTTCGATGTGTAACGCTCGGGTAAAGTCGGCTGGAGTCTACTCCGACTACTAAATAAAAGTGTTTTTGCATATGGTTTAAAATATCTCATAAACTAAATGTCGAATCAGTATACTGTAAGTGAGGAAAATATTCATTATGTAATCCTCATTAATGAGCTATTATTCGAAATTATATCTTAACGCGACACCGTGTTTGAGAGGCGAAAAGGAAAAAAAATTGTCTAAAACCAAATGATAACGATTTGTATGGAAGATGTGGATTAAAATACCTCAGAAACTAAAATTCGGACCTGCATACTGTAAGCGAAAAAAATGTTCAGCATTTCATCCTCTTTATAATGAGCCATCTTACACATTATTTCTAAAAGATGTTTTTTGTCGGTAGGCCATAACTACGTAAATTCTTTATTCATTTTGAAGATATTCTTATCCTACACATGCGAAAAATAGTCCTATCCCCTCGAAATTTCTGGGGAAAAACTTATGAAGGAAAAGAAACATTATTTACTAATAACTCAAAAGGTTTTCATTTTTTTCCTGGATAGTACCCATGATTATTAGGAAGATTACTAAATAAGCTACAAAATAAAAAAAAAATCGTAAAATTCGGACAATTATTAACAAAGATACAGTCCATTTGTTTTGATATACTTAATAATTTCTTCCTCTTTAAAGATACTGAATTTAATATTCTACTACTTTTTTTTCCTGGCTGATATATACATTATTATTTCTTATAGGCATTTTTTCGTTTGGACATATTATTTTTTTTAATAATTTAAAGAATCTCATGATTTATTTTGAATGTTACTTTTTCAGTCAGCGTATAGAAATAGGCTCTAGCAAAGCAATTTGTATAAATATTTTGGTCTATTATGTTAAATGGAATATTGTAATCGACGAAGGAAAAAACATTACACTACTTATTTCCATATTGCTTTGTTATTTGTTCACTAAACAAAATTTTCTGCGAATTATTCGCACGGACCAACTAGTCTAAGGATTTTTTTACTAACGTAAAAACGAAAGTAAACAATATAATGTTGTTGTTTTTTCATTTTCTCTAATGGGCAGGGAAGTACAGAGGTAAAAGTTGAACTCGTAATCTTCTGTCTATCAAGTTGCCTGGCTACGCGTTTTTCTCACACGCACTAGTTCGCTATGCCAAATCGCTCTCCAACTCAATACAAATACGTAAAAAAATCGAGAAATAAGAATACTGAGATTATAATGAGGCTGTATGGAACGGATCCATCGAATCCAAAGCCGATGGAAACCATAAGTCATCGGTGAATAAAGGAACGCACTGAATTCCATTTATGGGTCGAACGTTGAGCCATGAAACAGCCTGATTTGGGTTTGCGATACCCATCAATGAGCTGAGCACTAATTTTTATAAATGTTTTTGAAGGCCTCATTTTTTCTAGACTTTGTGCTCAAGTTATCTTGCGATTCAAGTTGAAATAAAATGGGTATTTACGAGTTTTTATTACCTAATTAAATAGACAAAGTTGGCCGATCTCCAGATTGAAAACGCCCCCATTCCGGGAATTTTCGAAAATAATATATTTTCAAGTTACGATGAGATGAAGCTATTTACGAAGTTTTAGGCGGATTTTTATAATCTGATAAAAGGGAGTCTGTACCCCGTCTATTTGGGAATAGAACAAAGGATGAATCTTTTCATAAAGGATGAATTAGATTGAGCCATCAGATGTCGGATGTGTAACGCTCGTGTACATTCGGCTGGTGTCTACTAGTCTACTTGTGTTTTTGCATATGGATTAAAATATCTCATAAACTAAAAATCGGACGTGCATACTGTAAGTGAGGATAATGTTCATCATTCCATCCTCTTTATAATGAACTATTATTTATAATTTATATTTCATATTATTAATCTCTCCTTTTTGATGTTTTTACTTTTCTTGTGTGGTCGTCTAAAGCACACACCTTAGTTTTTTTTTACTTTCTTTCACCATACCATTCCTTTGCCTTGGACAGTTTTATGTCCTCCTGCAAAGGTAGGATGGTTGGGACCCACAAAGAGCGAGCTGGGACCTGGAGGAGTGACAATACAGGAAGAGATGGAGACAAGGCAGATCGGAAGACAGCTAAGGGACTATAGATCTCCGATGGAATGGGCTCGAAGACAAGGATACAACAGATTGCGTTCTGTCTTTCCTCTTACTTTACGGTTCCACCGGAGGGGAAGGGGTTTCTCTTTTCGGCTTTTCTCTCTCCTTTACATAGCACTCTTAAAAGTATCTCTAATATATGTATACAATATACTAATATATTGCTATTCCTTTTGAAAAAAGAAGATATTTGAAAAAACAAAGCAAAATTGAAAATTAATTTGTGGTTTAATAGCAGGAATGGCATGCACGTGTGTGATATGCCATCCCTGCAAAATCCCGTGTAGCCGAAAGGCAAGGAAGGGAGGCATAAATAAATAAATATAATATAATATACTCGTTTACCTTGTCTGGTTATAGTGTCTCTAATCAGCCTCCATTGTTAATATTATTGATGCGGGAGTGAAAGACGTTGGTATTATATACAATTTACTGTAGTATTATTATATTGCTGTATATTATTTTTATTTATTGTATGGTATGAATGAGCTTCTCTATATCACTATTACTATTGTCCTTGAATGTGACAGATTGTAATATCTCAATAAAGAAGTTTAAAAAAAAAAATCCTTTACCTAATTCATTCGACGTACAAGCGAATTCAGCGATACATGTTTATGAGTATATACAGTATATGTCATCAAAATAGTTTATTCAACACATAAAATCCAATAGCCCGTGGTACAGACCTCTTATTAAAACTCTTAGAATTGGGGCGTTTTCAATCTGGAGAGGAGCAAACATTGTCTATTTAATTAAGTACTAAAAACTCGTAAATACCCATTTGGTTTCTGGTTGGATCGTTATACAATTTGATCACGAAATAGATAAAAAAAGTGGCCTACAAAAATATTGGGTCGTTTATCCTATATAACCTCGTTATTTTGAAAAATTGGTGGTGTATTTCATGCCAAACCTCTCAATATTTTTGCAGGCCACCTTTTTTTCGATTTTGTGATAAAATTATCTTATGATCCTACCAGAAAGCAACCAGGGTATTTACGAGTTTTTAGCACCTAATTAAACAGACAAAGTTTGCCTCCCTCCAGATTGAAAACGCCCCAATTCCAAGAGTTTTCAAAAATAAAATAGTTGTAAGTTACGATGAGATGAAACTATTAACGAAGTTTCAGGCGGATTTTAATAATTCGATGAAAAGGGGTCTGTACCACGGACTACAAGTTGTGCGGTTTAGACCACACGATAGAAGTGAAAACATCAACAAGGCGCGATTGATAATATAAAATATAAATAATAAATAACAGCTCATTATAAAGAGGAGGAAATGCTGAACATTTCCCTCGCTTACAGTATGAGGATTCGATTTTTAGTTTCTGAGATATTTTAATCCATATGTTCAACAACACTCGTTATCATTTGGTTTTCGACACGATTTCTCCCTTGTTGCCTCTGAAGGCTGAAATGAGTGATAGAAAATAATGGCTTGCCTACAAGTTGTTGAAGTAAATTATTTATTTGTTTTTTTTTTTTGCCGCCTCTACCCTTCAGGGTCATTGGCAACACTTCCTATTCATACTGTATTGTAGAATTTTATATTTTTTAAAAATTGCAATGTTTTTTCGTTGTCAGTGAGGTTTTCTTTTAGACTCTGAGCCATAACCAAATTTTTCCTTGAATTGTTCAATACTGGGCCATCTTGGATGATATGTTGGAGAGTTTTTTGCACCTTACAGCACTCGCAAGTCGGTGGGTCTAGTCCTCTTAGTAAATAGCCATGTATAAATCACAATGCCCAATGCTTAAGCGGCAGAGGACTGTTTTTCTTTTCTGGAGAGTCGGTTACTATTTTTCCATTTGGAACAGTGGCTTTTTATTTCCATTAATTTGGTTTCTTTTTGTTGCCATACGTTCTGCCACATTACCCGCATTTTTTTTCTTTATATGCTGTATAAAATCTTCTATCGGGATTCCGTTAATTAATAGTATAAACGATTATAGTATAGATGTCATGAACTAAATTAATAGTATTTAAAAGTTAATAAAAAGTGAGGTGTATCATTTTGACTGTGAGGTAAAATTATCCAGTTTTTTTAAATTATTTATTAATCACAGTTGAATATTTTAATTTTATTTATTTTGTACATATTTAAAATGAGATTATTAATAAATCTGTTGTATAGTTTCTGGTTTTATTTATTTACTGTAAACATTGAAGTATTTTTTCAACGGAATTGCATCAATTTCACTATGAGCCACTGTATATAGTTTATTAATTTTATAAACCTGAAAGGATTTAGCTTTCATATTTTTGATGTATCTTGCCAAGTCAGCTGTGAAGCAGCTTATGGCATTAGTCTTATCTTTGCTATGGCTTCTTTAAGAGTTAGTGCGTTCATATTTTTCTAACTTAAGACAATAGATATAAGATGTATTACATTTTACATTAACAAGTCTTTTCTAGGTTAGGTTAGATTATGTTGTTTATAGACATTCAACTGGTTAGGTTTTAAGCCTCTTTCTGCGTTGATTTTGAAATTTCTCTTTGCTTGTTCGAAATAATATTATATTCTCAATATAATTCCGATATTATTATTACTTTCACTGACGTATCTATGCAATATATAATAAGTGTAAGTATGGCGATCGAGAAAATTTTCGAATCTGAGTTTTCGACGGATTTATACGTTTTGAGGTACCCTGAGTCGAAATGACCAAGTCCCGACAAATGGTCTGTGTGTCTGTGTGTTTGTATGTTAGCAGTCTAGCTCAAAAACGAAAAGTCCTATGAAACTGATATCACGTATTTAAGATAGGTATATGCCTTAGTTGTGACGGCAACTTTTTCCTTAAAATCGGCTAACCGGAAGTGCCACTTTATATCAACGCTGAATCACATTTTCACAGTTTTCTCAAAACTGCTCTAACGATTTTGATTAAACTTGGTATATCATTGTATAATTAGGAGGTCTTTAATATAAATCAGGTCTTACCCCATTGATGTCACTTTACAGGGCTTAAATGCCCAATGTTCATATACGTCTTCCTCTAAAGTACCTTTAATATGGTTTATTTTAAAAAGATAATTATTTCGCATTACTCAGAGTTATGAAAAAATGCTAAATATAACTTTTGAAAGAATTTGATAAGTTAATAAAGGAGAAAAAAAATAAAAATGCAAAAAAACGTAGCTATAGACTGCAGCGCCTAAACGAATGTACCGATTTCATTGAAACTTCGCTAAAGTCATTTTCTCGACACTTTTAAAATTTATCTATATAACATTCATCAGCGAAAAGAATCTGAAAAAAAGTTACGAGGGATGGTAAAATTAAATTTAGAATAACTCAAAAAGTATACACTTTTTTGGGAATGTTGTGATAAGATGTTTCAAAGGTATTTAAATTGCCTAAACAACAAAAGAAGTTTCATTGAAATCGAAGCAATATTAGCAGTAGAGATATTGCGAGTTTTAAATATTTTTACTTTCACTTATGTATATATGTAATATATAGTAAGTGTAAGTATTGCGATCGAGAAAAAATTTTTATATAAAGTTGAAAAAAAAATGCTGAAAATTATTTCCATTAGAATACATTAGAAATGTATGATTTCCAAACGATTATACATCTAAAGTAACATTACATTCCTATTGACAAAAAAAAGGTGTTTCCAATTATTGGCCTATACTTTTTTTTCATCATTAGTAACTTGCTAAAAAAAAAAAAAAATACCTCAGTAACACATTCAAAAATCAAAAACCAAAACCAAAGATATAAACTTTGCAGTAGAACTTATAAAACATCTAGAGACCATATCTTTGCTCCTCATCGTCCAATTTTAATGATTTTTTTCTTTTTAGGAAATTTTGTAAACTTTTAAATAACCATACAATATACAATAACCGAATAACTTAAATTATACAAGTGTATACTTTTTGAGTTATTCGGAATCTAATTTTATCATCACTCGTAACTTTTTTCCCAGCTCTTTTTCGTTGAAGTATGATAAATTTAAAGGGCATCGAGAAGACTTAAGCCAAGTTTCATTGAAATCAGTATATTCGTTTAGGCGCTACAATCGATAGCAATGCAGGTTTTTCAGCCAGCATCTCGAAAGGAAATGGGGGATAGTAATGTCGATGAAGGAGGATCATCCTCGGGTGACCTCTGATTTTAAATCCAAATTTGAATCGAATCGGTCCAGTAGTTTCGGATAAAATGCGCGGACGGCGGATGAAAAAAGAAAATTGTATTCGTTTTTCGAATTTTTCGTATCCTGAAACGTAAAACCTCAAATTTTGATGAGAGGAGGTTAACTTTTTGAATTTTTTGTTCGATTAAAATAGTTCATTATTGAAAATAATAAACCAAAATCTATTTGTCGATGATTTTGTATGGCTAATGAGGCAAAATTATTGTTTACCTTACATAATTATAATCACAACAGTGTGACTAAAACAAAATTACAGACTAAGCGTGACTTGAAGGCGTCACATCTAGATCGATGTGTCATCGGCTAAATACACAGCCATGCTATCCCTTGCTATCCGTGCTAACTGGTATTTCCATACCATAATCACCCGGTAATTGCAGGAGCGTCAGATATGACAAGCAGTAGCGAAAATTTGCATCTGTCCCCACTTCTCATGCAAAGCCTCAACAATCTCTTCTTAAAGGTCATTAAAAATAGGATCTCTGAAAGTTCAAATTTGACTGCAGAAAATTTTATTTCGAACCATAATATTGTTAAATAATTAGGTGAACATCGTCGCTTTATTTGAAAAATCACTATATTAGGAAATTAAATTATTGACTTTTTTATTTTTATAAATATCCCCATTGTAAAATCATAAATTTATGCTCTTACTGTGACTAATTTTCTCCTAATGGTAGGCAATGAAAACTTCATTTTGGTAAATTTTCCTATCCCATAGAAAAAAACAGGATGGCGATTGTTGCAAACCCTGCTTCAGGGAAGTGCCTGATGAAGATGAATGTGATTGCGTCGAGTTAGTATAAACCAATTGTTTCCAGGATATCGTCATCATATATATATGTAACAAAAAATATATGTATACATATATATATATATATATATATATATATATATATATATATATATATATATATATATATATATATATATATATATATTATTATATATATCTGTGTGTGTGTGCACTTTCAAATCTCTCTTAGTGTATTGAGCTAAGAGTCTGGAATAGTTATGTTGTTCAAAAAGAGTTTTCATTACGTACTGACTATCACAGGCGGATCTACGGGGGGGAGGGGGGGCTTTCGGGTTGAAGCCTCCCCAAAATGGTAAAATATAACCATGTTTTACAAAAAAAAAATATTAAAAACTATCTCTTAAAGTATTCTTGTTCGTTTAATTACATTTAATAGGACTTCAAGAACCACTTAAACACCATCTCATATAGGTAGTTAATTTCTTTCTTTTTTTTCAAATTAATTATCGTTATATGTATATGAAAAAAAAATGTTTCGAGCTGAAGCTCCCCCCCTCCCCAAAATAAAATCCTGGATCCGCTAGTGCTGACTACTTAGAAAAGATAGTTTGGCTCTCCAAGAAATTTTATTGCTTTCTTATTATTAAAAACGGTGCAAAAATAATTTCATTAGAAAAAAACCGTTTTCATTATCCACCTTTGTTCCTTGGTTTGGAAGTTTCTCCCAATTTTTTTACACCATAAAAACACTGTTCCTTCAAAAGATTCATATTCCCTAAATATGTACCGTCTTAAAATTTTTGAAGAGGCATCGTACGCCATGCTATATCATTCAGGACACCCACGCTTACTTAAATATTTCAATTTCTTTAAATATAATTAAATAATTTCTAATCAATAGGGCTAGTTATTATTTAAATCTGTTATCGTGGATGAATTTAGTAACGGTTATTGCTATATCACTTTTGCTAGTGAAAAATGTCATTTGTAACAATTTAACATGTTCATTCTCTATGCGCAAAGGTGACATTTTTTAGTCTGCAACTGCTATAAGTAATGTGCTAAATAGGTCAATAACAGAGGGAAATAAAATATAAAATCATAAAGAAATAATCGGTTTTTTCTCATCTGTAAAAAAAATTAATGTTTACATACGACCTTTTGCACTAACAGTAGCGATGTTTTATCAAATACAGTTTATAACCAAGTCAAGATAGTTCGATTAATTGTTTATTTTTTGTAGATCGAGCTTAAAAATAATTGCGAAAATTTCCGTTTAGTTAAAAAATTTCATTTAGTTTCCATTGAAACGTTTGCCCTCTGTTAAATAATAATAGTTTTCATAACTTACGACTTATTCAATATTTCCTACAATTTCATATGTTTGATATAAATAGATTCGCGATCGTAATATTTTCCTCTTTCTCCACTTTTCATATACCTGTTTATAGATAACTGAAAGTAAAAATTATGGCTCTTATAATGACATGCTTTGTTATTCTGTCCATATTCTCACCATATTTTGTCGCAAACAGCAGCTCATTTACAATTGCATTGTTGCAACGTTCATGCAATTTATTACTTGTGTCAAAACCTAGTGAATAATTCTGTAATGATGTTCTTTTCTCTCGTTTTTTAGAAAAGTAATTATACTTATCAATAGTAAATATATATAGAATAGAAAATAAACTTTATTCTGGGACAAGGTCCCTTAATAATAACAATTATGAACAAAAAACAAAAACCACATTAATCAAAATTAAAGAATATATACAATATCTTCAGTGAAAATATTAAAAAAAAAAAAAATAATAAAATATATATATGATAAACATTAGTGAGACATATCCTTTTTAAGGAATTCTTCAGTTTACGTGGGAGAGGTCACGTCTGCAGTGCAGTAGTAGTGAAGTCTTTGGTCTCAGAATCAGTTAAGAACACTGCGGGAACCATCTCAATCTAGATTTTTACATGTTTTTTTTAAAATTTATGTACATATATATATATATATATATATATATATATATATATATATATATATATATATATATATATATATATATATGCACAGATTATCTAAACGCGCAATATCTCCTTGCTACGTATTTTGATAAATAAAATTATTAATGTAAATTTATAATTGCAATAATAATACTTACGGTTTAAAAGTAATAAAACAATGAATACAATATACAATAAATAAAATACAAATATTTTAATTTAATAAAAAAATCTGACTACAGAAATTGGGAAATTGTATCCTTCCTGAAAGAATGTACCTGCATATCTACTGAAACATCTTGGTAGATTGATAGGGAAATTGATAAGTACTAATATGTAAACTTGGCATTACGGCTCCAGACAAATATATTTCGTCCCATGTAACGGTGCATGCCAACATCTTATAGAGTCTTGAGGTTGATAGGAACCCGACTACACCATGTTGAAATATTCGTAGATGTCAACTTCCCTACCAATATACCGAGTTGTTTCAGAAGATGTGGAAGTATATTTCAAATAAATTATTAATCAAAATGCTTAAACTATAGTAATTTTTTAAAAGTATTTAGAGCTCAAATTTTTTCAAAACACTCATGGAATATCATCGAATAATTTGAATAAGAATCGATTAAAAATTGATCGAGTCGTTCTCTCAAAACAGCGTTACAAAACTTTTTGCAAATTGATTAAACACATCTTATTTTATAACGGCTTAGTATTTTTAGCTCAAATTGTTTGAAAACACTAAGGGGATCTCTCTGAATAATTTGAGCCATCACATTTAACAAACGATTCAGCTATTCGCTCAAAAAAGCGTTAAATAGCTTCAACCTGACGACCCAAACACATAATCCTCGTTTAGCTTTGCTTCACTAGCGAAACCAGGATTTCATTTTGGGAGAGGGCTTCAGCCCGAAAGCTTTTTTTTCATAAAAATAACGATAATTACTTTGGAAAAAAAGAAAGAAACTAACTACCTTTATGAAATGGTGTTTAAGTGATTCCTAAAGTCCTTTTAAATGTAATTACATGAACAATAATACTTTAAGAGATATTATTTAAATATTTTTTTCCGTAAAACATGGATACATTTTACCATTTTGGGGGGGCTTCAGCTCGAAAGCCTCCCTCCCGCGAAGATCCGCCTGTGCTTCGCTTAGTCGGGTAATAATCGACTTAATTATAAATAAAGATATATTCATTTAAAACCATCTTATTTGGCTTTTTCCATGCTGACAAATTATTAGAACTACGTCATTAGAAAATAAATTGTACATTTCAGAATCGAATGTAATAAACTCGGATTAGTAGAAAAACTATAAATTAATACATATTATAGTTATCTTTTTTTTTTTAATGATTACTCCCTAACTCTCCATTTTCGTCATACGGGGAGAGGGAATTGTTCTAAAGATACACCCAAATCTATTCTAACCACAGTAGGAAAGTAGAAATTCATAGTGGGCCCACAAAATAAATTTCCTGCCTCCCAGGCCGGATTTGAACATTGAAAGAGTTAACAAACAAATTTTAAATTTTTAACTTAATTGTTGCATTAATAATGACCTAATCTGAGATAATAGGAAAAGAAATGAAAACTATTTTTTTTTTTTATTTAGAGCTGGTTTGCCGGTATTTTTTATTAAAATCTAACGGTATTCGCTGGACAGTTTTGAATTTGTTGAACGTTGAATTTTTAATATTATTGAAATAATAATATTGAATTGAAAATATTTTGTATTATTACATATATGTTATTTATATTTTATTATAATATGTTGTTATTAAATATGGAATAAATTTATAATATCTGATTTATGATATTAAATTTTACACAATATATTGGTACCTACTTCGAATATTTTTGCAATATTCATTTTATGTGAAATACTTATTTTTCGTGAAATGATTATTTTGCACGAATCATTTCAAAAAATATTTTGGTCATGGAATATTTGATTTAAATAAATCAAAATGAAAACAAAACTGTTGATCACGTTTCGAATTATTGCAAAATTTTAATGAATACAATATTTTATTCAAATCAAATATTCTAAATATACTCAAATCAAAGTAGCGCAGCATAGGACTTCAATGGAAATTTTGGGCCAAAAAATGGGCCATAGGGAAAAAAATAAATGAAATAATATAGGAACCTTATACCATAGTGATTTATTTATATTTTATTTTATACACGCAACAATGTATCTGGGGTCTTGATTTTAGCTAAGTAATATATCATTTTACACCAATTTGATAAACATCATGGGTACTAAAAATTGGTCTGATTATAATATTAACATAAGTGGTAATTTTTCACACAAGAAATCTGCAATGGAAATTTGCTTTGAATTTATTCTCTTTTTAAGAACATACCATATTAATCTAATATTTATTTTTTTCTTTAGGTTCGAAATAAAATCGTAAATCAAATCCTCATTTCCATCTTTAGTTAATACAGATTTAGTAAAACACGGAGGTGTTGTTCGTCGTAATATCCTGGAATTGATTGTGAGGTACTGGTGGCCTCCAGACATTCCTGACTGGAATATTCAATATCTACTTTATTAATTATTCTAGGGAGAAGTGTAATTGAATAATAAATTTTGTTTTAAATCTTATTTTATTTGGTTTATTGGTCATTCAGTATTAGCTGAAATGAATGCGAAGTGTAAGTTTTGTATTTGTATATTATGGCTGTGGAAGATAATATTTTATTCCTACAGAGAAGCAATGTTATGTTTTATTTGTTCAGATTTTCGTTGCTCATCTTCTCCTTAAAATATTTTTAATGTTTGTGATTTGACTGTGTGTAATTTTTTTTATGATAGGATAAATTACTAATAATTTCAGAACACCCAATAAACATGTCGATATTACTGAAAAAAAATGGAATGAAAACTCATAATAATAATGTAGTTTCGTAGATTATGTACTAAATGTTGACTTAATTTATTTTTATTTGGAATATCTTATAATTATTTAGCTAAAATCACAGTCCCCACTTCCTCATGTAAATATATCATGAGAAAAAATATTTCTTTTATGATGAAAAATCGTTTATGAAGAAAAATCTTTATTTACATGCCTCAAATACTTACATACACATACATCAAATGGTATCCAATTTAAAACAACCTATAAACTTTAATTATATAAAATTAATATTTTATTATTACTTGGGACATTTTCTCTGTTACTTATTACTTTTAACCATGCAACATTTTAATTACTCTAAAAACAATATTTTTAGACTTCGATTTATGTGTCCTATCAATTAATAACGACCCACCAATTGCATCCCAAACTCTTCAATCTCACATCACAAACCTTGAAGAATGGTGTCAAAATTTGAGAATTAAAATAAATTCCAATGAACCCCATCTAATTACCTTTACCCTTCGTCATAAACCTATGACTTTCTGTCCTATAGTATCCTTTAACAATACCCCACTTATCCCTGTTGAACATATTTGGACAAACGACTCATTTGGAATCCTCATACCGGACTGAAACGACAAGAAACCGCTCGATGTTTTCGACTACTTCAGCAGTTACTAAATAAACGCTCTAACTTTCCAATTAATTACTTCTTCTTCTCTTCTTTGTCTTCCTCTTATGCCATTAATTAGCGTCGAGGAGCCTCAACCAGTGCAGCCACTCTTCCCGGTCCCTGCTTAGTCGCTTCATCTCATTAAGGGTTTTGCCTTTTTTACATCCAATCCTTTGAATGTAATCCTGGAACGTGAGTCTGGGGCGTCCGCGTGGTCTCCTTCCTGTGGGTCGAGCCTCTAATATCCTTATAGGATTCAAATTCTCATTCATGCGGCAGACGTGTCCAAACCACTGGAGTTGCCGTCTTTCTAAAGTAGTTTTAAGTTCGGCAACTCCTAGCTGCTCTCTAATGCTTTCATTCCTAATGCGATCCCTTCTAGTTCTGCCAACAGATCTGCGAAGGAACCTCATTTCTGCTGCCGTTATGCGACTAGAGTGCCTGTCTAGCATTGTCCAGCTTTCTCCGCCGTAGGTGAGTGTAGGTAGGTAAACAGACTTATATACGTGCATTTTGGTCTTCTTGTCTACTTCGCGATGGCCGATAATGCTATTAGTAGTCTGGTAATACACCTGATTCGCCTTACATATTCTACTTGATATTTCGGCGTCTATCTTACCAGAACTACTAATTACGGTCCCCAGGTAGGTATATTCAGTCACCACCTCAAGTGTCTCGCCATTGCAGATCAGCTGAACATCTTCTCGCTCTTCCCTCGTCATAACCAGCACTTTACTCTTGGAGGTGTTAATTTGCATCCCTTTCCTGAGCAACTCTTCCTCCCACTCTACCAAAGCTTGTTGTAGTTTGGTCTTTGTGTCGGCTATTAGGACTATGTCATCCGCGTATAGAAGGCTTTGTATGAGGACAGTTCTCAGATTCCACTTCCCAATTGTTGTCCACGCAGTTCGGCGTTTACAGATTTTGTGGATTTCATCCATTACATTTATAAATAGAAGGGGACTTAAGCTATCTCCCTGTCTAACTCCTCTCGCAATTGGAAAAGGTTCCGATTCCATACCGTTCATCCTTACCACTGCCATGGCTCCTTGATAGGCTGACTGTATGGCCGCCAGCAAGTCTCCAGGTACACCCTTGGCTATTAGGGCATTCCAAATTTCTTTTCTTGGAACCACATCAAACGCTGACTTCAGATCAAGGAACGCAAGATACAGATTTTTATCTCTGTCCCAAGCTTTTTCAGCAATATTTCTGAGAACAAAGATGTGATCCTGCGTCTGTCGGCCTGGACGAAAACCAGCCTGTTCCGCTTCTAACTGCCCTTCCACAATCCGTCGGAGTCTCCTTTCTAGTATGGAAGTATAAAGTTTATAGACCACTGATAGCAGACTAATGGGTCTATAATTTTTGCAATCTGTCGTGCATCCTTTTTTATAAATCGGGAGGATTATACAATATTCCCAGTCCATGGGAATTTTCTTTCTGTCATATACTTCTTGGAACAGCGATTGTAGTGCTTTAAGAAGTTCTTGACCACCGAATTTTAAATATTCTGGTGCGATTCCATCCCTTCCTGATGCCTTACCTCTTTTTAGCTTATGGATTGCATTTTCTATTTCTTCTTCCTCTATAACCTCCAGGCTTTCTTGAATATTTTGCTCTTGTTCTTTATAATGGTCTGTTTCTGGATTTTCGGAGAATATTTCCTGGAAATATTCCTTCCATCTGCCAAGGATCTATTCCTTGTCTGTAAGTAGGATTCCATCGCTACCTTTTACATTTCTAATAGGCTTGCATTGTTTTCCTCTTAACATCTTAACTTTTCGCCAAAATGTTCTTATAGATTCGCGGTGATCCTCGCTCAGCCTTTTACCAAACTCCTCCCACGACTTCTTCTTCGCCTGGCGTATGGCTACCTTACATTCATTCCTGGCTATTCGATATAAGTGTAGCTTTCCTTCAGTTCTATCCATAAGGTATGCTTTCCAGGCAAGCTTCTTCCGAGAAACCAGTCGTTGGAGATCATTGGTCCACCAGTCTGTTAATTAATTACAACAGACTCAAATACATGACAATAATAAGGCATATTTGGACTTATGGAGTTGAACTATGGGGCTCCACCAAACCATCAAATTCCTCTCGTATCAAATCCTTACAATCCAAAATCCTTTTTTAACAACTACATTAATTTTATTTCTTGAAAGAAAATTAATGAAATAGACACCAAACCATTTGTACATTATTCTCCAAATTT
Source organism: Nezara viridula (assembly GCA_928085145.1). Classification (NCBI taxonomy): domain Eukaryota; kingdom Metazoa; phylum Arthropoda; class Insecta; order Hemiptera; family Pentatomidae; genus Nezara; species Nezara viridula. Next base: position 27,575,777 of record OV725077.1, on the reverse strand, counting down.
CCTCCAACTTTTGGTCAAATCGAATCAGCCGTTTTTGAAAAATATAAGCTCATCGAGAAAATTATGTTTGCTCCGCCATAAACTAAAGTAAGGGATGAAATTTAATACTAAATCATTATTTTACAAATCCCTAGCTTCTCTCCAGCTTAGATCATATTTGAACTAGCCATTTTTGATATTTCATAGTAAGTTTGCGCATTCAGAAGCGAAAGTAATAAATGAAATTTGACAAAATTTATGTAGGACTATTTATGTACCAATCTACACAATTCCTGAAAATTATCCTAAAATGAGACCAACCATAGCAGGTGATATTCTCGTCACCTGAATTTGACTAATGAGAGACAAAGAACCAAATCTGTTCCTTGATGATTAAAACGTAAAACGAGATAAAAATTCGATTCAATCTAACCTTCAATGGAGAGAGAGAAAATCGTGTCAGTGCTTTCAGGGAAAAGTTGCGTTTGTCATGCGGATAGATTTTTTTATATATTTGATTTTTAGATTGTGCGAATGGCCCAATCCCGTTACCTGTCCTTCTATAATAAACTTCGGAACCATCCTAATCCTCTCGTTTCCAGCCTTGCTTCCTTTTCGAGCCCTTATAAACCACATCCCTCCGAGGTGAAAAAAAAGATGGCCTCGTGATCTCTTAATTTAGATATTTTGTTAAGAGTGCTACCAAGGAGTTGGTTCTCTACAAGTCTTTTCATGCCACTGTATTTCTCTGTATCACATTTACTTTTTTGTACAAGACAGTTCATTTTACTTTCCTACAGTTAATTTTTACATACCTTTTTATGAAGTATGTAATGAAATATTAGACCGCGGTACAGATTCCTTTTTTTCAAATTATTAACACTCGACTAAAACTTCGTGAATAGCTTAATGTTTTCGCAATCTGCAACACTTTTGTTTACATTTTTTTTTTAAATATGTCGTTTTCAATCTGGAGATTGGTAAATTTAACGAGTCTCTAGAACTCATGAACACCCATTTGTTCGTAATATAATTTGATTACAAAATAACGAGGTTAACGTGTAGTGATAGAATCAAAATAATATACGAACTTCACAAATAAAAATATCTACGCAAATAAGTAATAATAAAAAAGAAAGTAGATTATTAAGAAATTAAATCGATTTATAATACATATAAAAATTCTGGTGCGCGCATCACAGGCATCAAACTTTCACATGGCGCTCTACTTTGAATAAAAATTATTTTCTGGCAATGTTGGGCTATGACAAAGTTTTTGAAATGTTATTTTAACAGAGCTAAACCTTACGGCTAACCTGTAACAACTCATTAAGGTCGACGGTAGGCAAGGAAAACCTCGTAACTACGTATGTTTTTGTAAACCACATAACTCCAGTCTTTGAGCTATATAAGCCTAGAAAGATTTGAAAATACATCTGTATTTTTAACCTGCATATAAATGGTTATGAATTGTACTACTATTACTTCTTAAACTCTTATTTCTCCATTGTAAAGTTTACTAAATTGGAGTTACAAGATTTTCATTGCCTATATGGATAGGTCAAAAGTTGTCATACTAGTTTTAAGTGAATAATGTTGTGATTTCACTAATTTAATTTTATAAAATATTACCTGTTGATTTATCGAAATTAAGCGACAATATATATCTAATTATTTAAATATCTTATGAGATCTAGAAATATTAAATTACAGTTAATATATCGAAGGTCATAAACATATGTTTTACTCGTCTATACAATATTTTTATATTTCACTTCTTCTTTCACACAAGTTTCTTCCCTTACTATATATTACATATTTTGGTAAATGAAAGTAAAAATAAAATGTTATCTAAAATTCATTAATATCTATACACAATATTTACATTAGCCCAAGAGACTCCGAACCATGCTTTGTCTCCCATATGGAAAAGCAACGACTCCAGGAGATCCCAGCGCATTTATTCTTAACGATGGCGATAATAGCCTTTGATTTTATTTGAGCTTTTTCTTTTATTTTTATCATTTCTCACATATTTGACGGTTTTTGCCCTTCAGGCACAGCCCTGTTTCTTCATAACCCCTCATCTCCCTCCTCTCTTGATTATCCGATTGAGAGAGCACTCCCATTATTTTCGAAAACAATGACAACTGCATCATAACCTTCTCTGTAGAAGCATGAGTGTAGCCTGCCAAGGAAGGTAGCAGAGGCGGGGTGCGGTTGCCTAGCGACCGTGGGGAGCGGAGGGGGTTCATTGATTTTTGCCGGACGGCGTCGACACTCACACTCAGGCCGAGTGCCATGTCCAAGCAATGTCTCTTCTGACCCACGACCACTCATGTCTTCTAGGCCCGTATCTACACTGTGAGTATTGTGTAATAACTATCTTAGTGTGCGAGTGTGAGTAAACGTAGTCCTCAACCGATCTTAATCGAAGGCTTTGTCTATGTCTAAGTTATCAGTGGCTTCTTTAGTAGGGCTTCCAAGGCGTTTTAGTCCTTTTTTTTCTTATTTTCTTCTTTCTAAGTTACTTTCTAAATTGTCTGAGGTGTTTAAAATAACCTCAATACACCTGAGGTTAGAACAGTATTGACTAGAACAATCGGAGAGGTTATACATCCTCAACCTTCCCGCATCGACCACACTACCAATATTTATGCATTTAAGAGTTATATTTATTTTCTGATTGATAAAAAAAAAACTAAATATATATTTTCTACTTTGCACTAGCCCAAAACATAAATTATATCGTTAAATTCATCTAAACTTATTATCCCTTTTGTTTGTATGTGTGTGTTTTTTTTTTCTTTTCCTACATTGTTTGTGCCAAACAAAACTACAAGACAAACAATGATTCATACATGACAGAGCCTCCGATAAGCTTATCTAACCTGTACTCCCGTGTAGATAATACACGTAATGTGTACCTACCGTAGTACCCGAGTACCCGAGTACTCATATGGGTTAATTATAGTCGAGACTGAAGGGTTTCCCGTGTGAGTCACAAAACAGCTGGATGCCCTACTCTCCTATGCATCGGGGTAGGGTAAAAAAAAAAAACTCTCCCCTCCTAGCTCGACTTCTCGAACTAATCGATAAAAGACATCTGATGCTGTGGTCGATATGCTGTCATCTACAGTACTATTTGTTGTGGAATATTTCGATATATTTTTTTTTAAGACACAAACAGTATGGAGCTGCTATTTTATCCACCATCTTGCTCCTGACCTAAGCAATGGTTCCTAGATCTTGGTGGATTCTTAACAAATGTTTTCTTGAGGTTTTGTTCTTTGTATATGTCATATATTTGTATACGAAGATTTGGAAAGCTCGTATGATTCATTGGTAAATATTTCTGTTATGATATATTCAGCATTTGATTTTTATCTTCTTAGAAATACGTATATTATTCATTTTTTATCAGAAGAAAAACAAACTATGACAAGATCGATCAATAAGAAATAAATGTAATTTCCTGTGAATCATAGCATGATACATATTATGAATTTAACACTAAGTATATTATTTAAAACTTCAAAATATCAACTATTACTTTTTTTATTATTTTATTTACAAAATCGTTATGATTTTTATATATTTTTTTTAAGTTAATATGATAAGCCTTTGATAAAGCATAGAGGAAATTATCGGAATTGAGCTCCTCTGTAGCAGAAAACTAAGATTAAGCTGGTTAATGCTTCCTTTGATCTTTACCACATGTTTGCTTATTTACAAAGTTGACTATCCTACTTCAAAATATAAAATAAATATTTATACTAAAAATCTTATATATCGCAATAAATAAATAAAAAAAATCTTATTAATTAAAAATTATCATACATTTTTTTTTAAATGATGAAAATAAATTTTCCCAGTTATTTAAAAATTAATTTATACAAAGTCCATTTAGATTTTATGACGCTTTGCAATTTGATATGACCCTTTATATATATATGCATAAATACATATTCATGAGAAAATAAATTGTCATTTATGAGAAAAGCTCTCGCCACTTTTTAGTTATTCGGTACATAATTTATATGCTTTTGAAAATTAAAAATACCTAACTGTATTTTATATTGCATAAGGTGTTTTTGTAGGAACTTTTTTTTTTGTGGATTCATTTTTTAAGTTTTGTTTATTTTGTTTTTTTATGTCTATCAAGACAGCTTTTAAACATCCTCTAGACATCAATAGTAAACTAGAGTACAATCTATGTTACGTTGTACTCTACCCTAGCAAAACGTCCATTGACTAGAGATACGTCAGACATACGTTCGATAACCTATTTCAAGTTTGGGTATATTCCTCCGAATTCCAGTGAATTATAAATAGTTCTTGTACTTTTTGAATGGCATTTTGACATGTGTAATATAAATGACATATATAGCAGCATTGTCCAAGTAGGCTAAATTCAGTAAGAAAAGTAGAGAATTTATTAATCACCTTCCGTAAATAATAAATGGGAAGTCGTGCCTGTCAAATCCTAGTTCATAAAGTGGTTATCTTTTACCTTTTTTAGATTAAAATATTATCTCCAGGTTCAAAATTTTCATCCAAGAAATATCTTTCCTTTGGTTTTTTCTCATCCTATCATCTCTGAATAAAAATTATTAGTTTAAAATGTATTTATTAGCTCTTATAAATGCATTTTTATAGCATAAAGCTGAGAACGGTTTGACAGCATCGTGTTTGGCAGCAGTATACGTCACACTACGGTAGATTCAGGCCACACCACACCTCCCAGGCGCACTGTTATTTCAAGTTTATAGCTAAAGATAAACTTTTTTTTTATTTTTTTTGAAAACAGTGATCTCAATGTTGTATACCTTTATCACTTGAATTCTATTGCTGTTCAAAAGTACGTAATATTATATCCTTGCAAGTATCCTAATTCTTATACAACTCGGTCACATTTTTAGTGATTAACACTGAAACAAGTATTCGCTTCCTAATCACGGATTAAATTTGAACAATTCGGAGAAAACTGCCAGATATATACGCTTTCATAAAAAGCAACCCGCGAATAAAAGTTTCAAATACTTCGCCTAACAGAGACTAACACCAGGAGAAAGAAAAATACCTCATAACTTATGTTTATTCTTGCATTGAACTTTGCCCCCGATATTCATCTCCTTTTTTCTCACAGGCCTTTCGTGCCTCAGACTATCACTTGTGGGCCACAAACAGGATGAAAGTAACCTACTTGGGGTATGTGGTATAATAGACGTAACAGAATTGAGGATGATGTCCATCCTTTAGTATTTTTTTTTTTACTTCTGAGGTATATTCAGTTTTTCTTCTATTGAATACAAATCTGTTTCAACATATCGTTCCATTTGCGTTCATCTCTCATACTTACCGTACACACATGTAAACAGAAGTAAAATTTAATATCGATTTGCAGTTTTTAATACAAAAAAACAAAATGTAGTCTATAAAATTCTAATTAAATATAACTTCGTGGCTTCGTGACTTGCTTTCATTTAACAGATGAAATCTAATCCACGTTGCTCAGGCTTGAACTCAAAGTTAATGGTTTTGGGTTATGTATAAGTGTTCTAATAAGTTTTTTTTTTTTTTGCCACAAACTAAATTTTATTTTACATCCTGTCCACCCCAAAATATCTCTGTTATATCAATAAATTGATCAAAAATTAAATTTATGAGGTCTGGTCCTTAAAAAAAATTAATAAAAGAGAAGGGAAAACGTTAAATTATAATTTCAATATTCGTTTTGATCATAATGGTCTTAATGTTCATTTAGCCCAATCCAGATACCTATCCTTCCATAAGAAACTTCAGAACTTTCTTCTTCCATCCCTCACAACCCTCCGAAGCATCTGCAAAGAAGATGGTTCCATGATCTTGTAATGTATACATATTATTAGAGTGCTGCCAGTGGGTAGTTCCTCAACAAGTGTTCATGTTATCATAACCATTTGTTCAAATATACTAGATGAATATTTATTTTTTTAATACAGTTGTAAATATTATAAATAAATAAAAAATATTCGTTTCAACTTATATTATTTTGAAATATTATATTCCATTGATGAAGCCTTAAATGAAAGATAGCACTGTTTCTATTTAAAACCACCTGTTACACATTTTTTGCTTATATTGTGGATTTATATGCTATATCCCTTCCAGTTGTGACTTTTCACGTTCATAAACTTCAAATCTTCCATCACTGGACTTCCTAACTTTAAAAATATGTATCAAATATAGTCAGCATAATGATTTTTATTTATTTATTTTATTTTTTATTTTCCAAAGTACACAATATATCAATATTAATTTGAAATTGGGCATTTCTGATGATCTTCCTCCATTCTCCTCTATCCTGGACGAGCATTAGCCATCTTCGGATTCCCATCCCTCCTAGAATGTCCTCCACTTCGTCCAGCCATTTCAGACGTGATCTTCCTTAACCTTGTTTTACATCAGGTAGATCCTCGAGGAAGCGTTTGGGAATCGCGTCTCTGGTTACCACTCACAACTGAGACCAAATCCAGCCTCGCCTATAGTGTCACCCAAACGCGAGACCAAGACGTCTTGGTCTTAGCACTTAGTCTCGATCATGTCTTGGTCTTGCGCAAGAGTCTCGCTACAGTTTTGCAGTTACCTACTAGAATTTTACTATAGAGCTTTTACAATACTTTTTCAGATAGAGGAAACCTAACTAAGTCCAATTGAAAAATTGAAAGAGTTAAATGCATAAGTATTTTGTTAATACCAAGTCTTTACATATAGTAACTAAAATTGTCAAGTATTAGTAACTATTTGGCCTTAATTTTCATTCACAAAAACGGTTTTTTTTTTAGCCAGTCTTGGTCTTGCAACCGTTAGGCGGCCTACATCTCGTGCAGTTCTTTACTAGTGATTGACAAAATTGAGTTAATGCTTTTAATTTTCTTTATAGAATAAAAAATAATTTTATTCTGGGACAAAGTCCCTTTAGAATAACAAAAAAGTACAAAATTAAGATATTATATCTGGCCTATATAAAAAGTAAAAAGTAAGAGAAATATTAGTTAAACATACTATATACAAAATTTTAAAAAATCTATATACAAAACACTTGAAACCATGCACAGCGGTAAAACATAAATATGCATTCTTAGAAAAAAAAATAAAAATAAATAAAAAATACATTACATCCTTCATAGAAATAAACTGTTTCTGTAAAAAAAAAAAAAATAAAAAAAAATAAAGTCGAACCTGATAGTAGGAATTATCTGAATATTTAAGTAATATATGTTGATTAGATGTAAATACATCATTATGAATAATATGTTTATACACAATATACTGCATGTATATTGAAAAGTTTTAAGTAAGGCGTCAAAAACCCCGATCTTTCGAAGAATATAACTCTTTTTTTTTTTTAATTTTAGAATATATGATGGAACTTTTTCTGTATATACTATATGTATATATATTTTTTTAAATAATATTGTTGAACTCATCATTCTTTTACGAAATCATTATAAAACCATAATATTATTCGACATAAAGGTGGTCTAGCTGTCAGATCGAATATCGCAGACATATATATGGGTTTACGAGTTGACGTGTAGCAGATGTTGTGTCCTCCCACCGAGGGAGGGAATGCATTGTTTATAACCTGTCTCTAGTGAGCAGTGAAACCCTTTTAAACGAGTATTATTACTGCAATATCATTAATGCTTTATTTTATCTCTGTTATAGGTCACGTTTGCATGGTAAAGTATCTACCGAAATAGCTTGTAATAGATTTTTGTATTGTTCTTTCGCCATTATTTACCAGTTTTCAAATGTTATAAACATAAAAACTTCTTTAGTCCGGTTTTCTACTTTTTTTGTGAAGAGTGAATTAGTTTGAGCCGTCAGATTTCCGATGTGTAACGCTCTGGTAAAGTCGGCTGGGGTCGACTAATTGAAATGTTTTTGCATATGGATAAAAATATTTCAAAAACTAAAAATCAGATCTGCATATTGTAAGCGAGAGAAATATATTTTATTGTTCTGGGACTGGTGTCCCTTTATAACAAATTATATACGCAGAACATATATTAACATCCTGGTGTGTCCATAAAATATAATTAAATATTTATAGGATGATTGGTAATAAAATAACCGTACAGATAATTAAAAGATATAAAAATAGGAAATAAACAGATAAAGTAAAATAAATAAACAAAATATCAATAAATCACAAATAATCCAAGTATCTGGGGGTGTTTATACTTTGGGATTCTTACGACTTAGATTTTTAAGTGCATCTCATGAGTGTCAAATGTCAGAAGGGATAGAATTCAAGAAGGAGACAGCTTCAATTAAAAAGGATTTTTCCTACGCAGCAGTTCCCTGAGGAGGAGGATAGAGGTTGGACGTATGGGATCTGGCGGGGCGGGATTGAAAGGAGCATTTGATTTAATGACCTGGTATAGGAAGGTAGCAAGGAAATACTGACGACGGTAGGACGGATAAAGCGACTTAAACTTGGTGTAAAACTGGGTAATATGTGTATATCTTGAGATCCCGAAGATAAAGCGGATTGAGCAATTCATTAGACGTTTTGTAAAGGGCTAATATTCAAAATTGTATCTTAACGCTACACCGTGTTAGAAAGGGCAAAGAGGATAAATAGTATCGATAACCCAATGGTAACGAGTTTTATTGAAGATATGGTTTAAAATATCCCAGAAACTAAAAATCGGACCTGTATACTGTAAGCGAGGAGATTGTTCAGCATTTCATCCTCTTTATAATGAGCTATTATTTATAATTTATATTTCATATTATCAATCTAGCCTTGTTAATGTTTTCACTTCTATCGTGTGGTCTAAAGCACACACCTTAGTTTTAGTTTTATTTTGGCATTACAGACATAGGACGTTAAACGTGTTTGTCCTGTTCAACAACTTCGGCTCTGTTAAGTTACTAAAAATCTCCAATTTCAAAATATATACGTGTAACAGTGTCTTTCATTTACGTTTTTATAATAAATTGGAAAAATATAAACAATTTCGTATATGCCATTTTTCGCCACCATTTTTCCAGTTTTTGTCAGCCTGAAGTATCAGTGTTCAGGAGAGGAAGGATTTTGTAAGAACAAGACCAAGGCCGCCAAATTGTTGCAAGTCCAACATCAAGACTAGACCCTCAAAAACAACTTTTTTGTGATTAAAAATTTCGAAAAATAGTTCCTAATACGTGACAATTTTAATTCATATTTGTAAATAATTGGTAGAATCAATATACTTTTTCATTTAATTCTTCCAATTTTTCAATCTGAGTTTATTTATGTTTCCCTCTTCTGAAAAATTAAAGTAATATCTCTGTAGTATATAGTGGCATAAAATAAAATTGTTTAAAAAGCTTATTAAATTTCCGACAAAACTATAAAAAATCGTCTAAATTGGACTACTTTTAGGAACGTAACAGTGTATTGAATTTAATACACTGATTTTAATAATTGTTCACTTGCCCGTTTACATTGCTTTAGTTCGTCAAAGAAATCGTACTCCAATGTTTTCTCTGATCGGTCATCAAGAAAAGTAGTCTAATTCAAGTGTGTTCTTATTTTATTTTATTTGTATTTAAGGATGTTTTCTTCATAAATTGAAATTTCCCTCAGCCAAACTCCTCCCTCAGTCGGTTCTTCAACTTCTTTCTGGCCATCGCTTCCTCCTCCGCCAGCCCTCGGCCCACCATACTCTCATCCGCATCTCTCCACACCTGACATGAGGCCTTCCTCTTTTCCTACCTTCGACCTTCCACACAAATGCCGATTTGTGAAGTCGTTTGCTATTCAGCCTTTTCATATGCCCATACCACTGTAATCTTCTTTCTTCTATTATCTCTAATATATTATTCTTAGCTTTATTTTTTTCTGTAATGGTCTCATATCTGATTCTCTGCGTCCTTGAGACTCGAAATCTTTAGAAATCTTTTGCTCTGTGATTTTTCCAGCAGCCACGTTTCCGAGCTATAGAGAATCATACTTTCTACCAGAGCCTTTTATATTAATTTATTTACTTTAGTAAAAATATTTTCGCTCCAGAGAACTGAATTAAGCATACCAATGGCTTTCCACTCGTTTGTTAATCTTTTTTCAATATTCTTCCTCACTCTTGCGTTGTTTTCAAGTGTTGAGTTAAGTTAGTAAAATTGGTGGTATTTTTGTTAAATCGATCTATCATCTTGTTTCGGCCTTCCACGTGATATCTTCTGAGGCATCCATTGTTTATATACTTATCTATAGATTGCTTTGCCCTCCTTGCCTTCGTAACACAAGATATTGATTGATTCGTTTCTATAAGGAATTCTTTATTTGTCCCTCTACTACATTAGTCCTCTTATCCCATATTGCTCCGGTTATCGTGCGGACGATTTTTCTCTCTTATTTTTCAACCCTTACGATGCTGATTAGTGTCCATTTCTCTTAGCCAAAATCACAACTGGCTTTATCATTGCATTACACATCTTTCATCTGAGATTTTACGGAAATATTTTAATTCTGATAACCGTGTCCGACAAAAAAAAACACCTTATTCCTTAAAAGAAAGCTCATTCTTAGGATTTAGTTTTCGAAATAACTTGACCAAACAATAAATTTATTTTTTTAGGATTATAATCATTTATAACTTCCTATTGGAGGTTCTGTCATCCAACTCAATCTGGTTAGTTCCAAATTCGGCCACAACACTATCCAGTCAAGTTTCTCTATACGCTAACTTAGGTTCCCGAGTAGTTAGTTAGTTATACGGCATAATGTAGTTTGCGTCTAACTATCTTGCGATCAAGTTATATAAGCTAACTCTCGTCCTAGATTGGTCTCTTACAGTTCATCTAAGTTCTTGAACTTTGAATGGTTTTATAACATGTAATCGGCTTGATTTAACGAATTTACGAGCAAATATGCAATAATAAAATAATGTTTTAAATGCTTTACATTAAGAATATAAATAAAATAAACTATTGAATAAAAAGTCATATTTTAATTAACTGTAATAACTAAATAATTAGGTAATATATAAAGAAAATTAATAATCTTGGACATAATCATGAACAATATTTACATTTGCCCGAAAGGAAACTTTGAATCGAGTTTTATCTTTCACATGCGAAAGACAAAGTATGAGTCTAAGCGATCCCATCGCTCCTATCCCAACCTTATCACTGGTATTTGAAACTAGTGGAGATTAAGAAAGGGTAATATAGGCACAGATGCTCAGGAGTAGAGTCTTATAAAAAACTAGAATTGATTATATTTGATAATAATAATAATATATTTTATAGGCTACATAACCACATATGTATATATGCATACACATCAATGAGATTACAAATTTATTTAAAACTAAATATAATAATATAACCTCCAATTGAAATTTTTCCAATGCCTACCATATTTCACATCCATTGTATTATTAAAAATTATATTCATTACATTTCTTGAATGAAAATCAATGAAATATACACCAGACCGTTGTGCATTATTCTCCAAATTTCCTCCAACTTTTGGTCAAAACGACTGATTCGTTTTTTTTTTTAAATATAGGCTCAACGAGAAAATGTTTGCGGATAAAGTTGATACTAAATCATCTTTTTACAAATCCCTAACTTCTCCTCAGGTTTGATCTTTATCGAACTAGCCATTTTCAATAATTCATATTATGTTTGCGCGGAAGCGAAAGTAATAAATGGAATTTGGTGAAATTTGTGTGAGACCATTTACGTACCAATCTCTGAAAATTATTCTAAAATGGCACCAACGATAGCAGATGATATTCCCAGCACCTGTATTTCACTACTGAGAGAAGGCAAAGAACCAAATTTGTTCCTTGATGTTTAAAACGTAAAACGAGAGCGAAAATTCGATTTATTCTGACCTTCAATGGAGAGAGAGAAAATCATGTCGATGCTTTCAGGGGAAAGTCGCGTTTGTCATACGGATGGATATTTTTTTGTGTATTTGATTTTTAGATTTTGCGTATCTTGAAACATGCAACACCAAATTTTGAGAAGGGTTACAATTTGTATAACCACTTAATTAAATTAAATTAATTTTAATTATAGTTATAGTTAAAATGATATTAGATTTGGATTCGAATAAATTCTAAACGAAGAAGCTTCTAAATGTTATCATAAAATAAAACTTTTTTATCTAATTAAAATTCTCAGAATTATCATCAAATTAATTAATTTAATGAAGTACTAAAAACTCATAAGTTTCTATTTGCTTTTTTTACTAGAATCGTAAGATAAATTGATCACAAAATCGAAGGAAAAAAAGCAGCAATATTTTTGTAGGCCACTTTTTTTCATCAATGTTGTGATCAAATTATCTTGCGATTCAAGATTAAAATAAATATATGTTCATGAATTTTAAGTTCCTGATTAAATAGTCAAAGTTAACTGATCTCCAGATTTAAAACGCTCCATTATCGAGAATTTTCGTAAATAAAGGTTTTAGGTTAGGATAAGATGAAGCGAAGTTTTAGAAGGATTTTAACTTTTGATAAAGAGAGGTATTCCACGTGTATTCCACATCCACCTAATTGTGAAATCAAATGTAATTTCAAACTTACGGATGAATTTTCCGTGCATATTTTTCAATATTTTTTTCATATTTCAAGGAAGAGCGCATCCTCGAGGATTAAAGCCCTACTTAAAGCCCACGTTCTCGAAAGTTAGCTCGATAAGCTACAAAAATATACTTGACTCCTGGCAGATTTCGCTAGAGCTGGTCACGAAAATATTTATTTTTTTCATTAATAAATTCATGTATGAGAATGAATATTCAATATCTTTCTGTTATCTTTAAATAGGTGTTTCATGGTCTCTGTTTTTTCAATATTTTCCCCAACATTCAATAAGATCCCTAACATTCAAGGAAGAGTACGCCTCTTGGCAGATTTCGGTAGTGCTGGTCAATATAATAATTTTTTTTTTTAATAAATTCGTGGATGAGGATGAATTTTACCTATATATTTTTCGACAGTTTTTCCACCATTCAAGGAAGAGTGTGCCTCCTGGTAGATTTCGCTAGTGCTGGTCACGAAAATAGTTATTTTTTTCATTAATAAATTCGGTTATCAGGATGAATTTTCCCTATATATTTGCGATATTGGTTTCACCTTTCAAGGAAGAGAGCGCCTCCTGGCAGATTTCGCTAGTGCTGGTCACGAAAATAGTTATTTTTTTCATTAATAAATTCATGTTTGAGAATGAATTTTCAATATTTTTCTGTTATCTTTAAATAGGTGTTTTTTGGTCTCTGTTTTTTGATATTTTTTACACTTTTCAAGAAAGAGCTCGCCTCTTGGCAGATTTCGGTAGTGCTGGTCACGATAATAATTTTTTTTTTTTAATAAATTCGTGTATGAGGATGAATTTTACCTGCATATTTTTCGACAGTTTTTCCACCTTTTAAGGAAGAGTGTGCCTCCTGGTAGATTTCGCTAATACTGGTGACAATAATAATTTTCTTTTAATTAATAAATTCGTTTATGAGGATGAATTTTCCCTATATATTTTTCAATATTTTTTTCACCTTTCAAGAAACGGCCTGCCTCCTGGTAGATTTCGCTAGTGCTGGTCACGATAATAATTTTCTTTTAAATAATAAATTCGTGTATGAGGATGAATTTTCCATATATATTTTTCAATATTTTTTTCATATTTCAAGGAAGAGCGCATCCTCGAGGATTAAAGCCCTACTTAAAGCCCACGTTCTCGAAAGTTAGCTGGATAAGCTACAAAAATCTACTTGACTCCTCCATAGCTAGCTAGACTGCAGAGGTAGCTAGCTATATTAGGCTGCCGGTGGATATTAACCCCGAAGAGATGTTCTCTCTATTGCAGTCTGGGCCATTTCGTCTGCTTTTTCTTGATGAGATGGCTACATCTTCCTCCACTGCAATCATCATTGTCTTTCTCATTCTCGAATTCATTTTCATGATGATGTCAGCATTATGCGTTATTTTGGCTCTTTCATCTTCATAATTAAAGCACATAAAAATAATAATAAAAACGCTGCAAATTATTGTTCAATGGTTTAATATTTTCAAACCGATATATACCATATGTAACACTGCTTTCCTCATATTTAATAGAGCAAAATAAATAGAAGATGATTCCATATATTGGCTTAAATATATATATTTTTATTTTATTTTTTATCATCATTAGTAAATTGCTAAGAAATATAGACGTCTTTTGCTTTAGTTGATGTAATAGTCCTTAGTACATACTCCTTTTTATCAAATTATTAACATCCGTCTAAAATTTCGTAAATAGCTTCGTCTCATCGTAACCTACAACTACTTGCTTCTAGCTATCCAAGTGGAAATCAAAATCAATTAATTTATTTAATCGGTACTTAATTAATTACACTTATCTAGGAGTAGTGCTCAGCAGAAACGGGAAAAAGCTCCCAGATATACAGCACAGTGGTGGGGAAAAGTGAATTAGAAAAAATTGTAAAATAAAATATCTTTACCTAGTCCATATACTTACCTAGGTTTATTTGTGGAAGTGAAATAAAGTACCTCCGGAGAAGGAGACCTAGGAATGTCTTGGCAAAAGAGGCAGTTGGGATGGTTTGGTCATCAATGCAGAATGGATGAGGACCGGGATCGAAAGAAGTTTTTTGAGGACAGGCCAACCATACACCGTCCTCGAGGAATACCTAGATTGCTAAGATTTAATAATAGCGAAGTGGTTGAGGGAGAAGCGCAGGGATCTCCTGAAGCCTTGCTATTCCCTCCACAATTGGGGGGACAAGTATGGTTCGGAGTTCCCATGACCGATTGTAAATAGTGTAAATAGGTATGCCTGCATCTAAGATGTTTATTTTAATTTTATTATCACTATAATTTATATTTTCTTCTTTCATTATGATAGTTTATTTTGTTCTTATTTCGGTGTATATTATTTTGAAATTACCTTATTTATTTTTTGATTTTGTAAATATGCTCTCTGAACTCTATTATAAATGTCCTTTATTGAGACATATTGTAATATTTATCAATTAACAAGTAATCTAGTAAAAAAAAAAAAAGATTGCTAAGGATGGACCACTTATTCAGGATTGATGAAAAGACTGGATTAATGAAAATTGTTTTAAAAGGAGACCATAATGGTATTATTGCACGTTTGCCGATTGTTAAAAGCGTCTCTCAAGCGTAATATGGGCAGCGACTCTTGTGCTCAATTAACATGTGGTTGAGAAAGCACATATGCGACACTGAAGAAAATTAATTTTCATAACTCTGATGTGGAATTGAATTTTGTATATATATATATATATATATATATATATATATTGCTTCAACATCAATAAAACATTCAAAATAAGTTCGGTTCCAATAGAACTGTAGCCCGATACCGGGTTAAATTTACTCCCTTTATCTTAGTGAAAGCGTAGACTAACATCGCCTCGGCCCTCAACTGCTTGGACGGTATTGTCGGTCTACAATAGCCAACGGGTACAATGGAGCCAGTTGGAACAGCCATTCAGATATAGTCGCGGCCTTATCCATTATGGATCGCTTCTGGAAGAGAAGTTGTGGAGCGGAATGAGATATTGATGGAATGAAATCACTCCATCTCAGATCAAGCGAGTATTAATATTTAACTAGCTCACTGCGGTAACTTGTATTGCCTCACGTAAAGTACTTATTTTTCAAATCTTATATTTTACATTATTAAACTGCCTAAATTGTAAAAACATACTACGGCGTGTGCTGTAGATCACAAGACAGAAGTGAAAATATGATGAATAATATGAAATATTTTATTTTTTTATAACATCTTTTTATTGAGAAATAATACATTTTGTGACACTTAAGGCTACTGAGTACTTGATCTGAGTGAGGCACATTCATATCATATATAAAATACACTAAAAAAAATTATATATATATATATATATATATATATATATATATATATATATATATATATATATATATATATATATAAAACAAAGGCAAAAATTATAATAATACCAAAGAAATGTAACTTGTTAAAATTAAATAAAATACAGAAATTTGTAGCAAAAATAAATATATAAAATAAATATATAAATAAAAAAATAGATTAAAACTAAAACATTGATACTTAATTACAATATTTACAATCAGCCAAGAGATCTCTGCGTCCAGTCTTTTTCCCCCACGTGTGAAGGACAAGCTGAGGCTCTAAGAGATCCCAGCGCTTCTCTCTCAGCAACGTCACCGGCAGGAGTCCAGTGGAGAGTAAGAGAGGGCACTAAAGCTACAGATGCTCAAAACATGAGTGGAGAAGGTGGCCATTGCCAGAACTCCAGTGTCGTCTTTACAAGAGATCTCGAGGCCACTGCCGTTTCAATTTTCGAAGAGGAATGTAGGAATTACTGGAGCTGGATAAGGATTGTGCTAAGGGATTAGCATGGTGGATTAGGTTCAGGTGAAAATTTGAAAATCGAGATGGAATATCGTCAAGAACATAAGGAATGTAAAGATCATGATGTAAGGTTTTGTTAGTAATATAATAAGGAGTATTGACTATTATACGCAGGACTTTAGACTGGTAGGATTGGATGCGTTTGATGTAAGAAAATTTAGTTGTCCCTCCACATTTCAAGTCCGTAGGTCCAGATGGGTTTCAGTATGGTCTTGTATATTAATAATTTGTTTTCAATTGATAGGCTGGATTTTCTGTTAAGTAGTCTGTATAACTGCCCAAATAGTAAATAGTGATATGAAATATAATTTTTGTTTTTGTTCTATATTCACAAAGTAATATCATAAACAATTTATATAAATATAGTTGGGTGTAAACTACTTTTTGTTCTATATTAAGAAAATAATAACATTTACAATATATACAACTAGTTGGCCCGTGCGAATAATTCGCAGAAAATTTTGTTTAGTGAAGAAATAGCAAAACAGTATGGAAATAAGTTGTATAAGGAAGGAATTAATATTTATTCCTTGGTCGATTACAATATTTCATTAAACATAACAGACCAAAATATTTGTACAAATTGCTTTGCTGGAGCCTATTTTTAAACGCTGACTGGAAAGATAATAAAAGTAATAAAGACAAAATAATTCCACGATCATGGGATTTTCTAAATTATTAAAAAAAATAAAATGTAAGAACAAACAAATGCCTTTAAGAAATAATAAAGTTAATATATCAGCCAGGAAAAGAGTGTAGTAGACTATTCTACTCCTAAATGTAATATTTTTAAAGTGAAAGACATTATTAAGTACACCTAAACTAATAAACAGTATTGAATATTTAATAGTTGACCGTTGCATTATAAAGGAAGGAGATGATCCGAGGTGGCGGTCATAAATAGAATAAATAGTGACAAAACTATTTTATTAAAAGCCAACGTTTCGACCCGACTTTGCAGGTCTTCTTCAGGGCTAGAACGGACAAGATGTAAAAAATATATAGAATTGTGAAAGTTGCATAATATTTAGAGAAAATAAAATTATAAACAATGTAAATAAGCTTATTAAAATTATAAACAGTAAGTACATTAAAATATAACCACTTTTTAATTGCCACTATTTATGACCGCTTCTCCGGACCATCTCCTTCCTTTATAATGGACAGTATTTTTGTTAATAATTGTTCGATTTTTACATTTTTTTTTGTACGTAATTTAGTAGTCTTTCTAATTACTATGGGTACAATAAAAAAATTAAAAAAATACATACTTTTTGAGTTATTCGCCAGTAAAGTTTCTTTTCCTTCATAACTTTTTTCCCAGAAATTTCGGGGAAGAGGGGGAGGGTAGGACTATTTTTCGCATGTGAAGGAAAAGAATATCTTCAAAATGAGTGAACAAATCATTGGATTTGATGAAGGATTGACGAAGTTATGGCGTACCGACAAAAAAAACACCTTTTAGAAATAATATATAGGATTATAATTGTGTATAAATTACTTTATAAAATGTGTGTTTTATTATGTTAAATATTTCAATCGATATACGTAAGAAGCGTAACGACGTTGATTGTATTGAAGTATGGATAGTTATCTGTTAGTTGACTTAGCCGGAAAGATGATAAGGAAGTTGTGGCATTCATTCCACTTAGAGAGCCAATTGGATAATGACAGGATCAAGTTCAATCAAATAGAGGACAGACGTTATGATCCTCATCGAGGGTAATGGACTCGGTCCTGCACCACTTCGTCTATCCACCGACCAATTGTTCCATCGTCGAGGCTTGTCAAAGCACCCAAGTGAATAATATCTTACTATTTATTATGTATTTTCTTGTTAGGACTGACACAAGAATATTGTCCTTGACATCAGTCAAGCCTTCGATAAAGTTTGACATGAAGGATTGCTTTCCAAACTTAAAATTTACTTCCTCCCACCTATTATTTAATACTACTCTCATATTTAACAGACAGACATTTTGTAGTAAAAGTAGGGACAGAACATTCAGACATTAAATCTGCTAAAGCAGGAGTACCTCAGGGTAGTGTCCTGGGACCAATATTGTTCAATATATATATATATATATATATGTCTGACCTACCGCAACACAGTAATACCCTACTGGCTACTTTTGCTGACGATACCGCAATCCTCAGTTCAGATAAAAATCCTATTCGAGCATCCACCACTCTTCAAAACCACTTGAACGATATTTCTGATTGGGCCACAAGATGGGAAATTAAAATGAATGAAAAAAAAAAGCGTGTACGTAGTATTCACTCTTAATCACACCCCTTCCCCCGAAATATATTTTAATAACATTGAAATTCCTGCATTCGATGTAATTAAATATTTGCGTTTTACCTCGACAAAGATTAACTTGGAGGACACACATTAGACAAAAACGTATGGAATTAAACAGACGATACGGTCTTTTATCTAGACTACTTGACAAACGTTCAAAATTATCTTTGGCGAACAAACTAACACTCTATAAAGTTTAACTAAAACCAATTTGGACTTAAGGCATAGAACTGTGGGGTTCTGCTAAAACTTCTAATATTAAAAAAATCCAGTCTTTCCAATCCAAAATTTTACGAAGAATAGTTGACGCACCATTTTATGTCGCAAACGATAGATTACATAAAGACTTGAACATCCCAACAATTTTAGACATTGCAAAAGAAAACTACAATAACATTCACCAAAGACTAACTTACAATACCAATCCTCTGGCAGAAAACCTTAAAAAAACTAGAAACTCGTACAGCTCACCTCGACGATTACGTAGGCGGTGGCCAAGAGACCTGATGAACTGAACTATCCTGGATTGTGATGGGACGCTGTGAAGCTGTCGAAAACTTTTCACATTGCAAAGAAATTTGCAGATCGCAAATTTAATTTTTATGTTATGTATTAATAATATTAATATTCAGGGTTTCAACCAGACCTACAATATTACAGACGAAAGACTGAAAAAATCTGGTCCGAGAAAAAATTGAGATTCAGCTAAAATTTTGTAAAAAAATTATGATATTGTTTATACTGTCAATTAAAAATCCCGTTTTCAGCTAAAATGAATACAATTAATTGTATTTTATCTTAAATGTATTTTAATAAACCTAATTACCTGAACATTTTATTTATTAAAAAAAAAATGCCAAAAATACTAATTTTTCAAATATGTATTTCAGTAAATCAGTTAAAAACTGTGTTTTTCACCCAGATTTGTATTTTAGAAGTTGATCTGAAGTTATAAGTGACAAACTAAATGTTCCTGATACTAATATTAACGTTTTAATTAAAATAATTGAAGCAATCAGCAAAAAAAAAAATGGCTAATAATTTATGATTTTTCTAAAAACAAAACTAGGCTTAGTTTATCCGCTCAAAAGTACTCTTTAAGTAGTTTTAACAATAATGAATTCTATGCTAATTTAAAATTAAATTTATCTTGTTTACAATGAAGCAATTATTAGTTACTTTAATTGAATATCTCTTTAGTTATTACTTTCGATTCAATAAAACATGACTCACTTAAAGAACAAAACTTTGATTTGCTACTTTTCTGATGAAAATTGCCACATTATTTATATAAACTTTTTTGTTGCTCTTGAGGTCTGTTATAATGACTCCTTTAAAAATTTCCCTCTACTTACTGGACATCCTGTATAGGAAATTATAAGTAAAAACTGCGGTGTAGCTTCATTTAAAACAGTTAAATGAATGCTTTTCTTGTCCATCAAATCTATTAAATGTATACGTTTGCATAACTTTCTATCTCTTTTTACGGCTGTGTACAGTAAATTTTTTTGTTCAATATTATAAGATTAACTTGTTTCAAAACATTCACGATATCTTACTGAGTAATTTGAACCATCGAACTAAAGAATAAGTCGAGCCGTTTATTCAATAAGTTGTTTCATACATTTTAGCTGATTGATTAAAAAACACTATATACAATAATTTGTCAGTGTTTTAAGTGGATTGCGTTGTAAAGACCCCTTTTTATCAAATTATTAACATCCGCCTGAAACTTCGTAAATTGCTTCATCTCGTCGTAATCTACAAATATTTTACGAAAATTCTCAGAATTGTGCGTTTTCAATCTGGAGATCGGCAATATTTGTTTAATTGATAAGGTACTAAAAGCTCATGAATACCTATTTTTTTCCACTGGAATGGTAAGATAATAAAATCATAAAATCGAAAAAAAAAACCTACAAAAATTTTAGGGCGCTTAGCCTATATAACCTTGTTATTTCAAGTTTTTCACTATGAAGGACACGCCAAACGGACCAATATTTTTGTAGGCCACTTTTTTTTTTCGAATTCGTGGTCATATTATCTTACGATTCAAGTGAAAAACCAGTGGGTGTTCGTGAGTTTTTAGTACCAAATTAAATAGACAAAGCTTGCCGACCTCCAAATTGAAAAGCCCAAATTTCCATAATTTTGGTAAATACAATATTTGTAGGTTGTGATGAGATGAAGAAATTTACGAAGTTTCAGGTGGATGCTAATAATTTGATAAAAAGGGGTCTATACCACCGACTTGTTCAAATTGTTTTAAGCCATCGAAAATAAAAATCTGTACAGCTGTTGTCTCCTAATTCCTTTACATACTTTTAAAGTTGATTAAAACACTTTTTATAATATAATTTTGTTCATGTTTTGTGCCTAAATTGTTTCAAAACATTTAAAGGATCTCAGCGAATAGTTTGTGACATCGAACTAGTAAATCGGTCAGTCCGTTCGCTCAAAAAATCGTAACGTATCTTTTAGCGGATAACCAAATCACATAACCTTCCGTGTTCTAAGTTGGGTAAAAAGTAAGGATTTTTTCTTACTTTCGCTTAAATCATTTTTTTTTTATTTCTTACATTTTTATTAAGATCAGAAATATACTTAAAGATATTCCTGCCTCGATTTATAAAAACCTTTTCTTGCTTCATTTTAATTTATTTAAAAGATTTTATTCAAAGTACTGACGTAAGATGGAGCCGTTCTACATCAAGGTCAGTTAGGGAAACCTGATAGTACAATCGATTCCAAGGAAAGGAGAATCCTCTTACTACGTCATCGCAGTACAATACCAATATTGTTTTATTACGATACAATTTGACGGAATTTTTTTTATATAGCTCGCATTAATTCACCTGAAAGCCTCTACAATGCCTCATTAGAGAAGACAATGAATGCCTCATTAGTAGGCAAAAGACTACGCGAAAGGCCAAAAAGCAGATTAATTGATCCAACCAACAAAACTGAAATTGGCCTTCATTAGTGTTGCCCAAATGCGAGACCGAGACGAGTCTTGGTCATGGTCTTGGTCTTGCGCAAGACTCTAGCAACAGTCTTGCAGTTAATTATTAGCTTATTACTATAGGGATATTACTGTATCTTTTTAGATAGGAGAAACCTAACTAAGCCCAAATGAAAAATTAGACGAGTTGAATGCAAAAGTATATTAGTTATATCAATTATTAACATATAGTAACTAAGATTGTCAATTATTAGTAGCTTTTTAGAATTAATTTTTATTTAAAAAATCGATTTTTTTTACCAGTCCTGGTCTTGGTCTTGCAACAGTTAGGCGACCTTGGTCTTGGTCTCGCAAAGTGCAAGACCAAGACCTATTTTGGGCAACACTAGCCTACATGCAGATAACTGGAAAGAAATAGCCCAAGATAGGCAGAGGTGGAGAAGGCTGATTAAGGTTACATAACATCTACAATATCTATGATGTCAATAGAAAAAAAAACTTTAATTGCTAATACTTGATTTTTTTTTCTATTATTTACGATATTTACAACTGTATTAGAAATAAAAATACATTCAATAAATGTGAACACAAGAATATAATAATATGAAACCACTTGTTGAGAAACTACCCACAGATAGCACTCTAAAAAAGTATTTACAAAAGGAGATCTCGAAGAAGGCTAGGTATCTGGATTGGGCCAGATCAAAAACATAAAGAACATTAAGGTTTTTATGGATGATTTTGTTTGTGACAAAGTAATGAACATTGAGGATTTTACGAAGGATTTTGGATTGTAAGGATTCGATACAAGAGGAATTCGAAGGCTTAGTGGATCCCCAAAGCTCAACTCCGTAAGTCCAAATAGGTCTTATTCTGGTCATTTATATGAGTCTTTTGTAATCAACTGGAAGTTTTGAACGTTTGTCTAGTAAGTGCTGGAGTAGTTGGAAACGTCGAGCGGTTTCTTGTCGTTTCAGTCTGGTATGAGGATTTCAAGGTAAACGTTTGTCCAAGTGGAGTGCAAGGTATCGGATTCGTTCAACAGGGATTATTGGTGGGGAATTATTAAAGGATACTGTGGGACAGGAGGTCATAGGTTTACGGCGAAGAGTAAAGGTGATTTGATGGGATTTATTGGAATTTATTTTAATCGTCCAGTTTTGACACCATTCTTCAAAGTTTGTGAACTTGAAAAATTATAAACATTAAAATAAAAATATAGAATTGCAATAATAATTAATTATTTAAAACTAGTCGGCTTCCTTCAACTCAACTTAAAGATATAATAAACTTAAGTACATTCTGTCTATTACATATGTAAGGTTCATATCATCATATAGAAAGTTCCATGCATCTTTTTGTGTTTGAACAGTCTGATAGTGTATTAAAGTATTGCTAAAATCAGACTTAATTTTGTCACCCTCTCCTTTCCCCAATAAAAATCAACATGTTAAAGCCTTTATATATTATATAAAAAATTGTTTAGTGTATTTCATATTTTATTTTAGTATTAGGAGCGTAGAAGGTTACAGGAGCTCTCCTATTAGCTCTATAATTAGCATTTATTACTCAGCTGTCCATTTAATTACATATTAATGTTTTAATTAATGTTGAGCTCCTGTAAGCTCCTACTCTCCTAAAACAAATTAAAGATTTTAGACTAAAAATTTGTTCGGGAAGTGGTATTTATTCATCTGGTGGAGATTTTATTAAATATAAATTTTATTTTATCTAGCTGACAACAGTTACTTTACGATCTTGACATTTCCTCTTGACTACAATATATTAATAATTGTATTATTTATATCATATTATAATATCGTTATAATTATTATTAAATAATAATTATAATAATACTTTATTAATTCTGGGACGAGTTCCTTTAGAATAATACAGAAATGTAGGCTAAGGAGTCTCAGAGATACATAAACAAAAATGCAGAGTAATTAAATAGTGGTAATAAACCCTAATAAAACACCGTTATAGTTTCATAATAAAAGGTTACCCTCCTAATATATATATATATATATATATTATTAAATAATAAATAAATAAAGCGTAATATATAAATAAAGCAGCGAGGATATTAGACAGGGAGGAGACAGACGGACGAAGCAATAAGGTCAGGGAAGCCCGATACTCTCTCATCCTCTCTCTCTCCTCCCTCCCCTCCCCCTCCCATCGCTATCGATCTGCTAGATAAAGATCTACCACACTGTTCTCCGATTCAGCATCTTTCACACTTCTTATATTATACAATACATATAATTTTCAATTTTACTGTAAACCAAAACACACTAATTACATCATAAGTTTGTATGATGTATGTTTATATCCTGCGTTTATAACAGAGTGAACCCTAAGTAAAGAGAAAAATTTTAAGAAAAACGTTTATCCAATTTTGGCGAAAATGTTGCTGTAACATTCCATACATATAAAACCCTTAAATATGTAATTTTACTTTCGTACGCTTTTCGTTTTTGAGCTAGCCTGTTCACATACATACACACAGACATAATCACAAGAGACCAGTTTGCGCGACTTGGACTCACGGGATCTTGAATCATATAATTCCGTTGAAAGCTCAGATTCAAAGATTTTCACGATCGCAATACTTTTCCTTATTATGTATAGGTAAGTGTATGTAAAAATGAACCAATATGTCGACTCCTGTAATAAAGAAGAAGGTGAAACTTTTAAAATTCGAACTGGTTTTGCTGGAAAGAGATGAACTTGATGCTGGTGATAAGATGAACAACCTACATCGACTTCGAAATGGATCATAAAATTCTTGGATATGCGGATGATGTAGCTATGCAAGTTAACGTGAAAGTTTTGTGATGATCGCTAGGATATACTAGCGGATCCAGGATTTAATTTTGGGGGGATTCAGTCCGAAAGCTTTTTTTTTTTATAAAAATGACGATAATTACTTTTGAAAAAAAAGAAACTAACTATCTATATGAAATGGTGTTTAAGTGATTCCTTAAGTTCTTTTAAATGTAATTACACGAACAATAATATTTTATATTTATATAATATATTTTTCCATAAAACATGGTTATATTTTACCATTTTGAGAGGAGTCTTTAGCTTGAAAGCTCCTCCAATCTCCCGTAGATCCGCCCGTGGTAATGATGTAGTCATGCGTAAGAACTCAGTTCTGCAAAGCTCGTATTGAAGGGTGTGGGCGGGGTGGCCGAATGGGCTAACGCGTGTGCCCGGCAACCTGATATATGAATATGAGTTATAAAAATAGTCACGAGTTCGCGTCCCGGTGCCAAGGCGTCTTTTAAATCCCTACCCACATCCCCTGGTCCGGGAAAACCCCGTATAGCCTTAACGGCGAGGAAGGGGAGGATCCAAAAAAAAAAAGCTCGTATTGAAGGGCTTAAATAAATAAATACTAGCTATTCTGACTGACTTCACGATTGATGAAATAAAGCAAATGTTAACTGTAAAGTGAACAATTATTAAAATCAGTGTGTACAATTCAATAAACTGTATCGTTACTAAAACTGGTCCGATGTATAGTTTTGTCGAAAATTTGAAACCATTTTAAAAAATGTTACCACTACATAATATAGAGATATTACAGTAGTTTTCCAGAATGAAAAAAACCCTAGCTAAACTCTGAATGATATATTATAAGAGTTAAATGCATAAGTATATTGGTTCTACCATTTCTTTACATATACGTGGTACATACCCCTTTTTATATAATTATTAACATCCGCCTGAAACTTCGTAAATAGCTTCTTCTCGTCGTAACCTACAACTATTTCATTTACAATTTTTGTACATAGGTTACGATAAAATGAAGCTATTCACGAATTTTCAGGCGGATGTTAATAATTTGATAAAAAAGGGGTTTGTATCACGGATTAATATAGCAACTGAAATTGTCTAGTATTAGCCACTATTTTACCTTAATTTTTATTCAATAAAACGCTTTTGTATTTTACCTTTTTTGGTCTTGTCAACAATTAGGCGGTCCTGGTTTTGCAAGTGCAAGACAAAAACCGATTTTGGATAATCACCCCTGGTCTGGACTAAAGAATATATATGTTGTATGGAGTAATTAATATATGTTATTATACGATTTTTTTAATTATAATTAATATATGTATTATTTATTTGTCAGGTGCGGATTATGGAGCAGAGACTGGTGGAGGCGGAGTGGTCAGGAGAGGGTGGCAGTGAAGAGAGGGAAGAAGCCATTAGCAAACTCGCCTCGCAGGTCGAGCAGCAGGTAAAATATTATTAATGTTAATTATATTAATTAATATATTTATAATTTCTCATCTTTTTCGCTTACATAATATATATATATATATATATATGTAGCATACAAGAGGGGTTGTTCCTCAGGAAGAAACTCCCTCTCACTTATGCCAAATAGCAATGGTACGGATTCAATTTCGCCCAAATTTAAAGAAATATCAGGGAATAGAGTACAAATGAGATAGTATCAATTTCGTCAAATTCTATTACATTTATTTTCATTGATGCATATATGGTGTAAAAGAATTCCTTTCACTCAATGGTGCTAATTTCCTTAATTGTGGCGAAGTATAATATGACTTAATAAAAAATAAACAAAGGTGTGTGCTTGAGCCCGATTCAACCGACTTTCTCCGAGCGTTACACATCGGAGATCTGACGGCTCAATCCAATTGACTCTCCACAAAAAAACTGCTAAACGCCCCTAAAGAACTGTTCACTTCAAAAAGATTACAATACTTTCTTTACTACTTAGTAGTGGACGGAAAGTAAAAATAATCTGGTGCGCGCATCACACAACTTTCACTTGATACTGTTTTTGTAGCAGAAATAGGTATTTTCAGACGAAGGGAAATGAAAGTAAAAATTACAGGCGGCACAAAATGTAATTTAAAACAATAATTATATTTTTCACAGCCGTATAATGTATTATATTATATTGTTGTTTTTTTCATTGACCATTTCCTTTCGCGACTGTATAGTTTAATTATTTATCTGATTATGATAAATAATTGAGTGCTACGAAATATTTTTACTGAGTGCCACTGATAAAGAATACATATTTATATTTCTTTTTCGGTATTTTATTTTTTTTAAGCATTGCTATATATTAAAATTTTATTTTCTGTATTGCCGTGATCTTTAATATTAAATATTAAGTAATACAAACGCTAGCATTTACGAAAACCTCACATGTATATGTATGTAATATTATATTTTGAAATTTGAGCATTCATGAAGTGATATCAAAGAGAATAAGCCCTACTTTACGTTAAAAATCGCTTAATTTTACACTTATGTAATGAATGTTATCAAAATTGTTTGGGCCGTTTTCGAGAAAATTGTAACATTTATCATACTAAGTTGCAGTTATGGTCAGCCGATTTTAACGAAAACATTGTTGTATCATCCCAGGCATATACTAATCTGGAGAATACTATTTCAGTTTCGGATGACATTTTTTTTTTAGATAGATTATTCACATACACTTTTGCGAGACTTGGTTATTAAAGGATCTCAAAAGTTATTAGTATTAAAGAACCTCTAAACGTGTATTTCCGTTGAAACTCGGATTCGAAATTTTTTACGATCGCAATATTTTCTTACAGTATACATCATATATAGATAAGCGAAAGTAATAAATCAAAGAAGAAAAACATGTATTAAATTTTCTTCTGCATTCATTTAGTAAATCAGTGGCATTCTAAAAAAAATGTTTTGAAAGGTGATAAATAAAAATAAAGGAATAAATAACAGTATATTTTTTTTTCTTCAATTCTTCATCCGCACCTGTCATCCAGCTCCTTTTCAGTCGCCTCCTGATGAGCATTTCTGCCGTGGCCATGTCGTTGATAAGTCCATTGTGATGCCCGTGTAGTTTAAGACGAAATCGGGAGTAAAGAGTACGTATGTGCTGGTCAATGGTTGGTTGTCTTAGGTCGGTATGTAAAGTCTTGTTGTTGATGTACCAGAGGGCTGCAGTTATTAGTCTTAAAATTTTAGATTGAAAGGATTGTTGTTTTTGTAAGTGAGTATTTTTAGCTGAACCGTAAATCTGTGAGGCGTATGTTCAAATGGGTTTGAGCAAGTAAGTATTTAGTTTTTGTCTAATTTTCAATTTTGATTCAGAAAAAAGTGAGTATAGTATTTTCAGTCGCTTGTTCGAAGTCTTTCTTTTCATTTTGACGTGTGGACCCTTCTATCAAATATTAATCTGAGGTAGCGTAAATTGTCCGTCTGAGGAATTGGATTGTTGCTGATATAAACTGGTGGGCATGTCTCTCGCCGAAGCTTAAATGTTATGTGCTGTGATTTGTTATGATTTAATCTAATTTGCCAAAGTGAATACCAATTTTGTAATTTTAGTAAATGATTTAATTTAATGAGGCTAGTCTGGGGTCATGGTGTTTTGTTAAAATTTTCGTATCGTCAGCGTAAGTAGCAGTCAATGTTTCAGAGATGGTAGGCATGTCATATGTGACAGTATAAATTAAAAAATATATTTACATGTTCTTTTTACACAAAGTATAGTTGAAGTTAAGCTCTCATATCGACCTTAAATATTCTTTGTATATCAGCTGCAAGGGCCGCTGCCACCCTGATCAGCCATTGTCGTGACACTGCCTGAGTAATCGGTCGGAATTAATCAGCTGGGCCCAGGCGTTGTACACACATGGGGCCCCCTTCTGTCCTCCTCATAATTAATTCTCTGTATAATAATTAATTGCTTTGTCATTTTTAGTGAGGGGTAGAAATCAAGGTCATTTATCAATGTTTACCAAAAGTCTTAAAGTGTTTACTCATTTTAAAATATTTATTCGGAATACTTAGGGAACCAAAAAAAAAAAATCTCTTGTTATGTTGTTTTTCTTTACTGTGGTATCATGCAACACGATCTTGCAAATTATAATAAAATCTGACGAGGTGCGCGTATCACACAACTTTCACTTACCCCATCTTAGCAGAAATGAATATTTTCAGACAAAGGGGAAGTGAAAGTAAAAACTATAATCGCTATTATATTGATTTATATTTTATTGTGAGTATTTTTACTTGTTTAAGGGCGATATATATATACAAATTTTAATGATGTAGAGAGAGATAGTTGACCGTGATATAATATGAGAAGGAATAGGTCGGGGGGGTGAGGTCAGATAAATACTAAATTTATGAAAAATATTATTTTTAATTATGTCGACGTTTCGACCCACCTTGCAGGTCTTCTTCAGGGCGTGGCTTCATCTATCAACTGCCTCCTGCAGTGAAACATGCCACGCCCTGAAGAAGACCTGTAAGGTGGGTTGAAACGTCGGCGTAATTAAAAATACTCTTTTTTATAAATTTAGTATTTATTTGACCGCACCCCCCGACCAATTCGTTCTCATACAAATTTTAATATTTATATCCCTGTAAGCTATAAAATTAAATAATACCAACGAAAACATTTATGAAAACCGCATATGTATATGTACATAATATTGTCGTAGTCTGTTTTATGTTAAGCTCATGTTACGCTATGGTAGCCTGTTCTAATCTTCGGGCGCGCTCGTATTTCTTCATTACAACTATTCTCTGTTACAATTTCTTATTTCTCTAGAAATAAGAAATTGTAGTTAATTATCAAATTCTTTCATATTTTATATTTAACTTTTTTTTATATTAGAAATCAATGTGAAATGGTTAATACTTTCAAATAAAAAAAAATTAAAGGTACTTTAGAGGTAGCTAATATTGAAAATTAGCCTTTTAAGCCCTGTTAGAGAACATCAATGAGAATAAAACCTACATAATATCAAAAAACTGCTTAATTTTACACTAATATAATGAGTTTAATCAAAATCGTTGTTGCCGTTTTCGAAAAAATAGTAAAAATCAGTTTCATTGATAATATAAAGTGCCACTTCCGGTTAGTCGGTTTTGACGAAAAAGTTGTAATATTTAAGGTATATACAAACCTTAAATATGTAATTTCACTTTCATGCAACTTTTCGTTTTTGAGCTAGACCTGTCACATATATACAAACACACGTACACACAAATACACAGACCATTTTGTGGGACTTGGTTATTTGAACTCAGGAGACCTCAAAACATGTATTTCCGTTGAAAACTCAGATTCGAAGAAGTTCACGATCGCAATACTACCCCTTACTAATCTTTCATATAAAGGCAAGTGAAAGGAAAAAACGTAATGAATTATTGTATTTTTTATTTTACTTACTTAACAATTACTAATTGTTATAGTAAGATAAATTAAGTGAAAAAACAATATTTTTTAAATTGTTATAGCAATGTCTAAACCAAGCTCCAGGTACAGGCTCAGAAAGAGCAGCACACCAAGAACATCAAAACCTAAAAAATTAATAAAACTAGCTATTATAATAATTTTAAATCTCGACATAGAAACCCCATAAGATGTGGGCGTTTCAGTTATTTTAATCGTTGAAGAAAAACAAACCATTTCAAAAACATCAGAGTAGAGCATTTAGGGTTTCTTTTATATTTTAAGATTCTTTACCTCAAGGTAGTATCCTAGGTCCTATCCCTTACACAGTTTATACAACTGACATCTCAACACTGTCATTACCACCTATACCTATGACACGTGTATCCTATTAGTTAATAACGATCCATCTATTGCATCCTAAACTCTTCAATCACACATTACAAGTTTTGAAAAATGGTGTCAAAACTGCAGGATTAAAATAAACTCCAATAAATCCCATCAAATTACTTTACTCTTCGTCGTATGACTTCTTGCCCTACAAATCCTTTAACAATACCCCGCTTATCCAGACTGAAACGACTAGAAACCGCTAGATGTTTTCGACTACTGTAACACTTACTAGACAAACGCTCTAAACTTCCAACTATTTACAAAATACTCCTATATATTACTGTAATAAGGCCTATTTTGACCTACGGAATCGAGCTTTGAGGCTCTACTAAACCATCAAATTCCTCTTGTATCCAATCCTTACAATCCAAAATCCTTCGTAAAATCCTCAATGCACCTTACTTTGTCACAAATAAAATCATCCATAATGAACTTAATGTACCACATGATTCCGATTTAGCTCAATCCAGATACCTATCCTTCCATAATAAACTTCTGAACCATCCGAATCCTCTTGTTTCCAACCTTGCTTCCTCTTCTATTCCTGATAACCCTCCGAGGTGTCTGAAAAGAAGATGGCCTCGAGACCTTCTAATATAGAAATATAATTGTAGTGCTACCAATTGGTAGTTTCTCTTCATGTTGTACATGTCATGTTACTTGTTTCATATTTACTTGTTGTATTTATCATTTAATATAATTGTAAATTTCAATAATTGAAAAAAAAAAAGATTCTTTAACGTATTTAATGTTTTGATTTTATTTCTCTATATTACCTAAATTCTTTGAAAACTGGAATGTGCTGGTTTTTAAAATGGGATGGGTGAGGGGGGGGGGGGTCGCCTAGGTGACTCTACACCATGGCGTTTCTTATCTAGTTACGCCACTGCCATTTATTATACTTAGCATATCATAATGGCTGCACTGCATTAATAGCTATTCAAGTTGTTTAAAGTTTTTCTACTGAACTTTAGAAACTGTTTCTAAACGTTTCACTTTCTCAGAAAATCAGAAAAGTTTCTGTTGTTACCCTTTCATAACTGAGCGTGTCCAGCTGACGAAATGATGGACTGTGACCGATTCGACTTGAAGAGCAGATTAACTTGAATAGGGTTGGTTACTCAAGAGAAATTTCTACCTCGATGTAGAAACTGTTAAAATTACCTATCCGGTATAGGGAGTGAGGGTGCGAAAAAGAAATACTAAGCTTAAACGTAACTCCCTCATTTTTTAATTTTTTTTTTTTAGTGTCTTTTCAATATAGTAAACGATAGTATCGATAGTTGTCTCGATTAAAATCAAATAAAAGACCTATTTCAAAAGTTAGTTACATTAAAAAAACAAAAAAGAAAGAACAAATTTTACTTAAGGACCTATTTATTAATAGCATATTGAGTCTCTAATCTTCCGGTATTTCGGTTTTTTTTTACCGATTTTTTTAAGCAAAAATTTGTTTAGACACACTTTGTACTTGTGAAGAGTGAATTAAATTGAGTCGGCAGATCTCCGATGTGTAATGCTCGGGTAAAGTCAGCAGTAGTCGACTGATTGCAGTTTTTTTGGAAATGGGTTAAAATATCTCAAAATCTGAAATCGAACCTGCATGTTGTTAGCGAGGGAAATGTTCATCACTCCATCCTCTTTGTAATGAGGATGATTACGATTCCCAAATGATTACGATTTTTATTGAAGACGCGGATTAAAAAATGTATTTCTCTTTATAATGAGTTATAATTTATAATTTATATTAGATATTCTTGATCTCGCCTTGTTGATGTTTTAATTTCTTTTTTTTTTTTTTGGGTCCTTCCCTTCCTCGCCGTTAAGGCAATACGGGATTTTCCCGGGCCAGGGAATGTGGGCGGGGATTTAAAAGACTCCTCGGCACTGGGACGCGAACTCCTGACTATTTTTACATCTTTGATTCATATATCAGGTTGCCGGGCAACGGCGGTGCAGTGCACACGCTTTAGCCCATTCAGCCACCCCGTCCACGATGTTTTCATTTCTATCGTGTGATCTTATCGAGTGGTAAGCACATACCATAATTTTCTTTTTAAATAACAATGTCCCTACTGTATCCTTTAACAATACCCCACTTATCCCTGTTGAACGAATCCGATACCTAGGACTCCACCTGGACAAACGACTCACTTGGAATCCTCATATCAGACTGAAACGACAAGAAACCGCTCGACGTTTTCGACTACTCCAGCACTTAATAGACAAACGTTCTAAATTTCCAATTACTTACAAAAGACTTATATATATATATATATATATATATATATATATATATATATATATATATATATATATATATATATATATGTATGACAATAATAAGGCCTATTTGAACATACGGAATCGAGCTTTGGGTCTCTACTAAACCATCGAATTCCACTCGTATTCAATCCTTAAAATCCAAATCCTTCGTAAAATCCTCAATGCATCTTACGTTGTCACAAATGAACCATCCGAACCCTTTTGTTTCCAATCTTGCTTCTTCTTCAATTCCTGATAACCCCCAGAGGCGTCTGAAAAGAAGATGGCCACAGGATCTTCTAATACAGAACTTTAATTTGAGTTCTACCAATGGGTGGGCAGTTTCTCTTCATGTTGTACATGTCATGTTACCAATGCCATATTTACTTGTTCTATTTTTCATGTAATACAGTTGTAAATTCCACTAAAATAAAATTAAAAAATTACAATTTCGAGTTACTATAATTCTCCTAAGGTGATCTGTGAGGTCGTTATCAAATCTATAATAAAAATAAAAATAATCAAATGCACGCAGTAATTTCAGAGGTAAGATGAATTTTTCTTCTTTTTTTTTTTTAATTTTAGTATTCTACATTCCGGTTACTTCAGCAATTACTAGATGCTCGAAACTTTCAATTTAAACAAAAACTCATTTACATGATTATAATAAGGCCTATTTGGACTTACTTACTGAGTTGAGCTTTTGTAGTCTCATTAAACTCTAATTCCTCTCTTAATCAATCCTTACAATCCAAAATCCTTTGTAAAATCCTCAGTACTTCTTATTTTGTCTCAAATAAAACTATCCATAATAACCTCTGTGTTCATATTTTGCCAATTTGTTACAAACCAGAAACCCATCTTTCTATGATTCAGAACCATTCGAATCCTCTCGTCTCAAATCTTGATTTTTTTTTTATCTCTTATAATCCTCTAAAGGTTTGGAAAAGAAGATGGCCTCGGTACCTCCTAAAGTAAATTTTTTATTAGAGTACTATCAATGGATAGTTTCTCTGTTCACATTTACAGGGTGTATTTTTATTTTAATGCAGTTGTAAGTTTTATGAATAAAATTTATCTAAATATTAAATTTTGGGGGTTTATTATTATTGTTTAATAACGGTCAATTATTGAAAAAAAAAAACGATATTAGTTAAGAAAAGTGTTGTGATCGGGTCAAATTCTCGAAATGCGATTTTCGACGGATCTGTACATTTCATAGTCCCTGCGTCTGAAAAAAATATTTTCAGCCATTGGTCTGTCTGTGCCAAGATTATCTCAGGAACTAGTTGACCGATTTTGTTGCTTCTTTTTTTTCTATTTTGTAAGGTTTTAGCTACTCAAGCCTGCGACACAAATTGTGTGCTCTCTGCTCAATAGCGGCTGCGCAATAATGGAAAAACATATTTTTCTATAGACTGTAGTGCAAAAAAGGCTTTAACAATTTTGATGAAACTTTCCTATAATTTTCTAGTTAATGTCCTTTCAAATTTCGTACATGAACTAAATTTCCGCGGAAATTTAGGAAAAAAAGTTATTAACTAAACAAAAATGTTTTTGTGGTAATTAAACTACTTATAAAACAAAAAAAAAATCATCAGAATCGAACCAGTATTTGCGATGATACAGCGTGTTCTATTTTCTTATGTATGTTTTAATTTATTATTTTCCTACCTATGCTTACTAGGTAAGGAAAGTATTTTGAACGCTGATCTTCCACAAGCCAGTTTACATTGCTTTAGTTTATCAAAGAAATCTTACTCAAATCTTTTCTTTGATCAATTTTCTGGAAAATAAATCTAATTCAATTTTTTTTTTTTTTTTTTTTTTTTTAAAGTACATATTTAAAGCTATGTAACTTCTCTGAAATCAGTAGGAAAGTCGTGTGAGTAGACACTCTAGATTTTTTATGTTAGTGTCTACGCCTAATATTCTCCACTTTTCGAATACTTCTGAATAAACATTTCACCTCATCTGTTACTTTATCATAGCTCTCCCAGGCACAAACATTGACTGCCTTTATACCTTGGGACCCAGACCCAGTAGACCCTACAAAAAAGGGGGCATCAAACTGATGGGGGCCTATACGGGATGAGAGCCCTCCGAGTAAATTGGAAGTTATCAAAAAGGCTGTAAACCCCTTGGTTACATTCAGCTCCTGCAAATCCCATAAGTCTCTCTAACCCCTTTGGAAAATAGGCCAACTCAAAGCACACATTCTTATATACCCCAAAGTAAGCATTATCACAATGTTACATTATTGCAATATAACATGCTCAGGTACTATATTTACTATATAGTAGGGTCATTTCAAAATTTTGGGCATTTTTTTATATCAATTTTTTCAAGAAAAAAAAATTAGAGATATAGCGTTTTTTTCGACTTCTTACTTTTTTTTAGGATATAATAAATGTGGGTGCATAATCAGTAGTAAATACATAATCAACATAACCATAGATACATAATTTTGACAAACAAATCTCAATTGTATTATAAAAACGTTTTCTTAGCGATTTTCATATATTATTTTATTTTAGTATTAGGAGTGTAGAATATTACAGGAGCTTTCCTATTAGCTCTGTAATCCTATATATTATTTCTAAAAGGCATTTTTTTTGTTGGTACACAATAACTTTGTCAATTCTTCATCAAATCCAGTGACTGACCACTCATTTTCAAGATATTCTTCTCCTTCACATGCGAAAAATAGTCCTATCCTCCTGAAATTTCTGGAAAAAAAGTTATGAAGAAAAAGAAACTTTATTCGCGAATAACTCAAAAAGTATGCTAATAAGCTAAAAAGTATAATAATTAGAAAGATTACTAAATTACCTACAAGACAAAAAAAATCTTAAAAATCGGACAATTATTAAAAAAGATATAGTCCATTAGTTTTGGTATACTTAATAATTTCTTCCTCTTTAAAGATATTGCATTTACTATTCTACTACACTTTTTTTCCTGGCTGATATGTTAACTCTATTATTTCTTAAAGGCATTTGTTTGTTCTTACATTTTATTTTTTTTAATAATTTATAAAATCCCATGATTGGGGCTTTATTATCTTTCCAGTCAGCGTTTAAAAATAGATCCTAGCAAAGTAATTTGTACAAATATTTTGGTCTATTATGTTAAATGGAATATTCTAATCAACCAAGGAAAAAATATTAATTCCTTCCTTTCATAATATATAGGATCTATTTATTTCTAAATTGTTTTGCTATTTCTTCACTAAACAAAATTTTCTGCGAAGCATTCGTACGAGCCAGCTAGCTGTCACTTATTATTATCAGCTGTTCATTTAATTACTTATGTGTTGAGATCCTGTAACCTCTAACTAACCTAATACAAAATAGAGATTTGCACCCTGTTGTCTTCTTTATAGTATTGAGCTCCTGTAACCTCCTGCTCTCCTAATACAAAATAAAGATTTTAGACCAAACATTTGTAAGCAAAATTTTATTCATCTGGAGGCGATAAGTTCGATTTTACCTTGGTTGCATTAGTTATTTTTTGATCTAGACATTTTACTCTTGAATACAATATATTAATTATTATATTATATATACTATTATTTATATTATATTATGATATAATTATAATTATTATGAAATCACATGGAAGCACGATATAATGTACAATGAAAATATTAGAAATAAATGGTTCAAATTGATGTTAGACTTGTATGAAGCTGGATAAGTTAAGTATATATTATGGTTACAAATTGGCCATAAGAATAATCACAATTATATAATAATATAAGTTGGCAATAAGGCGCGATGTATAATATAGATATTTAATTTTTTTTGAACCCTGTACTAATGATAGATACAAAAATAAGCTGCGGTAACTTGTGGTTTTGGTAATTATCTGGCAAATTCAGTCAATGAAAGCTAAACAAAAATCAGGCAAAATAAAAATCTTACCTATATATAAATAAATGTATACCTATATTGTTCTTAAATATCATATAAGACTGAAGGAAAAATATATAAACAAATAAATTGAAAAACTGTGTGGCTATACATGAAATTATATATTTACAAAATAATATCTAATTAAAATAAAAATATAGGAAGAAAAAAACATATATATGTAGAATAAACATAGGAAAATAACATAACAAAATAGTTTCTAGAGGAACTTAAGAAGTTCTCTGATGCACATTTCATGATCAGTCGGGTTTGGAAAGGAGTAAATGCTTAAAAAGAAGAGATTTAAATGAGAAAACTGATTGTGCTTGTTGGATATCAGGAGGGGTAGTATTCCAAAAGGAGACAGCTTCATTAATTAGAAAGGATTTTGTTAAACGCAGCAGTTCAGTAAGGATAGAGGTCGGAAGAACGGGATCTGGTTCAATGGAGGATTTGAATTGTAGGCTCTGAAAAATATAGGAGGGTTTCTGACTTCTATATGGATAGAGCCACTTCAACTGGTTGTAATACTGAGTAATAATATGCATATCTCTTGAGATCCCGAATACAAACATACGCATTTAAGTTTGGCTTCGAGTTCTGCCAAGAGTCCACTGTACACCATACGATCATAGTCGAAATGGGGGAAAACGAGAGAGGAAACCATAAGTTGACGGATTTTGTATGGAAGGAGATAGCATTGAGGGTTGAACTGTTTCAGGGTAGAAATAGTACAACATGAAATTAATAATGACAAAGCCATTATTCAGCCACTTTCTTATTATTATCTTGATTAATTTAATGTTATTTAATATTAATTCTAATTTGCTTATTAATGAATTGTTACAGAGGCAGCTGAGACTTGCGGATGCTAGACAAGTTGAAGCAAAAGCGGCTCGAATCAAAGAGTGGGTGACAAATAAGCTGCGGGAGCTGGAAGCTCAGAACCAGCACTTACGAGAGCAGAACCACAGGTGTAACCAGCAGCTAGAACTGCTCAGGAAGCACATGGCTGACATCAGCACTGAGAGGAGCAGGCCCTCCTCACTTCTCCGCTCCAATACCACGGCCTCCACCAAGTAATTTATATTTGTATTTTTTTTTATTCACCTTATTTTAATATATTGATGCCAGTCGATTTTTTTTTTGTACTTACATACAAGTATGTAGCAACCAAAACAATTTTTTTAAAATATTCATTAATTACTATAATAGGTTGTATAAAAAAAATTACCGTTTTTCAACCAAATATTTGTATTATTATTTCTTTGATATAAAATACAATTAATAACCAAAGTATAGTCCATTGCTACCTACCATCATTAGCCATCTGCTAGCCAATTGCTAGATCCCACGCTTATACCATTCTTTGGGATGGCAGTCAAAGAACTCTTGGATCGCAATTTCAACTTCCGCAAAATTATTAAATTTTTTCCCTTGAACAAAATGAGCGATGGATCTAAATAAGTAGTAATCCGAAGCTGCGAGGTCTGGACTATGTAGTGGATGAGGCAGGAGTTCGAACCCATGAAGTTCTTGAGAAGTATGAGAACGAGCATTATCTTATTGGAACAAAATTCTTTTTTAGTTGATCTAAGCAGGATAACACTCTGAAAACTCTTACAATCTTTTCAGTTTTCGCAGTACAGTTCAGAATTTATAGAGCATCCATCAGGAACAAATTCATGATGAATAACACTTTCAAAATTCCAAAAAACGAAAAGCATGAATTTATTTTCAAATTGTCTCCTAGCAGCAACCGGAAAAGCAGTTTGATCGTGATCTAACCATTGCTCACTGGTATTCAGATTTCGCTAGTAAACCCACTTTTCATCACAGGTGACAATCTTCTGGTAAAATCTCTTATCAGAAGGGTTTTCTATAAATTTTCAATAAATTGCTGAGGAGTAAGTTCATGAGGGACGAGTTTATTGCTCTTTTTACCTTCTCAGTGCTGAATAGATGATGACTAACAGTACCTTTCAACACAGCACACTCCCTGGCAAGTTCTCGAGTACTTGTGGAAAGATTTGACTCAACAGCTTCGTGCAGAACCTCATCAATATCCATTAATAGTCGCATGGAGCTCTTGTTCCTTTCCAACGTTGTATCTCCACTGCTAAATTTGTCAAATTAACACCACACAGTGTGCTGGTCAAGGACACCTTCGCCTTCATATTTAATAATTTCACGAGTTGCTTCAGCGGCTGTGAAATTTTTTTTCCAGTAATGCCTTAAAATTACAAGAATTTCATTGGGCGATGTCATGTTTCTTCTTTGAAACAAATAATTAAAATGAGGATTTTTTTTTAAAAAGTCTAATGGGATTAAACAATGTTCTGTGCCCTTCATTGACCAGGAGATTATGAACAAGGATAATATTTTCCCTCTAAATAACTAGAGATCAGACATCAGCATTTTATGTTTTAAGAAGCGTATGTAAGTTTATTTTCTTTAAATTGAGTGTTACTACATTTTCTTTATAAAATACAAAATAGGTTAAGTAGGATTTTTAATTATCATTATTTAAGCATTAATATCGGATTTCTTTAAAAAATATTCTGATTGATCTTATTTACATTTCCTTTTAAATAATAGGGGGCTGGAAGCAGTATATGCTGAAGTGCCAAGGAGACCGAAACCAGTCAGTCAAGACCCAACCCTCGGTCACCGACGCCACCTTTCAGCGACTGCTGTAACTGTTAATAGTCCCTCATCTCAGCAGCTGAGTGATGATCTCCAGGCTGCTGTCGAGAGCCTAGCTCTTCTTCCCGTCCACATTAGGCGTAATTGTTTGTTACCTTTTCATTATTATTATTATTTTAAAAATTATAACTGTTATCATTATTATTATTTGTTTTGTTTTTTATTTTTCAATCAGTTTACTTTGATTTATTTTGTTTTGTCATATGAAAATCTGTGAATAATATTGCTAAAATTTATACAATACATGAATTTTATTGTTTATTGCTTCTACACAACTTTGTCTCAAGGTCAAATTAAAAAAAAACAATGATCGTCCAAGCTTATTTTCACTTAATATTGTTATTCGATGGCTCTATTGGCTCAGTGGTTTTGACCTTTAAGCCAGGTTGTGGAAAAGAAATAAAAAAATATGAATAAAAGTCAAGAATAAGAAATACTACATGAATTTTATCTACGCTTGGAATTATTGTTTCTGTACTGTATTTTCTGGTTATTTTAATTTTTGGTGATGTGTAGAGGCTTTAGTGTAATAAGTCAAATCAAAATTTGTTATTATAAAACAAGGATACAATATATTTAATTTTTTAAATTCATTCTCAACTTTCAATTTTAAATTTTATCAGGAGCCTATCAAATATAGTATTTAAGTCATTTTTGCCAAACTGAATCCTAAAATTTACAGATTTTAAGGAAATACAAGTAAAACTATAGGTATAATTATATGAATTATTTTCTATTCCATATAATCTTATTTATTTCTTATGTCCAATGTTTCGGGCTCTTTGCCCATATTCAGAGACAATTCTTAAAATGAATGATGTTGTTTCAACACTCCACTTAAATATTTGAATATGGACTTGGAAGGACATATGCGAAGAATAAAAGAGGAATTTAGGAACAATTTAAGTGGAGTCTTGGAACATCATTTATTCCATTTAAGATTTGTCTTTGAAGAGGGACAAAGAGCCCAAAACGTTGGTCATACGAAATAAATTACATTATATGGAAGAGAAAAAAATTTCATATAATTATATCTAAAACCATTAAACTTTTCC
This sequence comes from Nezara viridula, assembly GCA_928085145.1. NCBI lineage: Eukaryota > Metazoa > Arthropoda > Insecta > Hemiptera > Pentatomidae > Nezara > Nezara viridula. The sequence continues at coordinate 27,535,531 of OV725077.1, read as the reverse complement.
TTAAGAAACAATTGAAGTATCGAGTAGTATACAAAGAAAAACTTTTTTTTCTATTCCAATTATAATGTTTATATTTTTTAAATAATAAATTTAGAAATTTTTCAATGCAGTAATTATTTATGAAAATCACTGTTTATTTGAACTGTATTTTAAAAATACTAAAACTTGATTAGAACCACATTGGGAAAGAATTGAACTTCTACGCTCATTTAATACATTAAAAATGTTGATTGGAATTCAGTTTGGAGAGAAAAATGGAGAATGATTCAGAGTGGTGGAGGGAAAAATGGATAAAAATTGTATTATAAAAAATTATATTTTTGTTTACAATAATGGTACAATTAAATAATTTTATTTTTCATTTGAATAAAACGGTAAAAAGAGCTTGTGATGAATTATTATTTTAAAAATACTTAAGAAATAAAAGTTTTAAAACGTTCCTTATTAAAAAAAAAAAAAAAAAGGCCTTTTTCAAAAGTGAACTTATTATTTTTACATGACTTTTTTATTATTTAGGTTCCTTTTCGAAACAATATGATTGCACCATCAATTCATAAGGGTCTTTTTACATCGGAATCAATACTTATCTTGATTAAAAAAATTAATTAGGCTTTACTTTAAAAATAAGCAACTCATTTTATGATTCCAATTTAATCCAATAAATTGATAAGAAGTGCATTGAATTAAACAGCCATGAGATTCTTGATTTTTTGTTTCTTTCTTTATTGATTAGAACCATAATTTCATAAGAACAAATTAAAAATATTTTATTTATGCTATATTTATCATTTTTTTTTTTTAATTTTAGCTAAGTCAGAATGCATGGACTCTGAACAAGGCCATGATTACGCAGAAATCTATACACCAAGTACTGAAAAAGATGCTTGGGATGTCGGCAAACCTCCGACGCCTCCTTTGCATAGGTATGGTTCGTCTAGTCGAATGTAATATTGATGATTAAGCTAATCATATCGATGAAATCTTCTTTTATTTACCTTAACAACTATTATTACAATTATTAATTAAATTTAAATTATATAAGATATTTTAAATATTTCTATTATTTAATTTTTAGGTTTCCCTCGTGGGAAAGCCGTATTTACCAGGTGGCCAGTGAAGGCCTCGCACCTCACCCTACCCCAGACTCTAGTAATAATAACACTGCCTCAAGTAGAATCCACTGTTCCCATGGCTACTGTGATATCAGTGTACCTGTTTACGCTACTGTTAAAGGGGTAAATAATTTTAATCATAGTACAATCAAAATGATCCACTTGTTTCAAAATGGTGCTGTTATCTTCTATATTTCCAATGCTTCAGCCATGCAGAATATTATCAAGGAAATTATTATATAAGATAGTTGATAAGTAGATAAAAGTTTGACCATCTGAAAAAGAGATGAAAAAAATTGCCAGGATTTGCAGTCAAAAATTTCTTTGATCAGTCAGCCGTGGTTTTGTCCCAAATGTGTGTGTACAGTCAGCATCAGGACTAAAAATTGAAATTTATGAACTAGCACCAGAATCATGAATCAGAAACGATGAATATAAAAGGATAAGAGAAAAGAATGACAGTAATAAGACAATAATAATAATAGTAAATAAATAAGTTAATAGTAATAAAACAAAGAACAACATCAGAAAATTGTAGTTAGAAAAGTATTAGAAAAGAAAAAGGTGAAACATAAAAATAAGATAACGATTATACAGGCTTAATAGTTATAAGAACATTTTTATTCGTTTTTCGAATTCTTCGTATCCTGCTGAAACATAAAATCTCAAATTTTGAGAGGGGGTTAAGTTTTTGAATTTTTTGTTAAACCAAAAATTATTAAACAAATAATCAGTGTAGATAAAATAGAAACAATTCAATAAATAAGAAATATGAAAAAACAATGTTTGTATATAAATAAAAAATTAACAAATATGGCAAACAAAAACATATAGAAATAAAGTTTAATAAATGTAAATAGTTTCTTAACTTTTCTTAGTTTATTATCTTATTTATTTACTCTCATTATTAAATTATTACTGTTATTCTTTACTCTTATCATACTTTTATATTTATCATTTTACTGATTTTATTTTATATTTTTTTAATTTTTAGGCCTGATAATGTGACTCACATGTTTGGGTCGAAACCTCATCTAACTTATTAAAGAAATTTTTGACTGCAATTCCTCACAATTTTTTCATACTTATTATTTCAACAGTGAACTACATACCCATCTCTAAAGTCATTTAAAATAGTTTGATTTTTAAGACTTAGGTAATTGAAATAACTAATAGTTGAGGACTTTGTCATGATAATCTTTGAAGAGTTTAAAAATATTAAAGGAAAATGTAAAGTAATGATATTTTAAAACAAAAATATCACATTTTAGAATTTCCTTGACAATGGCCTCTCTAGTAAAAACCTAGGAGTTGTAAAATAAAACAAATATTGAAACAAGTGGATCATCCTGATTTTTTGTAATCGTTGAAATACCTAATAAATATAATAAATAAATTAACGAACTTCTACAACAGTAAAGACTTTAAGATTTACTTATATTGTGAAATAAAGAGTTGCATTTATATTTATAGATCCATCTTAAAAACTAGCCTTTTAGGACCTAAAATATTGTTAATTCCTGACTGCTAAACTTAATATATGATATGATTAAGATAGGGGATGAATTGCTTTTTTTAAAGAGGGGGAGATGAATTTTGATAATTCAATTAGAATGGTTTTATTCCCATGGGTAGGTCAAATTTTAGTTTAACATACAAAAGCAACTATCTTTTCTTGGACACTGGACAACAATATAATAAAGTTGTGGTAGGGGTGTCGAGCATTTCCGGGAGAATGACAGCATAAATCTATCAATGGTTTATGCAAGTCAAATCGAGTCACCAGCTGGCTTTGACAAACAATAAGTGTTGTCGCATGCCCGGATGCTTCTTTGAAATAAAGTAATTTAACAGTACTATAAATATTATCTTTATAAAAACTATTTAACTTTCATCTTGTATACGGTGAAATTTCCTATAATGGACACTTCCTTATTGCATACTTTTCTCTATAGCGGACAAATTTATAATCTCCATTTAATTTCAATAATTTTATAGTATTAATGACTTCTGCATTACGGACATTCTCTATAATGGATTTAGACAGGCTTGTTGCAAGAATATGAATGAAAAGACTTCATAAACAGCAGGAAATCCGTTAGGCTCACATTCTGAAAAATATATTCAATTGATAGTAGCTAAGTTCAATTATGAATTATGGGAATTCGTTTTTGAAATAGTGGTTACAGTTTTAAGCTTTTCTAGTTGATTTCCTGCAGAGAAAAAAAAATTTATGTTGTCAGTGTTAGGGCAATTTGATTCAAAATTAGAAAAAGCTAGGATGTAATATTTTTTCTTTTTCTCATTACACTTATTTAGTTTTAAATTTTGAAATATTCTAATTAATAACATTTATTAAATATTCTAATTTGTATTTTTTATTATTATTTAAAGAGAGCTAGCCAGATTAGGTCAATGCCCTTTACCGGCGATTCTTCCGATGATTCGTCAGATGGAGAAGAACACACTAATGCTTTAAATCTCTCAACTACTAGAGTTACTAATAGCAGTTCAGATAACACAGGTAAATATTCCTTTTAAGATTAATTAAACATTTTTATTTCTGAGGTTTATTCATTTTATTTTAAAATTAAAGTGTTAAACTGTTACGATGCATTAATTTCTTTTTTCAGATACTTCAGTTTCTAGTTCCAGTCCCAGCAAAAGTCACATTCAAACTACCTCCAGTTTCTCTCCTGCTAAACGAAGTTCATCTGGTTCACCAAGTAAAAGTGAGTATTTAGTATAGGTTTTTTTTTTTTTTTAATCAATTAGGTATAGCCATTTTTACATCTTTTTTTTATATAAAGAATTTTGTTATAATTTTTATTTTATATTATTATACTATTAACTTTATTTTGTTATATTTTAGCAATGGTTCAAAAACAAGGTACTTCTTTAAATATATCTTAAGAAAAATTTCTATTGCTTTCAGATACCTCATTGGAATCAGGCTTGTCAGATGACTACGCCGTACCACCTGACGCTGAAGAATGGCCGCCTAGATCACCTTCCCGACCTACTAAAGTAGAAACTATTGAGAAATCAGGTCATCTAGCCAAGCTTGGAGGAAAATTAAAAACATGGACCAGAAGATGGTTTCAACTTTACAATGCCAAGCTGCGTTATTGGAAAAGTCAGGTATGGTTCAATTGTCATATATCACTTTAAAAAACTATAGGTTATACAAAAGTCACAAATTTATTTTAGAATAGAATAGAATAGAAAATAATTTTACTCTGGGACGAAGTCCCTTCAGAATAACAAAAAAGTACAGAAATTAAAATGTTATATCTGGCCAAATAAAAACAAACATAAAAAGTAAAGATAAAGATAAATCAGTAAAAAAAATATATTAGTTATACATACTATATACAAAATAAAATAAAAAAATCTATATACAAAACTCTTGAAACCATACCAAGATACATAAAACTATGTACAATGGTAAAATATAAATAAACTGTTTTAGAAAAAATCAAAAATACAGAAAAAAATAAATGTAAATTCTTCTTAACAGTAAAATCTGTGTTTCTGTTGAAAAAACAGAAAGTCGAATCTATTATAAGTATTTAAGTTATGAGCTATATGTGAATATATTATTATAAATAATATATACTTTTACATAAAAGGTTAGCTGGTATCTGACTGTTTTGGGGACAGGAGTTTTATAGGAGGGTTTTGAATGGAGATAGGGATGAAGAATGTCAAATTTTGATAGGAAGGGAATTCCAAAAATTAACAGAGCGAGCAATAAAGGAGTTTTGGAACGAGGCACATCTGTGAGAAGGAATGTAAAGGTCGGAAGGTCAAGATCTTGTGGAGAGGGAGTGAACTGAGGACTTGAATTGGAGAAGGTTGTAGGCGTAGGAAGGACGATGATTGTTGATGATATGATAGAGGAATATACCTAGAAAATATTGTCTTCGAATGGAGGGGAAGAGCCACTCTAACTCAGTGTAGTGGTGAGAGACATGGTCAATGATTTTACTTTGTTTTATGAAATAGTTCAACAAAACAAATTTCACATTAATGTTTTATAGTTATTTTTAATTGATAATATTCAATAAAATAAAATTTCAAAAAATGAAGAATGGACGAGAACTTTTTTTCTTGTAATTAAAAATTGGGCAGAAACATTTTTCTAATATATATATTTTTTGAGGCCAAGGGCAACTTCAGGCACCTGTCGAGCCAATAAATAAATAAAATTGTCTCTATGTATCTCTATGTATCTCTAAGGTTGTCCTCTATGTTTCTAGCCATTATTTACATCTACCTCTTTTTTTATATTGTTCTAATAATTGATTTTAACATTTTTTTTTTTTATTTTATATTTATTATTCAATATAACAAGCAAATGTGAAGTAAAAGAACACAAAAAAAAAAGTACATAAATTTAAAAGAAAATATCCACTGTAATACTTCAATAATTATTTTAAGTTAGTTGGTTTCATGGCCTCGAAGGCTTATTAGTAATGGATTAGGTTGAAAATTTACAAACTGTCGAATTAGTGTAGGAAAGGAACTTTAGATTGAAGAAGTTTTACAATTTAATAGTTGCCTGTTTTCAAATATTATCTATTTAAATTTATATTAAAGCAAACTAATTAAAAAGATGTTTACCATTTCAGAATGATGTAAATAGAAAACCTCAAGGAGAGATATCAATCGATGAGCATTGTAGAATTACTCGTGCTGAAGGAGCCGCAACTTTCGAAATAGCGACAGAAAAAAAGACTTATTACCTTACAGCTGACTCTATAGCAGCTACTGAAGACTGGGTTCGGGTGTTACAGGTAAAATTATTTTATTTAATTCATGTTTTATTTATAAAGAGACAATACAAAATTATATAAAATATGTAACCGCTTTTATTTTATTTTTTCATTTTAGAACGTACAGCGAAGAAACGCCACTAAATTGCTGTTGAGTAGAGAACATAATAAGCCTACACTTCAAGGCTGGCTGACTAAAGTTAGGAATGGTCATGCAAAGAAATGTTGGTGTGTTCTTCTCGGCAAAATGTTCCTATATTTCAAATCCCCTTCAGATAGTGTAAGTAGAGACATATTTTTCCACATTAAATTTAAATTATATTTTTACTTTCATAGGGCCTTAAGATAAGGAAATTATAAACATATTCCTGAAATCCTTTATAAATATATTCTTATGCAAAAATTTATTGCATAACATTTCAGGAAATTAAATAGTTAAGCAGTTTGCTGAATTTTCTCTGTGTGAAATCAAAACATTATGCACTTAACATAACTATTTTTAATACACAAAAGGGCCTGTATTATTTTGATGCATTTTCTGTTTTTAAATCAATAAATACATTGACATACACAAAAATGTACTTAAAAGTATAGGTCTATTAAACATTTTCCTTTATTAATTTCACAAATAAAAAAAAAGTGATATCACCTGTCTTCCTCTAAGGTCTTCATTTATTGTATAGTAAAAATTTAAATTTTCTTCATTAATTTTATTGTAAAATGTTATGCCAAATGTTAAGATTAACCTCAATAATTTGCGGCCTTGTTTTGAAAAGAATCTAACAAATTTGTGAAAATTGAATTTTCAATCAGAAATCACAAAGTTATATATGTCCTAAATGAATTTTACTGTCATCAGTTGAAAAATGAACAAACTAGCAGTGTGACCTAGTATAATTATAATATTCAAAATGATATTAATAAGTGGTACAATTAAATCATCAGCTAATGTAAATATAAGTTCACTGCTTAGAGGTATTGTACTAACGAAATTGTTACTATAAGTAATAAAATATTCATACTAAAGTAAATTGTATCTTTGAAGCTCTGGTTCTTAAAATTATAGTAAATGCAGTTGAAACTTTTTCAATAAACCAAGGCCACGAAATGACATTGAAACAATCGGACTTTGAAAATTGCAATTTAATTTTTAAAATTGAAATTTATTTTAAATCATTTTACTTATTGTTTTACTGAAATTTCCTATTGCCGTATCATTATTTATTAAAGATTTTAGTGAACTTTATTTCTGTATGTCACTAAACTCTAAATAGTTTTTCAAACATTCTTTTACAAATGCTTGTCCGTTTTTTTAGAATGCAATAGGACAGATAAATATGAGGGATGCTCGAGTGCAGCAAGTAGAGCATGTTTCTGACAGCGATAGCGAAGACAGAGATACAGACACGGCACAGCTCACTATCGGAATTTTTCCTAATCACCAACCACCAACCTATTTGCTCATGCCAAACAGGCAAGATAATGTAAGTGTTTAATTTTAAACTGAATATTTTAACCGATTTAGAATATTTTATAACTTTTAAAAGATCTATTTCATATAAATCTTTATCTCAAACTCAATATTGTAAGTATTATATTTATATTTATTCAAATGTTATCCATATTAGAAAGTAGGGCAAGGGTGTTATACTCCAATTTATAATCACTGCCCCATTATATTATTTTTCATTAATATTACCATGTTTTTTATCAATTTATTTATAAACCTTCTCTTATATTAGGTTTCTGAGAATGGAAGCTATTTAAATTTATGCCATATTCTCCATATAATTCTTTACTTTTCTACGAATTACAATCATTATATTCCAGAGCGCGGCTCCTTGTGTCAGAAAAAAGCAATTTCATTCATTTGTCTGTTTGGGTCATTACTTCTTGAATGGATGTACTGATTTTGTTTTTTGTTTTTTTTTGTGGTTTTTTTATGTCTGTGAACCAAATCGAGTATTGCCCTATTAAATTTTGTACCCACTATTTACTTATTACGTAATAGAGACCTGTTGATTTTTTTTTTTTTTTCAAATAATCTAAATTCTAAACAACTCCATGAACATTCCAGATGCTTATTTGTATGATGATTAAATTGTCTACAAATTCTTTAAACGAAAAGTATTTAAATAAATAATAAAATTCCAATATTACCGAACCTGAAAATTTATTGAATTTTATATCCAAAATGGTTAGAAAAGTCTTATGTGGGATTTATACACCAGATATTTTCATATATAATTTGAATGCATGCTAACATATTTAGGGACTGTTCATATTTTATTTTATACAGTTTACTGTTTCCTAAAAATACAATGTTTAATCTTCATGATACCTTTTAATTTTTTTTTAAGATGAAAACTTCTTTTGCACTTTTTACACTTTTTTTTGGAGAGTGAATTAGATTGAGCCGTCAGATCTTTGATGTTTAACGCTTGGGTAAAGTCCGCTGGAGTAGACTAATTGAAGTGTTTTTGCATATGAATTAAAATATCTCAAAAACTAAAAATCGGTCCTGCTGTAAGCTAGGGAATTTTTCGGCTTTTCATCCTCTCTGTAGTGGGCTATTATTCAAAATTATATCTTAATATGATGCCATGTTAGAGAGGCAAAAAGAAAAATTTAGTGTCAAAAACCAAATGATAACGAGTTTTATAGAAGATATGGATTAAAATATCTCAGAAATTGAAAATCGGACCTGCATACTATAAATGAGGGGAAATGTTCAGCATTTCATCCTCTTTATTAAGAGCTATTATTTATAAATTATGTTTCATATTATTAATCTTCCCTTATTGATGGTTTCACTTCTATCGTGTGTTCTAAAGAACACACCTTAGTTTTTCTATTTATGTTTTGTTTGCTTGTTTTTTTTTACCTTTTTCCAAACTGTAAGGTGTACCATGAATCATGTTGTTGTTGTCCTTAAAATTGTTGATTTAGAAAATTATTTCTTTGGTATAGATTACATTATTGTTCATTATGTTAAGCCAAATTCCCCCCTGCAGCTTATATATAATATAAGCATGAATCTTGAAATTTAAATTTAGAATATAATATTTAATTCTATTAAATTTTATTGATGCCTTATTATAAATATATACTGTTTGAAAAAGAAAATATATTTTATTATAATTATGATTTTGATTTTATAGGATTCATGGCTGTATCACCTCACAGTAGTCTCAGGTGCTGGGCCTAATGCCGGAACACAATATGAACAGCTAGTCCAAAAACTGATGGAAGTTGAAGGTGATCCAAGTAAGTATTTTTGATTTTTTATATTCATGTAATTAAAGATTGACTTTTCATAATATGTTCTTCCTTATTATTATTTTCACTTTTATAAGCTTAACTTCATGTGCTTTAAATAAGACTATATTATAAAAAAAATCTAATTAGAAAATGCTAATTTAATTTTTTAGTATTAGTTCATTCAGACATCTTATTCATATAAGAATTACAATATATACATTAATTCACTGTATTGGTCATGTGAGGAAAAGTATAGATATGAATATTTCTTACAAAATATTATTAATATTCATAAATATTGTGTTCACAGACTGTGTTCTTTGGAGGCACCCTCTGTTACTGCATAGTAAAGAAACAATCAGCACGCCTTTAACAACTTTATCTTCTGAAGCCCTACAATCTGAAGCTATAAAACTATTTAAGGTATTTGTTTTTATTATTCATGAAATTTACAACTGTATAAAAATAAATATACATCCAATAAATGTGATAAATAGAAATGCAATTCCATGAAAAGACTTGTAGAGAATCGACCCATTGGCACTCTAATAAAGTATCTAACTTAGAAGATCAGGAGGCCATCTTGTTTCCAGATACCTAGAGGGGTTATTAGGGATGAAAGAGGAAGCAAGGTTAGAAACGGGAGGATTAGGATGTTTCTGAAGTTTATTATAGAAGGATAGGTGTCTGGATTGGAACGCATCCGGACTGTAGGACAGGAAGACATAGGTTTACGATGAAGGATAAAGGTAATTTGGTGGGATTTATTGGAATTTGTTTTAATTATCTAGTTTTATCACCATTCTTCATGGTTTTAAAGATGATGTGGGATTAAAGAGTTTGGGACGCAATTGATGGGTGATTATTAACTGATAGGACGCATGTGTCATCAGCATAGGTTGTAAGGACAGTGTTGGGATGTCAGCTGTATATGCTGTGTAAAGGTTAGGACCTAGGATACTAATTTGAGGAACATAGACAGACAGAGAAAAAAGGGATGAATAGGCATTGCTGTGATTTACTTTGAAGTATCTATCAGTAACGTAGGAATGAATAATGACCCCGTAGTTCCGGGTGCCAGATTCTATCAAAAGCCTTTAAGGTATTTAAATATGAAAATTGTAAGGATTTTTAAACCTATTTAATTTTTAGTAGTAAAATAAAAATAAATATTTTAGCCTACTAGGTTTCCAAATAAAATCATAATTTCATGTACACAATATAATTTAACATGTAACGTTGATAATAAAAATATACTCAATTGTTACCAATTGGAAGTTATTATTGCCAAACAACTAAAATAATTTATTAAATTAAATCATGTTATTAAAAAAAAAAAATCAAATATGAATGCTGAGGAAATTTAAACTTTTCAGATGATAAAAAGAGTAGATTGATTTATTTTTGTGGAATCGATTTATTTTTTATACATGATTTGTTTTGTTTTTTACTGATAAAAAAAAAAAAAAGAAAAATTAAATTTGAAATTAAAAGTTACTGGTTTACTTCTACAAAGTCTTCTTTCTTCAAGAACCCGGTAATTCAAATGTGAAGCATGTTGTGTAACACTTCATGACTGAAGCTATCTTAACTCAATTAAGCAGAGGAGCCCATCCTTCCCCAAGGTCAATAATGCTAGAACCTCCCCCCAAGATATTTTATTGCTCCCCTCTTCTTAAAAATAGTACAAGCGAAAGTAGAAAAAAAATCTAAACCATATATAGTAACACTTGCAGCAGTCTGTTTCATGTTTTCTCTTTATCTTCTTTTCATTCCAAAAATTCATAACCCTGAAGAAATGAGTCCCCCTCAAAAAGTGACAATCCCGTCAAAATGTGTCTCCCCAAAAAGTTTGATGGCGGAACTTGCACCATGATACCATCCTCTGCGAACCCCTGCAATTAAAACTACTTGACTATGACCTACTCCTAGGTACACCAAATATGCCAAAATAGTCCTTAATTGTTAATTATTTTAATGCAGTTTCCATTTAAATTATTTTTTTAATATAACTTCAAATTTTCAGTTCCTAACATCCATATGCACTTGTTTGATGAAAAACTTTTTTATAAAAATTATTACTCTTTCCTATTTTATTAGTTAATCTTAAGTATTCTAAATTAATATATAAGGATTTAAACATGTATGTTGCTTACAATATTTTAGAGTTGTCAGCTGTTCACATCTGTAGCTGTCGAATCAGCTGGTATCGATTACCATGTGGTATTAGCACAGAATGCTTTACAGCAAGCTCTTGACCAATGGGAACTTCAGGCTGAACTCATCTGTGCCCTTGTGAAACAAACATCCAAACACTCCCCTTCGAAAACAGGCGTACAGGTATTCGCCAAATTGAGGCATCGTGTAAGTCCCGCATGGCTATATTCTTTTATTTTATTTTTTTTAATTTCCGCTTTATTGACTAAGACACGATAAGTTACATAAAAGAAATGTTTTGTTCTGAATTGATTCAGATTTAATTTGTCTGATTGGTAGAAATTATCAGTATTTATTATATTTACAAGAATCATGAATATTTAATTTTGAATTATGTTAATAAGAAATATTTTAAACTTAAAATAGTTTGAAAATAAAATTTCAAGTCTTGTAATAGATTTAATTAATTTATCAAACATTAGTCAAAGAAATAAAGATCAAGAATTATATAATTAGTGAATTTCATGAAAACCTTGTGATTCCTAAAGTTATCAATAATTTATTTTTTGGATACTTTATGTTTTAAGTATGGTTCCTCAGCAACTATGAAATCAGTTTGCCATTTTTGTTTCATAAACAATTTTATTTACTTGTCTTAGTCAATTTTATGTATATAATTGTCCTAATATTTCAGGAGCTATTTTGTTTTAATTGATAATGACAACTTTAAAAGGTTTCTTATTTATACTGACTAAAGTGGTGACATTAGAAAATAATAAACCAAAAATGAGGAAAATTGATTTATTTATTGTTCATGAGGATTGTTGAACTATAAAGATTTTATTAGTCCCTTGCTTTCCTAGGTATATTTTGATTATAGCAAACTATAATCATTGTCATAATGAATAATTTATGAATACCATGAAAAACTGTTCTTTGGTGAACCTATTTTTGTATGTTTTCATAAGAACTGAAGCTCCTCTAAGTAAGTGCATGCCCTATTTTAGCAGCTCGTAATATATCCCACACATATTTGAGGTGACTAGATTTTAACATTGGTAAAGCTATGGTGGGAAGGGGGGAGGGAAGCATTGCCCAAATTTTTTGCCACAATAATTTATTTCACATGATGATAATCTGGTGAAAACGTTAATCAAGTGACACAGTATTCAGCAGAAATAAGGTAGAGAATTAAGTTCTGATGACATATATTTGAGAGCTAATAATTTGATGGTTTGTTTGACGTCTAATTTATGATTTAGCTGTTTTGTACCAGCAGCTTGTACTCAATCAAGCAGCTCATTTTCAATATTCTATAAAATTTATTGAAGATAACAAAAAGTAGCAAATGAGTTTAATTTGCTGATACTCAAAATTTAATCTTTTCCTTATCAATATATTTTTTTAATAACGATACATTATTAAAATGATCATTTTTGTGCTTTTTATTAAGTCCAAACAATGTCGGTTAAATTCTACTAAGTGATCAACAATGCAAATTTTACTAAGCAGTTCTCGATAATCAGCTCTCAACAATTTTTATTAAATTTTAACATAAACAAAAATAGTATAATCCTCATATCCTGGCAAAATAGCCATATGACTGCCAAAAACCGTATATTCTCTTCCCATTCTCCTGGCGTTCCCTAGCTTTTCATGCATTCTTTTTAAAAATCAGAGGCTTTTTTTAAATGCTGTGTGACGTGAAACAAATTCTTAAAGATCGGGACTGTTCTGCCAAAAATGGGATGTCTGTTGACCTTACCCAGGTTCCATGTTCTTCATTCTCATGTCTAAATCGCCACTTTTGAATTTTTTAAATTTCTCAAAGAACTGTGATTTACGAAGATCGTGCACACCATAAGCTTCGAGAAGCATTCGATCCGATTCTGTATCAGAGTTCCTTAAATGATGTCAGAAAACTAATGCTGTCCTCAAATCGTGGTTTGTTGGGGCAAAACTCGACATGCTCAACTCTATTAAAGTGATGCTGTTATTTGAATCTTGTATTTTTGTGAATTGAAAATCTTTGTCAACTGATGAAACTAAATGGTGCTAATAATGTGGTTTAACATTAACAACTAGGGCCCTCTATGGAGAAATTCTGGTTTTGTATTTACATACCTGGTATTACTTGAGTATTGAGTAAAAAATCTGGTTACAATGTTTTTTAAGAAGGAGTCCAATGAAGAATAACTTATTTATTAGTTTCATTAATTCTTTCCATTACCACCATTGAAATATCAAATTTATACTTCAGGGATTCAAGCTCTAATTTCTAGGTTATTTAGTTATTAAAGTAGAAGCACTGAAAATATTAAGCAACTCCTATGAAATAAATTAAAAGTTACGTTAGCTTAATTTACTATTAAAGTTGGCATTATCAAAAAACGTTCTGCGGCACATATCAATGCACTATTCTACATACCTGTTTTTTTTTTAAGTTTCTGCAGATTAATTTAAGCATTCCTAATTGTTATTTGAGTTTGCTTATCGCAAATCAGAATGCTTTATTACCTGCACAGAGCAATGTTATTTTATAATTATATTATTTTTTATTATTTATTAATTTTATTTGTGCTATGTACCATCCGTACAGAACACAAAGTATTTTATTTTTGCCTTGATAGCTGAATGTCGGTGTCTAGAGTTTTAGCCTCATAGTTAGGGTCTTTAAAATTTTATTTTTACGAAAGCTGGGGTGTTTTATTTTTATTTGCATGTCTAGAACCTTTTAATTTGTGGAACTCAGTTTTTGTTTTATTTTTTAATTAGAAAGAAAAAATCAAGCATCCCAAACAGCATGATATTCCAGGTTCTTTTTCTTCTCTTTTCTGTTTTCTGAAAATTTTTTGTTTATAATATTTTTATTAAAGCATATCACTTTAGAATCATAACTATTTCTCACTTTTTTGATTTAATAATTTTTTTTTATTACTTCATATACATTTGTTTTAAATATTTTAATTGTACTGTGTAAAATAGTGGTTCCCAGTGTTGGACCAGTTGTGGGTGGGTAGCAAAAATTTTTAATATTTATTGAATCGAAATTCAGTAAACTGGAAATCAAAATTTAACATATTTTTGTGAGTTGTTTTATCTACAATACTTTTGAGTTTCATTTTTATAATTTTTCTCTCTCATTATTCCATCAGCTTAAAACTAACTAATCCATTAGATTGAGATTGTCTTTTATAACTTTGTAGATGCGCTGTATATATAAGCTATACTTACTCAACAGTTCAGCTTACATTATATGTTTTTTGAACTTACACATCGTAATTTTTTTTTTCTACGATAGATTAACATTTATTTTGAATATTGGTGATGAATTTTAAATAGTTTTTATCTATTATACGATGAAAACCAAACTTACTATACTGTATAATATTGAATTTATTATCTGAACAATTGTTATCTTAGGTTCATGTTCAAATATTTATTTAATTATTCTTTTAGTCATTTAGTTTAGTTCAGGCATAAACAAAGTGCTGTTCTGGAAAGTTTGCATAAAAGATGAATAGAATTATTATTTTTACAGCTTTTGAAGGAATTTTTCTCCAAAAAAAGTTAAACGTTTACTCTTAATGTGTGTTCCTGGCACTTAGGAATATAAGATAATGAGAAAGTAGATAGCCGTGCTAGGAAGGGCATAGAAGAGGTTCCTTTAGCACCAAAGGCCGTGTTTGGTATCTGCCTCAACTATGCCTAAAGATGTGCCAAATGGGCTAACGCATATACACAACACCGCACGTTGCCCAGCAACCTGATAATCATTTACAGACAATCATGACAAAATTAAGTAACAGTCAATAACATAATTATGAGTTCACGTCCCGGTGGACCTTTTAACTCTGTCATTAATCCCTCTTCCTCACCCACTGGCCTAGAAAAAACCCCTATAGCCTAAAAGGCGAGAAAGAAGAGAAGAAAAAAGAAAAAAAAAGTTCATGAAATTTGGCATTGTTTAATTGTCTAAATTCTCCGGTTGATTCATCCTTTTTTGGTCTCAATATTCTGTGCAGTACTTTCTTGTTAAAAAACTTAAGTTTTTCAGAAGAAGTTAGAGGGGGGTGCAGTCAAAAAATACAATATTATATAATAGTATATTTATTACATTGTCCAACATTTCAACTTACAACCTAGGCTGCACCCCCGACTAACTTCTTCTGAAATTAGAATCTATGGTCAATCATGTCTATACCATTAAAAACCTTAAGGCATTGCTCATCCCTAAGCGACTATATTTTACATCTATAAAGAACAGTAGATAAGATAATGCCTATGCTGTGTATTAATACCAGATTTAAAAGAAAAATTAAAGTTGTTAACAGCTAATGAAGTTATTACATACGGAAAAATTAAAATTCCCTATCCAAACATTCAGAAATAAAATTAATTACTTAATTTCTACTTTTATTTCTAGTTTTTTTTTTTTTTAATTTCTACATTGATATTTTATTAATTAAAATCATAACAAACAAGTTATTATGAAAAAATATTAAGAATATCTTAGAAAGTGAAGAAAAAGAATCCTTGGTATTATGAAATGCGAATGAAATAGATAGGCAGTAGGATAGAAGATAGATTAGTGAGGCTAATGTTAAGGGGCTGCGATAGACACCGATGTTTCAGCAACTCCTGTTGTGCGCCACACAGTCGCTGTTTGCTTGTGATGCTGCCGGGTCGCCGACAACAACAGTCAGCTCTGGATCTGGTTGCCCTCTTCCGCCAGTTCCTCCACCCCCAGAAACCTGCAAAGCCAACCCTCCTCAGTTCGCCCTCGTACAGGCCTGGCAACTGCTCGCACTTGCTGTATCCCTGTTTGTACCAAAGAACAATAAGCTACTCTGGTATCTTAAACTTCACCTCCAGAGGAACACTGACACAAAGTAAGTTGTGTATTTCATTTTTTTTTTTTTTTATTATCAAATTATGTTTTTATTCCTTTTTCAAATAAGTTATTAATACATTAAGAATTATATCCCCTTTAAAAGATTCCAACCTGTTATAAACTAATTATTTCTTCTGAATTTGAAACTAATTAAATTTTGTTAAAAATTTACTTTACACGTTTGCATCAGAAAATCATTTTTTTATTGAGCAAAAACAATCATTTCTTAATTTTTAATATTTCATACTTTAATTTTTTGTTGTCATATTGACTTATACTATAATATTTATTTTATATAATTAACTTATTTAATATTTTAATTGATTTAAGTAACTTCAGTGCTTTCACGAAAATAGGTCCCTGAGACTCATACAACACATATTGCCACATTTTACCAGTTCACAGATTGGTAGAAGCACCATAAAAACATATTATAGGATGATTTTGATAATCGGAACACTTAGCCTGTTCTTATTATTGAAATGTTCAAATTATCTAAGGTTAAATTTAAAATGATGGAAAAGTAACACAAGATAATGGAAATATATATATTATCAATTAAACATAAAAACATTTTTTATAAAAATGATTATATGAGCCTTTCAGTTGACAGAATGACTAACTCCAACTTCAACATTTTGGAGTAAAGTCATTTTAGCGCTATTTCTGATTGGACAATTTATAAAATCTGTACAGACAGTGAGTAAGTTGATTCCAGAGTAGGTGATTGCAGTGTTGAAATATAGAACTGTGAACAAAGGTATACATTTTTTCCACCAGAAATATCACTAATATTAATAATAAAAAATGTTGAAATTGGAGTTATTCATTCTGTCAACTGAAAGTCTAATATAATGTAAGTTGGGTTATGATTTTGTTGCTAAAGAAAATGCCCCATCTCGCAAATTCCTTGAAAGAACGAAGCTGCAGTAGTTGACAATGTATCTATTCGCTCACTCCAAGCAAATATTAAATGCTTTGATGGCCTTTCTGTGACTCGTCTATAATAAAAATAAAAGGGGTGCAAAGAAATTTCCTAGTGAAATAAAAAATAATATAAAAAAACGTATTCCATAACTGCTTTCGAAATTATCAAACCAACCTTACTGGTATTAAAATCTGCTTTGCCATCCTTTTAAAAAAAAATATGAAAGAAAAGATTTGACTTTTCAGCTAATATATTACCGGAATATAGGACACCCTCGTGATCTAACCACTTGTAAAACTTGTAACACGTGTAAAAACCACTAATAAAGATATTCCTCATAATTTGATCAGAAATTCAAGATAAAGGTGGCCTTCAAAAATATTGGGGACTTTTGTCTATAAAATATATATTTTCAAATTTTGTCATTTACAACGTTTTGGAAATGCACAATTCATATATTGTTTTTAGATGGATGGGAAAATGATAAAACAACATTAAAATCTGCTTTGCCATCCTTTTAAAAAAAATTATGAAACATTTTCATTCCATTTTTCGTCAGTTAACTTAAACTTTTTTATCCTTCTTGTTCAGATTACCAGGGGTTTCAGATTATTGAGACCATCCTGTATATCATTAGAGAATAACTATTCAAATAATATAAGGAACCTTAAAAGATTAAATGTACTTTGGACCTAAATCAAATTATTTGAGTAGGAGAAATAAATTATTTCCTCTTTTTCTACTAAATAACCTTTTAACATATTGATATTTTTGTATGTGTTGTATTACTTCACTGTCTATTTTATTTCTAGAACTGAATGTGGAAAATATGCGGCCTACTGTGAGCGTGCCTTAGAAAGAACGATTAGAAATGGTTGCCGAGAAGCAAAACCTTCGCGGATGGAAGTACTCTCTATCCTTCTTAAAAATCCATATCACCACTC
This sequence comes from Nezara viridula, assembly GCA_928085145.1. Taxonomy (NCBI): domain Eukaryota; kingdom Metazoa; phylum Arthropoda; class Insecta; order Hemiptera; family Pentatomidae; genus Nezara; species Nezara viridula. The sequence goes on along the minus strand of OV725077.1, from coordinate 27,517,457 downwards.
ATTGCCTCACTCTATTCCTGTCCACTTTCTCAACGGCACCTACCAGGTTGGTTATTTAATGTTTAATTTTTTTTTTTTTTATTAATTAATAATTGAATAAAACTAACCGATTTTTTAATATCAGGTTGTAGGTTTTGATGGTTCATCAACAATCGAAGAATTTATGGTTACCTTATCGCAAGAAATTGGAACTCGGGATTCTTCTGTATCCGGTTTCACTCTGTTCAGTGATGATCCAATTGAAAAAGATTTAGAGCATTATATTGACCCCCAATCAAAGGTATTATAAGACTTTTTTTTGTAAACTTTTATTATTTTCCAAATTACTGTTTATATTTTTTATAATTTATATCAAGAAACAGTTATTTTATTACTTATTTTTCTGAAGTGATATAACTCTTACTTTAATCAACCTCAGCTGAATTATCCATCTATCTATGATTGAAATCTACTGCACATTGCTGAATCTTCATCATGGCTTATAAATTTTCTGAGTAAATTTCTACAGTCTCATCAAAACAGGACCTTCTCCAGAGCCTTTGCCAGTTTCAGCCGCAGCTTTCCAGTTTTTAATAGAGCATTCATGTGTTATTTTTATATACTGTCTAACAACTGAACTTTAGGTCTTCCAATTCTGCTTGTATTGTGAAGCTCTGAAAAACGTTAATGGAATTTCACTGGTGTCTATCATATACAAGTGGCCTGTCCACAATGGCCTTCTAATTTAAAAAAAAAAGTCATTGTCACGGTAAAAGTTGTAGAGTTCCTAATTCCTGTGTCTCTATCACCTATCACTCTCCTTAACCTTAACCCTTTGACTGTGGGAGCTCATTCACGTGTTTTTACCAGATGGTGCATCCTGAAATCCAAAAAGACGTCCAGAAAAAGAGATTTTTTTTTGTTTGCATAAATTTGTTTTAAATGCTATTTTGAGTCAACCTGCAAGGTCTTATCTTTTAAAAATGCATTTTTACCTTTTTAATAAACGGGACATATGCCTTCCCGGTCGCACATAGAAATGTAAAATTAGAGCAGCTATCCCGCAACACCTCGTGTATTTGCTGATTTCTGAAAAGCAAAATAACTGAAAATTATCATTAAAATGACTGTAAGTGGTCATAAAAATTATATTATATTATTTCTAAATGAAGGACACTGATGGCGGGATTCGAATTATATGTTTTTTGTATTTAAATAAATTTCTTTCTTACCTAAAAAAGATCCGTATTGAAACATAGCACAGTTATAAATTTTATTATTGCATTTTGAGTTTCAAACACTTTTTTATTATATGAAATATATATACATATATATATATATATATATATATATATATATATATATATATATATATATATATATATAATGAGTAACATACCTCATATATTTTACAAATAATAATAATATAACCTCGTGGCAGACCACTTTATACCATTGGGATACTTCATAAATAAATAACAGGTTATTAAATAATAAAAAAAATTATAAGAGCATTAATATATTTATTTATCTCTGGTATGAGTTACTGACAATCAGATCAACTCAGACAAATTATTATTTACATTATTTATACTAAAATTAAACACTGATTTTATAATAAAATCAAGTATGGATTGGTAAGCTAACCTTTTTTCTATAGATACTATTTCTTCCTTTGTTGAACTAAATTCATTTGTCTTCAAAAGCTTTCCAATGTTCTGCCAAACTCAACATCCAAGGTGGTAATACTATTACTGAGTTTTCCCACTGAAGCCAGAATAATTTCTCCTATCCTCTCTTCACTGCAGCCACATAACTACTCGCCAAAACAAAAAGCTTAGTCACTCTCCTCTTAGGGATTTTCCTTCTTGGGAAACTACAGAGCAGCTATTTTCTTTTCTCTGCACTAGTAGAACTAGATTAGCTTGCCTTTTAATTGTTTAACATTAATTTATTAAACTCTTTTTACCCACTTCCAATAAAGGTGTACATTACAATATATATATATTGTTTCTAGATGGATAGAAAATTGATAAAACAACTGAAGTATCATTTTAATTCTGTATATTTTTATATTTATTAATTTTTACTATTACATTTTAATTTTTGTATATCTTTCAGCTCTGTGACGTGATTTCAAAATGGGAAACTGCTCTGAGGCAGAAAGGCTCAGGGAAATTCGAGAACACAAGGGTCATACAACTGGTCTACAAGAGCCGGCTCTATTGGAGAAGTTCACTGAGGACTGAGACCGACCGAGAGAGGTTGTTGCTATGTTACCAAACCAACCAGCAAGTCGTCCAGGGCAGATTTCCTGTCAACAAGGAACTTGCCCTTGAATTAGCAGCCCTCATGGCACAAGTGAGTCTTACTTCCTTCACTCTTTAAATAGCGTTAATTATTATTAAATATTAAATAACACGGAATTAAAATTTGTATCAAAAGGTTTCAGAGTATAATTTCAGTATAATATTCTAAATAGTGTTGGATTGACTTCAGTTTTTTAAATAAAGGCACCAATTGCTGACACTTTTAACATTTTCTTTTTCAATTTTTCTCAATAACGTTTTTATAAATTAGCTTATCATAATATTTCAAAGTTTTTTCTTCTGTTCTGAGTCTTCTTTAAAGGCTCCACTTATAATTTTGTCAAAACATTATGATATTTCTATTTTTTTATCTGAAAATTTATGACAATTTCATGCTAAAATTTATGACAATATCTAAAAACTTAGCATTTCTACTCAATTTAAAAAACCGAGTAGATTCTCATTAGAATTCATATTATATGTTTTTGTTTTATTTTGAACACAAATTTTCCAGAATTAGAATGTTTATTGCAAAAAGTCACCAAGTACATATTTGATACAGGTTAACTTTCAAATATTTTTTTGTGAATTTTGACCTTGTTTATCAATACAAAAACATCATAAGTAAATGAAAATTGTTCAAATCCTGTTATTTATTGTAAATAGTTACACTAAGTATATAATTTTCTGATTTTACGAAGGGAAAATTCATCCAAGTTCATAATTATTTGAGGTTATCAAATGTCACTTAATGACTTTTTCCAATAAACCAATGGTATGTTCTATTTTTGATATTATTTTTATTTTCTATCTGGATAAATCTATGTGGGACCTCCTGATATTTCCCTAAGTATTTAGTTGTTTTTTAAATTCATAAAATAAACATATTTTTGTACGACTCTCTCACATAAGTTTATAGCATAGGTCTAAAAATAATTTATGATTTTTTTTTAGAATTTTATTATGGCTTGTAGTTAAAAAAAAAAACAAAAAAAAACTTTATTCGGATTGACACGTTCTGGGAGAATGGCCCATATACTGATATTCCTCCATCACATTTTCTATATTGATTTTATTTCATTGCTGCTGATTTGCTTGGTCATTTACTAAATTCTTTATGGATAGTTTTTAATTAATTGATTAATGTATGATTTATTTTTTATCAGATTGATTTCGGTGAATATCATGCTGACAAAGGCCGAGGCAGTGGTGGAGGAATGCGAGACCTTCAGGTGATCCAGGCCCTTGACAAATTCTACCCTTATAGATATAGAGATATGCTGACTCCTGATCTTCTCAAGTAAGGACCGTATTTATTATTCTATTTATTTCCAATGATATGTGATAAATGTTTATTATTAAATTTTTAAAAAAAATATATATCAGAGTTAATTGATAGTCTCCAATGAATTGAGTTTATATTTTGAAATCCTATTCAATTATTATTTTATCTAATAAACTTGTGTGAGGACTCTTGCATTAGATATCTATTAACTCTATGTATAATAGGTAAGATCCCTATTAAGATTTTTGGCTCTCAGGTCCAATAGATTTTGGTTTATGAGATATCAAACGAAAGTGAATTTCATTGAGAAGTGATAAATGCCAATTTCAAAAGTAAAATCTTTACAACTACAACTGCAGTAAAAGTCATTGAAAATATTGAGAAGTTTCAAAACTCAGGTGGTTTCAAAAGTCGACAAATCGAAATGGGATAAGCTGTGTTTTAAAGATTTTGAAGCAGACCTCAAGACCTGGTATAGTTCTGAAGAAATTATCAGACCCATGTTTTAATGCATTTTTGAGATAAACCATAATGCTAGCCAAAAATCTCTTTGATGCTATAGTTGCTATAGGATACTTATTAGATATTATTTGATCGACTGAAAAGTAATTGGAGGAGAAATGGAAGGTAGGGTGGCCAAACAGGCTAACACGTGTGCAAAATATCACTGCCTATCGACCTGATAAACCAAAGTTTATAATGGCTTTTAGCTCTTGCATTAATCCCACAGGAAAAACCTCCTATAGCCTAAAAGATAAAGAAAGGGTAGAAAATAAAAAAAATAATATAAAAACGAAAGAAAACAGGCTTTTAAACAAGTACAGGACATTGATGTCTTCCTGGAAGTTGTTTAAACTGACTTGTCTTTCTTAGTCTGTCAACTTACCACCATCATAAATTTTTCGATTACCTTTGTTTAATTTGTAATAAAAATTTTAAGGCTGAAATTGGAATTTGTCACTTCCCGTCATATTCCCTTTGGTTTGACAGCTCGTTTGTCAAAATCCATTATGAGTGTCAGTTAAACGATCTATACTATTTAATTTTATAATTATCTATGTTACATAAATATATTATAGATTTTTATAATCTTTCTTCAGGGAACTGCAGGCGGCACTTCAGGAAAAATGGATATCTCTGAAAGGACGAGGCCCACTTGATTGTGTGAGGATATACCTTACGTGCGTTAGGAAATGGCCTTATTTTGGAGCTAGTTTATTCCAAGCAAAGGTAGAATTTTTTTTTTATCTTTTTTCTGTTACTCCTTAGATTTTTCAAGTGAAATGGACTTAGAATTTTTTAGTAGCTTATTAAAATTAAATATTTGATAAATCTGTGTTAGGTAGATTTAATTTATCTCATAAATCATTATATAAATAGGCAAATGCAAAACAGTTTAATCTCTTTTTCTCCTCTGTTTATCAACCAATTTTCTTTTTTGTTTAATAGCTGTTGATGAGCTTTAGTGTTATCAATAAAAAAAAGTTTGGAAACGGTTTATATAAATAAAAATGTAAATGTTAGTTTATTCAAAACCACTAATCTCTAAATTTTTTTCACCCATTGCTTTGAAATTTTAAAATAACTTTGAAATCAAATTCATGAATGTTTTAATATACATTTCATTACCGTACGGTCTTTCATTTAAAAATGGTGACCAAAAAACATGTATCACTATAGGCTGTAGCACCAGAACGACTGTAACGATTTTAATGAAACTTCGCTCTCGTGAGGTTGCACCCTTCACACCAATTTTCTTTAACACTAATTATCTTTGTAAATATGCTTACAAAAATATGGGACTTTTTGTATTTTTATTATTATAACCTACTCTTTATTGACAAATCAAAATTTTAAATTCATGCACACACTCAATTGTAAGGAAAAAATAAAGTAAAGGATGATTTAGAAATCTTTATAATTATATATTTATAAATTCTAGAGGTTCTAGGTTTTGATAATTTTTCTTGCAAGTGTTTTTCAATTTTTTTTAAAATAAATTCATTTACAATAAATACACCCCCTCATCATATAGACCAATTATACTGCTCCCAATATGCTCTAAAATCTTTGAGATAATACTCCTATTTATCTTGACAATGCTGAAATTCTGCAAACAGATAAAATACAATACTTTGGACTGACATTCGACAGAAGAATGACCTCGGACTACAACTATTATACTCATTTCTTTCAAGACGTTCAAAATATTTAAGTGATATGTTAATTGTACAATTAATAAACCATTAAAAGAAAGTAAAATATCGTCAGTTTAAAATTAAAACAGAAACTTAACACCTATATTTATCTACTAAAGCCTGTATGGACCTACACTTCTCAAATATACAGAACAACCAAAACGACCCATATACGAAAACTACAAATCTTTCAGTCAAAAAGTTTTAGGACTATAACTAAAGCTCCATGGTACGTCACAAACATTACATTACATACAAATATAAACATGCCAACAGTTAATGACCATATACGGACACCTTAAAAATAATTTTACAATAACTTACATGGACATACTAACACACTGATACAAGAAATGGCATCGATTACCATGCCCGAAAACACCCTCCTGAGGCTCAAAAGAAGCTGGATGAGGGATTTCCTCAAGGAAGCCGCTGGGCACTCCTTTTCCGACACGTCGATCAAGCCACTATTAGTATTTTACTGACAGCAAACTCGCTAATTGTCACTACTTCTGGCAGATGTGGGTAAAAAAAATAAATTAAAAAAAAACTAACTCAATTTATCATTATATTGTTTTTTATATTTATTCATATCTTAAAATTTCTTTTAATATTATGTTCTTGAATTCTTTTTCCAATAATATTGAATATTACTATATGATTTTTCCAGGTAAAAGATAGCGAGTGGGGCTTGGTTTGGACCGCAGTGAGTGAGGACGCAATTAGCCTCTTGGAGCTGAGCACCATGCAGCCCCTGGCTAGGTTCCCATATCCTAGGGTCCTCACGTTCGGTGGCTGTCAGGAGGACTTCATGCTCGTAGTCAGCTCTGACCATGGTCTTGGCTCACAAAAACTATTATTCTCACTTTCAAAACCAAAGGTACTTAAAATATTATATTAATATATTTTTCCAATAGAATAACTCAATTTTGGTAATCGCTGAAATAATAATAAATGAAAAATATGGCAATTTAAATACTGTTTATTATTTCAATATTATTTCTGATTTTGGATGATAGATAAAATATTCAACCAAAATGTGTTGATGTTTGGACCCAATAAATGGGCTGAGTTAATATTAACTTCAGGAGGTGGGCTGGTTGAGCGGACTAACGCGTATGCACAGTATCAACTCGTTGCCAGGCAACATGATAACCGAAAATATATGGAATAAAAGAATTACGAGTTCGCATCTTGGTTTCAGTGCGGTTTTTAACTCTGGCTTTAATCCCCTTTCCTCATCCCTTGGCCCAGTAAAACTCCATTTAGCCTCAAAGGTGAGGAAGAGGAGAACAGAAACAAAAAGTTAATATTAACTGTTTTAAATCTTTTAATGTTCTCTTCACAGTTTACTTGTATTCCTATTTTTTCCCCCTTATATCATCACTAGTTCTTTTCAATATTTTCATTCTACAGGGTGAGAGAAAAAGCAGAAAGATGTTTCTTGGATGGATGTTTCGAAGCTGGTAACACTATTCTAAGCTTAAACATCTAAGATATCCAATGTTATGAGCTAGGTATTGGTATATCCTGACATAGCGGTGTTTCCACTTCTGTGTTAAAGCCCTATCTCCATCACTTTTTTTTAACCTTAATTGTCTTTGAAAATAGAAAAATTTGGGGCTTTTTGTGTTTTTATTGTTATAACGTAGTCTTCAACAACGAATACAAATTTAAAATTCGTGCTAGTACCCAATTCACTTTTTTTTTTATTATATATAAATGAGTATTGTTATTTCAACAGCATAACCAAATTGTGAGGTCATGATGGATGAGAGAATCAACGCTTCATAACTGTAGCTACCTCAAGTTTAGTGGTATGATTAAAATGAGGCCTGGGAAGGTTGAAATTTATTTCGTGACAGACTCATGGAATGAATCTTGACGTTTCCACTTTAGTTAGAATAGATTGGTTCTACCTGTAGAATACTCCAATCTCATAGAAATATCCAGTAGGGGATAAAAACACAACAACAGCTAAATAGTGTATAAGAAGTAGACTCTTATAACACTTTAATTTTTAATGCCCTATAGTTCGTTCCTTTAGTAGTCAGAAAACTTTTTATTCAAATTCCAGACACTTAGTTTTCATTCAAATAGTCCTCAGGTATTTTGAAAATCAAAATTAACAGAGGACTGTGTACTAGGGAATGGTAATTGAAATAGAATATTAATTTTAAAATGTTGCAATATCAGACAAAATCTCACCATTTTTACAGCAACATAGTCACTCAATGGCTAATTTTTTAAATGAAGAAATCATACAAAACACTCCACTGTTCATAAAGGTGCCTCTTCACACCATTTCTTATTTATTTATAATACCTGCCTTTCAGTTAAATGGATTTGCCAATCGTAGGACATCAAATAAGATGCATATTCCATGTCTCTTATCCGACATATTTGGTTATTAATAACAATAGTTGGATAATTACAAAACGTCATAAGTACATTTTTGGTGATGCTCAGCTTTTAAGTAAGTATTTTATTGATAAAAAAATACAATAAATGCTCTAAAATAATACTAATAAAATATGCAACAATTTCACAATAGGACAAATTCATCAAAGTTCCTTGTGATTTAAGATTATGACATGTCACTCAATGACTTTTTGCAATGAACTGACGATATTTTACTTTCTTTTAATGGTTAATTTCACTTGAATATTTTTGGAATCTCTCGAGGTCTTGACTCTGTTGTATACATTGTTCCTTCACATTATAATTTTCTTTTTGTTATATAATTTTGTCTCAAATTAATTCTCTGGCATCAATTGGATAGGAATATCTAGCTATAATTAGCTCATCCATTTCTTTTATGTCACAACTGAGCTTATACTGTAGAAGAGATGGGCCAGGTAATCATAGTTGGATTTCCTTTAATGTTAACATCAAGAAAGAGTAATCAATCGTCAAAAGATTTTCAACACCATCATTCAACGTGCTTATTAATGAATATCTATTTTTTTTTTCAGATTCTGGAGTTGACTTTACTCATAGCGGACTACATGAATGCGCTTGGACGGTCCGGAGGTACTCCCGCTGGCACATTAACCCGAACCACACAACCCGACATTTTGAAAGCAACACCAGACCATCAACTGGGCGATAAATCATGACATTAAAGGAACTACCTTATAACATTAACAAACTAATGCTTGTCAGCCAGGTGTAGTTGCTATATCGCGAACTAAGTAGGTTGTTCGTTCTTTAACTCAAAACTGTGTCATTTTATCAGATGATTTATTATTATTATTATTATTTGTTAAATTATGGCTTCATTGCATTGTAGTGCCAAAATTGTACAATTGTGTAATTCCAACCTTTCCATATTCTAATGGAAAAAATCTGCTAAGTTAACTAACTAGAGTATATCAAAGTGAATTCCTAGTTGTCAGTGAAACTTGAGATTTTGAAAACTAGCTATGTGAGTATAAATTTCTTTGTGGAACAGTCTCTAAAATTTGAGATTTTAGATTTTAAAGTCTTAAACGATCTTAATGGTACTAGTAATTGTTACATATATATATTAGTAAATATTCAGTAACTGAAGCCAAATGTGATATAGACTTTAGCTAGACAGAGGAAAAATTAAATATTTTTCTTTCTACCTCTCCTCTGTCAGTGAGAAATAAATTTAAAAAGCGATCTGTGGTTTTTTAAAAAAATATATATAAAACATTCAAATTGAATAATCAAATATAAATATCTTAAAAATAATTATCATGCAAACTGGCTAACAATGTTCTATTTAAATTTTGTTTATTCTCTCTTTCCAAAGAAAAGGTATTCTTCTGCCTGTTAGGCCAAAAATGCTATATTTTATGTAGCATATAACTGTGTACCTACCTATACGAAGCTAAACAAATATTTTTACAAATAACATATTTTAAGTGTTTTATAAATCCTTCCACTAACACTATTTATGATTACTGTGGAAATTAATTATATTATTAAAAGTGGAATTTCGCTCTTTTGATACAAATATTAATATTTTGCCTTTTAAGTTTGAATATATTTTTTTTTAACAAATTTAAATTTTATAAATTATAAATAAACCCACAAAGCTTTAAGGTTTTAGTATAAAGCAAATTTTTATTTTAACAAAAGGCTTTTAATGTTTTTCTTTAATAACATTTTCTAAAAAGAATTGAACCTAACACAGTGTAACTTACTATAATAATTGAAGGAATATTATCTCATAATTAACCTATACTAACTGTTTGAATTTTCTTTTTTGATTTAACTAACGCGTTTAATCAATGTTTTAGAAAGTTGATTTATTTTATATTTGGCACGGTGCTTTCTAAACAAACTGAAAAATTGTTCATTGCAACCTGTTAATAATATGTTGAACGCTTTAATATAAAATACATTTTTATTATTTATTCATTTGAAGTAATTGAAAATTAATTACATTTTAAACAATAATTGAGCAATAGGCAGTCGTATATTTGTTGGTTGTGATCTACCATTAGGTTGTGCGAAATTTGAAAAAAATTAAAAATTCTAAACCAAGTATATAGATTTTGGGCTTTTTATTGCAAAAACAAATTGAGGAGATTGTTTCCGACAACAAAATTAAAAATGGAATTTGTTTCTGATTGCCATATTTTCAATATTGATTTCTAAAATGTCAATTGGTTATACAACTAAGGCTCTGGTAACTACAATGTTGTTTCAGATTTAGCGGTTTATGTATTCAATGTGATAAAAATAATAGATTAGTTACCATACTTACAAATTTTTCTTCTTAATAATTTGCCTGGAGACCTTTTGGAAATCATCAAGCATATTTGTAATCTCATTATTTTTTTAGTTGATTTATTATTTTTTGTGATTTCTATAACTTTAGTTTTTAAAAAAAAAATCTTTGTTTTATTTGTTCATCGTTTTGCCCCTTTGATCCAAAGTATTTATTGTATTTTAGTTAAGTTAGAATTGTGTTTAAATGTTTAACGTATAATAAACATCACAAACAACCAGTACCTTTTCAAACATACCATTAATTATTAATTATGATTTGTTTTTGTTTTTTATTTATATGATGCTCGTATTGATGTCAGCTTATTACTGGAGCTAATACAAAGACTTAATAATGTTGGGCATAATTATTGTAAATTTATGGTTTATTAAATTGATATTTTGTAAATCTAGTCTATTATTGTATATAAATATAAATATATATATAAATATAATTTATAGTGTAAAATCTTTCATGGCTTTTAAAATATATATCGTCTGATTTTTTTAAAAGTGTAGACTTTATATTAGTTAACTAATGAAGAGTACTGTACACATTATTTTGATACAGTCTGTTAAAGATGAAATGTGTTTTTATACTCATTGGAAATACAGATAGTCATTCATTTTATGTCAAAATGTGTTTTATTTCAAATGTTTTTGTTGGTTTAAAAACCACCAAAATCATGTTCCAAATCACTCTAATAAAAAAAATAACATTTAAAAAAAAATCTTATTTTCTGATTATAATTCATCTTAATCCATGAAAGGTAGCGTTGGTAGAGGAGTGGGTTCAGGTAGTGTTTTCTATAACACCTGGTGACTTTATTTTGCTCTCAATGAAGTTAAATTACAGTGATATGGTAATATTATTTTTATTTTATATGTTATTTATGTATTTATAGCATTTTTTTTTAAATAATATAAATTAACTTTTGGATTTAAGTTGTGTTGAAAACACATTATTATTTTCAGACATTATTATTATTGTTATATAATAAGAAAAATTGGTTGGGAGTTGCAGTCATTGAGGTAAAAAAAAAAAAAAGATTTGTTTTCTTCGCGTCAACTTTTAAGCTTTAATCAGGGCTCCTTCTTCAAAAGATTTTGGACTAATAGCCCATTTTGGGTCCAGGTATTTTAACATAACGAGAGAGGTAAAACAAGGTGACAGTCTTAGCCCCTTGCTATTCATATTATATATGGACGAAGTAGCGGTAATCTGCAAAAGTCGAACTGACAGAACTTTCCTAAGGAGGAGAAATCTGCTTCTTATTGTAATCCAGATTTCTGTATATCCAAATGAAATTTTATTCTTTTCTAAGTCCATCGAGAAGTATAGAGTAGACAGTAATAGAATGGAATGGCAAGCTCCGTAGAAAAGAACTGCTTATCACTACTGGCAAAAGCTAAATCTTTCATGTAATAATGGTACAGGAAGATGTAACAGTGAACAAACGGAAGTAATTTTAGATTTTACCTATCCTGGAACAGTTAAGAAAGGGTCTGAGAAAGTAGTTTTAAAAATCCTGCACAGGATAAGTAAAGCAAACTTGGTTTACTAATTTTTTTTATTGTTATTGGATAACCCCCAACCCACCTCTTCTGGCTTGTTCTAGAGGTACAACTAAACTTATTCAAACCAGAGTGGGAGGGTCGAGTTTCATTCTGTGTGTCCGCCACAAAATAAAAGTCAACCACTCCCAGGGCGGATTCGAACTGGCATCGCTAGGCACAAGGATGCTAGACTGTGCAACGCTCCATTACACTCTGCCGCTACGACCTCAACTTGGTTTACTACCAGATTTGCCAAACCATTTGCAAGCAAGCGGTGGGGGAGAGATGTGAGCAAGAGCTGCACATCTTTAAGTTGGTGTAATTGCCTGTACTCCTACATGGAGCTGAAAGCTGGAAATTGTCAGATAAATAAGAGAGTAGAATTACATCTGCGGAAATGAGGTTTCTTGTTATAGAAAACAAGAAGAGACTGCACCTATAATGACAGGATCAGGAGTAGTCCTCTCAATGAAGGATGTACTAGAGGCTTGCCAGCTGAATTGGTTTGCCCATTAAATGGAAGAAGACCTAGATGCACTGAAAACTATGGATTATGTCTCTGACGGTAAAAGGCCTCGAGGCCAACCTTGGTTGTTGTAGTTGGAATACTTCGACTGTTTGTGCAAAGTAGAAGAAAAAGATCTCAGTCAAGCCAAGAACCTGACAAGAAAAAAAAAAAAAAATAATGCCAATCATGGTTAAATGCTTCACTATGTGATAATCTCTCCAGGGTAACAAAAAAGAAGAAGGTTCTTGTTGGAAATAAGAAATACAAACCAGCAAGAAAAGGACTGAAGAAAGGACACTTCAATATATAAGAATGATAGACCTTTAGAAAAGAGAAGAGAGTAAAATAACATAATGATATTTGCATGGACCATAGCTGGCCTCTTAAAAAAATAAACATGTAATTCAGTTGTAATTATTTCATATTTACTTCTTCATGCCTTAAGCATTATTATATAAAGTCGACAATTTATTCATTATTTAGTTATTAAATGAACTACATTTTGACAGAATGAGAAAGGATATAAAAATATTACATTTGAGAATAATAAAACATTTATTTACAGTCATTGAATGGACAATAAATAATTAACAAAAATATAATTTAAGTCTATAAATTATATACAGGCATTTTTCTGATTGTAAAAAAATAATCTCTTTTTAATTTCAACAGTCTTCAATTTCATTTGAGTTCTCATAAAAAGCTTTTTCTTATTAATAAATTCTAAGTCATCCCATTTCATTCCATTTAATAGTCAATTGAAGTACCCTTTTAGTCAAATTTTAACTTGTTTACATTCGGAACATGTCAAAAAATAGATTGCTTGTTTCATTTATTAAAATAATTAGAACAAGATCATTAAAAATCTATATTAAATTAATTATTTAATTTTTTGGGATATAAATACATTCCTTAGAAGCTGAAAAACTTAGTTTTACTTGTTAAATTGAAGTTAATATTAAAAAAACTACTCATACATTGTTTACTATTATTTTGAACAATCAAGATGTCTATTATTTATAATTATTTTGGTCCATTATTGTGAGCAGTGGAATGTCTAATAGTTGGCAGTGTTTGTACATTGAGCAATGAAAAGCTTTACATTTTAGTAAATATAGTTAAATGGCCATGTTCCGTTTTTGGTACAAATTTATATAAATCCTATAGATATTATACTCCAAGTTTGATTTTTTTTAAAAATATATTTATAAATAAAAGATGAATATGTGATTAACTAACCATTAATCATATATTCACTGATTTAGTTCTAATCTTTTTAAGTAGTAGCTGTTCAATTATTTTTTTTTAATTTCAGAAACACACATTGAAAAAAAACTAATCAAGTAAAGTATAGACATCAAGGGTATTCAATTGAACCATAATTTTTAGTAAGCAATACAAATTTCCGACAAAAAGAGGCTTGGTAATTTGTGAAGTTTTAGTAGATCAGAGACAGGGGTTTATCTGTAACAAATACAAAATATTTAAGTAATTTAAATATTTATAAAATGTTCTTATTAATAATAATAATTTTACATACTTTAAATAAAAAAGATATATTACAATAATTCTTACCATGTCATATTACTTTAACTAATCATATTATTTTTTATTAAAATAAAGTAATGGGTTCTCATCCTTTTTAAATATATTTTAATACCTTCCTTTGACGTACTATAGTTTCTTTTTAAAAGACTGAATAAAAAACTTATTAAATTATATTCAAGAATAGTAAGAAAAAAATGTTTTATACTTTAAAATAGAAAATATAGCAATAATTTTTTTAAAAGTATTGTTCTTAGAATATAGCTTTTACTTTTTTAATAATAAGTTTTAAAAAACCCCTACCAAAACCACCCATGAAAGGTACTTTGTTAGGAAATACTGTTTCAAGGCCGATGGTTGTGCATGGAGGTGATTGGGTAGGGATCACGCTCGACTATCATGTTTTCCATCTTGATTAATTATTTTATTTAGAATACTAATCTATACAGGGTGAGTATACACCAGAACGGTCTCCTGATCTCAGGGTTGATCCAGACACAAACCTGGACATCCTTGAGCATAGGTCAGTGCCTTGCCCACTGAGTTACTTTGCACCCTTTAATCGGTTAAAAAAATTGTGCTCAGAATCCACTCACGTTTTACATTTTGAGCATAAAGATCAATTTTGGTTGTAGTGATTTGCCTGTCAAATGGATTTAACTACAGACAACTAAGGAACCAAACTTGTTCCTTGTGTCCAAAACATAAACATAAGTGGGAATTGATTCTGAGAACATTTTTTTTTTAATTTTCATAAATTATTCCAAAATTTATAGCTATAGTTAGAAACCAGTAAAACTGTTATAACAAAAACTTTAATTAGAATTAATATGCTTAATGAACTCACTGAAGAACGGTCGGATAGGATGCTTGTTCCACAGGTAATTCCTCTTAATGTGGGAAAGATAACTGTTCCTGAGATAGGAGGGCAGGTGCTTCAGCGGGATGTAGGGGGTAGGTTTCCAGTTGATGTAGGACCACCACCAGGGATCACGGGTGATCCTGGATAAGGGCATGTGAGGGCTCGGTTCCAACAGATCCCTCAGTGGACGCAACCATTCTCCACTTCCCAAGTAGGTCGGCTTGCCTGAAAGTATAGATATAAATATTTAAAAGTTCATCATATTGATAGTTTAAAAAATCTTCCTGGTGGCAGTCAAGAAAAATAAAAACAAATTGTAAAAACTATCAATAGAAAGATGATGTTTCAATCCACAATACAAGTCTTTTTTACTAAAAGAACAATATACTACAAAAGTACAAGTATAAAGTACAGAACAGTCTTGATAATCCAAACATGTAGATTGTAAGGCCTGTTCAGATTATCAAAGGCTAAGTTTAAAATGATGGATCAAATTACTTTTACCCTGTGTCGCAAATCCATCACCTCCTGTCCTACAGTATCCTTTAATAATTCCCCACTTATCCCAGTTGAACAAATCCGTTACCTAGAACTCCACCTGGACAAACGACTCACTTGGAATCCTCATACAAAACTGAAACGACAAGAAACCACTCGACTTTTCCGACTACTCCAAGACTTTCTTGACAAATGCTCTAAGCTTTCAATCAATTACAAATGACTCACATATATGACACTAATAAGACCTATTTGGACTTACGGAATCAAGCTTTGCGGCTCCACTAAACCATTCCTCTCATATCCAATCCTTACAATCCAAAATCCTTCATAAAATCCTAAACGTTCCTTACTTTGTTGCAAATAAAATCATCTGAAAAGACCTTAATGTTCCATATGTTCCCAATTCGGCCCAATCCAGTTACCTATCCTTCCATAAGAAATTCCAGAACCATTCGAACCCTCTCATTCAAAGCTTGCTTTCTCCTCTACCCCTGATAACCCTCCGAGGCGTCTGGAAAGAAGGCAGCCTTGTGATTTTCTTGTGTAAATTTATTATTTGAGTGCTATCACTTTCTCAACAAGTAATTTCATGTTATTATATTCCTGAGTGCACATTAACTAGTTGTATTTTTTTTTTATAATACAGTTGTAGATATCAATGAGTAAAAAAAAAAAGTTTGAAAAATTGCACACATTATCGAAAATATATGTATTATCAGTTAAATATAAGTACATGCCTAACAAAAAAAATTTTCATGAAAATGATCATGTAATGTATGTTAGGCCTCCGAGATTGTTGCTAAAGAAAATGCCTGATCTAGCAAATTCATTAAAAGTACCAGGATTTGGTAATCGACATTGTATCCATTTGTCCACTCAATACAAGTATCAAATATTTTTATGGTATTCCTATTAATCGTCTAGAATTAAAAATAAGACGGGTGTTAAGAAATTTTAGTGTAATAAAAGTTAATATAAGAAACGTATCCGGTATCTGCTTTTGAAATTATCAAGCCAACCTTTACTGCCATTAAAATTAGCTTTGTCATCCTTCTTAAACAAATTATCAAAGATAAACTTTTATTTTTCATCTAATATATCTCCAGGTATGGAAAGACAACCTTGTGATCTCTGTGACAAAAACCACATATAAAGGATTCCTCAACTTTTGGATGACCACCTAGTTTTAATATTTTCCATTTAGAGACACATTACAATTTCTACACTCTACTGGGAAACAGCCATTTCCATTCCATCATTTGTCAGTCAACTTTAATTTTTTTTTCTTTCTTGTTCAGATTACCAAAGATTTTGGATTACTAAGGGTTTGAATTACTGTTTCGAGACTGTTCTGTATCTATGAATGTGTTTTAAATTGTTCAAGGCCTAAAAGTGCACATTTTTATCATGGATATAAAATAGAGTTAATATGAAGAAAAATTAATAAATTTAAAATAATTATAATTTTCAAGTGGTTTACATTTTTATACATTTTGAGAAATTAGCCTTATTATTAGAAATTAGCATTAGAAGGAATTAGCCTGATAGATATATCTGTGACTTCAATAAATAAGTAATTATTCAACTCATTAGAAAAATAAATTTTGTTCACCAAGAGTTGAAAACTTTTATTTTGTGTCAGACAATAAAATGGATTGAATACTGTTAACTAATTTTTTATTCAAACATTTATTATTATGGAGGCTATATATATTAAACTTACGAATTAAATCAAATGGTATTTAATAATTAGTTTTTTTTTTATTTGTTGCTGTACAACTGTTCTTTATTTTAAAGATAAAAGTATTGAAATTCACTAACCCGTGTACAGTTGTTAAAACGACTTCTACTTGTTCAAGTTTAAGGAGTATAGAACTCAAGAGAGTCTAATGGAATATTTTGGAAAAGATCCTAACAATTATCTTGACAAAATCATCTAAAAAATACATATAAACTTACCACTATAACCGTACAAAGGATATTTTCTTCCATCATCACCAATCTCATATTCACCTATAACATTTTAAAGATTTATTGGTAATTAATGTTAAATTAAATATTGAATTAAACATTTTCAAATTAACTTCAGTAGATGGTTATAATATGCAAGGCTTAAGTGATTAGCAAAGACACCATGCTCATTCCTCAAATTCTTTTTTTTTTATATATATAGTTTTAACTTTTTTTACTGAATACCATCTAAAAACTCTAAAATATACTGATACCAGTTATAGCTTCAGGTTATGATTATTAAAACATCACAGTATGTAGAAAATCTAAAAGGTAATTAAAAGTAACAGATCATGATTTAATTGATAGAAATGACTTTTAGAATACTAAATTTATTAATATAAATTTTATTAAGTTTCTTCTGAAAGGATTTGGTCCCCACCAGGGGTTTTAATACCTCACACTAAGAATCATATCAACAAATTACTTAGGAATCTGCCCTTCTTTTCGGTTCTTTAGACTTTTTCTAATTTGGTAAAAAAACAAAACAACCATTTTATTTATTTGGAATATTGTTAATCCAATACAGAGATGAGGTACTTGAAATTGATATGATAAATTTATGAAAATATAAAAAAAAAACCTTAATAATTCAATACATTATTTATTTATCCATTAATTTTGGATGTTTTAGAGGGAATGTAAATTTTCAAGAAAATTCTCTATTATTATTTCTATTTTTCAAATCTCATCTTTTGAATTTATTATTATACATATTTTTTTCTCCTTTAAAATATATATATAAGATTATTTTTTTAATGGAGACTTTTTTATTCTATTGCCATTTTTAAAAATACACCTTTTTTTGTTCCTCAATTAGAAACATTCTCACAATAAGATAATGTATTATATTAGAAACAAATCCTTTAAAAATAAAAATTAATTATCTTAACATAAACAAGAACTTTTACACAGTAAAAGCTTTTTATAGTATCATCATTTTTATGAGATTGAAGAAATTTGTTAGTACAACAAAAACTTTCATTATCAGATATGTCTTTCTATGTATAATATTTTGAACATAAAGGAATCAACTTTTGATTCAATCTACAATTTAATCAAAATTTGCAAAAAATAAAATAATCATCAAAAATTTATTTTGTTATTTGTTCTCATTTTTAGTATTTTTATCATTCAGACTCCTTGATCCACTATTTTTTTATAAATATTATTTAATTAATTAACATAATTTTATTTCAATGTTTTTTTACCATATACAACCATATACAGTGTCTATGGTGTAATTACTTCCACTTTATTAATTTTCTTAAAGTAATAAACTACATAAAATATCTTAAAATCTCCTCTTATTATTCTAACACCAATAGACTATTAATGATCATGTGCAATGAATTACATCAACTTATGTATAAATTTAAGAATTAATTCGACCAGTCAATTTTGAGAAGTATTTGTGCAAAGACCTTGACTTTGATATCTTACCTTTGTTTGTATTCCTTGCTGATGATTAAGATAAACTTGGTTCATCATACCTACCATACTTGCTCAAAGTCCAGGAGTTCATCCTTCTACTCTCTTCATCCCTTGTCGATTCCAAATTATATATATTTTAAAGTCTCTATTCTTATCATACTTACACAGAGTGTAGGAGTTGATCCTCCTGCTTATATTCTCACTCTCCTGCAAGATTTGGAAGCTATTCATTATTTGTACAGCCTTCCTTTACCTACAGCAAAGTCTGAAGATTGATATCTTCATAGACTATTCTTGTTGAGTTCTATATATTTTAAATGCCAATCCCATTATCATATGCAGTTCTACCTTAATCTTCTCTTGCCCATATCCCTTTATCTTAGCAATTTGGATGAAGAAGAAAAATTGAAGATGCATTAAAAAGCATGTACAAACCTTTTATCTTATTTCCCCAAACTTCCTAAGAATAGACCCATCATACCTGTCAATGTTGGTTGTTTTGGCTCGCATTTAATTTCTTATCTGAAAGCCATTGGAAGTTAATATTAATAACTTTCACAATGTTTGTATCATGAAATAGAATTTTTTAATTTTTGAAAAATTGTTTTCCATTTTCTTCAATTTTTTTATATTTTTGTATTTATTATTTTGTGATATTGAGCATTTTTAATTAGACTCTAAATGAAACCAATTAAATCCTAACTATGGTACATTTTTTAAGCGAATAACTACTTTTAGATGCGAATGTGAAATATTAACAATTAATTTTATTGAAGTGAAAACTTCTTTAGGCATTTTTTGCACTTATATTGTTGGGAGTGAATTAGATTGAACTGTCAGATATCCGATGTGTAATGCTCAGGTAAAGTCGTCTGGAGCCAACTAATTGAAGTGTTTTTGCATATGGATTAAAATATCTCAAAAACTAAAAATCGAACCTGTTTATAGGTATTGTTATCGAGGGAAATGTTCATCATTTCATCCTCTTTATAATGAGTCATTATTCAAAAGTGTATCTTAACGCGTCAACATGTTAGAGAGGTGAAAAGGGAAAATTAGTGTTGAAACCTCAATAATAACGAGTTTTATTCAAGATATGAATTAAAATATCTCAGAAACTAAACATCGGACCTGCATACTGTAAGCAAGGAAAATGTTCAGCATTTCATCCTCTTTATAATGAGCTATTATTTATATTTCACATTATTAATCTTGCCTGTTCGTGTATTCACTTCTATCGTGTGGTCTAAAGCACACACCTTATTTTTTTTTATATTATTAGTCTCTAATTATTTATTCTAAAATTAGAAATTATATAAATTATATTGAAAATAACAATATTTTTTTAAATATTCAAATTTATAAATGCATTCACCTATATGCTAAATGAAGATAAATTTATTGGCTTAATGCACTGATTCAGAAAGATAAAATAAAAAAATTGTTTCTAATATAGCAAATATGTTAAAAAAAATCATTTATTCTATTTTTTATTTAATTATTTCTAATTAACTTCTCGCAGATATGACAAAAGTTTTTTAAGAAAAAATTTACAATAAAAAATTATTTCATCGTTACCATACAATATATTTTCATCTGGCATACATCACTTTCAATGCCTTGTTTGGCTGTAATTTTATGGGTAAATTAATTTAATTCTTATATGTTGTTTTTCGACCGAGTAGAAATCATTGTTATAAAAATGTACTAACTGGACTTGGTGTCCTTTGTTTAAACTTCTCTGAAATATTTTAGCATAATTTATATATTCATTAATCCATGGTGGATAACATGTTTATTTAACATTTACGATGACTGCAAACATTTATTTCATTAATTCATGTTCTTGGTTAAATAAATGTTTTGCCTAGTATAATATATTTTAATCAAGTTATTCAATTCAAATTGTTTATAGCCAATACACCTATCCAATCTCAAGCATATAAAAATTTGTATTTAAGAACTTGATTGAGGTACTTTATATTTCATGAAATAAAGTTACTTTCCTGAAAATATGAACAATGACATATGTCTTATTCTTATTTGACATATGTGTTAAGGCCTTAGGTATATATGAATGGATTAAAACATATATAATGATGGTATAATATCAGTTATATTATTTCAAATTTCAATGCTAGTAATAAAATTGTTTTTTAACTCACCTCTGTAGCTTGAATGCTTTTATTTGTTGTTTTCAGCATCTTGTTCTGTTTTGTTAGTTATATCTGACGGTTACTATGTTAAAATGTGTTAAGGGTGTTAGAAAAAGAATTAATTTTAAATGTATTTATTATTGTCAGATTACATAAGGATTTTAATATTTAGTAAATTAAAATGAAAAGAAAAACAAACTTCTTAGCAGATAAGTGACATTAGAAAATTATATGTTTAAAATGACAAAGTCCTGTAAGAAATTGTGCTATGCTCACAATTACAAGATTATGTAAAAAAGTATAACTTTAGAGGCAAATTATATTTAAAATATATAAAAATTATTATTTTCATTTCACAACAATGCGTAAAAAATATATATATTTAAAAAAAAGTAAAATATCATTCAATATAAACTATAAAAATTAACTATTAAAACAAAAACAAATTTAACCAGGGATCTGTAGCTAGTTCTTCTTTTACAAATATTTTCTACATTTCACAATTTACTAATATAACACCGAAGGATAATTTAAGATTTATTAGTAATATTTAATCAATTTTAACATTTATAATTCCATTTTTTGATTCAACTGCCATTTTTTTCTGCAGCTTTTTGGAATGATATGCCTTCTCGAAGACTGTTTGAAAGCTCAGAAAATGGCTCAACATTTATTTTTCATAAAACCAACCTAAACCAATGAGAATAATCTCATTCTAGCTTTATTTTTTTCAAACACTACAGGTTAATCAACGAAATAGAATCTATATATTGCTTGTTAATATGATTTTTGCTAAACTGTTATAATAACTAATTATTTTATATTAATTCAACATATGATTTCCTTTGAATGATTGGATACAGTTTCATTAACTAAATTAATCAATGTAGTGATGAGGGAATAGAAAACATCTAAACTATACTTGTATCCAAGTTTTGTTAGTTCGCTACTTTTTCAGTTCTTCGATCAAAAAGCACACATTAGTATAATATATAAAATCATAATCATTTGCCTCTAAAATTATTCTTTTAATAAATACACATTAGAATGGACCACTGTTATAACAGGGCTGAATACATGACATTAGCGTATGATGGGATGAAGCATTAAAATTATATACATATAATTTTTTATTTTAGCATTGATGATGTATGTACACAAATTTGGATGAAACATAAATAAACAAATTATTTGATTTGACAAAAATAATATTTATATAAATAAATATGTACAGTTTGTTCAGAAAAATAAAAAAATAATTTATTTATTTTTGCAGTCTTCGGTTTCAGCCAATAATTCTTAAGTCTTTTTTTTTTTTAATAAAATAAATAATCATAAATATATATGTCAGATTTTTTTTTTTTTTTTTAACAAAACATAACTTTTGAATTTTTATTTTTCAAAAAATGAATAGTTCGAGTGTAGTTGGGAACAGTGTTCCGAGAATCCAGAGCCTTGAAATTTTGATGGTTGTTTTAAAAGTTCAACCTTGGGGTTGTGCCTGCAACATTAAATCATTCCCTTACATCATGAAATATGGAATTTGAAATTTATGGGGTTAGTCTCTGACACACTTCTATCTACTGTAAATCCTCCTATGGTTTTAAATAATTGCTATAAATTTATCATCAAATATATTTACAAAAGAGTACAATATAAATCAGCTTAAATGCTTCTCAAGTTTCAGTTAAACAGATGATATAATCAAAACAAGTCATAGCATAAAGTCTTAGATCCACTTCTATATGTACGTTTCAAGGGTGGTAATGTGGGAACTTAAATATGTTTCATAAACCAAAAGTAAATAGAATTGGTCCAATATACAAAAAAAAAAAGAAAGGAAGCAACTGGCATAAAGAACAGAGAATTTGGAGGTAAATCCCTTATCTTAGATATATATTAGGTATACCCATAGTTGGGTGGCACTACCGCTCCAATACAAGATTGATAATCCTCTTAGCGAGATAAGCATAATTTACAATCACTCTGTATAAAACACCTTAAAGATCGAAAGGACTGGAAACCACTTAGAAATTTACAGGTAAGTAGAGAGATAGCTCTTCAGTAAAAAGATTGACCAATAGTTTTGAGAAGAGGTATCGGAAGGAGGAGATAGTTTTATATTTGGAAGAGTATAGTTTAGTATTGGAGTTGAAAATAGAACCTGGTGGAGAAAAGGGATGTTAGCTGGAAAGAAGAGAGATAAACAGCCAAAGGTCTAGGATCGATGAGACGAAATGGTAAGGTTACTAGAAATGGTAATGGTGGTGAACTAGTCTGGCGAGTACCTACAGGCTGCTAAGATTCGTTTTCTGAGGTTACCAAGAAATGAAAATTTACTAATACATGTGGGAATCGAATCCACAAAGTTCATAACTGGGCACTCTGCCACCTGAACATGATTGGCTATCATGCTTCACGGCAAGGTTAAAGAACTAGCCGCAGAATCCACTATATTACTTCATTGAAATATTTCTACTATAAAGTGAAGATTTCTTATACCAGAATCCACCGTACACCCCAACACAAAAAAACCAGAACATAACATAAGAACAACAAAAAGAACATCTTAATAAGATGTTTATTGATTACAATAAATTATTGTTTTCAATGTTATGTAAATTGAACTATTTATTTATTCAATAATTTCTATCAATATCTAGGTGTATCATTTTGACTGTGAGCCACTGTACGTTTCTGGATCCTACAGCCATCTTAGAAAAGCAGATAGCCAGAAATATTCCGTATAGTTTCAACAACCTCTATTGATTCTTAACTTTTATATGACAAATCTAAATAAGATAAGAAAATGTTCTTATAGTTAAAATAATAAAAAAATTGAATCCATACAATAAATTTTCCTTTGGGTTTGCTGCAAAAAGGAGATAGCTCCATCCTAGGGCTATGAGGAGTTATAAACATTATCTTGTTCTAAAAATAAACCTTTTTTGGTTTGTACAAGAAGTATGCAGTTCCAATCGCTAGTTCCTACATTACTCTAAAGATGGACCTGCCCGTCTTATTAGTTTGTTGCAAAAAAGCACTATCTCCTGGAGCTATATCTTTGTTTATATAATATCATAATATTCAATATAATGTTGAACAGTCTCCAACAAATATACGCCAACCATCCACCATTCAAGGCTGAAAAATATAAAGATGCGATGGACCTTGCCCACAAATACATCAAACAAAATGAATGAGAATGTAACGATTGAAATGAGGGATTATTTTCTGTTTGTAAAGCCTACAGTTTTGTTATATTTTATTTCCAGTTTTATTCAAATAAAAAAAAAATAACATAATAATAGTACATTGTATTTATTTTTAAAGCTTCTTTCTAGATATAACACATTCTTTTGGGCAAGAAAGAGGTAAGTCCAAGAATCATCGAAGTACCACCATAATCTAGATGACATTTTTTGAGTGTAAAGACTGTTCAAATATGTAAACATCATAATTGAAATAAAGAAAGAGTTTGGTTGAGGAAAACTTCATATTGAAGAAACCCCTAAATAAAAATAAATAAAAAAATGGAAAAGTGGAGTTACCTATTTTTTGCAATAAACCCTTCGATTGTTGAAAAATTATTTCAGAAACCATTTTTTTTTTGCATTTCAAACAAAAATAAAATTTAGAGTTGGCAATTTATTAAATAGAAAGGGAATAGAACAGGCAACATAAAAATAATGTATCATGTCTCCAAGATTACAGTTAACAAGGTATCTGATAAATGGTAATAATGTTGAGAATGCAAGATTTTAAAATGTTGTAAATTCTTAAATTTTGAATTTTTCAAAATGCTTTGAGTATTCATTGTTTTTCAGTTGTATGTTTCATGTAAAACTTATAAAGATACAGCACTTTTTTAAACCAGAAACAAAAAGCTAAAGTAATCTTACCACTTTTTTCTTTTGCATTTTTTGACTAGATCGTCTGTCGCTATGAGAAGCATTTGAACCAATTGATATTGTACACTTTATATATTAAATAATTAAAATATGGTTGTGATACTAACTACTGTATTACACTAAACTAATTTTTCTTTTCTTTTTTTAGTGCTCAGCATTTTTAAATCAACTAAAACCAAAGTTACTTTTAATATAAACTATAGTTTCTGAAAAAAAAAATCTACTTTAATTAATTTCTTATTTAATTTTAATTGCACTTTTTAAAAATTAAATTATTAGGAAGAAAAATTGAATTTAAGTCATTTCTAATTTTTTGTTGAATTTTATCTCTTTTTAAACATTTTTATATCTTATATAATTTCTTGATCCAATCTAGAAATTAAAAATGACTAAATTATTAGGCGATTCCTGAAATTATGATTGTTATTAAGATTAAATAATGAATGATGGATAAAGCTTAGTCACTTTCAAAAAAAAAAAAAGCTGTTGATGTTGCGGAAACGATTTTATCAATACTCACTGAAGGGACGGATTGGGTGCTGCTTCCACAAGTAAGACCTTTTGACGGGGGAGAGGAAGCTGTCCCTGAGGAAGTATGGGCTGTGCTTCATCGGTACGTAGGGTGCCTCGAAGGGTCTGTACTGTGGGTATGACCACCACCATGGGACCCTTGTCTCCCGGCTGATTGGGATCCATGGGCTCGGTTCGTAAAGTTCAGTCATTGGTCTCTTGAAGCCTCCTCGACTGTAGATGGGGTGTCCTTAAACATCCACCAGTTCATTAATAAAATGAATAAAACCCTATATGGCAGTAATGCCAGGTAGGATGAAAAAAAAAAGTTCATTAAATCTATTATTTCTGATCAAATTCTCACCAGTATGGGTGTACAGAGGAACTTTGGATCCGTCTGGCCCAATCTCGTACTCCTTGATAAGGGGGAGTCCTCGCCTCCTGTAGGCTGGGTTCAAGTATTTCTGGTCAGGTTCTCGGCCTTCCTCTGCGTCCCAATCACTAGGTGCCTTGAAGTACTCTACAAAAAATATCTTTTATTTAGACAATTAATTTCTGCTATAAATACTAAACAAAATGGAATCTATTGTATGGATTCATGTATGTTTATGTATTTATATAATTGTGTGTTTATTTACTCTTAAATTTAATTTTAATCTTCTATATAAATAAAAATGAATGTATGTCTGTCTGTCCCTCTGTTTGTCCTTTGTGCATTACTAAACCATTCATCGGATCGCCATGAAACTTTTAGAAGTTGTTCCATACACTCCTGGGAAGGTTTCTGGCATAGTACTTCTGTCTTACGATAATTTTATATATGTAAAAAAAATAAAAATGTAAATATTTTTCTGTTCAAAGCTGCAAAAAAATGTGTCGCTATAAACTGTAGCACCAAAACGGCTTTACCGATTTTAACAAAACTTGGCCAAAGTCTTCCACTTGAAACCCTTTTAATTTATGTGTATAACATACTTTCCCAAAAACAAGCTGAAAAATGTTACGATGAATTCAATAATCTATTTGCCGATAACTAAAAAAGTACACAATTTTTTATCGATAATACCCATATTTATTTGAAAGATTTCTGAATCCCTGACAAAATAAAAAAAAAAATCATCGAAATCGGACGGTTCGTTGCAGAGTTATTGAGCTTTAAACATTTACTGCTTTCTCTTCAGAAAAGGCTGTTTCCTTTTGCTTCCTCACTACCGAGGACGGCAAGCTTTTTTTTTTTTTTTTTTTACTGATTAATCGAAAATTTTATAATTACTACAGTAATTGAAATTATCATTTGAAGAAGTTAAATGATTCTCCTTATGTAGGTCAATACTATAATACTTTTTTTTTTAATTTTTTTAATTTAGTTTTATAAGTTCAGACTGTTTCTGATGATTATGAATGACGGCGTATTCACTCAGATGGTTATGAATGTTCAATTTGAATCATGAGAAAAAAATTTATTAGAATTAGTTTAAATTGAAGCCATTTTACAGACAAATTTGTTTCCCAACTTTTTATAAATGATAGATGTCCTTTGTTACTAATCTACTCATATGTGCTTTCTATTTTCTTTCTTTTTCATTTTGCCAGGCTAAGCCACAGCAGCGCGTGGCAGGGTAAAGCTATTTAATAAATAAAAATGTTTTATTTTTGAACTATTACAAATGAAAAAAGGAATTATGATTGAAGTGTTTCTGAGCTGAATGATCTAAGTGCCAAAATATTTTATAGACCCTCATAAGGCCTGTTCTGACATATGCGTCCAAATGTTGGACAAGCTCAGGAACTAATGATCCTAAGATTCGAGAGCCGGATCCTTAGAAGAATCTATGGACCAGGGTTCAGTGGGCTAATGGAGTGGCGGAGGTTGCAAGGTCCATCTTGGGCATAAGAAACTGGAAGGCAGTGGCAGCGAACCAAGAGGACTGGTGGTTGATGTTAAGCAAAGCCCTGACTCACTACTGAGTTGCAGTGCCAAGGAAAAAAATTCATTGACTTTTTTTTTTAAAGCAACATGATCTGAGACTATCTCTGATGAAATGCATTCTGATACAAGCAAAAAAAAAAAAAAAAGATCTGACAAAAAGTTAATTTAATGAATAGTTGTTTTATATTTTCTTCAAAATTTGTTTTATAGCACTTAGCTCACTTTGTCATGAAGCACTTCAATTATTATTTAAATTATATGATAAAGGAAATAAAACAGGGGTTGAAACAGTTTTTTTTTTTTTTTTTACAAATGAGTTCAGCTATTTGAAAAAACTTCTACCAATAAGAGGTTAAAGGTAAAAGTTTTTTCAGAACTGTTAAATAAAAATTCTAGATTAAAAAAGTTTTCACTTTTTAAATACAAATATAAATGTCATAAAAAAAGTATTTGTGAAACTTTTACTTATTCCCTCTAAAATAAAAATTATAAGTACAAAAAATTAAAAATTGAAGTTCATAATTACAACACTGCTCAATAGTCAGAGTGGAAAACTAATACATTTCGATGAACTTGGAATATATTTCAATATTAACTTTGTAGAACATTATATTGGTTTGGCAAATAAATCCTTTCAGTTTTTCTGTCACTATGATACACTTCTTATCTGATGAATTAATACCTATGGTGGGTTGTTTGTCCTGTTTGTAATACATCTACAACTATATCTGTTAACTCTTGTTGAAACTAGCTTAGTATTGTGTTTACTATTGCACTGTGAATATGGAAGAAAATATCATTCATTATTTTGTTGTATTATTTTAAAAAAGGTAAGCGTGCTGCAGAAGCTCATAGAAAAATTTGCAGTGTTTATGGGGATGATGCCTTAACCAAATGCACCTGTCAAAATTGGTTTGCCGAAGTTCATTCAGGAAATTTTGACATCAATGATGCTCAACGGTCTGGTCGCCCATATGGAATTGAAATGAGCAATGTTTAGGTCATTGTTGATCAAAATTCCACCCAATCAGTGCGAGAGATTGCTATGGCCCTAAATGTGTCACACAAAAGCATAGAAAACCATTTGCACAAGCTCAGCTATGTTTCCAGGCGTAATGTTTGGGTCCCTCACTCTCTAACCAAAGCCAACTTGGCAACACATATTTCTATTTGTGATTCATTACAGAAACAGCAACAAAACAACCCATTTTTGAAAAGGTTAGTAACAAGAGATGAAAAATGGATATTTTACGATAATATAGTCGGTAGAAAATCTTGGGAACCTATTAGTGAGGCTCCTAGAAGAATGTCAAAACCCAGATTGCATCCAAAGAAGATAACGCTTTCCATATGGTGGGATTTCAAGGGAGTTATTTTCTATGAGCTATTGCCATTACGCCAAACAATTGATTAAACTCTATACTGTTTACAATTAACAAAATTGGATCAATCAATTAAAAATAAACGCCCAGAACTGGCAAATCGGAAGGGTGTTGTGTTCCACCAAGACAACGCTAGGCCCCACACCTCGTTGGTCACTCGCAATAAATTATTGAGCCTTGAATGGGACCTTTTGCCCCACCCTCCCTATTCATCCTCCCTAGCTCCAAGGGACTACCATTTGTTCTGGTCTCTCTATAACTCCACAAATGGAAAGAAATTGCAAAAGAAAGAAGACATCAAAAACCATTTGGATGAGTTTTTTAACAATAAACTCCAGACATTCTATGAACATGGCATTATGCAGTTAGTGTAAAGATGGGAAAAAGACATATTAAATAATGGTCAATATATTGTAGATTAAAATAAATTTTATGTATATAACACATTGAGTTTTATTTCACCCTGAAAAAACGAAAAAAACCTATTTTTGTCAATTCAATATAATACAAGGATTTATTTGTTGATCAGAATTGTTTTATGAAAAATGTAAAAGCTTTAATGTTTTTGAATTAACCATAAAACATACTATCTTGTTCCATATTTTGTAAATATTTGCTAGGCTAAATGCATAGAAAATTTATTATGTTTTATATAGCTATGCACATATATTTATTGATGATTATGTTTTCTGTTAATGAAAACATAAATGCATATTACTTTCTTCATTAAAACCTAATCAAGTAAATGGTTTATAGAAACTGATATATAAAGCCTTTTATCAATGAGGTTTGAAAATAAAAGTTAAGAAAATAACTGTTTTGAAATGGTATGTATCAATTAAAAGTAATTATAAGAGTTAACTGTTTCATTGACCCCTGAAATAAAATCTTTATAATAAAAGTAATTTTTCATAAATTTTATGTTTAAGAAACAGAAATATTATAGTAAAAAATATACTAGTATAACTGTACTTCTTAAATCTATATTTTATGTGTGATTTCAATTAAAAAATATCAGTTCCTAGTAGTAAAATAATTTTTTCAAACTACCTCTTAACAGAGGCTTATCTGAGAGGCTAGGTGGGGGAAATAATTTTTAAAAACCAAGGTTTTAATAAATTTATTTTCGTCTTTTTTAGGGTTCAAAAAGAAAAAAATGATTTTAATAGATTTAAGTTTAAATTAGACATGGAATAAGATGAATAATAATCACTTTATAATGAATACAGGGTAGTAATTGAGTTGAGTGAAAAACATTAAAAGTAAAAAAAAATTTTTTTATTTAAGGGTGTTGTTTCCCTCAGCCAAATTCTCCCTATCTATCGCTTCCTCCTCCATCAGGACTCAGCCTGCCATAATCTAAACCACATCTCTTCACCTGGCATGAGGACTTCCTCTCTTTTCCTACCCTCGGTCTCCCACTCAAATTCATCCTTTTCACGTGTCCAAACCAACTTTAATCTTCTTTATTCCATTATCACTAATATATTATTTTTAACTTCCAGCATTTCTCTAATGGTCTCATTTCTGATCCTGAGACTCTAGCCGATCTCCTCCAAAACTCCATAGCTACAGATAGGAATCTCTTGCTCTATGATTTTTGGAGTGGCCACATTTCAGAAATATAGAGCATTACGCTTTCTACAAGGGCCTTAAATGTGAAACATGATTGATTTTATCATTTTCTTCAATGCTGCAATGGAAGTAAAACTAACCTTCAGCTTCTTATATGACCCATATTTTATTTTTGAATTTATGGTATCAATGCAATTTCATATCTTGAATTTTCATTAACAGGACTCATCAAATCTGTTACTATTGCTCAATCCAAAATTGGAAGACAGTTTGGCATCTAACTAACTTTAATTGCTAGTTAAAATAAATTAATAACCATTGTTTGATCAAAAAATTGATCTAAGGAAGCTAAAATAATTTCAAATTAAGAATATTAAAATTCTTAATTAAGTATATTATATAGAGAAATAATTTTATTTTGGTTATATATCAAACCAGTTATTACTATAGTGAAAGTTCAAAAGAAAAGGAATTTCAATCAATAAAAATCATGTATGATTAATTTTGAAGCAAATTTTATTTATTTTCATAAATAGTTTTTGGAGTGAGTGAAAACTTTATTATTATGTATTTTAAAAAATTAAAAGGCATTTTAATAACAAGATAAAAATTACTTTTAAATTATTAATTGCTCTGTCGTTTGTTGAAATAAGCTTTTTTTTGGAGTCGAGTTTTTTTTTTGGTTTTGTTCCAGATATTTTTAAGATAAGGTATTGCAAGTGATGTAGTCATTTGAGAAGAGACCTTGGGAGTATGGCCATGATGTTTATTTAAAAAACATAGTTGTTTTTTTTGTCAAATATTTATCTTTATAAAAACATTTTGTACATATTTTCAGTCAAAGAAAGTTCGGAGGTTTTATTATATCCTCAGTAAAAAAAAAAATGTAAATAATATTCTTTAATTTTTCAAAAATAATTTTTTTTTTGAGAATTTTAATCTGTAACTAGTATCCCCCTATTGTTTCACTTGGGTTTAATTTGGATTACATTGACAGTTTCATTGACATAAAATCAGATTGGTAATTCCTTAAATTTCTGAGTTCTAACATACAAACTTTTCAAATTTATTTATTCATTTAAAAGCATGCCTTGCAAATGTATTAAGGTATGCCTTAAAAATTTGAGAAATAGATCAAAATTTTAGATTTTAGATCTCGAGTCATTGTGTGACCTGGCATTCAGTATAATTAAATTTTAACCTCTTTCAAATTTAAAATCATTTATGTAAAAATAAATTAATCAGCAAATATGAATTTATTATTATTTTGTAATCGAAATTCAGTAGTTTGAATGTGTTTCATTCCTGTAAGTTTAAATTTAATCATAAAATAAAAACATTGTATTTACTAGTTTCCAGTTTTGACCTTTTTTTTAATAATTATCTTCTCGTACTATGGTTCCTGTAATCAGGATTTAATTTTGTGACTAGTTACACTGGTTCAATATCTTTAATTTTTATAAAGATATTTTTCATAAAAATACTTTTTAACTATATACTAATTACTAAATAAACCATCGAATTCATTTTTTCAATCTATTTAGTATCCATATTTCGAAACAAAATATAGTGTTTTTTTAAAGTAAACAGTAATGTTTCTATTAATGATTTGAATAAAATATATTATTTTTTCAAATACTATGTAAATATAAATAATAGCTATACTTACTGTAATAATTATTTACATACTAAATTAATACTAATTTTCTTAAATTTTAGAATTTTTTTAATGATAACGTAGTATGTCACCTTCATGTTCAGTGTGTGAAAATGTTTAAAACTTGAAATTCTTATTAATAAAGCAAGAAATGCATTTCTAATCCAGCTTTAATAAAATATATGCAAGCATAATAAGCTAAGCTATATTTAATGTAAATATAAATATTAAATTCTTACCGTATTGGAAATGACCATGTTGATCAAGCTTAAATTCTCCTTGAATTTGGTTGGAATAGTCGCGATCTGAGAAATCATTTTAGAGATAATTGAAAATAAAACAGCAAAAAAAAAACTAAAACAAAAATAAATTAATACAAAAAAGCAAAATAAAAATTAATAAAATAAAAAGCTTTCATATTTTTTTTCTAAAAAAACAACGTTACCTGCACACATTTATTTCAAGTATCTAATAGCCATTTCTGTATTTAAAGACATTTAAATTTTTTACTTACCTTTAAATTCGCTGATGTGGAAATAAATATTTTTAAAGCTTTTTACATTTTTTTTTTAAGTTAAAAAACTTGGAGCTTTAAAACCATGAAAAAAAAGAATTAAAAAGTATTTTATATTTTATTCTTCATGTTTCTAATCCAATTTAGGTTTATTAATTATTTTTTAATTGACTTGCCATTTTTTAATGCTTATTCCAATCTATACAATAATGTTTTATCACATCTGTTTGTATCTATATATAATCTTATAAACAACATTATTTATAGAAATGAAGAGTCTGACTCGAAAGCCATATACCATGTTTGGGCCTAGGTTTAAATTTAGCCACAAGGTTGATGCAGGGTATGAAAATATTGCTAGAACTGATTCTAAAACTAGATAAAACCTGACCTTTAGATGTTATATACATAAAAATATTATTATCAACCCTTTTTGAAGTTTATAAGTAGGAATAAACAAAATAACCGAGAAAAAATCTGTTTGAAAAAACAATTTTAGTTGTAACATGTAATATAAATTACTCTTGGAAGAGATGCTTTAAATAGATTAATTTAATATAGTTCAATTTGGTATTAATATCTACAGACTACTAGTTTTAAAATTCAAAAGTCAATATTCCTAAAATTTTTACTTCCAAATAGCACTATATATTTTTTTCATTTTAGTGAACCCTAGTTAAATAATTAATAGAAAACAAAAAAATATTGAGGAAACATAAAAATAAAAAGTTTTCATATTTTTTAGAAGATTGGTAGGAGATTATTGATATTAAGAAGTTAATTTTTACTTAATTAATCACTATAACTTTTGCTGATAATTCTGGCAATAATTGCTTGCAGATCCTTACCATAATCAAGTTTGTGAAGCTAATGCTGACTAAAAACCGATCTATTTTCCAAAAAATGTTGATGATTATTTATTAACATATTTTCATGGCTATAATTTGTGAAACTTGATGTGAACTTTTATACACACTAACACTAAACACATTTTCATTGGAAAAGAAATTTATAGAATTATCCACATGAATTGAACCTAGTGTGAAGAAGATGGGCTTGATTCCGAGCTAAAACTAAAACACATCCTTCAGACGTCACTTGATACAGCGATAAAAAAAAAAAATCTTGGCGATCATCCAAGATTTTCAATTTTATAAAGTTAAATATCTTCTCAACTTAAACATTATTGTATCAACTGGAGTTGGGCAATCTCAAGTTTCAATTTTTTTGTATATAATTTTGTTTTTTAACTTTATGGTCTTTTTAAAACCACTTCCTTGAAAATGATACATAAATATGATGAGGTAGTTGCTCCTATATAATCTGTTATTTGAAACGTTAATTTTATGATTAGTGGGATATAGAAATATATTTTGTTTTACAATAAATGAAAATGCTTTTCTTAATCTATCTTTATAATGTAATACGATAGTTTTTCGCTGTGACTATCCCTTTTCTGGCTCTCAGTAGCAATGGATTTTGATGAACGAGTTATCAAACGAAAGGGTATTAAATGGAGCTGTGACGAATTATAGTAACATTCATCCGTAATTTCAGGAAAAAGTTATGAACGAAAAGAAACTTTATTTGCGAATTACTTAAAAAGTATACAGTTTCTCTCGATTAAACCCATAATTATTTGAAAATTGACTAAATTCCCAACAAAACAAAAAAAAAGTTTATCGAAATCAGACCATTATTTACAAAGATACATCCCATAGTATTGAACATATGTTTGGAATTATTAGTTCAAATGAACTAATTTGATTTGACTGAGAAAAAGAAATTTATTTCTTCTCTCTCATAATAAATATCATCAATTTATTTTATATTATATTGTCAGTTTTTCATTGAACAATATTCTATGGGAATTATTTGTACGGGCCTACTAGTTGTTTTTTAAATTGATTAATATTTTCTATTTTTTTTTTTTTTTAATTCATTGATGCTTTTGATTAGGTTCAAAACCTCAATTCTTTTTCTCAAATTTTATCTAAGGTACCAAAAACAAATGATTGTACACAGTTTGAAACAACATAATAAGTTGAACACATATTTACTTTCACTTATCCTTACATAAAATTTATTGTATGGAAAGTATTTTAATCATGATACCAATATTTTCAAACCAAATTTTCTACAGTGCGTGTATGTGTACTTGAACATCATAACTCAGATACTGAATGATATATGAAACTGAAATTAAATATTTAGGTCAGGTATATATTGGTAAAGTTACAGTAACTTTTTTGCTAAAATCGACTTACCAGAACTTCCACTTAATTTTATCGATTTGTATAACTTTTTCAAAAACAGCTCTTATGATTTTGATTAAACTTGATGGAAAATTGAATGGTCTTCAATATCAAATAGGTTTTATTCTCATTGAAATAATCTTACTGGACTTAGAAAACAAATTTTCAAAATGTCTACCTCTTAAGTACCCTTAATTTTTTTTATTAGAAATAATTAACGGTCTCTCATTGTTAATAGTCATACAAAATGGATAATAATGAACTATGAAAGAATTTGATAATTAATCATAGGAGAAAATATGATAAATATGCTCGCAGAAAATTTCTGAAAATGAGGGTAGTAATGTAGATGTTTGATAAGCCGTTGGAAAGCTTAAGATTTTAGAAAAATGAATATTCAACATATAAGATAATAGAAGATAATGAAGAGTAAGGAAAAAAACTTTACATGGGAAATAAATGTTTCCATAGTAACTAAATGGATTTTTTTTAGGAAGTGTATTTAAAATTAAATTTATAGCTTTTAAAGTATAATCAGCATGAAAAACTAAAAATATAAAGCATTGTTGTAATTTTTAGTATTTATTTACTAAATTTACAAAATTGTAATTCACTTAGGAAAATTAGATTAAATCATGACAAATCACAAAATATAACATTTACACTTCGACGAGACACATGCCCACCTGTTTATGTCGGCGACAACCAAGTTCCCCAGACGGACATTGTACGTTATCTCGGGTTAATATTTGACAGAAGGATGACCTGGGGCCCACATGTTAAAATGAAACGAAAGACTTTGAACGAGCAACTGAAAATACTGTATTCACTTTTTTCCAAGTAAAAATTGAAAATCAGACAAAAACTTAATACATACATTAACCTGCTCAAACCCATATAGACATACCCCTCACAAATTTACGGTTCTGCAAAAAAGACACACTTACAAAAACTACAGGCATTTCATCCAAAATTTTATGACTTATAACATGAGCTCCTTGGTATGTAAAGAACAATACTTTACGTAACGACGTACGACAACCATCTATCGACTACCACATACGTGATCTCTACTCTAGATTTCATGTTAAACTACACGGACATTTCAACGGACTTATTAATGACATGGCCACAGCTGACATGCCCATCAGGAGACGACTAATGAGGAGCTGGATGAGAGATCTCCTTTCCTGAATTAAGGAAATAGATCAAGACCAGGAAGAAGTGCTGCTGAGTAATATTTTTTTCTCATGCTTAGAATATAAATTTTTTCTTATTAGCTACAGCACATCTGCTTATTGTCAAGCTGAAGACAGTTATGGATGGAAATATGAAGAAAAAAAAAAGTATTTATAATGAAAATAATATTCTTAAGATTTATTAACTTATAAAAAAAAATATTTCTACTGAGAGTAGGGTGAGAAACGAAAGTTGTGTAATGTATCACAACAGTCTTTTTCTAATCGATTGAAACCCTTTTAGTTACTATGGTTTTGCAATATGTACATTGAGAAACCGTTTAAAAAAATAAAATGAATACATTTGATAAAATGAAAAATTTGATTGAGACGGTTATGGTTTCAATTAAGATTTAATCATAATAATTTACACATTCCAAGATGTTCTGAGTGCAAAATAATCACTTTTCAAACAATTTTTTTGTTGTTTTCTATTTTTAAGAACATCTAATGTTCCAGTGCTATTGAACAATTCAGAATTAAATTTTTGGGATTTGTATTGGTTTTTTTCAGGACATGGTGAATACAGATTTCTTTAATAAAATATTCTAGTCAAATACACTGGCCATTCTATTATAATAAATCTGAAGATTTAATTTTAAAAAATGAGCAGTACTTCACATTATCTTACTTAAATCATTCTCAGTTAAAATCAATTGCTAGAATATATCCAAAATAGTAAGCAATTAAATGTCAAGAGTTATTTTATTTTTTTCAAAATCAAAAAATTTTTGTAGCAAAATTAAGCAGGAATTATAGAAATTTAAATTGAATGTATTTATAAAAACTTTATAAATTGGTTAAATGGTTCTTATTGGATTTCTTATAACTTGGTTTTTGGAAATATATATTGTAATGCAAATATTACATAGTGATTTTAAATAGTGGTGCAAAAGCAGTGACGTCATGAGCTACTGTCAAAAATGGACAAAAAGACAGATGGAAGGGGTAGCAAGGGCTATATGTTAGGGAAGAAAGTAACCAGCCGGCAAGGAAAGATAATCGATACCAACTGAGAGTGACAGGTGACCAACAAGTAGTGACTGTCTGGACGAAGACGGGAAAATAGAAGATTGTGGAAGTTTAATACAGTAATGTCTGTGGTATTAATACAGAGGAAGATTCACTGTGGACCAGGGTGAGTGCAATTTAAATAGTGACAATTAGAAAGCGCGCCAAGAGTGGACCATGAAAAAACTGAATAGAAATCCATAAATGTTGCATATAAATTTAATGTATGATTTTAAGTTATATAATTGAGGAATGTGTGTTTATTGTCTCAACCCAACCTGAGAAATAATTTGTAATAATTTAATAAAATAAAAGTAATTTGATTCAGAAACTGTTTGTTTACTTGTCAAAGGAAACGTAACCTATCAATATATAGTAAAAAGAAAGTTGTACAAAAAAAAAGAGATATATAATGGATTTCAATAGTAATTGAGTAGTTGTAATTTAAGAACAGGGACTAATAAGCAAGCTTTAAAAAAATAAAATGTTTTTGAATATTTACGTTAGCTTGATTATTATTATACAGTTGAATCTCTGAATATTGAACTTCTAAACATCAAAGATCTCTATATATTTAAATATATGTATATACTTTGAAGTTTAGTAAGGAAATAAAATTTTGTGTTTTAAGTAACATTTCTACTTGGAGTTCCCAAAAAATGAATCTTGGCATTCCCTCTGTGGTTAATATGTAGCGACAATCTTTAGGTAGCAGTCAGGGATTGTAAAAAAGGACTACAAGACCGCACTAGTTCCCCCACCATTACCATTAACATTTCTGTATATTGAACAAAGAGGCATATTTAAAAATATATAAAATGTAATTATCATAAAAAAAGGACCACAGATTATGTTTTATAAGAATGAATAAATAATTAAATAAGAAAATAAAATTAAAAAATTGTAATTTGGCTGATAGAAATATGGGTCTCAGATTGCCAAATTTTTAACATTGTGGATTTGATTCCCATCTCGAATGAATCTCGACATTCCCACTCTCCCCACCAATACCAATACAATTAGCAATAGCAGGTTTAGAAAGTTTGAAATTTCTTTTTAATAAAGTAGTATTGAACTATAATTTATAATTTTAATTAAAAAATTATCTGTAATTCTTTTTAGTACTACAAGAATGAAAAATTTTTGTCTTCATACTTGTCCGAATTTTACGTACCAAATTTATTTTCTTGAAAGCTCCATGACAGAGATTCAATTGTATAAATAAATGATATTTCTTTGTTGTTTTCAATCTATCGTAAACTGTCTTAAATAATTATTAAAATATTCATATCAAACCTGATTCCATAAAATTAACTTGATTCGTCCTCGTGTGAACTTATTTTAAATGGTGCAGAAGGAGCTCTTGTCATATCCTCAGTTCTTGTATCTATTTGTTTTTTAAGTAACTTGAAGTGTTTAAATTTATATTAGATATAACTAGGTTTACTTTAAATATTTTTCCAATATTAAAAGTTTTATCAAAATAAAATTTACTTGATTTTTTCTTGTATATTATTAAAAATTTACTATTAATTCAACTCTTTTATAATTAAATATTATTTATATAACTAAAAAATTATATATTGATTAAAAATTGCTATTTGTATATTGCAGCTTTTATCAAAGGTAAGTAATTTAAATTTATGTATAATTGCAAAATATTGATATTGGCATATAAGATACTTGAAATAATGCTTTTCTGTTTGACTTGAGTGTTGTACATAATTATAATAAATTACATAGCAGCATAATAACTTCTCTAAGCTTTGCATATAGCTTAAATTCCATTCCATCGGATTACAAAAATGTTTGCATTCAGCCGTTGCCAAGCAGCACACTATATACAACCATTTCATGCTTGATGAGGTTTGGAAACGTGAAATTCAATTCTACTTATTTATATTTCTTAAAAATGATTTCATGATGATATCAAAATTTCTAATTATGATAGAATTATTATATGAAACAGTTAGATGAATTGACATGGTCAATTTTAATACTAAATGACAAATATGGGTGGACAGAAAAAAAAAAAAAAAAATGAAATTGTGGATAAAAATGCAAAAAAAATGTAATTGGAACTTGGATGGTAATGGATAAACAGGCATTTTAGGATCAAGGATAATGCAAATGAATATTACGCATGTACAATATGCAAGGATATTTATGTTCAAGGACTAAAAAGCTAACAGTTGACACTACGAATATATTTATAATAAAAACTATATGTAAAAAAAAAAAGAGAGAGGACTTTGACCATGCCAGTTAATGTTATGAGGTTAGCAGGTAACAGAAAGAAAATGCAATCTCCAATCACAGTCTTTAAATGGTAACTTTTTATTGACCATAGAAAAACGAAAAATATATATGTATATATAAATAACAACATGATTGATTATAAAATTTTACAAAGAACTTGTTTCTTTTCAAATTTCACTATTTTTACTACACAACAATATTTAATACAATAAATAAGAGAATAAATACAATTGTTTTGTTTGAAATATAAATAATTTTTTTTTAAATAGTTTCTTTTTTTTTAAATATATATATAACTAAATTTTGATGCCTCGCTCACATCATGGAGCCAATTTTGTTTAAATAAATAGCATTAATAGCAAAAGGATTACAAAGCAAATAAGAAACAAAACCAAACTTTGACTAGCATAAAGTGTTTTCATGAGGTGACTTACTACCAACAATTTTTCTTGTTTTTTTTTTTTTAATTTGTTTATTCATGTGACGCCCCAACTGCAACTGAAATATTCGTTTTCTATGGCATCGTTTTTAAAAATTGGAAGGATAATTATATCCTTCAGACTCTATTCCAGTGGAAGGGACGTCACAAGGTTGGTAATAAAAGAGATGCTTAATTTTACGTTAAGGCATCGCTTTTCTGGCCTCTCCGAAATTTATATCCGACAACGGGTTAAAATAAATAACATAATATAAAGATATATTAATGTGAGAAATTGTAGGGGTTCCCGCAGGAGGCTTCTAGTACCTACCGTAACGGGGGACACGGTCGAGGCTGCTATAGTGATGGGGGTAGATGTTCCTTGGGGAGAGGCCGTAAGTGTCACGGGAGATGGGGAGGTAACGATAGCCAGGGGAAGAGATCCTGTCAGACGGGGCAATGGGGTCGTCGAAAATTGACTTGAATGTTGGGAATTCAGCCAACGGGCGGAAGATACCCCTTGGAGAAGGGTACCTTGAGTAGTGGCTTGCCTCTGGAGCTCTGATGTCGTCAGTACCTGTAGGCATGTTTTCCATAAGTAAATCTCATTTTACATAATTTATAATGT
The DNA here is from genome assembly GCA_928085145.1 of Nezara viridula. NCBI lineage: Eukaryota > Metazoa > Arthropoda > Insecta > Hemiptera > Pentatomidae > Nezara > Nezara viridula. The sequence continues at coordinate 27,477,082 of OV725077.1, read as the reverse complement.
TACACATACTTTAATGCTAAGGACATGCACACATTTCAAACTCAGGTATAAAATATTGAAAACAAATGCATTGGATTTATACACACGTTTGATAAATATAAACTTTATCATTAAATAAATTATAAATCTAATTTTAAATGATTTTAGAACTTAACACAATTGATATTGAGTTGATATACATGTTTTTTAAAAAAAAGTTATGTAATAAATGTATTTTTTAAAGACAGTAGAATCCAGCTTATCCATCCTAGTAGGGGATCATGAAATAATCAGGTTTAGTGAGAGAATAAAAAAATATAATACTAATATAACTTGTATATCAGCTAAAAATTAATCATGGATCATATGTATATTGATATATATGACATTTAACGGAGGAGGACAATCCATATTCTTCATGTTTTGATTGAACTCAAGAGAAAATTAATGGCTTTAAATACTTTGGAGGCTTTCAAATAATTATATTTTCTTTTTTGTTACCAAACTAATTTTATTCTACATTTTATCCAATCCAAAATATTGCTTTTGTCTCTATAGATTAAAACTAAATTAGTTTTATTATAGTTTGGTTCTTAGAAATAGAAATGACTCGTTCCAGTTTCAATTTTTTCTTATATCTTTTTTTTTACTTTGATTTTTCACTGAAGAACCTAAATCAATGGTTCTTTTTTGACAAGAATACTATTAGCACTAATCGCATTAAAAATAAACTTTAACTCGTTTTTTGTATATTTTGTGAATTGGTTCCATAATGATAATTACCCTCGATATGATGAGACTAATTTAAATTAAAACAAATTTATTATAATTCTAAATTAAATTTTCTTTAGATCTTTAATTTAATTGAAACGTAAAAATTATTGCACCATTTTTAACAGTACTTAATTCAGTTCTGTTTCTTGATCAATGTTTGTTCAAGTGATTTGACCGTAATCATGCTCAACTTCCAGGTTTTACTCCCGTTAATTATGAGACTTCGAGCATAGATGCATAGTGCCTTACTTATTGAGTTACCACTATACCAGGACTTATTGCCGAGAGTTATTATTATTGTGATTACTGTATTTAATGTTTTTGTAATTAAAAGAAAATTCCAAATTCTATTAAGGATAGGGAAAATAAAAAAAATGAACTTTAGTAACTAGTAACTTCAGAGGTAGTAAGATAGTATATTAGCTGTTTGTTACACTACTAATCCCCTTTACTACATAGATTAAGATTTGCTTTGCTAAAAATAACTTTTTTTTTATATGTTATTGATTTTTTAGATTAATAATTTACTAATTATGAAAGCATAAATATTAAAACTAATTAGCAGTAAACTGTATCCAAAACTTAATTTAATTTGTTTTCTTCATTTTTTAAGGTTAATCTAGGGAGCTGGTTTAGCTGAGTTCTACTGTAGTATTAAATATAATTTCATTACTAAAAAATATTTCAATACCATATTTGAACAAAAAAAATTTTTTGTTACAGAACTTAAGTAATAAGTAAAATTTCTATAAAATAAAATTGGGAAAATTGTAAATGATACTTTCGAATAATTTTCCCATAAACAATAAATATATTAATTTTTTATTATAAAAATACTTTTTAATATAATATACTTCTGCACTTTCCTTAAAGTGGGTATATTTTGCATTCTATTGATTGCATGCTCATAATTTGTAACCGATAAATTACATTTTTTAAAATTAATTTTGTACTGAAAACTTTTTTCTATAAGGATCTCAACATTTGCATGCTTGAGAGAACATCATTTTTGGAATAGGAACAGGATCAAGACTGTGATGAAAAATAAAATTCAAAAATTCATAACTATCAAAGAAAAAGGTACATATACTAGAACTATAAACAATATGAAGGTTCATTTTCTAAGGAAATTTTGGAAAAGGTTCAATATTTGTTGGATTGAATGCTTATTCTTTTTTCTCTTTAACAAAAGAAATTCGAACATTGAGACATGCTATCATAAACAATCTTGTTTTGTTTTTGTATATTTTACTTATCGAGTGTGCACCACTTTGGGAGAAACAGACTTTTCGTTCACTCATAGGATACTTTGGCCCTGAAATCGATATTAAATTCATATTTTAACTTAATGATTTAGCAAATTTCTTTTTTTTTCAAATAGTACAATAAGCCATTTAAAGAATTATAAAATAAACAAGAAAATGTTTACTAAAAATCATTAAGTTATTAATCAAACTTAAACTCAAAGTCTGCTAGTTAGAAGACCTAATTAACAGAAACTTATTATTATGTCTAGACTAAAATTAATTTTAATTTATATTAATATTTTCTAAAAACCATTTTTTTGTATAAAATTTGTACTTATTATAAATATATTTTTTATTAATTATACATTTTTAGGATATGTTTAAGGTAATTGGCAAGTTCAAATCCTAACTAACTGTTAAGAGAAAACATGAACCGTAAACAGTTATGTTTCACAAATCAGCCATTTATGTTCCTAATCCGTTTTCATGTCTGTCCTTTAAGATTGTAAAATGTAAATCACAGACAAGTTTTAACTTTATCACTATGATATCTTCAGTAAAATAACACTTGCCCCACAACATGTACTTATTCTGTCCACAACATGTACTGTTGCTTAAAGAATGCACTTTCAGATGCCTTGTACAAACTTCTTCACTATGGCAAGTGCGACAGTGTTAAATTGAAAGTATTGAAAGCGAGAGTCTTAAATTGAATTATCCATCTCATAAAAATGAACATGTTTGAAATGGATGAACGATTGATGATGTTTTAAAACATGAAACTTGAGTTTGATGTTTAAAAACATTATTGTCTTAGAAAAGTTATGAAAAAGTCTAGCTTAAAAAACAAAAATTTTGATGTTAATAAAACTTTCTAAAAATCGACTGTGCATTTACACCACATTACCTTATACTATCTAACTAGAAAATTACCACATTTTAAATAGTTATTTATTAAATTCAGTATTTAATACATTGTTTTATTAGTTTTCTCTTTTAAAATTGATATGTTTAAGTTCAAATTGAATATTGTACATCAACAGAGTTTGCATAATTGCTGTGAAAATAACGATTCAAAGAAGAAATGATTTTTCAAAGCATATTTATATAAAAGTTATTTTATATGCATAATAAATAAAAATAGCATAATGAATGCTTAGTCCAGGAACGAATCGTGTTCAAAAAATACCTTCATTCTTTTTAATGTCGAAAGTAATAGAGATTTTCTTTTCATTTTGTAAATCTTTTCAAAGATAGTGGCTGACAAAAATAATAAAATTGAGAGTTAAACTGTTTAATTATTTTCTTCACTTAATAACAATGATTGAAAAAAACCCTGACAACCATTGCTACCGCAAAGGTTTGGAAAAATCTATATAAAATAACTGGAAAGCCCAAAAACAAAAAGTAATGGGCGTTAAGCTGCCTTCTGTAACTTTTAGTCAAACTTTTTTTTAATCAATTTTTACTTTTTCATACTTTCGGTTATGTAATTAAATTTAATTAATTAATTATTTAAAGCTAAATAAATGATTTAAATACATCATAAAAGAAAGCTAAAGTTTAACAATAATGAATAATATATATATATATATATATATATATATATATATATATATATATATATATATATATATATATAATAAAATATTTAGGAGTTTTATTTAATTTATTTTCTTAAGCATAATAGTTATGATACAAGTCATGTATATTTCTTATTTTTAAACCTTTTTAAGTTAAAATCCTAATAAATTTATTGTTATAGTATAAATGGGTATGTCCAGTTTTGGGCTTGATAAAGGATTTCTAAAAAAAGTAATCAACAATATGAAGCCCAAAACTTTACATATCAATCTCATCTATAATAAGGAATTTATATGTCTATTATTATAAAGCTTTAGCTTCCTCTCATGATATAGTTATTTTAATAACTCAAATTATTAATAAATTGTTATTCAGTGTGACATGTTAGAAAAAGCATTACAGATACTCCCACACAAACTTGAGTTTTAACATTTTCTTTTTCATCAAAATGATAAAATTGTAATGTTGATAATAGGAGTAAAAATATGATTAGATAAAACACTAAAGAAAGAAAAATTGTATAACCATTATGGGGATAAGCCTCCAAAAAAAAAAATAAAATACAAATAAATGTATTATAGATTAATAAATAACAAGAGGAGAATCTATGATGATCTAATAATAGATCAAAAGCTTTTCTAGAATACTTCTCTTTAAACTAATATATAAATACATTTATTTCATAAATATTGGCAATGAACATTGGAGAATAACTATTTATTCAAATTATGAAGGATTTAAAGAGCATACTTATAATTTCTTTTATTTCTCATTATGAATACATCTCTAAGCCCAGAAAATTTGGTTTGATATTTATTACATATTCGTAAGTTCTCAAATAATCCCTCTTGTCACATATTTCTCATTATCAGTTTGATTATGGTGTCAGTTCTATTTAAATTAAAATATATATTATATTTACCTTTGAGAGCCCTGACGTAGGATTGCCAGAATCTGGCTTTCCTCTGGATTGGTTCATTTCGCCCTATCATGTCGAGGTGATTGTGGAGAAGCATGTTGATTGGTGTTTCGAAGGATCTCTCGTTTACCTAATTTCTGTAACAAAAAAATAAAATATCTCAATTGAATTTATGTTGATTCAAAAGAAAGCCTATTACTTTCTTTACTTAATTAAGAGAAATAATTCTAAATAAATGTATTATCTTGTTTTAATTGGTTTTGAACAAGAATTTTGAATATTTTCATTCAATTATCTAAATAATAATTAATTATTATTTTCTTTATAGTGTTGTGTTAAACAGTGAATAAAGGAATATGTAGAGATAATTGTCCCAAATCTGTTTCAGATTAGTGGTCAAGTTATATTCAATTCCTGAAAGTCTTGCTGAATAGATCTCAACTTTAACAGCAGAATTATAGCACTTACAAGTTTGATGAGGTATTTGACAAAAGAGACTGTAAGTGTCATTTAACTTCTCTATGTATACGAACATCTTTACTGTGAGCAGTATAGCCACCTAATAAACTATAATAAAAATTTTTGGAAAACACTGTTATAACATATTATTATGTTTCAATTATTTCTGAAATTGAAATTGATTCTATCCAACGCTATGATGTTATTTAATTCTTATAGGAGGAATAAAAACTTCATAATATATCTTTAGTTAGATTTATTTTTATTAATTGAGTTTGTGTTATACTGGTTATTGAAACTGCTTGAGTGTCTAAATATATATGTATATATATACACTTATATATTTAAATAAATGAGTTATATTTCTTAAAATAAACATGAAATCTTCTGTTCTCATACTATAGTATTTAGTCAGTTATCATATGCCAGTCTCATCTAAAACCTGTTGTGAGGAAATGTTGTAAACTCAATAGGAATAATCTGCTTCTGTCATTTAATTAACTATTATTGATGTCTAAAAATAACATCACAAATTGTTATTGACACAGTTATGTTGTTTATTGTTTTAATCACAAAGAGGACGGATATTCTCCCCTTTGTATCAATTTTGTTTTTTTAAACTATTTTAGTTTTGATATCTTGATAACCAATAATAATAATAATTATAGTTGATCAAAATAATTATAAAATTATGAATTACTGTACGTGATCGAAAGACTGTAAAACAAATCAATATGATCAAAAAAAATCTCAATGGGAAGTGGTGGACATTGATGGAATATTTGACTTCTGGACATTGTTTGTACTAGTAAGGAGGTAAACATACTAAAGGTCCCCAGGCGAGGGGGCGCCTAATTGGTCACTTTTTTCCGGTTTTCACTTATACCAGGAAAACTATCTATTACATCGACAAAGACGTTCTATACAAAATTAAAGCTGATAAAATTTTCAATATGATTGATTATATACTTTTTTTTTGTTATCTCTCTTAGTTTCCGAGATATCCGTGGTCAACTGTGGCTAATTTCGAAAAAAAAAAAATTCCTCGTGTTTATTGCTGTTTTTCGGGTTTTCCCTTATATCAGGAAAACTATTCATCGCATCGACAAAGACATTCTATACAAAATTAAAGTTAATAAAATTTGCAATGTGATTTATTATATACCTTTTTTTTTTGCTATCTCGCTCAGTTTCCGATATATCCGTTGTCAACTATAAATTTGAAAAAAATAAAATTTGCCTGGTGTTTTATACTGTATTTGATTAGCTAACTTTTGATTGTTTTGTTTTACAATTAAATGATGTGGAGGAAAGTTTTTAATAATTAATTTTACTAGTTTATCTCCAACTGTTCAAAAGTTACAATAGTTATAACTTCATATGTTGATACCGAGTATTTGCAATTTTTTTTTTTTTTTTTTTATAATATTCGTTATTATTATATTGCTCTAACTCTCTCTCTCTGATTTTGATATTTGATTACAATTTTGATGTACAATATTGTTATTCTCAAGAGACTTTGTCACAGAATAAAGTTGATTCTTCTATTCTATTCTATTCTCTCTCTCTCTCTCTCTCTCTCTCTATATATATATATATATATATATATATATATATATAATATATATAATCAAAACTTAGTCAATTAAATACAGTAAAAAACATGAGGTAAAAAAAAATTCCACATTAGCGATAGCTGAGGACGGATATCTCAAAAACTAAGCGAGGTAGCGAAAAAAAGTATATAATTAATTATATTGCAAATTTTATCAGCTTTAATTTTGTATAGAACGTCTTTGTCGATGCGATGGATAGTTTTGCTGATATAAGCGAATATTCGAAAAAAGTGACCAATTAGGCGCCCCTCCCCCTCACATCTGGCTCACCACCTAGGATTCGCGACTTTTAGTATGTTTACCTCCTTACTAGTCCAAACAATGACCCAAAGTCAACAATTGTGTCGCCGACATTTTCTTGTATAATCATTCATTGACTGAACAAATGGGAGATGTATGAAGTTATGTGAAGTATATAGTGTTTCTCTTCTTGATTCTTGAGGCTATGCTTAAGGGTTCTTATTTAGATTGTCTGTTTCTGTACATTTATATGTAATTATTATGTAAGGTTATGTAATTATTGACCTTATTTTAGGGAAAGAAAAATTCAAATGTGAAAATATTCCTTAGCTTTATATACGTCTTTTTTTAAAAATTCTGTGAAACTGAATTCTTTCAGCAATGGATTTATATATCTTGAGTTTTTGAATGCCATTTAGATTTACTAAGATATTATTAACTTTTTAAAAACGAGTGATGACATTCGGATTATGTCACGGTATTAATAATTGCGAATTACTATTCTTGGCAACTTACACAAATAAATCCGGATGACGAATCGTCGAGGCTCGAGTAGAAATGTTTATGTATGACATATATATTTAGGATTCACAAAGTCATGCTATTTTTAAATTATATTTCAGTTTCTTGTGCAGAAAAAAAAATTACAAGGATGGGAGACAGATTAATACCCATGAAAAACGATTGTATGAAACGGGATGCGAAGCCCACGGCTGTTGAAATATTTTTGGGATCATTATTGTTAACCTTGAACCTCTGAAAAACCACGGCATGAACCACAGCCAAGTCGGTGTCAAATGTTCTGACAGTCCTTGTATTGCCAGTACACCAAAAATATTCTCTGACATTCCTCTAACGCCCTTGGCACATTTGTGAAGCTCTGCCTTCCCACCTAATTACAGAATCGTCTCGGTAGCTTCTTCTGCCGAAATATCGATTTTTATTTCTTTATAAGATGATCGAATAGCGAATTAGAAAAAACCAAGAATCCATTTTAACATAAGAGTGTCAATATATTTTTATGTGGGGTGACCGAATGGGCTAACATGTGTGCACTGCACCGCCGTTGCCCGGCAACCTGATACATACGAGATTGATAAAAAAAAAAAAAAAAAAAAAAAAAAATAGTCACGAGTTTGCGTACCGGTCCCCGGAGGAGTTTTTAAATCCCCGCCCACACTCACTGGCCCAGGAAAACCCCCGTATAGCCTTAAAGGCGAGGAAGGGGAGGACAAAAAAAATATATATATATATTTTTTATGGACCTTAATTAATATGGACCTAAGGCTTATTAAACAAAAAGCTTTTTCTAAAAATGGGCTAATTTTAGTATTGTTGAAGGATAATAAAAACAAATCGCGAATAATTTATGATTTTCTGAAAAACATAATTTAATATAGTTGGCGTATTAAAAGCCCTTCTTAAATGATTTATCATTAAAAAACTCCATCATTATTTGAAGTAAATTTTGTCTAGTGTACTGTGAAAAAAACGTGTAATTACTTAAATTAAATAGTGCTTTAGTTATCACATACAACTCAACAAAAAACGTGACTTAAAATAAAATACAGACTTTTAATTCCCAACTTTTCTGTCGTAAATCGGGCCATATATATATATATATATATATATATATATATATATATATATATATATATATATATATATATATATGGTTTGAGTGCTACCAATGGATAGTTTCTCTTTATTTTGTACATGTCATGTTAATTATCTCATATTTACTTGTTGTATTTATCATTTAATACAGTTGTAAATTTCAATAATAAATAATATATATATATATATATATATATATATATATATATATATATATATATATATATATATATCGATAATAACATCCCTACAAGCCTACAGAAATCAGGAGCCAATAAAAAAGAAAATTTTTATGATTGACAAATGTTCCATGCTATATTCAATTGGAGGTGCTACGATTGTTTAAAGTTTAAATTTTAAATATTCAATGAAAAGTCCACTTACAACATAATCAAGTTTTACTAACTGCAAAAGTGCACAACCAGCCAACTATATGTTAGAGACCGTCAGGCTTCCAGGTATTAGGTAAATCATTAGAACCCGGAAGCTGCCAAAGGTTCGAATTTGGAACCGTTCCCAACAAGGCCAAACAACAGTATCGAATAACTAGTGCCTTCCCTAGAGTTTATGAAGGTAACTGCCTACATATATAAAACATCACCTCCTCGAAAACAGATATTACGTACGGTTAGCATCCATTGATAATGCTAGTGGAACAAGGGTATAGGTGCATTTACAAAAAAGAAAATAGAGTTTAATGCCAGAGGCCGAACTCTAAATTTTTATTTTAACATACTAGTCTATGGTACAGACCCCCTTTTTTTGTCAAATTATTAACATCCGGCTGAAACTTCGTAAATAGCTTCATTTCATCGTAACCTACAAACATTTTATTTACGAAAATTCTCGGAATTGGGGAGTTTTCAATCTGACGATGGGCAAACTTTGTCTATTTAATTAGGTACTAAAAACTCGTAAACACCCATTTCCTTTCCATTTGGATCGTAAGATAATTTGATCATAAAATCGACAAAAAAAGGTGGCCTACAAAAATATTGCGCCGTTTGGAATATATAACTTCGTTATTTTGACAATTTGGGGGTGTACGTCACGCCAAACGGCTGAATATTTTTGAAGGCCACCTTATGGTATAACATACATGTCTACCCAGTGCTGCTTTCAAAAGTGCGGATCAATTTCAACAGATGGTTACTTGGTTTGAAGGTAAGGAGATATAAGCCACAGTTGGACAAATTTAATTCCAATAACTAATAAATGATAATTAAAACAAATTTATTTTTATTTCAATGATTAAAATAATTATTGACTTCTTGATTATTTATTGAAAAATAGACAATTTATGATACTGTATTCATTATTTGATAAAAAATGTTTATTGAATAAAATGAATTCATTCAATAATTAACATTCGTACTCCCCAGAACTTACCCCATTCGATAATTACTTGTTTCTTCCATTTCCTAAAAAGATTCTCTCTGTGATAAATGTCAAAAATCCTAAAGCGAAATAAAAACGCATCTCGATGAATAATTTGTAAGTAAGTCTCAGCAATTTTGGAAAAAGCGTATAAGAGGTTTCTTGAGAGATGAAGGAAGGTAATACTGCACAACAGTTCAAAAATAACACAGTAAATCAGCCATAAATAACAAATAAAGAAAAAGAAAAGAATTTACAGGACAACCTATAATAATAATATCGAAGAAATCCAAAAAGATCAATTGTAAATTAAATCGCTATTTAAAATAGATATTGTTTTCATACAAATAAATAATGAAAAATTGCTCAACAGTAAACTCGACGAAATTCGCTACAAAGAATAGAAGAATTTGTCAATGTTTAAACAAATTAAAAAAATATTTTTAAACAGCTAAACAAAGCTGAATTCAGCTTAAAAGAACATGAATTATTTGCGATTTTTTATTACCTCCCCACAATACTACAGAAATCCAACTTTTTATTTGACTTTGGGTTCATATTAATTAAGTTAAGGCTTATCAGGATGTATTTTGAAATTCACCTTAAGTAAAAAGATGGTGTGATTCGATATTCAGTCACGTAAAAGTACCCATTTTTTCGACAAAAATTACTAAAATAAATTATGACAACGGTTCAATTTATTTTCCCGACATCAACTGGGATTAATTATAATAAATATACTTTTTATATTAAAAAAGTAATTAAAATAATGATTTATTTTTCGAATATTTATCATCTAAAGTGACAATAAAACTGAGTTTTTTGTAGTAAGATCTCTATTATAGAAATTTATCGGTATTTAAATTGACGATCTATATGTTCCTAATCCTTATATTTAGGTTATCATGAAAATAATTGATAGAATCTGCTGGTTTATTTATTTTTAACGTAAATATTAAGACTAGAAAGATTTAGTTGGTCACTTATAAATACGAATCGATTTATGTTAAAGAGATCTGGGTATAGAATGCAGTTAAATCATCATTTTAGATGATAAAAATTAGAAAAATCAATATATATTTTTTTTTTTTATAAAAAGTTTATTAGGTAGTTATAGGTAGTTTTAGGTGCTAGGATATAAAATTACATATTTTTTTTACACAACTAGAAGTGAATCTCAACTATTCCTTCAATAAAACTCAACTTAACTAATATTGACCCGATGTTTACTAAGAAAGGAAGCTTGTATAAAAAAAAGTGGGATAGCTTTGGTATAGTTGGAGGGTAAAAATGAATTCGAGAATAAATCATGATTTTTTTTTAAAATAATTTAGTTTAGTTTATCCGCTCAAATTTTCTTTTTAAATAGTCTCAAAAATGACAAAATCTGCTTCCTTATTTTGCTTTTGAATGTTGTCCATTTCACTGTGAAGCATATGTTAATTACATAAATTAAATATTTCTTTAGTTATCGTTTGCTTTCAACAGAAATACATGAATTACTTTTAAAAATACAAATCTTAGCTTGCCTACTTTTCTGCCGAAAATCGGTATTTGTGTTTGTATAATAATATATTTGTATAATATATATTTGTATAATATATATTATATTTGTATAAACTTTTTTCTAGCTGTTGAGGTCTGTTATCGCCCCTGAATATTTCCCTCTACTTACGGGGCAAGCGTTAGACTAAGTCAGCAATACCGCTGAGTAATGAAACGCTGCCTACCTCGACCCCTGTTGCAATGGACATATAATGAATACATAAATATTTTTCTTATTCCACTAAAAAAAATTGTTATTGAAAAGAATTTAATAAAATAAAAAAAGATGTCACTGCCAAACGTTTGAAACTAAGTAACTAGCAAAATCTATGTTAGACAAATGGTGAGACAAAATAAAATTGTAAAAAAAAGATACATACAGGTTATATTGTAATAAATTGGTTAAGGAAATACACTTATCATTGATAAATTTTAAAATTTATTATGTAAAGTATATTTTCCTAATTTATTTATTAGAATACATCCCAGGTCATAAAAAAATAAATATTAAAACTATGTAATAATTTATCGAAGTTATTTTTGCTGAAACAGGCATCTTGAGAAGAACAGGATATCAAATCACTTGATTTTTTTACAAAACTAGACATGAATTTCAATTTATTTTGTAATAAATGTGAACTTAACCGATATGGACTTAGAGGTAATTGAATAAAGATGTTTTTCTGAAAATGGGGTATATGTAGTCCAAATGTAGAGTGATGATAAAAAAAAATGAAAGTAAAAAAAAAGCGAAAAATCTACGATTTTATGAAAAATAGATCCTAATATAGTTTAACTGATTAAAAATCCCCTTTAAACGGTTTTAATAAATACAAATTCTACTTCTATTTGATGTAATATTTTTGTTGTTTATTATGAATGACTTCTTAATTACCTAAATTAAATATTTTTTTAGTTATCACTTCTTATTCAACGTAAAAATCATGCTTTAAAAAACACGAAACTTAAATTTCCAGCTTTTTTACAGAAAATCAGACCCTGGTATATTTAAACTTTTTTATAACAATTAAGTTAATAGACACTTTATGAGGGTTTCACAACATTAATGTGGAACACAACTTTAGCTTTGACGGTGGATCTTCGCAAATGGGTTAAATTTATAGCAAATTTAGTCTTTCACCAATTTCGTTTTTTCAATTAGTTAATTATTCATGAAAAACTTAGAAAATTCTGATAACGTATTTTATACCAGAAAGATTTAAATATTTCATTTCATTAATAAGAAAGCAGAACTGAGAAAAGTTTAATTTTTTTATGAAGATAGGCGAGTAGAGTAGAGAGAAATATTTTATTTATAGTTTATTGCTAATTTTTGTCGATGTTTTGGGGTCGCTCCATCATCAAAAAGTTAATAATCATTAATAAATATTATCACTGCCTTTTTGACTGTCATTTCGATATCCATTTATACAATATTTTCATTATACATTTAAAATTAATGTTAAATCTAAATGGATATGGAAATGCCAGACAAAGAGGCTCTGATAACATCTCGTTGACGAAAACTGACAATAAATAAGCAATACAAAAATAAGGAAATTTTTATTCGCTAACACTCAATGTAATAAGATATTTAAAATAATAACTTTGTCTTTGTCCCTTAATCCCAGGGTCCACCTGAACTACTACAAAAATTATTAGTTTTTTTATTTTATAATACAGAATCTTAAACATGTGAGAAGTTTCGATTTATTTTTTTTTCATGATCCAACGATTTTATTGAAAAAATATAATATATACATATTTTTTTCGAATTATTTTTCGAGAAATTTTGTTTCCCATAGAAAAAGTACAATCTATATACATTCATAGCGTGACAAAATCAAAGCCGATATTTAACATTTTCATATAATGGATAGGTTACCAAATTCCTATCTTCGAATCACTTTTGAGAGTAAGAGTTAATATGGAAAAATCTAAAAAAAAAATTATCTATAAGAAATAGAGAACGATTCATGTTTGCGGCGTTTTAAAAATAAATAAAAAAATTGAAGAAAATATTTCATCTAAAATTTCCACGATACGTTCGCTTAAACCAGAGGTCTCCAAATTTTTTAGTCCTCGGCCACATTGAGACTTCCTACCAAGCCCCGCTGGCCATTGCTAGTGATGGAAAAAAAAAAGTTCTATAAATGACACTATACCCTGTGAACTAAGCTTTTTAGGAGAAAAAAAAACTTGTAATAAATGTAAAAACCTCGAGTGTGAGCAATTTGCTAAATTTAACACTTTTAAATAGTTCTTAAAATCTTATATAACCGAAGAAATCTTCGCGGTCCGGATTGAAGTTGCTTGCGGATCGTATTTTTGATAAGGCAGACCTTTTTTTTATTCATTGATATTTACAAATGTATTATAAAAAAAATACAACTAATAATAATAATACAATCACATGAAAATGCTTGAGAAATTATCCATTGGTAGCACTCTAATAATATATTTACATAAGTAGATCACGAGGCCATCTTATTTTCAGACGCCTCGGAGGGATAAGCCATCATAAAACTTTATTTGTTTTTATTGAAAATACTGAACTGCGATTTATAATAATTCATTTATATTGAATCAATGCTAAAAATATTTATATTAAGATTTTTAAAAAATATTAAAAATGTGTGAGAAAAAAATATATAAAACATATTTCATTAAAAATATTGTTTATCAGAAAAAATTTGTATTTCTTTTATTATTATTTTTTTTAAACTAGCGATACTCTATACCACAAGTGACGAACTGTAGCCTCCAAAAGTTGGGCGATTTGAATAAATATAGCGCTGGAATTAATTAATATTTAATTATTCAGGTTATGAAAATTAGAAAATTAATAGAATCAAGTTGATTATATGCACATTGGGGTGTGTATTTAGTTGTGTGCATTAGACCACACGATTGAAATGAAAATATCAACAAGGCGAGACTGATACTATGAAATATAAATTGTAAACAAAAGCTCATTATAAAGATAATGAAATGCTGAACATTTCCCTAGCTTACAATATGCAGTTCCGATTTTTAGTTTTTGAGATATTTTAATCCATATCATACATAAAACTCGCTATCATTTTTTGTTTTTCATCTCTTTCAACACGGCATCGCGTTAAAATATTATTTTGAATAATAACCCATTACAGGGAGAATGAAATGCTTAACAATTCTCTAGCTTACAATATACAGAACCGATTTTTAGTTTCTGAGATATTTTAATACATATCTTCAATAAAATTCGTTATAATTTAGTTATTGACACTATTTTTTACTTTTTGCCTCTCTAACACGGCATCGCGTTAAAATACCCTTTTGAATAATAGCCCATTACAGAGAGGGTGAAATGATGAACATTTCCCTCGCTAACAAAAGGCTGGTCCGATTTTTAGTTCTTGAGATATTATAATCCATATTTAAAAACAATTATTCGGCTCCAGCCGATTTTATCCGAGCGTTACACATCGGAAATCAATCTAATTCACTCTCCTCAAAAAGAAAGTGCAAAACTCTCCAAAAGAAGTTTTTTTGCAGCCTCTAATGATAAAAAGATTCCTCACCTATGCTCTAGACACATCTGCGTTTGCTATTCCTCATTTAATTTTTCGTAAATACGTTTCCTGTAAAATTTTTTTGGAATATTTTGTGGAATGTTGAGACTTCCCAGCTAGTTGCAAGTAGTGTAGCAAAGATAAATACTTTCTAAAAATACTCAATGCCCTACATTTCCGAGGAATTTACCAAGTATAAACAGCCAGGATCTTTTACGTACTATAAAAATTCCGTTGAGCTATGCTGGACTATTTTTAGATTCTGTTTCTTTTTTCTTTTTACTTCTTTCTCAAATTGTTTGCAAATAGTTACGTTATGTATCTTTATTTAAGATATATGAATAAAGTTAACTAACAGTTTACTCTCCCAACAATTTTTTTTCATTTATTTTTATGATGTTTCGGCATCACATTTATATGAATCATCCCTTCGTTAAACTGTGGGCTATTCTAGGGATAGCCTACAGTGTCTGGCTATGCTCTCCTTAGAGGAGTCCACAATATAACGAAAGGGTGATTTATATAAAAATAATTAAAGAAATTAAAATTATGATAAATCTTTTTAAAAATATTAGATGATCAGAAGATGAAATACGGTCTGATGATTGGATAATAAATGTGATCCCGAAAAGTCATAAAAATAAATTTAAAAAAATTTGTTGGGAGAGTCAACTGTTTCTTAAATTTATTCATATACCTCAGATAAATAAACATCTCCCTTAGGACTTATGAACAAAATGTATTTTCATGTTTTCTTTGTTATTTGTTTATCAGATGGGACATCGTAATTTAATAATTCTGGTACAGTGAACGCATCACACAACTTTCATTGACCATCTTGACTGTTTAGTTTTCTTGAAAATCGTTTAGTTCGTGTTACAGACCCTTTTTATCAAATTATTAACATCCACATGAAACTTTGTCAATAGCTTCATTTCATCGTAACCTACAACTATTTTATTTAAGAAAACTCTTGGAATTGGGGCGTTTTCAATCTGGAGGGGGGCAAACCTTGTCAATTTAATTAGGTATTAAAACTCGTAAATACACATTTGCTTTCTACTTGGATTTTAAGATAATTTGATCATAAAATAGGTAAAAAAGGTGACTTGCAAAAATATTGGATCTTCAGGGATGTAGATCACGCCAAACAGCTCAATATTTTTGAAGGCCACCTAATTCAATAGAAAAAGGTTTAGGTTACGATGTTTCAGGCGGATGTTAATAATTCGATAAAAAGAGGTCTGTACCACGGACTATTTAGTTTCAACTAACCCATATAAAAGTCCACAATAACCTAATGAAGCGCAAACAGAGCTTTTCTCTTCCTTTCAGAGAAATTGAAATCCCGAAAATTCTCAAATGAATAGTTTCCAATGTCATGATAAAGCCAGTTATAATATATGGCTGTGAGACCTGGATACCAAACAGCACCCTAGAGACAGGTGTTGAAAAATGCTAGAGAAAAATCCTCCTCACGATAACCGGAGCGATCTGGAATCAGAGTGACGAAAGACAAATATAGAAACTGGACAATCACTATATCATAATATGAAGGCACGGAGGATACGGAGGCGGGGCATGTAGCTCGGAACAATCTATTTGGAAGCCTCTACGTAACTACAGAAGGCAAACGACCATCTGGAATGCTAAAAATCAAATAGATGGAATCAATAAATATGCAATAGACCTGCATGCAGATAACTGGAAAAAAAATTTCCAGATAGGCAGAGAAAGAGTAGTCTTGATAAGGTGGCAAAAGATCTTCAAGGTCTATCATGCCAAAAGAAAAAAAAATTAAAAGTTTCTTAAATTATTAGTTGATTAATAATCAACTAATTATGAAATATATAATATTAAAGAAAATCAACTGATAATGAATTTCAATATTGTTTCGTTAGGTGGTGATTTAATATGGAATTTGTTATAATTCTTTACATCACAAGAAATATTTTCAAAGTTTTATAGGACCTCCATGTCTTCAATTATTTTTAGTATATTTAACATATATTAACTTAGTAAAACCTTAAAGTTTCATTTAGTAATAACCGTTTAAACAGCAAAATTTATCTTTTGTTTTTTTACTTAATTTTTTCGACGTTTCTTTTTCATTTAAATCGGCTTCGTAATTAGCAATATCTTTGGTTACTTAATATAGTATTTTAATTAATTAAATGTCTAATTTCTACTTCCTACAATGTTTCGAATATAAATACTACTTAAACATAAATATGTTTTTATTAAATTCTTCATATCACTTAATTTTATTTATATATTTATAAACAGTCTTTAATTGATAAAAATTATCTTTAATCAGATCAGAACAATATTTACGATACCTGAGTAGTTTAATTTAACAATTAAACTTAAATTATTGTATACTTCTTTTAGGTGAAACCAGACTGGGATTCAAAAAAAAAAAAAACAGAATTCGAAAGTTCTCTGATTTTTTTTTAAATATTGAATTTTGGACAATAATAAATTTTGTATTAAACAAAGATATGTTTGGATTGAAGTGTTTATTTCTCACGTTATTTAATTCAAAATTGTTTTCCATATAAAGGTATTAATGGATTACGAAGTTTTCTCTAAATCAGTTGAATACAAAAAAGGTAGAAAATTTCTGTTATTATTGTCATCTCTTTAGTTGTTTTATATATTTTAATTGCGCATCATTTTAAATATACCTATATACGTATATATTTAAAATTATTACTGTCATATTATGGTTGATAGTTTATAAGACTTTAATTTTACTTGGTTTGATTTCAATAACTCAATAAGCTTTTAATTATTTCTTTTTTTTTATATATTTCTTCGGTTTTATTTGTTATTAAATTTAAAAAAAAAAGATCAATTTTAAATAATCTTTTCAAGGTTCAAGATTTGAATTAATCTACATTATAAAAATAGAGTTTGGACGATGCTCAACATTTGATAAATTACATATTTTTAAACTTTGAGCTGCGGGCATTGTTTCAAATGGGCTGTTGCCTACATTTATAAAATTAATTACAGTTTATTTTTTTCTCGTTATTTTAATTTCTCATTGTGTAGTTTTCAATATGTGAGTGGAAATTAAATCGACAATCGAAATAAACAATCCTTTTCGAATAGTATAATTTTGTTTATTGTTATTGTTATACTAGTTAATAAATTTAAATAATATTTACAATTGTATGCTGAGCAGACATAATTAAGAATACATTGAGAAACTCGGTATGACTCTGATAAGAGATGCAGAGCAGATCGGCCTACAATTAGATGAAGACAAAACAAAATATATGACAATAAGTCGAAAATTCCACCCCAATAACAGGATCTGCGTGGAATGAAAATCATTAACAAAGTAAAAAAAAAATCAAATACTTCGGCTCCACAAATATCTCAATGAATGACTAAACGGGCAGAAATAGACCAGTGTATAACTAGCGCAAACCGAGCTTTCTTCTCCCTTTTAAAGATATTGAATCCCGAAAAATCTCAATAAATTTCAAATTAAGGGTGTACAATGCTATGATAAAGCCAGTTCTAATATATGGCTGTGAGACCCGGACACTAACCAGCACCATAGAAAAAAGTGTTGAAAGATTTGAGAGAAAAATCTTCCGCACGACAACCGGAGCGATCTGGGATGAGAGTACTAACACATGGAAATGAAAGACCAATAAAGAACTGCTTACAGAAACTGGTCAATCAACATCCCATAATATGAAGGCACGAAGCTTAAGATGGACAGAGCATGTACTTCATAGAAATCCATCTGGAAGCCTCTATATAACAAGTAATGCCACAATAGAAGGCAAAAAAGCAAATGGATAGATAGGATCAACAAAGACGCTATACAGCTGCGTGCAGATAAATGGATAGAAATAGCCCAGGACAGGCAGATATGGAGAAGTCTTGTTAAGGCGGCAAAATATCTACATGGTCTGTATTTACAACAAACAAAAAAAAAAAAAAAATGCTGACCAGAACTAAACTCCCATTATAATGAAAATATTCTGATATCAAAATGATACAAAAAAATGACAAAGACTTTTTGAATTTCTCATACTACTGACCTTCTGACACTTTTTGAACCTCACACTGAAAAATACAACAATTACTGTATGTCTACCAAACATTTGATAAAGTCAGGCACCAGAGATTCATTAATTCCATAACAGTACTATCTCAAACATACTACCACATTCTCCAGTCTTTCTTTTTCGACAAATTTTTTTCCGTCTGACAGGTGTTCTAAATTTCCTCTATTCGACCAGTGTTGGCATAAATATCTCAAGCATCAATACTATCTGAATACTAACAAGAAGCTTATTATGCATGACATGCCTAGCAACTCCGTAATATTGACTGACAGTAAGGCAATTTTAACAAAACACCGTAACTCTAGACAAGGATCAATACACTTATAAAATCATTCAGTAAATTTAGAAAATTGGTACTTGCATTGGTAAATAAGATTGAATCATGACAAATCACAACGCATAATATTTAGGGGGCGGGGTGGCCGAATAGGCTAAAGCGTGTGTAACAGCACCGCTAGTTGCCTGGCAACCGGATAACAGAGATTTGAGATGATATAAAAAGTAAGAGTTCGCGTCCCGGTGCCGGAGGGAATTTTAAATTCCCCGCCCTCACCCCCCGGCCCGGGAAAATCCCGTATAGCCTAAAAGGCGAGGTAGGGGGAAAGAACAAAAAAAAAAAAAAAAAAAAAAACGCATAATATTTAAACTTCGTCGAGACAGATGACCACCAGTTTAAATCGGCGACAACCAAAAACGTTATGTCAGATTTTTATTCGACAGAAGGATGGCCTGGATCGCATAAGTCAAAATGGAAAGAAAGTCTTGAAACAAGCGACTGAAAATCAAATAATTAAAAAATCATAATCAAATCTGATCAAAATTTTTAAAAATCATTTGATGATTTTTATTATGAGCAATTTTTATTTTTGTTCATAAATGATAAAAATCATATTCTGATCATTATTTATGAACAAAATTTAGACAATTAACAATAATAATAACTAGTTAGCCCCTGCGAATAATTCGCAGAAAATTTCGTTCAGCCAGGAAAAAAAAATCTTTTAAAAGGAAGAAATTATTAAGTATACAAAACTAATGGACTGTATCTTTGTTAATTATTGTTCCATTTTTAAGATTTTGTTTTTTTTTTGTAAGCAATTTAGTAATCTTTCTATCATGGGAACAATAACTTAAAAATACATAATTTTTGAGTTATTCGCAAATAATGTTTTTTTTTCATGACTTTTTGTCCTTAAATTTCGGGAGTATGTGACTATTTTTTTTATCTGAAGGTGAAGAATATCTTTAAAATGAGGGCTCAATCATTGGATTTGATGACAGAGAATTGACGAAGTTATGGCATTGCGATAAAACAAAACCTTTTAGAAATACTATACAAGATTCTTGATAGAACTTTTTAAAATCAGAAATATAATTCTTTGTAATCTCTATAAAATATTTTGTGTCTGGAATAGTAGGTGGAGAATTTCGTTGTCAACTATTAACAACAGAACGTCTTTATTTCTGAAATTCATTAGAAATTTCGAATTAAAAAAAATAAATATATATATGGTGCAGATACCGCGTGCACAATTAAAGCGAGTTCAGAAATATAATATTAAAAAAGGTGTACATTGATATAGTCCGTGGTACAGACCACTTTTTATCAAATTATTAACATCCGGCAGAAACTTCGTAAATAGCTTCATCTCATCGTAACCTACAACTATTTTATTTACGAAAATTCTGAGAATTCGTGCGTTTTCAATCTGGAGGACGGCAAACTTTGTCTATTTGATTATGTACTAAAAACTCGTAAATACGTAATTGCTTTCCACTTGGATCACAAGATAATTTGATCACAAAATCGATAAAAAAAAGGTTACAAAAATATTCGGCGTTTCGGCCGATATAACCTCGTTATTTTGACAAATTGGAGATGTAGGTCACGCCAAACGGCTGAATATTTTTGAAGGCCATATTTTTTCCCGACTTTGTGCTTAAATTATCTTACATTCAAGTGACAATCGAGAAGATCCAGAAAATCTAGAAGGGAAGAAATAATTTTGTACCAAACGCGATTTGGACACTTTCTTTTTACACACGGGTTCCTTCTCAGAGGTCTAAAAGCGACCACCTGCCAAAAATGCAACAACACACCTCAGTCAGTTAAACACTTATTACTGGAGTGTCCCCAATACAAAAAAAAAAGGCAAAAATTAAAGTTGTCCACGACATTAAAAGGTATTTTGGGAGACAGGGAAGAAGATGTCATTCTCTTCCAATATTTAATTGAAACAAAATATAACATAATATATAAATTAATAATCACTGCCAATGATACTCTAGGGTGGAGGAAAATATAAATAAAATATTAATTTGTATTTTTTTTTTTTTTTTTTTTGTCTTTAAGATTTTACACAAAATTATATTTGGTATTAGTCTCCGTATCAAATTCGAATTTCCGAGAAAAATTTACCAAACTACCTTTTATCTATTTGATTATTTAGATGTTTTCCGATTTTTAAAATTCGAATGGATGTATGAAAAGAAAATTCTATTGTTAGAATTTTTAAAATAAATTACTAAAATTTGATTTTAAACATTATTTTTTGAGATAAGTGTCAATAATAATAATATTTAGTTTACGTATTGATTCAGTTGTACCTATTATTGTATGCACATTCAAGAATATTTATGTTTTTTTTTGTGGTTTTACTTTGTTTTTGTTTTTAAATAATGGTAATTACTATGAAATAAAAAAAAACTACCTATATGAAATTATGTTTAAGAGGCCATTGAAGAACTGTTAAATAAATATAAATAAATAAAACAGTAATAAATGTTTAAGTATTTAGCTTCGATCGCTCACATAAACAAATATGGACCAATGAAAAAAATATATCCATTTTGGGGAAGCTTCAACACGAAAGTCCTTCCCACTCCCATTGATCCACCAGTGAAATGTATTTATTTTTATTATTAATAATAACAATTATTATGAAGGAGTTATAAGTGGATATATAACAGAAGGCCATTGGAGGATGTTGCTACTAATAATAGTTAAGATATCCGATACCAGGGTGAGCCTCTATTTAGCACTGACATAAATAGACATAGCCCCCTAGCCGCCATTTTTTTTTTGTAGTGTCCAGTATATCGATTATGGTCAATAAGATCGATGCCTTCATAATCGAGAAGTATTATACGAATAAATAAAACAAGTAAAGTTAGCAAATTAAATTCATTACAAAATGGCTGATAAATATCAAAGAAAATTTAAGATTTTTTTTAAAGGAAAGCTATACTCGTTGATTGCGAATTCGAAAGAAAATTATTCTAATTAACAATCATTTATGAATATAAACACATTTCGATAATGATGTAAGAGTATACAATTTTTGTTTATTTTTTTAATCTGAATTTCTGAAATATTAAAAGTGATTTTATGAATAAATAAATATTAAATCACACGTCTTATTATAGTCGAACTAATTTTTGTTGGTTCTTGGTTCGCTTCTTTTTTTTTAACTTATTTTTATTAAACTTTTTATTAAAGTTTCAGTTTTTTTTTTTTTTTTGTATTACTTAATTATTTTTGTTGAGTAATAAATAAAACTAGGTCTGTATGTATCGTAAGTATTTTATATCGTTTTCACCAAATCGCTATGTCCTACTAACTCTTAGTTTTAAAAAATAGTTTCGTTTCTTTGTTAAAAAAGATGCTTCTTTTAAGAATTAGGGCAAGCGAGTACGTTTGTAGGTACTTCATTTGTCTAAATCGTGCGATAAATTTGCAAAGAATGTAATATAAATAATTATTCGGATAACATTAATCTCCGATATTTTCGTTGTAAATAACAATTTAAAAAGCAAAAAAAAAAAAAAAAAAAAAAGCCAGTCGTGAAATATAATGATCCTAAAACTGTTTAAAATTACTTTAGTGACAGATATTTTTAGCGTTTATTTTCTTATTTATTTTTTAAATTTCTTTGTAACTATTTCTTAAAATATGTACAGAAAGCAAGCTGTATCGTACTGAGAGTGAAGAAAAAATAAATTTTAAAAAGTAAAATAAAAGGAAGAAGAAAAATTTTTTTCAAACATTCTTGCCATAATCCAGTAAAATGAATTAAAGAAAATATAATAAATGGCTTAACGTCTCATAGATTAAAAATATTAAATCCCTCTGTAATTGAAGCAGTTTTATCATCAAAATAGTTTTAAAATTTAAAATTTAGTTAATATCAATGGCGGATCTATGGAAAGAAGGGTGCTTTCCGACAAAAGTCGCTCCAAAACAAAATTTTGTTTTCCTCAGTTCATATTTGTTACTATGAAAGATCTGCGTAAAATACCTAAACAATTGCACTACGTATACTTTTTTTTAAATTATAACTAAATGTATGCATGTTTGAAGGAAAATATATCTAAAACTGATTCGTTAAAAAATTGTTTACCTTTTTTTTAACTGGCTTAAAATATGAAAAACATAAGCAGAACTTAAATATTTATATAGTTTTTCTCTTTTTCCTCCTGAGTTATTACCATTATATTAAAAAAAAAACTAGTAAGTCCTCCAAAATCAAATCTTGGATTCCCTATATATATATATATATATATATATATATATATATATATATATATATATATATATATATATATATATATATCTATATACAAAATATATAATGATAAACCGAAAATCCCACCCCAACAAAAAAATTCAAATACCTCGGCTCCACAATAACATGAATGAATGACGCACAGGCAAAAATAGACCAGCGTAACACTAACCAAAACAGAGCTTTCTTCTCCCTTTCAAAAGTATTGAAATTCCTATAAATCTCAAGAAATCTCAAATTAACGGTATACAATGCTATGATAAAGCCAGTACTGGAATATAAAATACTGGAAAAAAGTATTGATAGATTAAAAAGAAAAATCATCCGCACGATAAACGGAGCGATCTGGGATCAAAGTACTACAATTAGAGAAGAAACACCAATTAAGAACTGTTTACATAAACTGGTAAGTCAATATCCCAAGATATGAAGGCACGGAGGTTAAGATGGGCGGGGCATGTAGTTCGTAGCAATCCATCTGGAAGCCTCTACGTTACAATGAATGCCTCTATAGAAAGCAAAAGACCACTTGGAAGACCCAAAAGCAGATGGATAGATATGATCAGCAAATATGCAACAGAGCTGCGTGCAGATAAATGGCAAGAAATAGCCCAAGACAGGCAGAGATGTAAGAGGCTTGTTAAGGTGGCAAACGATCTATATGTTCTTATAATGCCAAAAAAAAAAAAATTATATATATATATATATATTTTTTTTTTTAATGGTCTAATGGATACATATCTTCTTCAGTTTAACATATTTTAATGATTTATATAAATAAAAATAATCCTTTCACTTAAAATATCTATATAGTTAAATGAAACGGGTAGATTCGATTCGATTTTGATAGATTTAATTGAATTCCTTTCAAGGATATAACAAAATCTCTAGATTTCTAAAAAAAAAATAAAAATATATTTATTCATTTTTCATACGTGTCTATTTTCATTAATTCATTCCTTTTGTATTTTAGTTTACATTTTATTTTATTTTTTGAGAGAAACGCCACATTACAATCATAAGAAATTTACTATCCCTTCTCCGCGTTCTTAAATAACATTCCTTTAGCATCATTTAAGAATAATACATAATCCTTTTTCTGTAATCTGTTTGTTGTAGTCCAACTTGTCCAATTTCCTGCATCAACCGTAGGGAGATACATCTGTTTAATTCTTTTAACATTTATCGTTTATTATATATTAAATTTTCGTTTTTACGTTTCAAATAATTTTAATTTATTTATTAATAGACCGTAGATCAACTGTGTGGTCAGAATACCGCTTGTGGTACACTCAGCCCGATATAGCGTGATGAATCTTCTTGTCCAATAAACGGTCAAGAAACATTTTTAAATAATTTAATAATATAACCAAAATCCTCTAATTTATTTCCGATTTTAATATATTTATTTTATTTCATGTTTCATTTGTATTAATTTATTCGATTTTTTAATAAATATATGTTTATGTTTGTCATTGGATTCAATAGTCTCACTCAAAATTTGCTCTATTAGTTATCATCTGGGTGAATATTGTCTTAACACTTCACTTACCTAATGATGAAACATATTTAATTAGGGGAAAATATTTCAAACATAAAATAATACGAAACCTAATTTTCAACGTAAATACAGGTTTTAGAAAAAATGATATCCCACATATAAAGTTATGGAAAATGAAAAAGAAAAAAAAATGTAAAAACTATTAGGTTGTTAATAATTTCTACTTTTTATATTATTGAAAACAAAATAAATGTTTCCATGGAAACTTTAAAATTTATCATAAATATATAGTACATAGAATCGTCACACTTTATATTAATTTCCGTATGATTACATTTACAGGTAAAATAATATTCTTAAGATTTAATAATTTAAAAAAATATATTTTTTACTTAAAGTAGTGTGGTAAATGGACCTTGTGTGAATTAAAATTTTATTTTGCAGTTTCAGAAAAAATCATATTTATCATTTTTTATTTGACGAACATTTTTTTTTCTAATATTATTATCACATGTAATTTTAAAAACTGTTGATATTTAGATACATGATTTTATATTAGAAGCAAATAGTATTTTAACCATTGATCAGTACCGATCACTGACAATGATTATCACAACGAATATTTGTAATTTTAGATAAAATTAGTAGAAAAAAATATTAAACGCAATTATTAATGTTAAAACCGTTAACGTTTTTAATTTTAAATAATCTCTTTTAATATTTCCACTGTTATTAACAATACGTGACGAAGAATTGTTAGTCATCGGAAACAAGATGTCGTGACATTGATCAAGTTCCTAAACTGAGCGCTCAGATCATCGATGCCATCTTTTCGCCCAGACGTGTCTTATGCCATATATTAGCTCAGCGCTGAGATTAGAAACTCCCCGCTATATTTTTCACATTAATCAAGGGATAAAGGGAGGCCCACAAAAGTGGATGTTTTTTTAACATTTTTTCTCGTGAACCCAAAAAATAAATGTTTATGTAGATAGTTTTTGTTTTTTTTTTATTTTCATACCATTTACAGAAAATCGTGATTTTACTAGTGACATTAATGATCTTAAACTATTTTAATCATTAAACTTTTTTTTAATATATATTATTTTATAGTGTTTATGGCTTATGATATATTTTATTTTAATTTATAATTTATTTATTATTATTTTTTATTAAGAGTCGTTTTTTTGCCCAATCCAACTTACAAAGAGAGGCCCTCACAAGCCGATGTTTTTTTTAAACATTTTTTTTCGGAAACCAAAAAAATAAATTGTCATGTATAGTTTTTTTTTTCACCATTTACAGAAAATTATGAATTTACAAGTGACTTTAATGATCCTAAACTATTTTTACTCTTTAAACCTTTTTTTTAATATACATATTTTATTGTGTTGATGGTTTATAATATATTATTTTTCAAATTGTACAATGAAAAGTTTATATTTAAAACGTAGTCCCTGCTGGTTGTTTTCAATAGTGAATTTAAGAATACGAAAAAAAAATGATTAATCAAATTTATAATGTTTATGTTTGTGAAGTACAATATCTTAAATTACAGATAATGAACAATACGTAAATATATGATTTTTCACTGTAATTTGGCATAAATAATAAATATAATATTTTTTGAAGTCATAAGTATTGTCACAAAAAAAAATCTATTTAAAAAAAAAAATATATATATATTATTTAGATAGTATTTTTTCGTTTGATTGTGATGATTTTATTGACATATTTGAGATATAAGTGGAACGAAATATTTTTATTATCTATTAATAATGGATCAATAAAAAATTAACTATTTATGAGTGATTATTATTCCACCAACACATAATCATATAATTAATGATAGTTTAGAAATACCTAAAAAAAAGTGTGATTATAGGTTTGTTGGGGTTTTAAGGGGTAAAATCTCGAAGTTTTATAAAAAAAAAAAATATATGATAAAATATACATGCTTCAAAGTTCCATTGAAAAACTTTATCAATCTTTATAAAATCAAACTTTATAAAATCGGTTTGTTTTCTACTCTTATTTTACTCGTTTTCTCATTTTACGTACTGATTATTAATTTTTATTTATTTGGTATTATTATTATTATTAATAACTGACTATCCCATGACTTTGCCTCGAGACCTTTTGAGGTGTTGGCTCATTATAAAAAGAGAACTAGGTCATCAAGCGTTCCAACCCCTGAGTCGTTCGTTATTTTTGGACCCCCAGCGAACTTACGCAACTCCTCTTGGGCGTTCACCACTTATGTCTTCATTCAGAAAAGAATATATATATATATATATATATATATATATATATATATATATATATATATTCTTTTCTACATATTATATATATATATATATATTCTTGTCATTATATATTATATTGTACGCGCAGTTTAGAATGTTAGATTTCAAATGTTCTTATCGCAACTTTATATATTTAATTTTGTTTTATTTATTTTCAATTTTAATTTTTGTTTTTATCTTGTCACTTCAAACCGAAACTTATATATCTGTTAAATACATAATAGTTTGAAAATTTTGGTAAATAGTTTTAAAAGATCACTAATTTTTAATATAGTTCTTTCAGAACGAAATTATATTAAGTTAAATCTGGTCACATTTCAGTAACATTTGGAATCATTAATATCAAATTAAAAGCCAGCGAATTTAATTAATTTATTTTTTAATACAATTAACCTAAAAATAGTCAAATATAGTTGAGTAAAGCATATATTAAAAAAATAAACGATATTCTCCATTTATTCATAAACGATTATTTTGCTAATATGACAAAAATATTTATTTACAAAAATTTATACATTTTTACGCAAATGATTGTAATTTTTAATAATTTTGGTTTCTATTATAACATTGAGAAACTGTTGGTATTTTATGTAATATATAAAATAGGCGGTATGAGAACAAAGATTTATAATGGTTTATTAGTAATTAGATAATTAATCGATTATTTTATAAAATGATTCGTTAAGGGTTATATCGATAAATATTGTTGTTTAATGATTCTTTATTATTATAATAACGTAAGGTATTAACGATTATTTTGTTAATATGACAAAAAATATTTATTTGCAAAAATATAAAAAATGTATACATTTTTACGCTGATATTTATAATTTACCAACATTTTGGTTTCTACTATAATATTGAAAAACTTTTGGTATTTTATGTAATAAATAAAATGGACGATATGAGAACAAAGATTTATTTTATAATGGTTTATAAGCAATCAGATAATTAATCGATTATTTCATAAAACGATCCATTAAGGGTGATATCGATAAATATTGTTGTTTAATGATTCCTTATTATTAAAGTAATGTGAAGGTACCAGTAATAAACATTTTAAAAGAAATTTTTTAGAAAAAAAAATTAATTTGAACCATAGCTTTAGTTCTGATGGCGGATCTTTTCAAATTGGTTTAATTTCTTCCAAATTTATTTTTTATCGATTTTGTTTAGAAAATTCTGTCAACGTATATCGTACTAGTAAATACACTCTTGGGCTCAATTTGTTTATTAAATAATTAAATAAGCACACAATAAATTCTGCACAGTTTTAAACTAAGAAATGGCAAACTACAGATGAATTAATAAAACTTTCAAACTTATAAAGTTAAATGATAAGAAAAACTGCCTGAAACAAATATCTAGAGTTGCTCCCTTAAAAAATCAACTATCAACCGCTATTGTGGCATGAATATCACTTGAGATTCAGGCATTAACCTCCTAAGTGTTTTAACTGCAAGTATTTGCACTCTCTTTTGAGCGTATAAAGCTATTATATTATCTGCTAGTGAGTTGAGAATTGTCTATTACAGGTAAATTTATCTCCAGTATTGTATCGAAAATACGTTAATTATATTTACCCGTTCAATTAGTTTTCCTTCTCGAATACACCCTGTGTTGAATACAATAATGTATTGTATTATATTATTAACTTACAGTAATGAAGATACAATAAAGAATATTGAACAGTGTTGCCGCTCACCTCTCGGACCGCTGATCTGGACCGGCACTGTACCCAACTCCAACTGTTCGGTTGGCAGCCCTGCCGCTCTAATCGGTTTGCCCCCCCTCCACAACCGCCCTCGACCCCCTCCCCCTCCCATCCCTCCTACACAAGGGTAAATAAACTCGTGTTTATATCTCAATGGTTTTATTTAAATTTAGATTATTATTTACTATCCTATGTATGATAAATTTCTAATTTTAGTGATGAAACACTATATAGTTATAGTTCGTGGTACAGACCCATTTTAAACAAATTATTAACATCCGCCTGAGACTTCGTAAATAGCTTCATCTCATCGTAACCTACAACTAGTATATTAACGAAAATTCTTGGAATTGGAGCATTTTCAATTTGGAGATCGGAACACTTTTTCTATTTAATTAAATACTAAAAATTCTTAAATACACATTTGTTTTCGTAAATATTGAACCATTTGGCGTGACCTATATCCCTAAAGTGTCAAAATAACGAGGTTATATAAGCCAAATATAGACCCAATATTTTTGTAGTCCATCTTTTTTTCCCGATTTTGTGATAAAATTATTTTACAATCCAAGTGGAAAGAAAATATTAACGAGTTTTTAGTACCTAACTACTAAGTGGAAACTAGTAAAAAATATGGACTGAAAATGAATATAGGAAAAACTAAAATAATAACAAACTCCGCTAAAATTTCAATCTATGTAGATAATAAACAGGTAGAATACGTGGAAGAATACATTTATTTGGGTCAAACAATATCATTCAATGAAAAAATGAGTAAAGAGATCGACAGAAGGATAAAGCTTGGATGGTACAAATATTGGTTCCTCAAAACGATTTTTAAAAGCAATATAGCGATAAATCTTAAAGCCAAAGTTTTGACTACTTGTGTTTATCCTACGATTCTCTACGGGGTACAAACTTGGACACGGACTAGGTAACTTGAACTCAGATTGAATGTTATGCAGATGAAACTTTTAAGGAGTTTAATGTCAATCAAGAATAGAGAAAAAACAAGAAATAAAGACATTTTCCGAAAAGTGGAGATGAAAAGCTTAAACTTAATTTTACAAAAAAAAAAAAAAAAATGTTATCTGTTTTGTTTTATTTTAAACATTAAAAAAAAATGATTGTAAAAATGTAAACATATTTTTCTGTGCTGTAGCCAACTCCGTCAAAATCCTCCTTAGGGTAATAGACTTTTGTCACTAAAGCCTATTATTATTATTATAGTACCTAATTAAATAGACAAAGTTTCCCCCTCCCCCCCAAGATTGAAAAAGTCCCAATTCCAAGAGTTTTCGTAAATAAAATATTTGTAGATTATGATGAGATGATACTATTTACGAAGTTTTAGGCGGATATTAATAATTCGATAAAAGGGGGTCTGTACCACGGACTAAAACTTTGCACTCAATCAACCATCGTTCTATATTTTGATATTGATAAAGTACACGAACATGACAACAAAAAGATAAACAATATGTTCATTGCGAAAAAAAAGTACGAGATCTAGATCTAGATCTAGATACGAGATCTCCGAGAGTTAAGGAAATTAATGAAGACCGGGAATAGGTACAACTTGTTAATATCCTTCTCCATGTCTGAAAACCCAGAACTATTATTAATAATGACACTAGCTTATATTCCGTGGTACAGACCCATTTTCATTAAATTATAAACATCCATCTGAAACTTCGTAAGTAGCTTCATATCATCGTAACCTACAGCTAATTCAATTATCAAAACTATTGGAATTGGGGCATTTTCAATTTGGAGAGGGATAAACTTTGTCTATTTAATTAGGTACTAACAACTCGTTAATCCCCATTTGCTTTCTACTTGGATCGCAACATAATTTGATCTCAAAATCGATAAAAAAGATGGCCTCCAAACATATTGGGCCGTTTGTCCTATATAAGTTCGCTATTTTGACATATTGGGGTGTAGGTCACAGCAAACGGCCCAATATTATTGAAGGCCAACTTTTTTATCGATTTTGTGATCAATTTTGTGAGTTTTTAGAACCTCATTAAATAGACAAAGTTTGCCGATCTTCAGATTGAAAACGCCCTAATTACGAGAATTATCTTAAATATAATAGTTGTAGATCACGACGAGATGAAGCCATTTACGAAGTTTAAGACAGATTTTAATAATTTGATAAAAAGGAGTCTGTACTACGGATCATTACTGTTATTTTTTTTTACTTGCGAGATGTGTGAATGTGGCAATGCAGATTAGATTTAAAATATATTATATAATTTGATGGGAATGTGTGGACCACCATAATTACTTTTTTTCCTGTAGGCTTTAAAAATCTTGTAGATCTTTTGCTGCCTTAATCAATCTTCTCCATCAAAGCATATCTAGGTTTCATTTTAGTTTACTCAAAATTATACCAACATACTATAGCATCTTTTATATATATATATCAAAAAGCGTAACAAATATAAAGATTCCTTTTTTTATAACAAGAGAAATGAAACTATTTCTGTCTAGGTTCGATAACTTTATTTACGTGGCGGAGCAATACGCGTATGTTTGTTGAAAAAAAGTTTTCCCACCTCTTTGAAGCATATATGTTGTCAATGAAGCGACCAAAGAGATAAATAAAACTCTTATAGTGAGGCAATATTTCATTGGAGCGGGATGTCAAGTTAAAATACTTCGCACTTCGCTCTGACGCCATGTTGCAGCTGCTATGCTCATGAATTAAGAAAATGGTTTTGCCAACAGTTTTGGCAGCTTTCAAGTTAAACATGCTATATCGCTTACATTTAATGTCTTATCTTTTTAGATAGAAAATATATATTTGTACTGCTTAAAAATTTAACAGATTTATGGGACAGCCAAAAACGACCCACATACGTAAACTACAAAATCTTCAGTCAAAAACATTCAGAACTGTGATTAAAGTTTCATGGTACGTGACATACATTACTTTTCACATAGAACTTCAAATGACTACAGTTAACGACCACACACTAAC
Source organism: Nezara viridula (assembly GCA_928085145.1). NCBI lineage: Eukaryota > Metazoa > Arthropoda > Insecta > Hemiptera > Pentatomidae > Nezara > Nezara viridula. The sequence goes on along the minus strand of OV725077.1, from coordinate 27,445,005 downwards.
AAGCTCACTAATTCAAGGCATGATCTCAAAAGAAATTGGATGAGGGATCTCCTGGCTTAACTATAAATACTAATTTCAAGATAGGAAGAAGAAGATGGCCTCGTGAGTTCCTTATGTCATTAGCGGATCCAGGATTTAATTTTTTTGGGGAGGGCTTCAGCCCGAAAGTTTTTTTTTCATATACATATAACTATAATTAAATTTAAAAAAAAAGAAATTAACTACCTATATGAAATGGTGTTTAAGTGGTTCTTGAAGTCCTATCGAATGTAATTAAACGAACAAGAATACTTTAAGAGATCGTTTTTACTATTTTTTTTTCTGTAAAACATGGACATTTTTTACCATTTTGGGGGGTTTACGCCCGAAACCCCCCTCCACCGTAGATCCGCCTGTGTTGAAATATCATTGGAGTGCTACTAATGGGTAATTTCTTAACAAGCGTTTTCATGAGATTATATTCCTGTGTACACTTTTACTTGATGTATTTATATTTTAATACAGTTGTAAATATCATGAATAATTAAAAAAAAAAAAAATCTGGTGTGTTCACTCACACAACTTTTCTACCTTTATCAGAAAAGTGTTTATATATTTACATATGTCCGTCAAGAAACAAAAAAAATTGAATTAGATTTATTTTCCTGAAAATTGATCAAAGAAAAGATTTGAATAAGATTTATTTGATAAACTAAAGCAATGTAAACCGGCTGAAGGTAGATCAGTGTAAAATTTTCAATACCCTCTAATATTGCTGATCAAAAACTTTTTGCCATAGCCTAATTTTGTCATACAATAATTTTTATTAAAAGTAGGGGATATATTGAAGCTTGTGTGATGCGGGCAACAAATTTTCTTACTTTCATTTAGTCATCTTTTTTCTATCATTCGCCCCTTTTTACCAGGATATGAACCCGTAATCTTACATTGGAAATTGAATAGCTGTAACTTCGTTAATAGTTGCCCGAAGTGAACGATTTTTTAAAAAGTTTTGTAGAGAATTTTATTCCCCTTTTGGTTACTCAGGGGGCTCTGAAACGTATTGACCCGTCGAAAACCGCAGATCGGAAATTTCACCCTATTGCGATACTTTTCTTACCTAGTATAGGTAGGAAAGTAACAAGTTGAAAAATGTGTAAAAAATATAATATGCTGTATCATCTAACACTAGTTCGATACCGATGATTTTTTTTTTTTTTTATTGATGGTAATTTAATTGATTTTCAAAAGTTTCATTATAAATTTTACTATAGAATATATACTTAGCGAGTTAGACCCCAAAACATTTTTCTTTATAACTTTTTTTTCTTTATTTTCTCGGAAATATAATACATATACGAAAAGTGAAGGGAAAATTATCAGAACATTATAGGAAAGCTTCATCGAAATCGTTAGAGCCGTTTTCGCATTACAGCCTATAGAAAAACATGTTTTTCATTTATTGCACAGCAGCTATGCTAACCCGATTTGTGTCACAGGTATCAGTTGTCAAAACAACACAAAATAAAAAAAAGAAGCAATAAAATCGGTTCACTAGTTCTTGGCACAGACAGACAGACAGACCAATAGCTAAAAATGTGTTTTTCGAACTCAGGGGGCTGAAAATAAAATATATTTTCTGAGATATTTTAATCCATATCTTCCATAAAACTCGTTATCATTTTGTTTTCGACACTATTTTTTCCTTATTCACCACTCAAATACGGCGTCGCGTTAAGATACTATTTTGGATAACAGCTTATTACAAACAGGACGAAATAATAAACATCTCCCTAACTAACAATTAGCCGATTTTTAATTTTTGAGATATTTTAATCCAAAATCATCGAAATTGACCATTTGTCTCAAAGATAAGGCTTTGTGAATTTTATTGAATTGTTTTCTTGAAAATTCGATTTCATTTAATTGATTTTTTGCTAGGTCAAAACTATAAATCTACCGTGAGATTCCTAATGCTCGTTTGACAATGATTCGAATTTATATATATTGAATTATATTTTTAAACCGTCCCAATCTTGATGAAAAAATTTTTCTTATCTGGTAAAAAAAATCGTGTTGTGGATACGCCATACATACTTAATTTATAACTTCTTGAAAATAATAAACCACTGTGTAAATAACAGGTAACGCTTTTATTTCGCATTTCAGCATTCATGAAACAATAAGTACCATTTTTATATATTTTTTTAAAATAAATATAAGAGGATGGGAGAAATTAGGAGCTCAGTGACGGAGCTAACATTTTTTTTTTTTTTTCAGTTTGAATAATAATAATTATTTATATAATGATAATGTTTTTATTTCATGCTTTTAAGAAATCACAATTATGGTTTATTTGAAGGATTAATAAATTTGACTGATTATCTAATTTGGATTATGGCCAATCAGATTAGATGGTAGACATCCATTTTATTTTGATGAATTAATGTTTACGTACTTAGTCAGATTATTAATGTACTTTTTCATTGATTAATTAAGAAATTCGTTTTCTTCTATTAAAGCAAGTAAAGAAAATAAAAAATATACTTTACTAATATTATGTAATATTAAAAAAAATTTCTTTGCGAATCATAAACCATTTTTTCTCTTTAAAACATCACTCTAATCAACCTTTCTTTTTTTTTAAATGGGCCTTGTAATTTTATTTGTTCCAAAAGAAATTACAACAAATTTTATTTGTTCGGTTCTATTTGAATGTTAATCACAATTAAGATATTTAAGGATTTTCGGAAATATTTGATACAAATAAACAATTTATTTAATTTTCTAGTCTAGGTTCGGTGCCATTTTCATAATATTTTTTATAAAATATTAGGCCAAAGGTCACCACACGTACAACAGTTTTTACATCATGTATTATTTATTTCTGGTTCAGGAACCATTTACAAGACCCTGAAAAATAATTTTAATTCAGTTTTTATACTTCAAACTGTATCATATAAAACACATGTTAATTAAATAACAACCAGTTATATAAATAGTCCAAATTCTATTTCATAATTTTTTTTTCAACATAGCCAAAATAAAGATTCCACCCCACTCCATTTAAAATAAATCCAGTTCTGTATGAATGCGTTAGTGAAGAGGAACACTTTTAATATCGTCTACGAAAGAGCTACATAAAATGAGAACAAATCATATTTTTTTTTTGTTTTCTTTTCTTTTCATAAAAATCATAACATTCTATTTTAATTATTTATTTATTTATTAAAACTTTTACACTTGAAAAAACGACACTCGAAGAAGTAAAAGAATGACATAGAGACGAATTATATTATAATGATACATTTTAGGAAATTTTATGAAAAAGTGCGTGGTTGGTAGATGATAAATTTTACATTAATTTTTAACCAAAATGCTATGTTATAAAAAAAAATATATATAAATAGAATTTGGACTATCTATACAACTGATTGTTATTGAATTAATACGTGTTTTATAATAATGTAATTTGAAGTATAACAACTGAATTAAAATTAGTTCGCAGGATCTTGAAAATGATTCCTGAAACCGAAACTTGGAATAAATAATACATGATATAAAAACTGTTGTACATTTGGTGACCTTTGGTCTAATATTTTATTTAAAAAATTTATTATTATTTTTTTATATTATTAATAAATGAAAAATTAATATTGAATTTAATTCAATAATTTACAACCATATTTTTTGTTTTTTTATTTTTTATTAACGAAATTTACAACTGTAATTAATAATAAATACAACAAGTAAATATGAACAAGTAATGTGACATGTACAACATGAGGAGAAACTACCTATTGGTAGCACTCCAATATATTTTTCTTAAAATATTATATTTAGAATTGAATTAACATATATATATATATATATATATATATATATATATATACATATATATTATATGTTAATACTTGAACATTAAAATAATTGTAACGCTTTGTAGCTAGTATTTTCTAAAATATTTACCATCGCTTAGTTTTATATAATATTATAGGTGCAAAATATATATCAGATAATTTTATTAAATGTTATTATAAAATCTCACCGTTTAACCTACCACAATCTCGCTGAGTCTCGGTCAGTCGCTATAGCAACAGTGGTGGGATAGTTATAATATTGGCGACTATATTCGGGGCGAGAAACGGGTCAATGGCGTAAGTGTAGCAACGGCCTTCTAAATAGAGATCTTCCAAGGTGATGATCGGGATTTAGGCACCACTGTCACCCGTCTACCATATGATCTATGGCGTCTTTTTTTTTATAAGGTTGTTTGCCTCCTATTCTACGCTATTTTTACTGTTCTCCTGTCACGTAATCCCACTTAATAATTTTCTGTTTCGAAGGACGCCAGTATATTTGGGTTCCATTCTGAAGAGTGTGGCATTACTGTGAAAGAGTTATAACATACTGTTGGGAAAGGCATAGAAGAAGCAATCTTAAATATGTCTAGTGTACCCACACGCAGGGATTGCCTTTGAGTGCATAATAAAATTCTCTTTGTAATTCATAATATAACATACCCCAGGGTAAGAAAAGATATAAACCAATCCCTATCGCATATATATATACATAATTGTATAGATATATACAGTAGTTGTTTAAAATTTCTTAGAGAGGGTAAGGAAAAAAATAATAATAATAATATTACACAGTAACAGCTAAGCGCACTCAGTCTTGATCTTGGTCTAGGTCTTGCACAAGAGTCTCGCTATGAGTCTTCCAATTAACTTTTACCTTATTGCTATTTGTTAGATTTTAAAACATGTTAATTTAGATTTAGAAAAACGCTGCAAAATAGGTACGTTTTTATCTTTTATTGATCTAAACGTAGTAAAGTCTGACCTAGGAATGGCAGAGTTGTATAGTAAAGATAATCTATACAATGTAACCAATTATTTAAAAAAAAACAATCTGGTGTGTTCATTCACATAACTTTGCTACCAATTTTAACCAATTTTAAATGTGTTTAATAAAATAACACAATTGATTAGATTAATTTTCTTGATAATCGATCATTGAAATCATGAAGTATGATTTCCTTGATGAACTAAAGCAATGTAAACGGGCAAATGAACAATCATTAAAATAAGTGTATAAAATTCAATACACTGTAACGTTGCTAAAACTGGTCCGTCCGATTTAGACGACTTTTTTGTAGTTTTGTCAGAAATTTAATAATATATTAAAAATGCTATCATTAAATACTATAGAGATATTACTGTAATTTTTCAGAGAGGGGAAACCTAACTAAACTCCGAATAAAAAAATAGAAGAAATTAAAGCAAAAGTATATTGGTTCTACCAATTCTTTTCTTATAATAACTAAAATTTTCTACTATTAGTAACTATTTTGCCTTAATTGTCATTTACAAAGACGCTTTTTTTGGGGATATTTTTACCAGTCTTGGTCTTGGTCTTGCAAAGTGGAATTTAAATTTGTTCTGATTCTCCTTCAATTTTCTCTCACAAACATAAACAACACCTAAATTCAAATAATTACAATTATATTATATCAAATACTTATTAAAAGATTGGTCAAGGGAAACTGGATTTAAGTTACACATTTGCAGAAGTCGAAAGTGTCAGCAGAATAATCCACAAATATTTATAGAAGGTTCTTCAATTGAGTATACAGAAAGTCACAAGTATCTAGGAATGATAGTTGATAAGGGACTGAATTGGATACAACATATTACATATTTGAGAGAAGAATGCACAAAAAGACTCGGAATTCTTAAATGTCTCTCACACTCTAGCTGGGGTGCCGATAGATGCACTCTAATAAAAATATACCAGTCTATAATACGCAGCAAAATAGACTATGGAGCGCAGATATACAGTACAACCAACAAAACAGTATTGAGGATGTTAGATTCTATACACAATTCAGCTCTAAGAATATGCACTGGAGCGTTTCGAACTTCTCCAATCGACAGCATCTACGTTGAATCTGGAGAAACATCCTTAAACTTGAGACGAGAATACCTATCTCTGAAATACATTGCCAAATTGAAAGCATCTTCCTACCACCCATTAACTCCATATTTATTTTCAGAAGAATCAGAAAGAAACGGACTTAAAAATATATAAAATGACATTTTTAAACAAGTAATTTACAAGGCAACAACTAAAATAAACATGGATACGACAATTATAAGACCCATCCCAGAATTAAAAATGCCGCGTTGGAAAAAAGACAGACCATTTATTTTTCTCCATTTATTTTTAATAAATCTATGACTGAAATTGCAAAGGCATATCCTCTTGAAATACAAAAATCTTTTTAAAGCTAACGGAACAATATAAAAATTTCGATTTTATATATACGGATGGATCCAAAGAACGAGATAGCGTAGGATGTGCTTTAGCGAGTAAAGAGAAACAATTACTGTTTAAATTACCTGGAGAATGTTCAGTATTCACAGGAGAAGCCACTGCCATCATGAATGCCTTATATCTTATAAGCGAAACTGAAAAGAACTACTGGGTAATTGTGACGGACTCATACAGTGTTTTAACTGCCATTGACAACCCATATCCTAAAAACTGCATAATTTGGGAAATACTCAATATCTGATGGGATCTGAAAAATAAAGGAATAACAGTTGTATTGGTATGGGTACCAGCTCATTGCGGAGTTATATGGAATGAAAATGCTGACAATGCAGTCCATTTAGCAAGAAGTGGAGGAGAAGAAGAGGAAGTGAATAGAGTGAAATATATCACTTTAGAAGACTGGGTGCACGAAATAAAGAAAAAACAACTGGCAGAGTGGGAAAAAGAGTGGAGGATCAAAGAGTGTAAGCTGAAAGAAGCGAAACCCACTTGCGATAAATGGCTGACTAGCAACAGAAGGTCCAGGCGTGAAGAAATTATACTGTGCCGCCTAAGGATTGGGCACTGCCAGTTCACTCATGGCTATCTTTTAAGAGGCCTAGAAGCTCCTACATGCGAAAAATGTAACAATACACCGCAAACTGTGAAACACCTTCTAGTAGAATGTCCCCAATTCAAAAGGGACAAAGAAAAAATAGAACTAGGAAAAACACTAAACGAAATACTCCAAGATAATGAAGAAAGAGTCTCGATCGTGTTAAAATTTTTAAAAATTGTAAACTACTATAACAGAGTATAAATCATAGAAAACGCCAATGACCCTTTAGGGTAGAGGGAAGAAAAAGAAAAAAAAAACTCTTTTTTCCTGTTTTTCTTGAGGAAGAACTATATATGAAAACTTAAGATGTTTTAAATTAGACATTATCATACCAGACTGAAACGACAAGAAATCGCTCAACGTTTCGGATTTCGCTCTAAACTAATTGCCAAAGACTCATATACCTGACTATAATAAAGCCTATTTGGACTTTGGAGCTATGGGGCTCCAACAAACCATCAAATTCCTCTCGTATCCAATCCTTTCAATCCCAAATCCTTCGTAAAATCCTCAATGTTCTCTACTTTGTTACAAATAAAACCATCCATAACGACCTTAATGGTTCAGACCTGGCGTAATCCAGATACCTATCCTTCCATAATAAACTTCAGAATCATCCAACCCTCTCGTTTCTAACCTTGCTTCCTCTTCTATTCCTGATAACCCTCCGAGGCAACTGAAAAGAAGATGGCCCCGTGATCTCCTAATGTAGACATATCAGAGTGCTGCCATTGGATAGTTTGTCAACAAGTGTTTTCACGTCATTATACCCATATGTTCAAATTTACTAAATGTATGTCTTTAATACAGTTGTAAATGTCATTAAAAAATATAAAAACTGCAAATTATTTCAGAATGGTTTATTATTTCCAAACAATTATACATCTAAAGTAGCACTGCCTTCCTAGTTACAAAGAAAAATAAATAAAAGGTGATTCCAATTATTCGACTAAACTTTTTTTTCTAATAATTAGTAATATGCTAAAAAAAAGCATTACTTCAGTAACACATACAAAATTTAAAAACCAAACAAAGGATATAACATTTGGAGTAGAACGTATAAAAACAAAAAACGGAGACCATATCTTTGCTCCTAATTGTCCGATTTTAACGATTTTTTTTTTTTTGGTTTTTAGGAAATTTTGTAAACTTTGAAAAAAATTTAGTTTTATTATCCCTTTTTTTCCAGCTTCTTTTCGTTGAAGTATGTTATATATATATATATATATATATATATATATATATATATATATATATATATATATATATATATATATATATATATATATATGTATATATATATATATATATATATATATATATATGTATATATATATATATATAAATTTAAAGGGCTTAGAGAAAATGGCTTTAGCGAAGTTTCATTAAAATCGGTACTAATAGTTTAGTAAATCGATAATAGTTTAGACGCTAAGTCAGGTTTTTCGGCCGCCATTTTGAAAGTAAAATGCGGATAGTAATGTCGATGAAGGAAGATCATCCTCGGAGGATCTCTGATTTTATATCAAAATTGGAAAAAAATCGGTCCAGTAGTTTCGGAGAAAATGCGCGGACGGCGGACGGACAAAAAAAAATTATTTGTTTTTAGAATTTTACGCATCCTGAAACGTGAAACCTATAATTTTGAGAGGGGGTTAGCATTTTGAAATTTTTGGTCGATCACAATGGTGGATTATTGAAAATAATAAACCAAAATAAAAATTAAACATTTTAGATAAATGTCGTTAAAATCATTGATGTCGTTGAGATTTTTCATTCTTTAGAAAAATATTTTCGGACTATAGTCCAGCATCAACTTAGCCTATATGTGAGGCTGAAATTCTACAAAATTAAAAACGAGCAACGAAATAGATACGCTCGTTCAAGAAATAATCATCTATGAAAACACGGACACCGAAAATTCTTAAATTAAAATCCTCATAGTAAATCTATTTTATATTATGGTATTGATAGTTCAACAGTTTACAGTTTTCTATTTTAATAGTATTATTCTTATTTTAACATTTTACAAGTTTAACCTCCAAGTATTCGAAAGAATATAGGACAAATCTACTAAATGTATGTCTTTAATACAGTTGTAAATGTCATTAAAAAATATAAAAACTGCAAATTATTCCACAATGGTTTATTATTTCCAAACAATCATACATCTAAAGTAGCATTGCCTTCCTAGTTACAAAGAAAAATAAAAAAAAGGTGATTCCAATTATTCGACTAAACTTTTTTTTCTAATCATTAGTAATATGCTTAAAAAAAGCATTACTTCAGTAACACATACAAAATTTAAAAACCAAACAAAGGATATAACATTTGGAGTAGAACGTATAAAAAAAAAAAAAACGGAGACCATATCTTTGCTCCTAATTGTCCGATTTTAACGATTTTTTTTTTTTTTTGGTGGATTATTGAAAATAATAAACCAAAATAAAAATTAAACATTTTAGATAAATGTCGTTAAAATCATTGATGTCGTTGAGATTTTTCATTCTTTAGAAAAATATTTTCGGACTATAGTCCATCAACTTAGCCTATATGTGAGGCTGAAATTCTACAAAATTAAAAACGAGCAACGAAATAGGTACGCTCGTTCAAGAAATAATCATCTATGAAAACCCGGACACCGAAAATTCTTAAATTAAAATCCTCATAGTAAATCTATTTTATATTATGGTATTGATAGTTCAACAGTTTACAGTTTTCTATTTTAATAGTATTATTCTTATTTTAACATTTTACAAGTTTAACCTCCAAGTATTCGAAAGAATATAGGACAAATCGACTGCTACTTCCGACTCGAGTTAAATATAAAGTCGATTGATGGAAAAACTTACGCAAACTTTGCAAGACATTGATATACATTCCAAAAATATCGATCTATTTATATCGCGACCGCATTCCGATTTCGATGCATCGAGAACAAGTAGGTTTATAGGACCCGGGAGGTTTATAGCTGTTGCGCAAACGGCTCGCTAAATAGCGAGGGCTGCTTCCAGTTGGGGGAGTTTATCTCAAACCTACAGTTGGGAATTCTTGGGTTTATGTGGGCAAGTAAAGGATGCAACCTCTTGTATTCGTAAGCCATTTCGTAATATTAACAAGAATCCAGAATTAAACCTAAAAAAAAATAATAGTTTAACAGATGCTTTGTCTTTCAGACATATACTGAGTTATTTAAAGGGGTAGAACTACATATCGACAGCCACTGTAAAATACACTCTAAAAGCCTGTAAGAACAAAAACTAAAAATTTTCAGGAGACGGAAAAAGCTGTGAAATGTTTGTTCTATGAGCATTATATTTTACCAATTTTTTTTTTGCTGGCCTAAGACAAAGATGCTATGGTTTATGTAACATTTTTGATCACATTTCTGCCAAATAATCTTTTAGAGCCATTATTTCGAACTTACAGCTTTACAATGTCGAGAAACGATTCCTCTAATGAATATTTGTTAAACATTTGACTGGAAAGCGAATATTTGATCTCACGGGTTATTCACTTTTTTGTCTCCTAATGTAGGACCTCATCCCTCAAAAATTTTCCAAATTCCACCAAAACCTTACATATCATCCAAATCCACTTGCACAATCCCTTTCTAGCTCTATTCATCCCTACAATCCTCCTCGAAAGTTGAAGCAGCAGTGGCCCAGAGACCTATTGTAAGAATATATTGGAGTTCTGGCAATGACTAGATTCTTCATTCAAGTATGTCTGGTTAGTGTCTTTGTTCAATGGTAATACCAGTGATGCGGCTGAGTGAAATACGCTGGGATCTCCTAGAGTCCTGCCTTTCCCTCCACGAGTGTGGGGAAAGGCTTGGCTCGGAGATCATGAGTGAATGAATATTGTAAATATTGTATAAAAGCATATGTGTATTTAAGTATTTAATTTGTTAGATTAGTGTATTTTTGTTTATATACATTTACTTTTAGTATCATTATATTGCTGTTTATTATTTTTATTTATTGAGCATAGTATGAATTAGCTACTCTATGTCACTATTACTATTGTCCTTGAATCGATTCGAAAATTTTATAATAGCCCAACATGGCCAGAAAATATTTTCTATTCAATCTTGAGCAGTAAGTGAAAATTGTGTGTTGCAAGCACCGGATTTTTTAATTTAAATTTCGAAATAAATACAAAATTAAGAATAAAAACCTCCATCGAGATTATTAAATAAGTCGAATTCTGGAGAATCTTCAAAATATCCATAACGGGAATTCTGATTGGAATATCACATTGACGTCAACATATTTGTGTATAGAAGATTTCGTCTAGTATAAAGAGAATTAAACGTTTATTTTTAAACAAGATTTGTTTTGTTTATAACATTTATCTTAAAATCGTTTACATACAAACTTTATTTAAAATTAGCTGGATAAACCGAGATCCCGTTATACAGTTTGGTAGAGCTATAAATAAAAACCTTTCCGATATACTAAAATTTCCGCCGGATTTAATTGTTGTTGAACGTTTTAATGTATAAGGGAAGATGTTAAGTTTACTAATGAGGTGGATCTGATATTAAGATTTTAATAAAGCCCAAATTATCCTTCGTTTCGGTAAGGATTCAATTTATTCATTCCCGTAAAGTGATTCACTAACAATCGCTAGTGGACTAAAACGGGGAAGGAGTCTGTCGTGCTGAATATTCTACTCGCTTCCCGCAAATATATATATGTATATATTATATACAAGGTGCCCCGTTAGTAGAAGAGAATATTTAAAAGATTGATTGTAGATATCAAGATCTACTAAAACGCGTTCATATAAACAATTGCCCGATTTCCGGCAGACATGTAGGCAATTTGAGGTTTGTGTTTTTTTAAGCGTCACGTTTTTTGTTGAATAGGAAGTAATAACTTAAAAAATATTTGATTAAAGAAATTAAACACTGCTCTAAAGTAAACAAGAAAAATTTAGATTCAAATGGAAATTTTTTTTTTTCATAACTCCCTAGTTTTATATATGTTTTTTTTCTTTTATATGCTGTAAGATGTTGCTTATGCTATATCTTAGATACATTTTAAGTTCTGTAGGGTTTGTCATTGCTAAAACAATTTAAAGAGGACAATTGAACAGACAAAGAGAAGACATCTAAGTTCCGTTTAAAAAAAGTCATAAATTATTTGTGATTTTTTCAAATTAAGATAATTAACCCTAACTACAATGTACCTAAAATACATGGATTAATAAAATTACATAAAAGTGGCGCTCTATTCAGTCCTATCATCAGTAATATCAATGGAGAAACTGAAAAATTTGGCTAAATATCTGAATTCCACACTCAATAACTTAAAATCAGATAGTAGCAATCATGTAAAAAACTCAATGAAGGTGGATCAAATGCTTCAAAAAATAAATAAAACAAAAAATAGATAAATATTGTTTCATCTGTTTTGATGTAGACAATTTATTTACCAATATCAACTGGAAAGATGTAAGTAAAATAATTGAAAAATACTGGGATACAACAGAACCGCATACCCAAATTAAAGGGTTTCATGGAAGATATGGATTAAAATATCTCAGAAGCTAAAAATAATACCTGCATACAGTATAGTCCGTGATACAGATCCATTTTTATCGAATTATTAATATCCGCCTGAAACTTCGTAAATAGTTTCATCTCATCGTAACCTACAACTATTTTATTTACGAAAAGTCTTGGAATTGGAGCGTTTTCAATTTGGAGGGGGAAAACGTAGTCTATTTAATTAGGTAATTTTTTTTTTGATGAACGATGAGATGAAACTATTTACTAAGTTTCAGGCTGATGTTAATAATTCGATAAAAAGGAGTCTGTACCACGGACTAGTAAGCGAAGGAAATGTTCAACATTCAACTCTCTTTATTACCTTACTGACACATACTTCAAAGTCAATCATAACAATCCTTATTCAGTCTGCTGGTGTTCCTCAAGGTAGAATCCTAGGTCCTATCCTTTACACAGTTTATACAGATGACATCCCAACCCAATCCAACACTGTCATCACCACCTATGCCGACGACACGTGTATCCTATCAGTTAATAACGATCCATCTATTGCATCCCGAAATCTTCAATCACACATCACAAGTCTTGAAAAATGGTGTAAAAACTGGAGGATTAAAATAAATTCCAATAAGTCCCATCGAATCACCTTAACTTTTCGTCGCAAACCTATGACTTTCTGTGTTACAGTATTCTTCAACAATAGCCTATTTATTCCTGTTGAACAAATCCGATACCTAGGACTCCACCTGGACAAACAACTCACATGGAATCCCCATACCAGACTGAAACGACCGCCCGACGTTTTCGTCTACTGCAGCACTTAATAGACAAACGCTCTAAACTTCCAACTATTTACAAAAGACTCATATATATTACTATAATAAGGCCTATTTGGACTTACGGGATCGAGCTTTAGGGCTCTACTAAACCATCAATCCCTCGTATCCAATCCCTACAATCCAAAATCCTTCGTAAAATTCTCAATGCTCCCTACTTTGTCACAAATAAAATCATCCATAACGACCTTAATGTACCAGATGTTTCCGATTTAGCTCAATCCAGATACGTTTTTTTGTGGTTTTTTTTTTTTTTGTCCTCCCCTTCCTCGCCTTTAAGGCTTTCCCGATCCAGGGAGTGTGGACGGGGATTTAAAAACTCCTGACGCGAAATCTTGACTATTTTTTTTATCAAAGTCTTATGTATCAGGTTGCCGGGCAACAGCGGTGCAGTGCACATGCGTTAGCCCATTCGGCCACCCTGTATTATAAACCATCCGAACCCTCTTGTTTCCAGCCTTGCTTCCTCTTCTATTCCTGATAATCCTCAGAGGCATCTGAAAGAAAGACGGCCTCGGGACCTTTTAATATAGAAATATAATTGGAGTGCTACCAATGGGTAGTTTCTCTTCATGTTGTACATGTCAAGTTACTTATTTCAAATTTACTAGTTGTATTTATCATTATACAGTTGTAGGTTTAAAAACTGTATTAAATATCACATCATTATGTTCAATCTGATTTCTTGCAGTTGTAAATTTCAATAATAATAATTTTAAAAAACCTTTTTATAATGAGCTATTATTTATAATTTATATTTCATATTATCGATATCGCCTTGTTGCTGTTTTCACTTCTATCGTCTGGTCTAAAGCACACACCTTAGTTTTTTCTTTTTTCTTTCTGCATATATCTTGTTTTTTCTGTCCTGTTGATGCCTCTATTGATGAAACGTTGGCAAGTTAACTCTCCACATATCTGTTGGACTCATTGCATATAGTTTGGATATTCCCTTTATCACTTGTTACACTTTTACAAGTTTCATTTCATCTTGTTTTCTCAATAAGGTTTTCCATTCTAGACCTCTTAAGGACCAGCAGACACAGCGATAATCTCGTGAGGCGATGTGTGGAAATAAATTTGGCTTTGCGCCCTATATAAGGATATACGTGACGTGTTTGTCGGACGTCATCACTCCCCCGCTACAAAAACAAACGCCGACAAACAAGAAGCAGACATCTATTACAAGATATCTTCGGGAGTAAACATCCTTCGCCCAATCGACGAGCTTGCTGCTTAGCTTCGGCTAACAGTTGCCATTGTCGATCCAAGGTTTCATTATTTTGGTTCTGGCCTGCTTTTCAGTTAGGAGACATCTGCTTTGATTGCTAATTTATTTTAGGATTTGTTTGGCCTTCAAGTCTATTTTTTTCCCTTATCTTCAAAAGCATCGTTTTCATACTATAAATATTTTAAAAACAACTCGTATAATTTCCTAGAATTAAAATCTGTTGTTTTCTTGCTTGTAATTTCCTAGTGTATTCCAACTGAGAATCATTATTATTAAGTGAGCAATTTATTTACAAACTGAACCCTAATCAAAACTGACAATTTTTTAGGAAACTCAAAAAAAAAAAATTTTCTATTCCAATTGTAATAACAAAACAAATAATAAAAAAATCTGGTGTGTCCACTGACACGACTTTCCTATCTATTTCAGAAAAGTTTTAATATCTTTACATATGTCCATCAAAAAAAAAAAAAAAAAAAAAAAAAAGAATTAGATTTATTTTCCTGAAAATTGATAAAAGAAAAGATTTGAGTACGATTTATTTGATAATGTAAACAAAGTTTCATCAAAATCGTTAGAGCAGTTTTTGCGCTACAGTCTATATAAAAACATGTTTTTAATTTATTGAGCGCAAGCTATTGCGCATGGAGCACCGAATTTCTGTCACAGGCATCAGTATTAAAAACCCTACAAAATTAAAAAAATAAGTAACCAAATCGGTCCACTAGTTCCCGAGAAAATCGTGGCAAAGACAGACAGACTGATAAGACAGACAGACCAATGGTATAGATCCATCGAAAACCGCTTGTCAAAAATTTGACCCGATCACAATACTTTCCTTAGCTAGTATAGGTAGAAAAGTAATAAGTAAATTTAAAAAACCTTTATTCGTGACACATGTATCCGAAAATCACTAATTATTACAATTATAATTAAAAAAAAACATTGAGACTGAAATAGGATCCCTTTTGGAAAGAATTTAACCTAAAAGCTCAATTTCGAACATAAAATAGGTTGATTGGGATTTGTTTTGGGAAGAAAATATGACAGCGTGGTACAGATCCCTTTTTATGGAATTATTAACATCCGGCTTAAACTACGTAAATAGTTTCATCTCAATGTAATCTACAACTATTTTATTTACGATTTTTTTTGGAATTGAGGCATTTTCAATCTAGAGGGGGGCAAACTTAGCCAATTTAATTAGGTACTAAAAACTCGTAAATGCCCATTTGCTTTCTACTTGAATCGTAAGATAAATTGATCACAAAATCGATAAAAAAGTTGGCCTACAAAAATATTGAGGCGTTTGTCCTAGGTAACCTCGTTACTTTTTAAATTTTAGGAGTGTAGGTCACGTCAAACTGCTCAATATTTTTGAAGGCCACCTTTTTTCTCGACTTAGTGATTAAATTATCTTCCGATCCAAGTAGAAGGCAAATGTGTATTTACGAGCTTTTAGTACCTAATTAAATAGATAAAGTTTGCCCTTCTCCTGATTGAAAACGCCCCAATTCCAAGAGTTTTCGTAAATAAAATAGTTATAGTTTACGATGAGATGAAACTATTTACGAAGTTTCAGGCGGATGTTAATAATTTGATCAGAAAAGAGGTAAATAAAAAATAAAATAAATTTATTTTTATTTTTCATTTTGAATAAAACGGTAAAAAAAAACCTTTTGCTGATTTTTTTTAAAGAATATTTGCAAGAATAATTTCAAGTTTCATTGTCTGATATTACATATCTTAAAGAACGGAAAGAGAAAGACCGTTTTTTAAAAAAGACCAGTTTCGGAAATGAAGTTATTTTCACTCCACTTTTTTTTTAATATTTAGGTTCGTTTTGGAAACAAAGTATCTGCATCATCGGATTTATTGGATGTTTTACATGGAAAATAGTAGTTAGCTCGATTTTCATGAAATAAGGTTCACTTTGGGAATAAGCGATTCTAGTATTTATTTAATATTATAAATATAAACCCAAAAAAACTTGGTGATAAAAAATGAGGTATCATATTTGAGATGTTATGCACTCTGCATAAAAGCACAATACATTCTAAATCATCAAGGTCCTGAAATAGAATAATTGAAGACTAAATAAAAAAAAAAATCTCTAAATAAAATGATAAAAAAAAAACTACAATAATAATTAATTTACAAAACAATACATTTAAGTTTTAAGTTGAGTTTTTAGGCAAAAATTATGTGATTTTTTTTATCCCGTCAAGTAAAAGGTTTCAGCAAACATGACTATAATTAATTGTTGTGAAGCTTTTATTTCTAGTTTTTTATTGTATTGGATGTTTTATAATAATTTTAATTTCCTAAATACACTTCTTATTTATAAAAAAAATAAATTTGAAAAATACTTATTTTCAGTATTTTTCGAAAAAGTGTTTATGAATCTATTTTTCATTTACATCCGTGTTTATGAAAATTATTGAAGCTTCTTTATTTAAAACCTACATTTTAGGACTAGAAATATTCAATTTTGTCATTGATAAATGTGTATAAATTCTATAATAAAGATCTGGGTGAAGAACACAGTGTCATTATTTTATATGAAAAATATTTTAAAAAAGCAGTATTTTTAATTTTTTTATTTAAATAAAAAGTATATTTAAGCAATCATGTTTATTTTAAAACATCCCAGATCATGGAAAAACAAGAAATAAAATATTTGCAATAAATATTTGTAATCATTTTTGCAGAAAACTAGAGGTACTTTTATCTGAAAGGATATAAAATCACATCATTTTTTTAACACAACGTGACGTTAATCTCAAATTTTTCCTTAATAAACCTCAATATAATTAATACAGACTTGAAGCTTATTAAAATAAGAAATTTTCCTAAACGTGGGGTATCTGTAGTATAATTGGATAATGGTAAAAGAAAAATAGCGAGTAATTTATGATTTAAAAAAAAAAAAACAGAATTTTGCTTAGTTTAGCTCAGTATAAGTTACCTTTAAATGACTTAAACAATGACAAACTTTATTTTCATTTAAAGTTTTTTTTTCTTTTTTTTTTAGTGTAATTGTTAATTACGTAAATTAAATCTTTCTTTAGTTATCACTCCCTATTCAACAAAAAAACACGAATTAATTAAAAAACACAAAACTTGTATTTCATACATTCTTGCTGAAAATTAGCCCATTTTTTATATGAACTTTTTTGTAGTCTTAGAGGTCAGGTCCTATAAAAATTCCTATAGAAATTTCCCTCTACTTACTGAACGCCCTAGATATTGGAATTCTGGCAATAGCCAGATTTTCCACCAAATACAGGAGTGTATGTGGCTACAGCGTTCTCGCTCAATCTCAACTGGCTTTAGCACCAGTGATTAGCACTTTGGTGGGCACTACTAATAAAGTAGTACCCTAAAGAAATCCTTTTACAAAGTTAAATGACTTCATCCAAGAAACCGTGTTAAAGGTCCTTTAAATTTCAATCCCTGAAGGAAATGATTTGAAATGTATTGGGTTGGCAAATAAGTCCTTTCAGTTTTTCAGATTGTAATGAAACTAAATGTATTATAAACATAAAATTTATTTTAATCTTCAATATATTGACCATTATTTAATATGACTTTTCCCATCTTTCCACTAATTGCACAATACCATGTTCGTAGAATGTCTGGAGTTTATTGTTAAAAACTGATCCAAGTGGTTTTTGGTGTCCTCTTCCTTTTGGAATTTCATTCCATTCAGGGAGTTCTGCAGAGACCGGAATAAGTGGTAGTCACTTGGAGCTAGGTCTGGTGAGTATGGAGGATGGGGCAAAAGTCCCATTCAAGGCTCAATAATTTTTGACCAATGAGGTGTGGGACCTAGCGTTGTCTTGGTGGAACACAACACCCTTCCGATCATTCATATCTTCAGGATGTTCTCCAAATTCGATCTTACTATATCCGTTGGGAAGCTGAATTATTGCTCTTTAAAGCAGTATGAATGGTTTTTCTATTTACGCCTATATAAAGAATAAATAAACAAAAACTCATTATAGATTTTTATTTTTTACCTCCATTAATAGTTTGTTTCATAAGGTCCTATTGATGTCAATTTGTGTAGTCTATGTGGTCCTAAAGTCCTGCTACATTTCTTGTAGATAGCTAAAGTCGTATTGAAGTTATAATTTTTTTGTAATTTTTGAAAAAAAGTATGTGAGGGACCCAAACATTATGTCTGGAAACATAGCCGAGCTTATGCAAATGGTTTTCCACGGCTTGGGTGCGACATTTTTAGGGTCACAGCAATCTCTTGCACTGATTGGGTGAAAGTTTGGTCAACAATGGCCTTAACATTGCTCGTTTTAATTTCATATAGGCGACCAGACAGTTCAGCACCATTGATGTCAAAATTTCCTGAATGGAATTCGGCAAACCTATTTCGACAGGTGTGTTCGGTTAAGGCATCGTCCCCATAAACACTGCAAATTTTACTATGAGCTTCTGCAGCACGCTTTTTTTAAAAAAATAACACAACAAAATATGCCGATAATGAATGATATTTTCTTCTATATTCACAGTGCAATACTAAACAAAATACCAAGCTAGTTTCAATAAGAGTTAACATATATAGTTGTAGACATATTACAAACAGGATAAACAATCCATTTTATTGATTAATTCATCTAATGAGAAGTGTATCATAGTGCATCATAAAAATAAACAGAAAAACCGAAAGGACTTATTTGCCAACCTAATATAATAATACATTACAGAAGGCCATCAGTAATTAGGTCAGTCTTACCAACCTTGCTAATAGTGCCCCTGAAGACAGCTGTGCTCAGCCAGACACCGGACTATGCCGCAACTATTTGGCAGGCAGTGGACAAGCCGAGCCGCTGGGGTATAAGATGGCCTCCCTGTCCTCTAACACAATTAGAATGGACACTCTGATCCTACTACACGCACTAATTATAACGACTTATTTTTATGAAGCCGCTTGTAATGCAACGCATTTGCATTCCAAAGCCTTGTTCTTACCCGTACGATCAAACTAAATCTAAATTGCTATCTGTATTTCTTTACAGCACATTTTAAAATTCATATATTACTCATATTTTTTACTTTATTCATTCACTTCCTGCATCTCCAATTCTGGTAAATGGGGAGTTTGTTCTATAGGTGCAACTGAACCTATTATAACCAGCATAGAAAGGTCGAAATTCATTCCGTGGATTCACAACGAAAAAAATTCAATCCTCTCAGGCCGGATTCGAAGCAGTAGACTCGTTAATGTTAAAGCGGGAAACACCTCAACAAGCCCCTTTCATCATTATGCAAGTTGAGTCGAAAGGAACGGGCCTAACTTCTATGTTCTTATTCCATTTCTGTTTGTTTAAAATTTATTGGTTAATTATAAATAACAAAGTTTCGGTTGATTTTGGAGGCCAACTTCAAACAGCTTCACTCCTTCTGGAGCGTTCAGGACGAAATATTTTAGTCATTCGGTGACGAGATGGCAACACACCTAGACTATCGATCAGTGTCAACGGCATATGCTCCTTTCTATTCTCTTAAAGCAGTACTCAACTACCAGCAGTCACTGCCATCACCGGCAGTAAGCATTACCAGCGAAATGGTATGTTCATGGAGTCAAAACTGGAGGATTAAAATAAATTCCAATAAATCTCATCAAATTATCTTTACCCTTCGTCGTAAACCTATGACTTCCTGTCTTAAAGTATCATTTAACAATACCCCACTTATCCATGTTGAGCAAATCCGCTACCTAGGACTCCACCTGGACAAACGATTCACTTGGAATCCTCATACCAGACTGAAACCAGGCTGAAATTTCTTATATCAAACGATCAACTCCCAACACCCTTCCTATATCTACTGTCTCCTCCAGCCGAAACCTTTAGTCCACTCAATAAAAACGAGATCCCGTGATTCTGACCTCTATATTCCATTACACAAGACAAAAACCTTCACTGTCAACCTTCAAATACCTCCTTTTCCAATTTCCTCACATCCCAAACAGACGATTCGCAACCATAAATTACATTTTATGAACTGAATTTGTGAGAAGTAAATGGTGATGCCTACAGTTTAAGTATTAACATAAAACAGCAATGATTTTTATTATTTATTTGTATTTCTCTTCACCTCAGGTTGTGCTTTTTCTTTCATGTATATACGTTTATATTTTATACTTTTTGTCTCTCTGTGTACCAATATGAGTAAGTACGTATATATAGTTCCTTTTTTACCTGTATACCACAATTATTCCTGAGATTTTATTTTATCTTAGTGTTTGCTTATTATTGTATGAATAACTGTTAATATTATTACATTTTGTATTAAATTATGTTTTCATTAGATAGCCTATTGTTTATAAATTGTGCAGTTATGTATATATAGATATGTAATTTCTTTTCTGTCTTTTGTTTTTTTTTATCATAATAATGAGTAAATTTGGAGAAGATTATATGTTCATTTATATATGTATATATATATATATATATATATATATATATATATATATATATATATATATATATGTATATATATATATATATATGTATATATATATATATATATATATATTTTTTTTTTTTTTTTTGTTTATTTCTTAGTGGTTACATACTACTTTTTAAATAATGTATATTATGTTAGTATTTTTATAGGTTAGTTTTTGGCCAGATTGGAATTTTATTTTGTACTAATTCATCTTTGTTATTCTAAGGGGACTTGTTCCTTACTTTGTTACAAATAAAATCATCCACAATGGCCTTAATGTTCCTTATGTATCAGATTTGGCCCAATCCAGATATCTATCCTTCCATAATAAACTTCAGAATCCTCTTGTTTCTAAACTTGCTTCCTCTTCAATTCCTGATAACCCTCCGAGGCGTCTGAAAAGAAAATGGCCTCGGGACTATAGAACATATAGTTGGCCTTCTAATATAGAACTATAATTGGAGTACTAAAAATGGGTAGTTTCTCTTCATGTTGTACATGTAATGTCACTGTTTTCAGATTTACTTGTTGTATTAGTCATGTAATACAGTTGTAAATTTCAATAAATACATTTAAAAAAAAAAAAAAAAGTCAGTGACAAGAGACCCCGCTATTTCTAAGATGTTCAGAATTCCTAGAGCATTCCGCCAAACTCTGTGATGCATTTCGGCTAAATGACAAATATTTCGCTTTTTTTTTTTTTTTTCTTACCTTATTGCATGGAGGCAAGGGAATTATTTGTGAGGAGGTACAACCACACCTACGCTAACCAGGTGGAAGATAGAGATTCATTCCGTGGATCCACCACGATATATACTTTAACCTGTTCAGGCCGGAATCGAACTTGCATAACTAGATTACTATAGAGTATTACTCAATTAAAATAAGACATTTCTTCCTTCCAACTCCACAAATCTCTCATTTGAATTGTTTGATTAATTTTATTACCACACTCCTCTTGTGACGTTAAGACGCCTTCAGTAATCAGTGCTGCAGCCAGCTTTACTTCTTCCTACCTCTTTGGAAATCGATCGTCCAGGCTGGATACAAAATATCGATTTTAAACAACAGATGATAAAAAAGAGACAGTCTAGAGTGATAGAAAAAATGCAGTTTAGTCGCTAATGTGAAAAAAGTGCAATTTTTACCTAGCGGCATAACAATTGTCTGGGCCGCCGCTGTATTATATTAAATGTGCTGGAATGCAACGTTTTTTTTTTAAGTACTTTTTAATTTGCAAGCATAATTTTATTTTTGTATTTTTCCTTTATAAAACTTTACCTTTTTTGTTCCTTTATTCTGTAATTAATTTTGGTACTTATTTAACTTATTCCGACTGCTATCTGCCTATGTTTATAACCTTAACACTGATAAGCTCTTCGTATTCATATTTATTGTATTGTATTGATATTATTGAAATTGTGAACAAAAACAACAAATGTAATAATGGAAAATACTTTTATTTTACAACATATATATTAAAATAGGCCAAAACATTAATAATAATAATAATAACAAGGCTTAGCGAACCCGAAGGTTCGATGCCGACACCACCAATCGCTTGTTACACACCTCCCTCCACCGTTCGCCGTCCAAACCCAGTCCCTTCAGATCGGCTTTAATGCAATCTTCCCACCTTCGCTTCGGTCTACCCCTCGGACGCTTACCATTCGGCACAGCAAATATTAACCTTTTAGGAATTCTCTCGTTACTAAGCCCAACAACTTTACAAGCCCATTTGATTCGCCGCGATGAAATTACCTCAATTATATTACTCGGATACAGCTCACGCAATTCGGCGTTGTGTAACCGTCTGAATTGCGTGAGCTGTATCCGGGTAATATAATTTTTTATTATAAATATATAATATTAACATTATATATTTATTAATATATATTTAACATTATAAATATATAATTAGACTATATATATTAACCAAAACATTATAAATATATAATTAAAAAACATTAAGAAAACATTGCAACATATATATCAAAATAAATGAAATAATAAAAATAGACGAAAATAGATGAAATAATAAAAAAACACTTAAACAGCTCATGTAAATATAAAAGAAAAACTATGAAGAA
Source organism: Nezara viridula (assembly GCA_928085145.1). Classification (NCBI taxonomy): domain Eukaryota; kingdom Metazoa; phylum Arthropoda; class Insecta; order Hemiptera; family Pentatomidae; genus Nezara; species Nezara viridula. Next base: position 27,421,943 of record OV725077.1, on the reverse strand, counting down.
ATGATATAAACAAAATATGAAAAAAATTAAATTAAAGAGTAAATAGTTTTATGGTATTTAAAACAGCGAGGAATAGTTGGATAGTTGGATAGTTTTAGCTGCTCTTTCCCCCACTGTATTGTTAAATCATGGGACCACCTACAAATGAATTTTAAAGCCGTTAAATAAGAAATCCTCAACCCCTCTAACCACGTTCCTTTCCTTATAGAAACGGTTTTGTTACAACTACGAAAGCATCTCCATTTAATCTTGCCGTCGAACTTCATTTGATGACCTTCATCATAATATTTGACCTTTGCAAATATCCCGGCTTCTTGAAAATATTTCATAGCCTGTTCTTCTGAAGACGGCAATTCCCACAAAGTGACAACATCTATAATTAAATAACACTAACTCACATCTAACGAAAAGAAACAAAAAATAAACAAGGGAATAACTTAGGTTAGAGGAGATAAGAGAGGTTATGGGAAATGAGATTAGATAAGAAGGGAGGTTTTGACGCTACCCGCTATTAAATAAGTACCTTAATTTTTCTCATTTTTGTATAACGTTATTTTTCTTTTGAATTTTTGTTTAAACTTTATTACTCATAGCTTTTATATTGTTTCCCATAACATTAAATTGTATATATCAATTGTAAATGGTGTATTTATTGAGTGAAATTACCAGAATCCGTTAAAATTTTATTAATTTCACTTGGGCACCTTCAGACCACATACAAGACAAACATTCCTCCTCTCTGGACAAGAGACAAAATACGCGTTTTATTTACATGTTTTAATTTATTTCGACGAACCCTATTATAACATCGACTTTGTATCGTTGGAAGTTAATCCTACTCAAATTTTCCTCAATGACTTTGACATATTATACTTCCTAACGGTTGTATACCGTCCGGTACTCCTTGGAATATTTTGGCGATAGCTCACCTGGGGACGGGAGCCAACTATAGAGGAAGCCGACCAGGCCTTTAGCAGCAGTAGCCAGGCAGTTGGCACCGCTTCATATACCTTCCCTCAGCTATAGTCGAATCTGGCAAGTTAATAGCCTCATTGTTGGTCGACCAATATAGATAAAGATTAGAGCTTATTTAGCTTTCTTCTTTCAGTAGTATACACCATACAATGAAAAACCTGCGGCCTCTAGGCCACATGTAGGATCCGTCAGCTATCTACTGGGTTAGAGACCGAATAAGGCCTCCTTACGTAATCAATGCATGTTTGATTCGTGAGTTTAAAACAGAATCACAATAATAGTCCGTGATACAGATCACTTTTTATCAAATTATTAATATCAGCCTGAAACTTAATCTCATCGTAACCTACAACTATTTTATTTACGAAAACACTTTTTTCTTTATAGAATACTTATTTCCTCTTTATATATTCTATACTTGAACTTGATCTTGATTCTTAGACCACACGATAGAAGTGAAAACATCAACAAAGATTAAAAATATTAAGTATATTTATATATATAAATTAGGGGCTGGGGTAGCCGTACGGGCTAAGGCGCTTGTAATAGGTAATCAAAGTTAAGCAACGTCGAGCGTGGTTAGTACTTGGATAGGTGACCACCCGATTTGGGTGACCGTCCACCAGGAAAAGCCATACTGCCCGAATCTCCCCCCCCCGGTATGTGAGACCCGTCAGCCTACTGGAGGCAACTCACACCGACCGGGCGTAGGACTGCTGACCCTACACCGTGTACTGAAATCAGGAATCGGGATGTTGTTTACCAGGATGTTAATAGCCCCCTGAGGTTCGGTCCTTGGACGGTCTGTTTCGGGGAAAGAAATATAGGTCCTTGTGCGCCTACTGACTCCGAGCAGCCATAATCCATGGATCTAGACCGATTTGTCACTGTCCTTGAACCCGAGAAAGTAGGTAGGAAGGACATTGCCAGATTGGCCCCAAAGAAATCGGCTGTGAAGCTACGGGTGCCCTGCCGCTGTACCATGGAAACGATGGTTCGTAGCAACGTGAGGTTGGGTGACCCCCTCCAGGCTATCTGAGCTCCCGCAAGTATCACACGTCTGTAAGGAGACCACATCTCGCGGCCAAAGGTCTTCATGGTCTGTAGTGCCAACCGAAAAAAAAAAAATATATATATATTATAAATTAAAAATTATAAATTACTGTAGTAAACTTTGCTCTGATTGATCGTCATTTGTATCATACTCTAAAAATGATTCAGTAGTATATAGTAAGATTTGATAACAGTCTTTATTCTCCCAACAATTATTCTTTATTTTATTATGACGTTTCGGGATCCACTTTCTTATCCCATCTTGAGACAGTATCTCATCCTAATATCCTCTTATTTTTTTATTACTTTGTCATAATTATTTTTTTATTTTTATATTGTCATAATTCATTCCTTGAATTATATTGTGGACTCCTCAGGGAGAGCCTAGTTAGATACTTCTTACTTTTTTTATTTAGGTTACGAAAATTTGAAATAGAACCACAATAATAGTCCGTGTTACAGACCCATTTTTAACAAATCATTAACATCCATCTGAAACTTCGTAAATACTTCATCTCATCGTAACCTATAACTATTTTATTTAAGAAAATTCTTGGGATTGAAGCGTTTTCAATCTGGAGGTCGGCAAACTTTGTCTATTTAATTAGCTACTAAAAACTCGTACATATCCATTTGCTAATTTAGATAATTTATCACAAAATCGATAAAAAAGATGGCTTACAAAGATATTGCGCCGTTTTGCCTATACAACCTTGTCATTTTGATAATTTGGGGGTGTAGGTCACGCCAAACGGTTCAATATTTTTGAAGGCCGCCTTTTTTCAATAAATAAATAAATTTCGACGATTTCCAGATTGAAAACGCCCCCCGAGAATTTTCGTAAATAAAATATTTTTGTAGGTTACGATGAGATTAAGCTATTTACGAAGTTTCAGGCGTATGTTAATAATTTTATAAAAATGGGTCTGTACCACGAACTATCATCATTATATTTCCTTTGCAATGAGCTTTAAATCAAAATTGTATTTTGACGTGACACCGAGTCGGAAAGGAAAAATGATAGTACCAAACAAATCAAATATTATCTACAGTTTTGAACATTTGCACTAAAATATCTCAAAATTTTAATAACATGGATAATTCTGAAAATCATATGCAGAAGTTAATTTAGATATTTATACAGCTGCTCAATTATATTTGCTAAATGATACAGCTGTTCAGTCTTAAGCGATAATATTCAATAAGACAGAACAAAAAGGATAAAGTATTACGGGACTATCATCCGAAATAGCGGATGTTACAATTATTCATTAATTATTATAATTTTCTCCCCATTTTCTTGCTTCTCACTTCTGTCTCTAGAATTCATAACGAAATGGACAGAATTAATAGACGTGGTGGCGTAGCATTTCTAAACAATAGATTCCGCTATACTTTGCAAATGGCTCCTTTTCGCACCAGCTTCCGCTAAAAAATTATATAAAACTTTATAAATTCTTCTTTTTCTGATTAAATATATTATTCTTGATCTTAATGCTTAGACGAAACGATAGAACTGAAACATTAACAAAAATTAAAACTATGAAATACAATTGTGGTTTATTATTTTCAATAATGAAGCATTGTGATCGAACGAAAAATTCAAAAACTTAATCTTCTCTCAAAATTTGAGGTTTTAGGTTTCAGGATACGTTGAATTCGAAAAACGAATAAAAATTTTTTGCCTGTCCGCCGTCCGCGCATTTTCTCCAAAACTACTGTACCTATTTTTTTCAAATTTGTATTTAAAATCAGAGGTTATCCGATGATGATCCTCCTTCATCGGCATTTCTATCCGCCTTTTCATTTCTAAATGGCGACCGAAAAACCCTGTGTTGCTGTAGACTGTAGCGCCTAAACGAATGTACCGATTTCAATGTAACTTCGCTAAAATCTTCTTCTCGATGCCTTGTAAATTTATCTATATAACATACTTCAACGAAAATAATTTCCTAAAATAACGAAAATCATTAATATCAGATAATTAGGAGCAAAGATGTGTTCTCTAGATTTTTTTTTTTATGTTATACTGCAAAGGTTATATCCTCTGTTTTATTTTTGATTTTTGAATGTGTTACTGACGTAATGCTTATTTGTTTAGGATATGATTAAAACAAAATTATTAAAAAACACTAATGATTAAAAAAAAATGTTTATCCAATAATTGGAATCAGCTTTTATATTTTTTTATTTTTCATTTGGAAGGTAATGTTACTTTAGATGTATAATTGTTTGGAAGTAATAAACCGTTGTGAAATATATCGCAGCGTTTTTTTTTTCTTGTTCTATATTCACAAAATGATAACATAATTTTATAATAATTACTGTAGTAAACTTGAAAGTAGTAATATTAAAACTAGTAATATTTGCTCTGATTGATCGTCATTTGTATCATAGTCTAAAAATGATGTATTATGTTTATGATGACTAAAATATGCGATAATTGAAATTTATTTGCTAAATATCTACCAAAAACTACATCATTTTTTAAATACAACTTCTGTAACTGTCAGTAATTTGTCGAAACTCTATAGAATGCAACAGAAAATAGAATAAAACCACATAAGTTCTCATTTCTTATTTTAATGGTTAATGTAAAAAAATATCTAAATTAACTTGCGCAAATCACTTTCAGAATTATCCATGATATTAAAATTTTGAGATATTTTAGTCTAAATGTTCTAAACAGTGGATATTATTAGATTTTTTAGTACTATCTATCATTTTCCCTTTTCGACACTCTTACTCAGCGTCACGTCAAAATACAATTTTGGTTTAAAGCTCATTACAAAGGAAATGAAAAAATAATAGTCCGTGGTACAGACCCGTTTTTATCAAATTACTAACATCCATCTGAAACTTCATAAATAACTTCATGTCATCGAAACCTACAAATATTTTATTTACGAAAATCCTGGGAATTGGAGCATTTTCAATCTGGAGGTCGGAAAACATTGTCTATTTAATTAGGTTCTAAGAACTCATCAATACCTATTTGCTTTCCACTTCAATCGTAAGATAATTTTAGCACAAAGTCGAGAAAAAAGGCGTGACCTCCTGTCCTACAGTATCCTTTAATAATTCCCCACTTATCCCAGTCGAACAAATCCGTTAAATAGGACTCCACCTGGACAAACGACTCACATGGAATCCTCATACAAGATTCAAAACAACAAGAAACCGTTCGACGTTTTCGACTATTCCAACACTTACTAGACAAACGCTCTAAGCTTTCAATCAATTACAAACGACTCATATATATGACAATAATAAGACCTATTTGGACTTACGGAATTGAGCTTTGGGGCTCCAATAAACCATCGAATTCCTATCGTATCCAATCCTTACAATCCAAAATCCTTCGCAAATTCCTCAACGCTCCTTACTTTGTCTCTAATAAAATCAACCCGACCTTAATGTTCCATATATTTCCGATTTGGCCCAATCCAGATACCTATCCTGTCATAACAAACTGCAGAACCATCCGAACCCTCTCGTTTCAAACCTTGCTTCCTCCTCGATCACTAATAACCCTCCGTCTGAAAAGAAGATGGGCTCGTGATCTACTTATGTGAATATATTAATAGAGTGCTACCAATGGGTAGTTTCTCAACAAGCATTTTCATGTGATTGTATTATTACTGTGTGCACATTTACTAGTTGTATTTTTTATAATACAGTTGTAAATATATAAAAAATATAAACACTTTTTGTCTTTTTGCTTTGAAAAAACTAATGCCTTTTATAAATGACACTGCTAATTTAAGGGTTAAGTTTATTTTCTTGTTTTACAGGCGATCTTAACTTTTAACTTCCTTGTGATTTTTATTTCTTTTTGTATTTATTAAATTTGTTTGACATTTCAGGAACAGAATAAATATATTATTTATAGTTGATAAGGTTTACTACATACTTCATATATTAATTCAAAAATATTATTTTTTTTTTTATTAACTTAATTTTTCAACTCACACCTGTCAGAAGTTCTGACAATCATCGAGTGTAATGTCAAGATGTAGAAGGTTAATATATCTTGGAATAGGCGAGAGAGAGAGAGAGAGAGAGAGAGAGAGAGGAGTGCCCAGCAGCGTCCTTCCTGTCTTGGATGTATTATTTATAGTTAGTGGAGGAGATCCCTCATCCAGCTTCTTTTAAGCCTCCTTCGGGTGCTATAGGGCATGTTAGTTGTGGCCATGCCTCTAATCAATGAGTTGGTATGTCCGTGAATGAAATATCTTGTAGTGCGTACGTATGTAGTCGTTAACTGTTGGCATCTGTAAGTCTTTATGTAGAGTAATGTTACTGAAGTACCATGAAGCCTTGGTGATAGTCCTGAAAGTTTTAGAATGAAAAGTCTGTAGTTTACGTATGTGAGTCTTTTTGGCTGTCCCGTATATCTGTAAAGCGTAGGTTCAAATAGGCTTGAGTAGGTAAGTATTTGTATTCAATTTCTGTCTAAGTTTTAATTTTAAGTTTTTTAATTTCGAATGTTTTGCGAGGAGTGAGTACAATTGTCGTAGTCTTAGGTTTAGAGTTTTTGTTTTGTTTTTGATATGTTGGCCCCATGTCATTCTTCTGTCAAAGGTCACTCCAAGATATTGAACTTTGTCTGTCTGAGGAATTTGAATATTGTCAAGGTAAATAGGAGGGCAAGTTTCACGTCGAAGGGTAAAAAAGATATGTAGTGATTTCTCTTGGTTGAGTCGACTTTTCCAGAGTTTGCACCAGTCGTAGAATTTGTTTAGGTGATATTGTAGAGTCTGTGAGGAGTATGTTGAATTTTGATGTCCTGTCAGGATTGTTGTATCGTCTGCGTAAGTCGCGGTCAGAGTATTGACAGGATCTGGAATATCATATCTGTAAATGATATACAACAGAGGAGCGAGTACTGACCCCTGAGGCACCCCTGCTAGGGCTGGTTTAATGGTAGATAGTTCTGTACCTTGGCAAACAGAGAAAAATCTGTCAGAAAGAAAAGATTGAAGAATGAGATAGTAGGTGGGAGGGAGTATAGTCTTAAGTTTAAAAAGAAGTCCCTGATGCCAGACTCTATCGAACGATTGAGAAACATCCACAAATACTCCTGTTGCATATAATTTGTAGCATATTATTGCATTATTGCATATTATTTAATTCTAAATATGGGTCCAATCTATTCACTCGTTGAATGCGTGACTCAAAACACCTACGGAAATATTCGGGTTGGTGTATATCACAATATCTGGGAGATCTATAACGGAGTGCTGACTAACCCCAGCAAACTTCTATCTCTCGCTCTGAATCAGCTATGCGAGGAAAAAAGTTTTTAAATATCAGATCCGTCTCCTTGAAAGGTCTTTGACACTGACCCGGGAGTAGTGATATACTGGGGCAACACAGTCGGCTAAACTTAGGAGAAACTTGGATAGCAGATCTGGTTCCACGCCTTCTAATAGATCTTTATTTTTCTTCCTTTTGCTATCTCTACTTGGTAAAAAAAAAAAAGGATATAATCAATCAGTTCTGAATTTCAATGTACATTCTTAAAGGGTTCTTTGCGTTCCATAGCCACCTGAGGCCCTAGAAGAACTTCCGGTTGGTAATGCAATTTTTGAAGGCTTTAAGTACTTTATTTATTTCCGCTTATTATTTTTACTTTTAGAGATACGCAATTAGTCAACTGATCAATTATGAGGATGAAAAAAAAAAATTACCAGGAATTTCAGTCGATATTTTTATTGGGTTGAAACGTCGCATAGTGGTGTAGATTGCAAATCTAGCGGAACCTAGGTCTAAAAATGAAGATTGAAATGATGCCATGAATGTGTTGATACCATTAGCTAATATGTTAATTAATACAACAATGCATAAATAACCCAAAGATAATGTCAATACTTTAATAAATTAAAGTCCAAATAACAAAGTTTCATTTTGAACACAATATACTCGTTCAGTCTTTACGTTGTAGATAATATTATGACCTTCTGGTTATTACTTTCACTTTCCTATACATGTAATATATAGTAAGGAGAACTATTGCGATCGTGAAAATTTTATTATCTGAGTTTCCAAAGGAAATACACATTTTGAGGTCCCCTGAGTCCATATAATCAAGTCCCGCAAAATAGTCTGTGTGTCTTTTTTTACTTTCCTACCTATACTAGGTAAGGAAAGTATTGCAATCGGGTCAAATTTCCGACATGCGGTTTTCGACGGATCTATACTTTTCAGAGCACTCTGAGTCCGAAAAACACATTTTTAGCCATTGGTCTGTCTGTCTGTCTGTGCCAAGATTTTCTCGGGAACTACTGAACCGATTTTGTTGCTTCTTTTTTTATTTTGTAGGGTTTTGACTACTGATGCCTGTGACAGAAATTCGGCACTCCATGCGCAATACCTTGCACGCAATAAATGAAAAACATGTTTTTCTATAGACTGTAGCGCAAAAACGGCTCAAACGATTTTGATGAAACTTTCCTATAATGTTCTGATCATTGTTCTTTCAATTTTCGTATATAGACTAAATTCCCGAAAAAATTCAGGAAAAAAAGTTATAAATTATAAAGTTAAATACTCCGTTTAGCCTGTCGTTTGAAAGGTAATGAAATTCCCTACAAAGTCGTATAAAAATCGTTCATTTTGGACAACTATTAACAAAGTTACAGCTATTCAATTTCCAATGTAAGATTACAGGTTCATATCCTGGTGTCAGAAAGGGGTGAATGAGAGAATAAAAATGACTAAGTGAAAGTAAAAAAATCTGTTGCCCGCTTTACCCAATCTTCACCATTTCCTCTACTTTTAACAGAAATTATTGTTTGACAATACTAAGCTATGGGAAAATGTTTTTGATCAGCAATATTAGGAAGTGTTGAAATTTTCACACTGATCTATCTTAAGCCGGTTTACATTGCTTTAGTTTATCAAATAAATCGTACTCAAATCTTATGTTTGATCAATTTTCAGGAAAATGTATCTAGTTCAATTCTTTTTTGTTTCTTCATGAACATATGTAAAGATATAAAAACTTTTCTGGAATAGGTAGGAAAGTCGTGTGAGTGAACGCACTAGATATTGTTTAATGAAATTATTTTATTATTCTGGGACTAGTGTCCCTTTTGAACAAGCTACAAGTACAGAACATATGTTAATATTCTGGTGTGTCCATAAAATACAATTAAATATTTACAGGATGATTAGGAATACAATAAAATTATTGATAGTAAAGAGATATAAAAACGCACATAAATATAAAATAAACAGAGAAAGTAAATTAAGTAAACAAAATATCTATGAATAACAAAATAATGAAAGTGTCACTTTGAGAATCTTACAACTTAGGTTTTTAAGTGCATTTCGTGATAAATCGGATTGGGAATGGAGTAGGTGCTTGAAGAGGAGAGTTTAGAAAGAGGATATTGATTGAGGAGGATAGAGGTCGGACGTACGAGATCTGATGGGACGGGATTGAAAGGAGCGTTTGAATTGTAGAATACAGGCGGGTCGCCGAGTTCTAATAGCCTGGTATAGGAAGGTAGCAAGGAAATACTGACAGCGGTAGGACGGATAAAGGTACTTTAACTTGGTGTAAAACTGTGTAATATTCGTATCCCTTGATATCCCGAAGATAAAGCGGATTGAGCAATTCATTGTCTTTGTGTATGCGAACAGTCTAGCTCAATAACGAAAAGTCGTACGAAACTGATATTACGTATTCAAGATAGGTATATGCTTTAGATGTACTTTTTCCTTAAAATTGGCTAACCGGAAGTGCCACTTTTTATCATCCGTGATACGCATTTTTACAATTTTCTCAAAAAAGGCTCTAACGATTTTGATTAAACTCGGTCTATCATTGTATTATTAAATGGTCTTTAATATTTAATATTTAGGTCTTATCCCCATTGATGCCACTTTACAGAGCTCAAATGCCTATTCCCTAAAGTACCTTTGATATGGTTTATTTTTAAAAAATAACTCTCTTTTATTGACAGTAACTATAAACAATTACTAAATATGAAGTTTGAAAGAATTGAAAACTGAAGTAGAAACGAAAAATGGTTATCCAGGTTGAAAAGCGGAGAATTTTAGAAAAAAATAATATCAAATAAATAAAGTTATGGAAGGTAACGGAGAGTGACGAAAAAAATATAAATAATAATTTCAGAAAACTAACATTATTTAATGTTAATCATATGTTAAGATGCTAACAAACTGGTGAGATCTATTGCCTTTGAAGGAGGAGGAATATCAGGAATTTGAGCTTGTTGATGGTTAGGTATGTTAGGATGAACAGGATATTAAGGTTGCGGTTGAGGTTGTTGCTGTGTTAGGACTTCACATGTATTATTTGTGTTCTTACCTCCAAGTAGATCGGAGTATGATATTTTTCTTATTAAATAAAAATCAAATGGAGCAATATTATTTACAGAAAACATTCTATATTGGACTTTGTAATCAAATCGTGAATGGATACGCCATATCAATACTGTCAGTGTAAAAGGTCATATTTAAAAATTTGGTTGTTTTTTCAGAAGAGCATAAAATTGATTATTTCTATTATTGATTAGTATAATTTCTTATTTTATTTTCCTATTTAGCAGAGTACTTATAGCAGTTGTAGACTACAAAATTTAACCTTAGCTCAAAGATAATACACATGTAGGATTGTTACATACTAAAGTTTTTTTTATGTTTTTTCTTTTTTATGAATTGAAAATTAATACATTCCGGCACATTGGAGAGCATTAATATTAGGGCTACATTAATCATTCACTGAATATGTATACACAAATGATAACTAAAATAGAGATAATAAAGAAAATAAATAGTAAAAAATAAAATAAGAAAATTAATGAATTGGTCAAGTGGTCTTTCGACGCTGCTTCGTTTGACCAGCCCTGATGAAGTTCTGAACTTTGGGCTGAAACGTTGGCATATATAAAAATCAATTTAATTATTTATTTTTTCTATTTATTTGTACTATTTTTTCTACTTATCCCCCCGACCAATCTTCTCTTCAATTATTCACTATAGTCAAACATCAATCCATAATTATAAAAATTAATATGTACAAAAAAATTTAAATAATAGATAGAAACTAAATGACATTAAAATAGATAAAATAAATTCACACTTATATATAATATTTACATTCGCCCAGGGGACTTTGAGTCAGGCTTAGTCCCCCAAATTTTTTTTATTTATTTATTTATTTTTTTTATGATATTTACAACTGTATTACAAGTAAAAATAAATTCAGTAAATGCGAACAAAAGAATACAATAGCATGAAACACCCTGTTGAGAAACTACCCACTGGTAGCACTCTAAAAATGTATTTACAAAAGGAGATCTCGAGGCCATCTTCTTTTCAGACGCCTCGGAGGGTTGTCAGGGATCGAAAAGGAAGCAAGGTTAGAAACGAGAGGGTTAGGATGGTTCTGAAGTTTGTTATGGAAGGAAAGGTATCTGGATTGGGCCAGGTCAGAAACATACGGAACATTAAGGTCGTTATGGATGATTTTATTTGTGACAAAGTAAGGAGCTGTGAGGATTCCCCCAAATGTGGAAGCCAAAATAGAACTCTAGGAGATCCCAGTGCTTCTCTCCCAGTCGAGTCAGTGGTATTGGAAGCCAGTGGAGACTGATGGAGGGCACTAGAGCAACAGACACTCAGTACTTGAGCGGAGATTTTGTCCATTTCCAGTACACCAATATATACATATTTACAAAAGGTCACGGGGTCCTACCGTTTTAACCTCCGGGAATGATTATAGGGATGACTGGAGTTAGATAGAGATTGTGCTATAGAATTAGGATGATGAGTGAGGTTGTGGTGAAATTTGGAAAAATTGTCTGGAATTAGGTCAATAACAAATGGAATATGGACGTCATTATGGAGAGTTAAATGGAAGGGAGCACTGACTATTGTTCGGAGGAATTTAGACTGGAAAGATTGAATATGTTTGATGTTAGAAATATTGCTGTCCCCCACAGTTCTAGTCCGTAGGTCATGTTAGGTTTCAAGATTTTCTTGTAGATAAGTAGTTTGTTGTCGTCTGAAAGTTGAGATTTTCTATTAAATATTCTATATAGCTGTCCATATCGTCTGTTAAGTGTATTGCCATTTAAGTCTGATGGGATTCTACGTTAGTCTTTTATCTAGAAGAAAGTCATAATACCATACTGTGTCTGAGAGAAGAAGAGGTATGGAGTAGAAATAGACTGGTGGACAGGAATTGCGCCGAAGAGTGAAGGTGATATGTTTGGATTTGGATTAATTTACTTGGCGCGACTTATTACACCAGTGTTCAATAAAAAAAAAAATACTTTGTAGGTGTTGTTTCAGGATCTGTATTGGAAGATAGGATGGCTGTGTCATCAGCGAATGGTGCCAGGAGAGTTGTACTAACATTAGAGATATATTATTTCTTCAATTCAGATTAAATGTACGTTTATTTTTTATAAGATATACTGATCTAATCTGATATTACAGCAAGCGGTGATGTACTCTCGAGTTTAGCCGCCAGTGCGATGAAATTATAAGCTGAGTGTAACTCGAAAACGGGAGCAAGAGATATTGAGAGAGGTATAAACCGCTGAGGAGTAGAAAAAGTGAGACCTTGATATATTTATAGCCGGATGAACACTTGCCAAAAATGCAATCCTGGCACGAGGCTGGGGATACAGTTCTTGAGAACATCACCGGTGAAATGTTCATTACAACTAACTAATAGTACACTAGATATTAGCTTTCTAATTTTGTCGAGTTCCATAATCAACATGAAATTGATTTGAAACTCATTAATTTCAGTGCTCCTTTAATATGCTAGTAGCCTAGTATTAGTAGTATGGGAAAAAATCGCAAATGTTTCAGCTGTTAAAAAAACTCAAGCGATAAAGAAGATATATATAAATTGAAATTGCATCATTTTATAAATAACAAAAAAGCCTCATATTAAGTTTAAAACTTTAAATAATCCTAATAATATTCCAGTAATAAATAATAATAGAAGAGAAGGATGGTTGAGGTGTTCACTCAAATTGAAATAGTAAAAAATAAATAATTTTATTTATTTTTACATTTTCCAACGTTTCGGAACGAAGTTCAATTCTATTGGTTCAGATCTACTGGCTTCCATACCAGTGACGCGATTGGGAGAGAAGTACTGGGATCTCCTAGAGTTCTATTTTGGCTTCAACATTTGGGGGACTAAGCCTCAAAGTCCCCTGGGCGAATGTAAATATTATATATAGGTGTGAATGTATTTTATCTATTTTAATGTCATTTAGTTTCTATCTATTATTTCAATTTTTTTTTTGTACATATGTATATTAATTTCCATAATTATGGATTGATGTTTGACAATAGTGAATAATTGAAGAGAAGATTGGTCGGGGTGATAAGTGGAAAAAATAGAAAATAGAAAAAATAAATAATTAAATTGATTTTTATATATGCCAACGTTTCAGGCCAAAGTTCAGAAATTCATCAGGGCTGGTCAAAAGAAGCAGCGTCGAAAGACAACTTGACCAATTCATTAATTTTCTTGTTTTATTTTCTACATTTCATTTTCTTTATTATATCTATTTTAGTTATCATTTGTGTGTACATATTGAGTAAATGATTAATGTAGCCCTAATATTAATGCTCTCCAATGTGCCAGAATGTATTAATTTTTATTCATAAAAAATAAAAAAACTGTAGTATGTAACAATCCTACATGTTTATTATGTTTGCGCTAAGGTTAAATTTTGTAGTCTACAACTGCTATAAGTACTCTGCTAAATAGGAAAATAAAATAAGAAATTATACTAATCAATAATAGAAATAATCGATTTTATGCTCGATTATATCACTTCATCAGGGCTGAGAAAAAGAATCAGATAACAATAGGTATAATTGTTGAATAGACATTGAAAAATATAGAATTAAGATTAAAAAAAGGGTGATTGGTAAAGATTAATAATTTTTAGTAGAACAACTCAACATGAAATGAAGTAGATATAATGAACATTAAAGTAAACCAAAATAGGTAGAATGATGACAGTAACAGAGAACTAAGAAATAAATAATAATAACTGTAACAAAGCACGGACCAATGAAATAAGCATAATAAAATATAATTATATTTTATAGTTTATATTATATATAATTATAACTCATTAATTTTAATGCTCCTTTAATAGGCTAGTAGCCTAGTATTAGCAGTATGGGAAAAAATCGCGAATGTTTCAGCTGTTAAAAAAACTCAAGCGATAAAGAAGATATATATAAATTGAGATTGCATTTTATAAATAACAAAAAAGCCTCATATTTAGTTTAAAACTTGAAATAATCCTAATAATAATCCTATAATAAATAATAATAGAAGAGAAGGTTGGTTGCGGTGTTCAGTCAAATTGGAACATTAAAACATAAATAATTTTATTTATTTTTACATTCGGCGACGTTTCAGCCTGAAGTTCAGGCTTTAACTTACCTTCATCAGAGCTGGTAAAAGAACCAGATAACATTAGTTATAATAACATTTAATAGACATTGAAAAATACACAATTAAGATTAAAAAAAGGGTGATAGGTAAAGACTAATAATTTTTGGTTTTAAGTCCCCGTGAGAATACTCCGCACAAACCTAATAATTATATTTGATTTTAATACATTAAGGGAACAACTTCCATTCAATTATGTTTGATACGCAAAGGTTTATTACATATATTTTGTAAGTTGTCTGTTTATGAATAGGATTTACATTCTGACATGGTTTGTGGGCGGGGTAGCCGAATGGGCTAAAGCGTGTGCACTGCACCGCCGTTGCCTGGCAACCTGACATATGAATTAAAGATACAAAAATAGTCACGAGTTCGCGTCCCGGTGCCGGGGGAGTCTTTAAATCCCCGCCCACACCCCCTGGCCCGGGAAAATCCCGTATAGCCTTAACGGCGAGGAAGGGAAGGACCAAAAAAAAAAAAAAAAAAAAAAAATTCTGACATGGTTTAACAATTACATTTCCTTAAACTTATAATTTAAATATTAGCTTGTTCCTTCATTAAATTATCATAAACTAACTAAAAATTCTAAACGTTGCTCTAAACATCTGATGACCACAAAAGCCACAAATTCTCAGATAATCATATAGTTAGTCCAATCAGGATGTACGTTACTTTATCATTAAATAAAATCGAATATGTATTTTTAAAATGATAAAAAATAACAATAAATATCTAATAGTAAATGCTATAGTATCGAAGCACATTGAAAAAATTGTCAACAATATTTAAAAGAAAGCTCATTTATATAAATAAAAATAAAATTAATATTGTAATTAATTAATAATAATGTGATGTTTTACAATTAAACAAATAATTACTAATTGATACATAATGTATTGTACTCCGGAACAAAGGGCAAATTCCCAATTTGATAATAACTACCCAGATGCAACACAATCTCTGCAGTGTAAGAAATAATATAGGTCCAGAAAGCTATTACTCTGCATCAAATCGTCCGATTTCGATGATTTTTTCAATGTTTTGTAGGGAATTTAGTAAGCTTTCAAATACGCATACTCATAATGGACCCTTATATATATATATATTATATATATATATATATATATATATATATATATATATATATATATATATATATATATAAGGGTAAAATAAAGCTTTTTCATCGATATAAATTTTATTATTAAGGTATACCATTGATAAAATAAGAATTTAGAATTAGCAAAGTTACAAGATTAACAAAACTTAACAATAAAATTAGCCTTTTTAGATTTAGGACATCAAACTGTTTTTCGTATAAGTTATAAATATAATGGAATATAATAATTGTTCCTGGCTATGAAAATAAAAAAACAAAATGCTTCATAAGGTATGATAATTTACCAGCCAGATCAAATCAAGAAGAAACATTCTCTCTTTTTTTCACCTCTGAACAAGTTGTTTATAAAACTGTTTTAAATTATTGAACAAGATGTTGTAGATTTCGATTAAAATTTTGTTTTTTACACTGAGAAAGTTTCAATTTTTGATACTTTTTTTAAGATTTTTTTTTAATGGGTAAATGATTGAATTATTTTTTTAAATTTAAATTTTATATAGGAGTAGTTTTTCATGTAATCCTTAGAAATAAATATGATTTTTTTCTTTAAATCACCATCCATTCATTGCATATACCCGTATATTATATTTATTCACTTAAACGAAAGGAGTTTGCAATTATGATATTTAAATTTTTTTTATTGTTACTTAATAAGTCTATAGAATCATGATGGCCAATTGGAATGCACTGTCAACGATTACAAGTGCCAAAATAATTGGTTCATCAATGAAAATCTTAAAATTAACTATTGTTTTGTAATTAATGTCTAATTTAATTGTCTGCTAACCTAATCATCGATGATTCAAAAGGTCGAAACCTTCAGTTCCAAATTTAAATGATCGGTCTCATTAGCTTGTTGATTAGGCAAGCTGTTGTTAATTATAGATCATTGCTTCTGAATAATACCGTTTTTTTTTTCAAGTTCAATGCCAAGTTAGATCTATAAAGGACAGGATGTTCGAGTTATAAATGAGCTATGACTCAGAAAGTAGTAACTGAAAATAGATAAGTCCCCAAGGGTTGTCAAAAGATAGCTAGATTATAACATCTGAGTTTATAAATAACATAGTATAAATAAATAAATAAAAAAATACAATACACAATAAAATTATATAGCATTTCCAATTTTAAATGTAGCCAATTGCATTTCAAATGTAAAGGCTAGTTCCTAAACTCAGCAATAATTCGATTAATTGAATACATCAATTGAATAAAGCACCGCTATACAGAGATTTGTTTGAGTTTTGGAGCAATCTATTGAATTTCTAAAAGTTTTTTAGAAACGTTTCTAAAAGGTTAGAAAACACACGAAAAATTAAAACGCTTTTCTTTCCGGTCTCCTTGATATATATTTATTAAAATGAAAATATATTTATTATTCTGGGACAGTTGTCCCTTTAGAACAAATTATAAGTATAGATTGCATGTCTGTATGTTCATAAATAAATTATTAATACTCCACAGTTGGAGGGACAACTTAGGTTTGGAGTTCTCTCGCCAAATTGTAAATATTGTATAGGTGTGTATGTGTTCTTTTTATTTATTTATTTTCAGGTTATCTTATTCTTATTTATTGTATATATATTATTTTTCTGTATAATTTATTTTATTTATTGTACATAGAGTGTGAATGTGATCTGTGAACTCTATTATAAATGTCCTAGAGACAGATTGTAATATTTTTCAATAAATAAGTTTTAAAAACAAATAAAAAAATTTACAATAAAAATAAGAATATACAAGGAGAGAGATATAAGATATAAGATATATATATATAAGACAATTGTATATGTATATATATATATATATATGTATGTATATATATGTATGTATATATACATACATATATACATATACCTCAACTTATTTAGTTTATTTTAGTTTCTTATATATATATATGTACAATTGTCTTGTCTTTTTCTCTCTCCATGTATATTCTTATTTTTTATGAACTCTTATTGTAAATTTTTTTATTTTTTTTTAAAACTTATTTATATATATATATATATATATATATATATATATATATATATATATATATATATATATATATATATATAAGAAACTAAAATAAACTAAATAAGTTGAGGTAGTCTCTAAGGGTACTTAGATAGTTCTCTTAGGTATATTTCTTAATCAGTCAGATTGAGAAAGGAGTAGGTGTTTAAAGAGGAGAGGTTTGAAAGAGGAGAGGTTTGAAAGAGGAAACTGATTGTGTGCGTGTCGAATATCAGCAGGGATGGAATTCCAGAGGAAGGCGGCTTGAATTGCAAAGGATTTGTCAAACGCAGCAGTTCGGTGAGGAGGAGGCTAGAGGTCAGAAGTACGAGATCTAGTGGGACGGGATTGGAGTACTTGAATTGTAAGCTTTGAAAAATATAGGAGGGTCGATGAGTTCTGATGATCTGGTACAGAAAGGTGGCTCCGAAGTACTGACGGCGATAGTATGGATAGAGCCACTTCAACTCGATGTAATACTGGGTAATATGCGTATCCCTTAAGATTACGAAAACAAATCGTAATGCGCAATTGATTAGTCGTTTAAGTTCGGTCTCAAAATCTCCCGAGAGTCAACCATATACCGCACAGCTATAGTCGAAGTGGGGGAAAACAAGAGAGGAAACTAGGAGTTGACGGGACTTATATGGAAGGAGATAACGTATACAATTGGACTCCTTTAGGGTGGAGATAGTGCGGCGGGAAATTTGAGAGATGTGTGGTTTCCAGGACAGGGTTTAATCAAACGTAACACCTAGATTTTTAACGGTGGTGTGGAATAAGATAGGTGAGTTGTTCAGGAGGAGATTAAGGGATACAGGGTAGGATTTGAGGAGTGAGGGGGTCCGATCACGATGGCTTTTGTCTTCTCGGCGTTCAGAGTGAGCCTATTGAGGTTTGCCCAAGTACTTTTTATTATTTATTATTGGTAATAAAAGGTATCTAAATAAGGTTCCTACATCTTTAATGTATGAAATCTTCACTATTAGGAAAATGGTGGGGAAAAAAGCAATATTAGGAAGTAGTGATGTAGAAAGAGATAAAGAAAAGCGGTGTACATTTTACTTAAGTATCGTCAATTCCTTTTTGACACTTATTTAGAACTGTAACAGATTTTTTAAATACATATGAGTCAATAAATTCTTACGATTATACTAATGAAGTTATAACCTGTATCACAAACATATTACTTTATTGAGAGTTTGAATTAAAAAAAATGAAATTTTTAAAATGAAACAACATTCTATCATCACAAAGGAAGGGCGCCAAAATGATGATGAAGGAAGGAATATTAAACATTAAAAATAAATGTTCCCCAGAGAACATGAAATTTTACATTTCCCAAAATTGTAAAGCATTTTGGAGGTCTAAGTTAAATATTTAGAATATTTGTTATTCTCAAAGTTAGCCTATTTTTTGTTTATTTACTGTTTAATATTAATTTTCAATAAAACATTTATTATTTTATGACATATGATTTCTAAATAATAACTGTTATTTTACTAAAAGTAGCTGTTACTAAAAGTAACAGTGGAAATGGCTAAAATAATGATAATTAAGAAATATATGATAAATAATAAAAGATATTTGAAGGACATGGTCCGGCGTGGCGGTCATAAATAGGCTAAATAGTGGTAAAACTATTTTTATTAAAAGCCAACGTTTCGACCCGACTTTGCAGGTCTTCTTCAGGACTAGAACCGACAAGATACAAAAAGATAGAGAACTGTGGAAGTTACATAATATTTAGACAAAAAATTATAAACAATGTGAATAAGCTTATTAAAATTATACACAGACTAACATGGAACCCACACACCAGACTTAAAAGACAACAGCTTAACAGACGATACGGACAACTATATAGACTATTGAATAGAAAATCTCAACTTTCAGTCGACAACAAACTATTAATCTACAAGACAATCCTGAAACCTATTTGGACCTACGGAATAGTACAGTGGGGGACAGCAAAACTTTCTAACATCAAACGCATTCAATCCTTCCAGTCTAAAATCCTCCGATCAATAGTCGATGCTCCCTTCTATGTATCCAACAAAACCCTCCATAATGACCTGCATATCCCTTTTGTTATTGACCTAATCCCAGACAAATTTTCCAAATTTCACCAGAAACTCACTCATCATCCAAATCCTGTATCACAATCCCTACCTAGCTCCAGCCATCCCTACAATCCTCCCCGGAGGTTAAAATGGCAGTGGCCCCGCGAACTTTTGTAAATATGTATATAGATTGGAGTACTGGCAATGGCCAGTGAATTCATTGTGTGAATGAATCATGTAGTCTTAATAATAATGCCCTTCAATTTGGCAGAATGTATTTATATTCAATAAAGAAAGTAATAAAAAAAAAAAATTATAAACAGTAAGTACATTAAAATATGAACAGAGTAAGCTAAGTAACAAGATCCTAAACTAAAGTAAATAGATGCTAACAATTGGTGTAATGTAATATACAATAAATGCAAATGTGAATATAATTCTACAGATCTACACGAGAGATTGAAAGAAAAATAAAAGTGATATAATATGAAATAACAGAATGAAATAATGTCGAGACATTCCTTTATGTCTATTATTTCATAATATATCCTTTTTCCTTTTCTTTCAATCTCTCCTGTAGATCTTTAGAAGTATATTCACATTTGCATTTATTATATATTACACTACAACAATTGTTAGCATCTATTTACTTCAGTTTAGGATCTTGTTACTTAGCTTACTCTGTTCATATTTTAATGTACTTACTGTTTATAATTTTAATAAGCTTATTGACACAAGGCAGTGGATCAGCTGATGCGAAGGACGTGTTCTGAAATCTTCTCTCAGTTGTTACCTATTTTTCAGCGGAATCTCTTTGATTATTTACTGAATATAGTTGAAGTGTACACCAGAGTAGTTGTTATTTACAGTTTGCTACATTTTTATTTATTTTTTTTTTTTATTTTTTTTTTATTATTTTTTTTTTTTATTTTTTTTTCTTCTCTTATGGTATGCGGCATTGTCAGCCAGTGATGTCCAGTAAGGTGCCCACTAAGAGGACTCGGTCAGACGGCGTTAGCACCCCTCGTGATTCACCAGTGAAACAAAAAACTCGTCGCTGCCTGCGAGAAATAGCTCCAATAACCACAGTGAAAACTTCAGATACAGAACCTCAGCCTCAACCATGTACCTCATCGCAAGAAATGGTTGAAGAATCTCCTTTCTTCACTCCAAACCCGTTCCAAGTGCTTCATAATGACAGAGAAGTAATGGAGTCAGCAGCAGTACCCAGGGAACCAAGGCCTCCTCCGATATTTGTAATTTTTTCAATAACCATAGTGAAAACATCAGATACAGAACCTCAGCCTCAACCAGGTACCTCATCGCAAGAAATGGTTGAAGAATCTCCTTTCTGCACTCCAAACCCGTTCCAAGTGCTTCATAATGACAGAGAAGTAATGGAGTCAGCAGCAGTACCCAGGGAACCAAGGCCTCCTCCGATATTTGTAATTTTTTCAATAACCACAGTGAAAACTTCAGATACAGAACCTCAGCCTCAACCAGGTACCTCATCGCAAGAAATGGTTGAAGAATCTCCTTTCTTCACTCCAAACCCGTTCCAAGTGCTTCATAATGACAGAGAAGTAATGGAGTCAGCAGCAGTACCCAGGGAACCAAGGCCTCCTCCGATATTTGTAAAAAATATCAAAAATTTTCAACTACTGTGTACACAGCTAAACGAAATCTGCTCCGGCAGTTATTCTTGCCTCAACAGGACTAACGACACAAAAATAACACCTGATACTGCAGAAGCCTACCGAAAAATTGTGAAGTACCTGTCAGAAACGAATGCAAATTTCCACACGTACCAGCTGAAACAGGAGAGATCGCTACGAGTGGTGGTAAGAAATTTACACTCCTTAACCCCAACTGAAGTGATAAAAGAAGAACTAGCGACGCTTGGTTTCAAAGTGCGTCAGGTAACCAACGTTCTGAAGGAGAATAAGGAGCAGCCAGGAGTGAGTAATAAAGTTCCACTACCTTTATTTTTCGTGGATCTAGAGCCATCACCTGGCATTGAAAAAATATATGATATCAAGAGATTGTACTACACTATCGTGAAGATAGAGAAGCCATACCCCAAGAAGGAAATTGTGCAGTGCCACAATTGCCAGGCGTATGGCCACACGAAAACTTATTGTCACCATCTGCCGCGTTGCGTGAAATGCGGTGAACAGCACAAATCTGTGGAGTGCACCAAACCAATACAAGATCCTGCAGTGTGTGCACTATACCAGGAGGGACACCCGGCCAACTACAAAGGCTGCCAAACCTATAAGAGCCTCAAATCCAGATACCAGAAGAACCGGATTCAAGATGAGACAACCAGACCAAGAAGAGAACCTTCTAGAATTGTTAACAATAATTTATCATACTCCGAACTACTTGGAGGTAAGAACCCCAATAATACATGTGAAGCCCTGCCGCAGCAACTACCTCAGCCCCAATCTCAATATTCTGTTCATCCTAACACACATAATCATCAACAACCTCAAATTCCTCATATTCCTCCTCCTTCATATGCAACAGATCTCACTAGTTTGTTAGCATCTTTCCTAACCGATTTCAAATCCCTAGTCACTCCACTCATATCACTCCTTACAAATCTCGTATCTCACCTCATCCCTCCTTTGAAAAATCCTTAATGACCCACATCCCAAAACCCATGTCCATTCTACTTTGGAATGCGAATGGTGTTAGAAATCACGTTGACGAACTAACAGCTTTACTACAAGACAAGAACATTGACGTAGCTCTAATTACAGAAACTCGACTGACCATAAAACAGCATTTAAAAATCCCACAGTATTTAACATACCGTACTGACCACCCTGATGGCAGAGCACATGCCGGCACTGCTGTCATCGTACACCAATCCCTATCCCATCACTTACTCCCATTACCTACTCAAGATTTCCTACAGTCAACCGCTATTGTAATCAAAGCCTTCTCCTTTCCAGTCACCCTTGCATCAGCATATTGCCCTCCTAACAGATCCATATCCAAAGTCCAGTTCAGTTCTCTCCTCAACTCCTTAGGTCATCATTTCATCCTGGGTGCAGACTTAAATGCCAAGCATCAAGTTTGGGGTTCAAGAACCACGAATTCTCGTGGCAGAACATTTCTGTCTGCACTCAATACCCAACGTTTCAGTCTCCTTCCACCCAACTCACCTACCTACTGGCCCACAGATCCTAACCGCAATCCCGATATCCTTGATTTTTTCATCCACAGTGGCTTAGGTCCCCTCAATCATTCCCTTACCCCTCTTGCCGAACTATCCTCAGATCATAGTCCATTATTACTCCAATTATCTCTAGCTCCTATTCCTAAGTCTTCTCCACCGTCCTTCATCAGAGGCCCAGTTAACTGGAAACTCTTTCACCAAATCCTTACCGATAAAATTGACCTCAGAATGACCCTGAAAACCCCAGATGACCTTGACAATACCGTACACTTTTTTACCACCACTATCCAACAAGCAATCTGGACTGCTTCCTCTCCAAACCACTCCTCAAGAACTCCTAAGAAAAATAAGTTACCTCAACACCTCATAGACCTAATCCATACCAAACGCCGTGCCAGATTATTATGGCAACGTACTAGACACCCCACCGATCGCCAATCCTATAATTATTTTTGCAAAAAACTAAAGATAGAATTGGCCACCTTCAGATCCCAATCCTTCAACTCCTACCTCACTTCCCTCTCTTCTCATGACAATTCCCTATGGAAGACCACCAAACATATCCTAAAACCCCATCATATATCACATCCTCTCCGTCGAGGTGATGGCTCTTGGGCAGCATCTGACGAAGATAGAGCCGAAGAATTCGCCAAACACCTTTCCCTTATATTCACCTCTCATCCAGAATCCAATCCCACCCACACGTCAGCAGTAGAGGAATTCCTTAATTCACCCATCCCACTCTCCTTACCGCCTAAAGCAGTTAATCCTTCTGAGGTCGAATTCCTCTTACAAAAACTACCTACCCGTAAATCACCTGGATACGACCTCCTTACCTCTCAGATCCTTAGACAACTCCCTCCTAAAGCTGTCATATTCCTTACATACATATACAATAGCATCCTACGAACCACCCACTTTCCTCTTTTGTGGAAACATTCCACTATTATCCTGTTTCCGAAACCAGGCAAACCTCCCAACACCTCAACGTCCTACAGACCAATTAGCCTTCTTCCGATTCTCTCAAAAATCTTTGAAAAGATCCTCCTGAAACGCATCCTACCCTTTATAGAATCCCAAACTCTTCCTTCCCATTAGTTCGGATTTCGTTCACAACACTCTACAGTCCAACAAGGACTCCGAGTGGTTGATCATATTTCCGCAGCATTGGAAAGCAAGCAATATTGCTCTGGTGCATTTCTGGACATAGCTCAAGCTTTCGACCGGGTATGGCACGCCGGGCTTCTTTCCAAGCTGAAAAACTATCTTCCTCAGTCCTTGTACCTTGTTCTCCGTTCCTACCTCTCAGATCGTACCTTCCGAGTTCGTTGCGGTACTGAATTTTCGCATTGCTATCCAATTGAGGCAGGTGTTCCTCAAGGTAGCGTATTGGGTCCCGTCCTTTACATCCTCTTTACCGCCGATATCCCTGTCCATCCCGATACCTTCCTGGCAACTTTTGCTGATGACACCGCCATTCTATCATCCGACTCAGATCCCAACATAGCATCCTTAAATCTCCAAAACCACCTCACCTTGATTGAGCACTGGTGTAATAACTGGCGCATTAAAGTTAATGAATCTAAATGCCAACATATTACCTTTACACTCCGACGCAGTTCCTGTCCACCAGTACACTTTAATTCCATCCAGCTTCCTTACTCAGACACAGACCGGTATCTCGGCTTTCATTTAGACCGAAGACTAACGTGGAACCCACATACTAGACTCAAAAGACAAGAACTCAACCGACGATACGGCCAGCTATATAGACTACTAAACAGAAAATCCAAACTTTTTATTGAAAACAAATTACTTATCTACAAGACAATACTGAAACCTATATGGACATACGGACTTGAACTGTGGGGGACAGCAAAAGCTTCTAACATCAAACGTATTCAATCCTTTCAATCTAAAGTCCTTCGAACAATAGTTGATGCTCCGTTCTATGTAAATAACAAAATCCTACACCATGACCTTAATATCCCATTTGTCCTAGACCTTATTCCAGAAAAATTCTCCAAATTTCACCAGAACCTTACCTATCATCCAAATCCCCTTGCACAATCTCTATCCAGCAGCACCCATCCTTACAATCCTCCTCGAAGGTTGAAGCGGCAGTGGCCCAGAGACCTTTTGTAAATAAGCATCTATTGGAGTTTTGGCAATGGCCAGATCCTCCACTCAAGCCCGAGTGTGTATGATTAGGTTAGTTCTTTTGTTTATATACATTTATTTTATTTTATTTTATTTATTTTTATTTTATTGTATTTATTATTATTAAGTTTCTGTATTATTTTTTTTTTTTATTGTAAATAGAGTGTGAGTGTGCTTTCTCTGAACACTATTATAAATGTCCTTGATGTGACAGAATGTAATATTTCTAAATAAACAAATAATAAGCTTATTCACATTGTTTATAATTTTTTGACTAAATATTATGTAACTTCCACAATTCTCTATCTTTTTGTATCTTGTCCGCTCTAGCCCTAAAGAAGACCTGCAAAGTCGGGTCGAAACGTTGGCTTTTAATAAAAATAGTTTTGCCACTATTTAGCCTATTTATGACCGCCACCCCGGATCATCTCCTTCCTTTATAATGCAACGGCCAGCTATTAAATATTCTATAAAATATATTTGTGATTCTGTTGTTTTCGGCCTAGCCTTGGCCATCCTAAGATTATGCAGTTAAGAGGTTTTTCTCATCGTATTGGATTTTTTACTAAGGTTTACTTTTCAGTCCCTGATCATTTTTTTGTATAGTAAATGATGTAGTACTGTCCATGTTCTTATCAATATACCATTCTACGTGATCCATTTTTGAAAGTCCAGTCAGTTTGTGGAGTGTTGAAGTAAGTTAAGCCTCTGATACCTTTCTCTAGAAGAAAGACAACTGCGTAGATTCAGTAGGACGTAATATTATCAAGATTACACTTCCATACGCCATATGTTTTTAAAGAGTAGTGTGGCCTCCAGAGAAGCGCAGATGTTTCTATTTCTGGAATCTTAGATGTTATTCGCTTTAAAATTCAAATAGCTTCATTACACGCGTTCCTTAGTTCTGTTTTTAGAAGCATTTTAAAGAGAGATAAAAGGGTCCTTAAATGATCAATCAATAAAGAAACCAATACTTTCTGTTTGAAGAACTTTCGATTCAAAGTAAACAGAGATTTTTGGAATCCGTCCAGTTTAATATCATCTCCGATTACTAGACAGTCTCTTTTAATTTCTTTTTTAGGCCTATCGTTAGAAAAATATTAATGAAGAATTAAGTATTGAATTATGATCAAAAGGAAGATTAAGGAATGTTATCAATAGGAAATAATTTTTAAAATCTGATATTGGGTTCCTTTCTACTGTATGGGGTACAAATTCTATTTAGATGAATAATTTACATGATTTTGGGGCTTTTCTCGCATCTACTACATAAAATACAAATATATTTCTTTTTTTAAATTATTTATTTATTGAAATTTACAACTGTATTACTTTCTTGCTGTACTTCTGTACTGTCTGTACTTCCTTGCTATCTTTCTATACCAAGCCATCAGAACTTAGCAACCTTCCTATATTTTTCATAGCCTACAATTTAAATATTCCATTCAATTCGGTCCCACTAGATCCCGTACTTCTGACCTCTACCCGCCTCCTCACCGATCTGCAGCGTTTGACAAATCCTTTATAATTCAAGCCGTCTCCATCTGGAATACCACCCCTCCCGATATCCGACATGCGCAATCAGTTTCCTCATTTAAATCTCTCCTTTTTAACCACCTACTTCTTTCCCAACCCGATTGATCATGAAAAGTAGATAAGAGAACTTTTTCAGTTCCCCCAGAAATGATTTTGTTTAATTATGTTATTTTATTTTCACATGTTTGTATTATATATATCTGTATGAATTTATTGTTTTTGATTTTTTTTTATTTTTCTTCCAATATTTTTAATTTAATGAGCATTATAAATGTTTAATTTAATTTTATGGCCACACAGGCATTTTGTCTGTATCTATAATTTGTCTTAAGGGAACAAAAGTCACAGGATCATAAAAATCTATTTACATTTCATTATTTTCATTTCATTTCATATTAAATGAAAAATACAAGAAGCAAATTTGAAATTGGTAACACTACATGTACAACACGAAGAGAAATTACCCATTGGTAGAACTCCAATTGTACTTCTATATTAGAATGTCCCTAGGATACCTTCTTTTCATACGCTTCTGAGGTTTATCAGAAATAGAAGAATAAGCAAGGTTAGAAACAAAACGCTTCAGAAGTTTATTATGGAAGGATAGGTTTGAACTAAATGAGAATCATATGGAACATTAAGGTCGTTATGGATTATTTTATTTGTGACAAATTTAGGCGTATTGAGGATTTTACGAAGGATTTTGGATTGTAAGGATTGGACCCAAATAGGCATTATTGAATACATATAACCCATTGGTTAATGTATAGTGGGTAATTTCTCTTCGTGTTGTACATGTAGTGTAACCAATTTCAAATTTGCTTCTTGTATTTTTCATGTAATATGAAATGAAATGAAAATAATGAAATGTAAATAGATTTTTATGATTCTGGGACTTTTGTTCCCTTAGGGCAAATTATAGATACAGACAAAATGCCTGTGTGGCCATAAAATTAAATTGGTAAATAATTGAAAGTTTAGAGTGTTTGTCTAGTGGGCGCTGGAGTAGTCGAAAACGTCAAGCGATTTTTTCATCGCTTCAGTCTGGTATGAGAATTCCTAGTAAGTCGTTTGTGGAAATGGAGTCCTAGATAACAGATTTTTTCAACAAGGATAAGTTTACCAGCCCTCGAAACTTTTTTCCAGCTTTTTTTCGTTTAAGTATGTTATACAGATAAATTTAAAGGGCATCAATAAGAAGACTTTAGCAAAGTTTCATTGAAATCAGTTCATTCGTTTAGGCGCTAGAGTCTATAACAACGCAGGTTTTTTGGTCGCCATCTTAAAAGGAAAAGGCGGATAGAAATGTCGATGAAGGAGGATCATTCTCGGCTGATCTCTAATTTTAAATCCAAATTTGAAAAAAATCGGTCCAGTAGTTTGGCAGAAAATGCTCGGACGGCGGACAGGCAAAAACATTTTATTCGTTTTTCGAATTCTACGTACCTGAAACGCTAAACCACAAATTTATTATTGAAAATAATAAACCAAAAAAAAAAAAACAATATTATTTACAATAAAATAAAATACAGACTACATTAGAGTAGAATATATTTATATTTGGATGTTGATATTTTGGTCAAATTTCCTATTTCAGCTATTAAAGGATTTAATGAATGTTGAAATTGAAAGAAGGATAGAGTTGATTTGTAAATGTAAATGTCTTGTATCTAGGGCATATCTAATTCTGAGTGCATGTTAGTAATTTTTTTTTTTTTGTATAATGTGGATAATTATTGACAATTCTAATGCATTTCTTTGCAAAAATTTATTGTTTTTACTTTCACTTACCTATATATGAAATATATAGTAAAGGAAAGTATTGCGATCGTGAAACTTTTCTCAGTTTTCAACGGAAATACACGTTTTGAGGTCCCCTGAGTCCAAATAACCTAGCCCTACAAAATGGTCTGTGTGTGTGTATGTCTATGTGTGTGTGTGTGTGTGTGTGTGTGTGTTAACAGCGTTGGTAAAAAACGAAAAGTCGTACGAATGTGAAATTGCATATTTAAGGTTTTTATATACTAGGGATATTACGGCAGCTTTTTCGTCAAAATAGGATTAAACGGAAGTCAAAATTTTATATATTTGACTTAGTGTTGCCCAAAATCGGTCTTGGTCTTGCGCTTTGCAAGACCAAGACCAAGGCCTCCTAACTGTTGCAAGACCAAGACCAGGACTGGTAAAAAAATCGATTTTTTAAATAAAAATTAAGGCAAAATAGTTACTAATACTTGACAACCTTAGTTACTATATGTTAATAATTGGTATAATCAATGTACATATGCATTTAACTCCTCTAATTTTTCATTAATATTTCAATTTCTCTATGGTAATAAGCTAATAAGTAACTGCAAGAATGTGGCGAGACTCTTGCGCAAGACCAAGACCATGACCAAAACTGAGTTTGCAAGACCAAGACTCGTCATGGTCTCGCATTTGGGCAACACTAATTTGACTAAATACATTTTTACGATTTTCTCTAAAACGGCCCTAACGATTTTGATTCATTTCATTACATCGGTGTAAAATTAAGCAGATTTAAATAAAATATAGTTTTTAATCTAAAGAACGTTTATTTTTTTTTATTTGAAACAATTGAACATTTCACATTAACCTGCAATAGATAGTTATATATAAAATATGAAAGAATTTTATAATTAACTAAAGGACAGAAATAAGAGATTGTAATAGTAGTATAATAGAATAGGAGAATAGTAGTAATTGTGGAACCAAAGCAATAAGAGCGCACCCGAGCTCACCCGAACTCGCCCGAATGATTAGAACATACTTCCATATGTAACATGAGCTTAATATTATTCGAACTCAGACAATATTATATAAATATACATATGTGGTTTTCATAAATGCGATTGTTGGAATTATTTAATTGCATAGATTACAGCGATTATTTATTATTTCGGCTAAGAAGAGGGTGGTAACTGAAAGTTGTGTGATGCGCGCAACGCACCAGATTTTTTGTTAGATTTATATAGAACTAATTTGTTTTGAGTGAAATGTTAGATTTTTAATTGGAGTACGGAAACATTTTAGACGTTATTTATCGGGTGTGCTCTGGGAGTGGTGTGCTAATTAAAAAGGACTTTACTGTTTGCTGTTACGCCTAAGTACTTAACTGACTTGATAAGCGAAATCGTAGAGTCACTTAAGATTATGTATGGCGGGATTATTGGACGTCGTTTTCTAAAAATAATGGTTTCATTTTTTTATGTTGTTTTAAGCTCCATTTTTTGAGATAGATGTTTTATCGAAAGAATCAGTTAGCCTTTTGATAATGGTATCTATACAGTATGAAGACGTATGCTGTATCATCGGCAAATAGTGTTATTTTTTATTTTAGAGAAATCGTTAGTAAATAAATTATATAATACTGGACTACGGCAAGATCCTTGAGGGAGGCCAGTAATAGTGTTGTAAATTGGAGAAGAAAAATCACTGGCTGAGGCGAAAAAGGATCCATTGGATAAAAATGACTTTATCAGTAATATCTGATATCTGGAGATATTGAGGCTTATCAGCTTTTAAAGTATTGAATTAGTTGTTACAATATCATGCTTAGTTTTATGATATGAGTCTCGTAACAGGTAAGTGGCTTTATTTTATTGATGTTTTTTAAAATAATTTTGTTTTCTTCATTATTTAATTACATATAACTATAACTAAGGAATAAAACTCAAACTTATTAAGGTAGTGATATATCCGACTGGCGTTAGTTCACTAAACTAACTAAACTAGCCCTCTACAATAAAGAAGTTGGAAGCGCTCAGGGATGTTGTTTTCCATCGCTTTGCTCGTCAGGGCTGTTCGGTCTATTTCTGACGCCTTGGCCCCTTCTCTTAATACATTTCTTAACTTATGCGGATTTCTTCTCCTCTGCTAATTGTTAAATCCTCTTATTATTTACAGCTTCTCTGCCAGTTTTCATCTCCTCGAAGGACAAACTTTACGCAACGTACATCTTCTTCAGTTGAAGGATTCAGTCGAATTTGTAACACTTATATATAAACGTCGCGTAGTTGTTCTAATATCGAATTCAGAAGAAAAAAATAATAATTTTGCTTTCTTTTACTATCTTTCAGCAACGAAGTTATGAAGTACTAGAAAAACAAAACCTATCATATTCTATAGCAAACTCACTGCAGGTTATCCAACTAAAATGAAATTAATAGGACAATAGTAAGGAGTGTGGAAAGACAAAAGACAAACTTTGTCTTATTAATCTTTCTTATCTTAGTTTTCTCCTTTTTTTCCTCCTTTCTGTCGCTATATTTTACATATCTCCATCTCTATTTTTGTATATGTTGATACATTTGTTCATTTATCTTTTTTATATTATTTTAACTCTTTATTCTCTTATACACGAAACGACAAAATTGCTCAAAAATAAAAAAAGGGAGTATCTTAAAAATAAAATAATTGAAATAGAAACTAATAGAATCGAAAATAACGTAAGAGACATGTACAAAGGTATAAACAGATCACGTAAATATGTAGGGCCCGTAACGTCTGGAATTAGGGATGATAATAACAATATTCTGACCGATCCGGTTGAAATATTGAATAAGTTTAAGGACCACTTTGACAATATTTTAAATACGGGAAATTATGATCTGTGTCCTCCTTCTGAGTACCAGAGTGCTGAACCGTTAATAGAAGGACCAAGTAAAGAGGAAGTTGAAGTAGCTATCGGAAAATTAAAATAATATAAAGCAGCGGGAATCGATAATATTCCTACTGAACTAATTAAGGCATGCGGGGAAGCTGGAGTTTCTAAAATACATCGGTTGGTTAAAAAGATCTGGGTGAACGAGAAATTACCTGAGGAATGGAAAGAATTTATTCTTATTCCGATTCACAAAAAGGGTCCGAGGACGGATTGTAATAACTATCGAGGAATTTCACTCCTTCCGGTATGTTATAAAATATTCACTTTAATCTTAACCAGTCGAATCACGAAATACGGAAATTATCGGAGACTACCAATGCGGATTTAGACGGAATCGTTCGACTATTGATCAAATATTTTCTTTACGGCAAATATTAGAGAAAAAATTGGAGTATAACGGTATTGTTCACCAGCTGTATATAGATTTTAAAAAGGCTTACGATTCTATTGACCGCCAGAAACTGTATAATATTCTAATCGAGGAGGGGATTCCAAAAAAACTAGTAAATCTAGTCAGGATGTGCTTGACGGAGACACTCAATAAAGTTAGAATCGGTAATAATTTGTCCGAAAAATTTGAGGTTCGTTCGGGCTTAAAACAGGGGAATTCTCTTTCGCCTGTCCTGTTCAATTTGGCATTAGAACATGCCATTAGGGAGGTAATGCGAACCGAGAAAGGGTTGGATCTGGGCGGGACAACATCCGTGCTGGGCTATGCTGATGATCTGGTACTGTTAAGCGAAGACGTTGAAACTATAAAACTAAATACGACAACGTTAATGAAAGCCGGTAAAGAACTAGGATTGGAAATAAACGTGGATAAAACAAAATATATGGTTAGCTGCAAAAATGGCGATACTACTGGTGATATCGATATAGATGGTAATATGTTTCAATAGGTAGATAAATTTAGGTATCTAGGTTCTACGATAACTAGAAAAAACGAAATTGAAGAAGAGATTAAGGTTAGACTGAAGGCGGGAAATGCTTGTTATTTTTCTGTGACAAAACTACTTAGTTCGCGCCTCTTGTCCCGGAACTTAAAAATTAGAATCTATAAAACAATTATCTTGCCTACAGTTCTTTATGGATGCGAAACTTGGCCGCTTACATTAAGGGATGAGCAGCGTCTTAAGGTTTTTGAAAATAAAGTATTGCGTAGAATATTCGGACCGAAGAAGGATGAGTTAACCGGAGAGTTCAGACGGTTACACAACGCCGAATTGCGTGAGCTGTATCCGGGTAATATAATTGAGGTAATTTCATCGCGGCGAATCAAATGGGCTTGTAAAGTTGTTGGGCTTAGTAACGAGAGAATTCCTAAAAGGTTAATATTTGCTGTGCCGAATGGTAAGCGTCCGAGGGGTAGACCGAAGCGAAGGTGGGAAGATTGCATTAAAACCGATCTGAAGGGACTGGGTTTGGACGGCGAACGGTGGAGGGAGGTGTGTAACAAGCGATTGGTGGTGTCGGCATCGAACCTTCGGGTTTATTATTATTATTATTATTCTCTTATACATAGTCAGTATATTTTGATAGATTTTACAATACCTCAATTTATATATATTATCTCCTTATATAACTTCATATTCCTTTTCACTGATTTACATTTTATTCTAAGATCACCATTTTTCATTCCTTATGTTACCTTATTTTGATTATGTTTATTTCATTAGTCCTCACTCTATCTACCGTATTTTACTTTAAGTTTATTCTACCTACCTTCCACCTCTTTTATTTTAATTCTTTATTATTCAATGTTTATAGTTTCTCATACCTGTTATTATCTGGGGTTTTTTCCCCTTAGACCTGATGAAGGCCTGAACTTTGAGCTGGAACGTCGGAAAATATAAAAATAAATATTATTTTATTTTTATTTTTACTGATTTTTTATTTTTTTGATGTGGCAAAAATCAAATAATTCTTCATTTTTTTAATGATTCTTCACTTCTTTCTTAGCTAAAATCTGTTGTTGAAATACCTCGGCAATATCTATTAATACCTACCAATTTATTTATTTTTTTTGTACATCCAGTTTATATCTTGTTTTCATCACTTATTAGACAAACGCTCTAAACTTTCTATATATTACAAAATACTCAAATACATGACTATAATAAGGCCAATTTGGACTTACGGAATTGAGCTTTGTGGCTCCACTAAATCATCGAATTCCTCTCGTATCCAATCCTTACAATCCAAAATCCTTCGTTAAATCCTTAATGCTTCTTACTTTGTCACAAATGAAATCATCCATAATGATCATAACGTACCATATGTTTCCGATTTAGCCCAATCCAGATACCTATTCTTCCATAACAAACTTCAAAACCACCCGAACTCTCTCGAAGCGTCTTTTTAAATTTATAAAGTTGGAAATCACATGAATGAATAAATAAATATATATATATATAAAGGGAATCAAAAGTTATATTTATGTTATAAATATTGAATTGTTTCACATATTTTTAAAACAGGCATATGTGGATAATTGTAATTAATTGTTATTGTTGTTAAAAAATTCAAAAAGTGTAAAAGTTTAAAATCTCTGCTTAAAGTTTTAGTGAAATAAAACCAAGTTTATTTCAAAATAGAGTACTCAAGTTATTCTAGCTCGAACCTAGGGATCAGTTATAACGGTTAGTTATATATTTGACCACTAACCCGAACAATATATATATATATCAATATACAATAATTTCGGCAGATATAAAATGAATCCATTCAATTTCAGCAAACTGAACGAAGCAAAACGAGGATTATGTGTTTTGGCTGTCCATTAAAAACTATGTAACGCGTTTTTATCGAACCGCTGCACAGTCTGAGCCATACAGTGGTACAAAAATCGATACAAGGGAATTAAATCGTATTTCTTGTTCAAAATCGTATCTGTTTAATTAGAAAAATTAATATATTTGAGCAACGAGTAGAAGAAAAAATGATCAGTTGTATAATTTGTAAAATGGGGGTTGGTCCGCCGTCAGGCGGACAGGGAGAATCCTTCACATTTTATAATCTTTGAAATCTTTCTCCAGACAAATACGTGATAAGTGCAAATCTATTAGTCAGTAGTACAGACCCCTTTTTATCAAATCATTAACATCTCATCGTAACCTACAACTATTTTATTTACGAAAACTCTTGGAATCAGGGCATTTTCAATCTGGAGGGAAGCAAACTTTGCCTATTTAAATAGCTACTAAAAACTCGTAAATACATATTTGCTTTCTATTTGGATTGTAAGATAATTTGATCACTAAATCGATAAAAAATGTGACGTACAAAAATATTGGGCACTTTGTCTAATATAACCTCGTTATTTTAAAATTTTGGGTGGTTGACTTGGGTGATAACTTGAGTACTCTATTTTGAAATAAACTTGGTTTTGTTTCACTAAAACTTTAAGCAGAGATTTTAAACTTTTACACTTTTTTAACAACAATAACAATTAATTACTATTATCCACATATGCCTATTTTAAAAATATGTGAAACAATTCAATATTTATAACATAAATATAACTTTTGATTCCCTTTATATATATATATATATATAAATAAATATATATATATATATATATATATATATATATATATATATATATATATATATATAAATAAATATATATATATATATATATATATATATATATATATATATATATATTTATTTATTTATTCATTCATGTGATTCACAACTTTATAAATTTAAAAAGAAACTATCCATTGGTAGCACCCTAATAATATATACATACATGTACATAAGTAGATCACGATCATCTTCTTTTCAGACGCCTTAGAGGGTCTGATTATGTTATATCGAAGAGGAAGCAAGGTTTAAAACGAGAGGGTTCGGGTGGTTTTGAAGTTTGTTATGGAAGGATATGTATCTGGATTGGGCTAAATAGGAAACATATGGTACGTTATGGTCATTATGAATGATTTCATTTGTGACAAAGTAAGGAGCGTTGAGGATTTAACGAAGGATTTTGGATTGAAAGGATTGGATACGAGAGGAATTCGATGGTTTAGTAGAGCCACAACACTCTAAGTCCAAATTGACCTTATTATAGTCATGTATTTGAGTATTTTGTAATATGTAGAAAGTTTAGAGCGTTTGTCTAATAAGTGATTAAAACAAGATATAAACTGGACGTACAAAAAAAAAAAAAAATAAATTGTTAGGTATTAGTAGATATTGCCGAGGTATTTCAACAACAACAGATTTTAGCTAAGAAAGAAGTGAAGAATCATTAAAAAAATGAAGAATTATTTGATTTTTGCCACATCAAAAAAAAAAAAAAATCAGTAAAAATAAAAATAAAATAATATTTATTTTTATATTTTCCGACGTTTCAGCTCGAAGTTCACCCCTTCATCAGGGCTAAGGGGGAAAAAAAACACAGATAATAACAGGTATGAGAAACTATAAACATTGAATAATAAAGAATTAAAATAAAAGAGGTGGAAGGTAGGTAGAATAAACTTAAAGTAAAATAAGGTAGATAGAGTGAGGACTAATGAAATAAACATAATCAAAATAAGGGCAATATAAGAAATGAAAAATGGTGTAGGTCACGCCAAACGGCTCAATATTTTTGAAGGCCGTATTTTTTCTCGATTTGTGATCAAATTATCTTATGATCCAAGTAGAAAATAAATGCGTATTCACGAGTTTTTAGTACCTAATTAAATAGACAAATTTTGCCCCCTAAGGAGATTGAAAATGCCCCAATTCCAAGAGTTTTCGTAAACAAAATAGTTGTAGGTTACGATGAGATGAAACTATTTACAAGGTTTCAGGCGGATGTTAGTAATTCGATAAAAAGGGGTCTGTAGTACGGACTAATAGATTTGCACTTATCTCGTATTTGTCTGGAGAAAGATTTTCTCCCTGTCCGGCTTACGGTGGACCAACCCCCATTTTACAAATTATACAACTGTTCATTTTATGTTCTACTTGTTGCTCAAATATATTAATTTTTCTAATTGGATAGATGTGATCTTGGTGAATAGACGTGAAGAAAAACGATTCAATTCCTTTGTATCGACTTTTGTGTCATTCGATTGCTCAGGCTGTGCAGCGGTTCGCTAAAAACGCTTTACGTAGCTTTTAGTGGACGATCCAAACACAAAATCCTCGTTTCGCTTCGCTCAGTTGGGTAAAGTTGAATGGATTCATTTTATATCTTCCGAAATTATTGTACAATGATGACAGCATCTGGAATTAAACTATATATATATATATATATATATATATATATATATATATATATATATATATATATATATATATATATATATATATATAATATACAAAATATATTCATGTGATTTACAACTTTATAAATTTAAAAAGACGCTTGTTGAGAAGCTACCCATTGGTAGCACCCTAATAATATATTTACTTAAGTAGATCACGAAACCATCTTCTTTTCAGACGGAATGAACCAAATATTCTGTTAAAATTGTTAACTTTTTCAATAGAAACTATGCCCTAGTTTGTCGACCACTTTCTTATACTATGTGTTTTATTACCCCTATAAGGGTGTTCTATGAGAATGTGAAGTATATTTTGAAAAGTTGGACACTGTGTCAGTTGACAAGCCACACAACTATTGTTGTAGTTTTTGAATTTTTTTGGGCAATTTAAACGGTGTTGGACTTTTCATTGAAGGTCCGTTACCTTTGTCCCGGAGGATGTTGACATTGGAAGGTGTGAATGGCACAATGGAGAGCAGGTAAAAGGGGGGCCACCCAGAAGGTCGAAGCCAGACTGCCTGTCGCAAGGAGACCCGAAGGATCCTCTTCCAAGAGGTCACTTCCAGTTCTTGTTACTGGCTTCTAATTACCTGAAGTACGCCGAGAAAGGATAGCTTAGTTCGAGGATCAGGCTTAAGTAGAAGAATATGGTCTTCGGTTTAAGAGTGTCGTGAAGATAATTTAGTTCGGAACAGTAGCGGATTCAGGAATTGTTTGTATAACGGTAATCAGGGACATAGCCACAGGTTTTCCATTTCGATTGGGGGGGGGAGAGGAGACGAAGAATAAAAAAAGAATAATTAAAAAATGATAGTAGTTCTCATCATGTGCAAAAATTCAACATAATCATTGTGAAACGAGCGCAGATATAATATTAATTATTTAATGGGTGTTAAATATTCAGGACGCAGTCCTTTTAAAAAAAAAATTTAATTTTTTATTTATACCAACATTTCACTTATTTTCATTTATGCCCACTGACCTTTTCACTTACATACCAAATGTGTCAGTACTTGAACATCCTCAGTGCTCAAACCACGGTTACTAAGAGAAAATATTACATATTTGTATAAATGGATTATATACATTAGTTTTTAATTTTTAGTTGGTATAACTATTTACATATTTCATTTTTAATATGTGTATTGCCATATTAGTTAAGATTTATGTACCATCAATCACTATAGTTTATTATTTACCATTATCGATCGTATAATATTATATCTCTGATTGTATTTTTTTTTTATTTCAGCCCTGAAGATGACCCACATGTTTGGGTTGAAACGTTGGCATAAATAAAATTTTTTTTTTTTTTTTAAAGACTGGGGGCTTGCAGTATTCACAAATATGAAAAAAATTAACTCTAAATGTATTAATGTTCGTGTAATTATATTTTAATATGACTAAAAGATTCACTTAAACACTATTCCATATAGATAGTTAATTTATTAATTTTTCTTGAAAAATAATTATTCTTATATACATATAAAAGATTTCGGGCTAAAGCCCTTTAGCCAAAATTAAATCGTGGATTCGCTACTTCGCTTCTGCTTCTTGGCAAACTAAAATTAGTGAAAAGTGTTTGAGGAAGGAGCAGAAAGTTTTGATGATTTAAAAAGTCGATTATCTTAGTTCCAATGGTACACGTAGTTTTTAGTTTTGCCAAGTCCATTTAAGTTTGTGTCCGTGTCAAACGGTAATGGAGTTTGAAAACTTGTTTGAACGACTTTCAAGTTCTGGATGAAAGTTTTAACAAGTCTGTTTCCCTAACAATTAATTGTTTCTGGACGAACATCTCGTCTTTTTATTTTTTAACCGCTTTAGGAAATATATTTGTTGGAAACATAGTTAGGTTTTGGGTTCTTAGCCACCTTCCCCCCGCCACCCTTTGTAGGAATTAACCTGATCACTAGAAAATATTTAATAATTATACAATAGAAAATATTGAAATACTATGAAGTAAAAAAAATAACAAAATCTATAGAATGGTAAAATACTCAGTGTACATTGATTAAAACCTAGAAAATTGTATTAGCTACAACAATGATTTTTGAAAGTTTAAAATATCCCAAATAACTGATACAACATAATTTTATTTGTAAAGTTAAAAGTTGTATAATACATTTTGGTATAAACAATATAAATGTAAATAAAAATAGCTACAATAATAATGGATACTAACGTTATTTAACTTTAACATTTTTGTAATTTTAATGTAATATACTGGTATATTTAAAATTACATCATGCAAGTTATGTTAATTATGAGAATTACAGGTTAAAATTGTATTCAAATATATGAAAATATGATATGATTCGTATAATATAAATTTCATCATATTGTTTTAAATATTATCACTGTTTTTCGATTATTTTTTATTCTTGCTAATATCAAAAAGTTGTAATGTATATGTTTTAGGATTTTTTTTATGCAGTAACTAAAACCAGCATAATAATGAGTTTTGTTTTCATATATTAAACACATAATTTTTAATAAGATTTAATATTTATTAAAATTCTACCTCCATCTTGGATTATTTAAGCAACATAAATAATAAAAAGTTGTAATCCGCTTTGCAGAAACAAAAGTTGGCTTGACTTGTAGTTCGCTCTAGCGTCGAAGCATTGAACTCACCTAGTTCTTATTCTTCCCAACAGAGAGCAGATACTGACAGATAAGTTAGGAATTAATGTTCAACTAAACTGTATGTTTAAAGAAAATACTTCAACTATTCTCATAACCAATATTATCGGCTTGATGAATTAGTTTTAATATTAACTAATTTAATTTAATTTAGTTTTTAGTTATTAGTATTAAGTTAGCAATATTGATGTTTAAATTTTTTGTTCACTTCAAATAGCTCGTGTAATTAAAACTGTTCTGTATCAAATTAATATTAAAAGATATTTCCTTTATTAATGTATTTGGTACTCATACTTTACGATTATTTTAATTAATATAATTATATATGAAAATACAGGGTGTCCCGTTAGTAGAGAGAAATTTTTTAAGGAAAGTTCAAGAACTATAAAAAAGATATGAAATGCTGAATAATGCCCTCGTTTACAATATGCAGCACCGATTTTTAGTTTTCGGTCTACCGTCGATTGTAGGTGGTTTTATCCGAGCGTTACACAGTACAGATCTGACGGCTCAATTTAATTCACACTCCACCAAAAAAAAAAAGAGCAAAACGTACTTTAAGAAGTTTTCACTTAAAAAATATACTTTTAAACATTGAAAACCTGTGATGTAAAATTCTTAGAAATGTCATGTCTTAATCTGCAAATCTTTAAATTTATTTGATGTGTTGTTTTTAAAAGATTTATTTTAGAAGATATGTTAAAATTGGAAATTATCATCTTTTACCAAAAAAATCAATTGAACTTTGAACTGATAAGTTGATATTTTGGCGAGTTCTTGAAAATCGCTACCTCATATTGCGTCGGTTTGAATTATCTTATCAAGATTCAACTTTTTAAAAGAAACCTTCAGGTATTGATTATCCATGAGTATAAACTATATTGATAAGTACAACCAATACTATAACAGTTCTAGTTGCATTTATATCCTTATAAAATTAAACATTTGCACCAAATTTGAGCCAAGGACCTGCATTTTGTTCAAAATTGCTATCAGTGTGTTAACATGCTTCCACTTATCTACATGAAATTATCATGGATTTAGGGTCACATACACTACATAAACCCCACCCTCCTAAACATATAAGAACTAAAGATATATATAAGATATTAAGATATATAAGAAATAAAAATGTGTGAGAAGTTTTTATTTATTTATTCCTTATGGGAGCATTAAATCAAAAAAATATTTATATGGTTTTGAAGAAGACAAAAAAAAAAAAAAATCATCACCCATATCGTATAATTTTTAGTAAAGATGCTGCCAATATATATATATATGAAAGTTCACACATTTCTTCATCTCATCGTAACATAAAACTATTTTATTAACGAAAATTCTTGAAATTGGGGTATTTTCAATCTGCAGGTCTACAAACTTTGTTTATTTATTTAGGTAATAAAAACTAGTAAATACCAATTTGCTTTCCACTTGGATCGTAAGATAATTCGTCCACAAAATTGATAATAAATCTTGGACCGTTTGGCCCACATAACCTCGTTATTTTGACAATTTGGGGGTGTACGCCACTCCCGCTCAATATTTCAATATTTTTGAAGGCCACCTTTTATTTCGATTTTCAGTTCAAATTATCATACGATTCAATTAGAATTCAAATGGGTATTTACGAGTTTTTAGTACCTAATTAAAAAGACAAAGTTTGCCGATTTCCAGATTGAAAACGCTCCTATTCGGAAAATTTTCGTAAATAAAGTATTTGTAGGTTTCAATGAGAAGAAGATATTTACGAATTTTCTTGTGGATGTTAATAATTTGATAAAAAGTTGTCTGTACTACGGACTATAATGTACACATGTTTTTTATTTTATTATTATTATGAATGAAATCGTGTTATTACATTGAGAAAAAAAAATTATTTTATCTATCACATAATACATTGCAATAACTTATTTCTATTTTAAAATGTCCTTTGTTCACTGAACAATATTCTATGCGAATTAGTTATTATTATAAGTTTTGTTTTAAAATAAAATTATCCTGAAATAGTTCTCGTGGATTGCGACGTAACATTTATCTTGTCCTTGTAAACAAAAAAAAAACAGATTATGTTACCTTGTAGGTGTTATTGAAAGATTTCAAAAGCAAAACCTTGAGTATCTGAAATTCAGGTAAATAATTAAACTGTCAATATTTCGCCAATTAAGGTATCATCAGGTCAAAAAACGATCGAGATCACAAATATACGGAATCATCACTGCACATCACTTCGTTTAAACACTGTAAAATTCCATGAAATAGAGACAATAAATAAGTTTAAGGCATCTAGTAACATGTCCTCCTCTTCATTATATTCATTGCGGCTTTGATTTGAAAAAAGAAAAAAACATATTTCTAAAATTAAGCTGTCAACAGAAAAGACAAATTTCGTTTAACTTCCTCCGAAGAAACTAATCTCTCAATTGTTAGAAAATGGTAATGAAGATATACGTGATTTTCTATATTTCAACAGTATGGGTGTCTATTCCACTCTGTTATTTATGTTTAACGTCTGTTAGATGCATTATAAGCCTCTTACACACCTCTCAGCAGCGAAGGATTTTGATAAATGATGTGTCGAAATATACCGAATTTCATAAAGAAATAACGAATCCCGATTCGACAATTGACCTACAACAAAGTTTTAGTATGGACGCAAAATTTGATGCTCTACAACTTTCATTCTTTGCGTTTTTCCTCTTATGGAACTTCAAGTTACAGAGCCATTTATAGTAATTTGTCTCAGTCTTTGACAAATTTTGTAAAAATCAGAGTTCGTTGGCGGTGGTTTTATACTTTACCACGCAACCAAATTATAAAGTTTATGTACTCGTTCTACGCACAATTTAACGTTATTTAATTCATTAAAAAATATATTTTTCCCTTTGATGCATCATTTAGGAGTTATTGGAGAAAAAACAAAAAAATATCGAAAAACCTTAATTTTTTGGGGTGTAAAAAGTTTTCCCAAGGTGGTTTTTATCAATGGATTTCCCGTTTCGATCCTCAAATTATTGGCCTAATATTCTTTAGATTAGCCGCCATTTTAGACCTGGGATGTTACAGCAACTTTTTCGTCAAAATCGGCTAACCGGAAGTGGCACTTAATATCATCGATTAAAACATTTTTACGATTTACTCGAAAACGGCTTTAACGATTTTGATTAAATTTATTATGTCAGTGTAAAATCAAGTACTTTTTAATATAATTTATGTTTTATTCTCATTGGTGTTCTCTAACAAGGCTTAAATGGCTAATTTTCAATAGTAGCTTCCTTCAAGGTACCTTTATTTATTACTTTCACTTACGTATATATGTAATATATAGTAAGTGTAAGTATTGAGATCGTGAAAATTTTCGAATCTCAGTTTTCAACAGAAATACATGTTTTGAGGTCCCCTGAGTTCAAATTACCAAGTGGCCTGTGTGTGTCAGTCTAGTTACTTAAGTGTGTTAACAGTCTAGCTCATAAACGAAAAGTAGTACGAAACTGATATTAAGTATTTAAGGTTTGTATATGGGCCGGATGTGACAGCGACTTTTTCGTTAAAATCGGCTAACCGGAAGTGCCATTCTATATGAACGCTGAAACACATCTTTACAATTTTCTCAAAAACGACTCTAACGATTTTGATCAATTGTATAATTAAGTGGTCTTTAATATCATTTAGGTCTTATCCCCGTTGATGTCACTTTACAGGGCTTAAATGCCCAATGTTCATATATGTCTTCCTCTAAAGTACCTTTAATATGGTTTATTTTAAAAAGTTAACCATTTCGCATTATTCAGAGTTACGAAAAAATGCTACATATAACTTTTGAAAGAATTTGATAAGTTAATAAAGGAGAAAAAAAATGCAGAAAAACCTGCGTTCCTACAGACTGTAGCGCCTAAACGAATGTACCGATTTCAATGAAACTTCGCTAAAGTCATTTTCTCGATACCCTTTAAATTTATCTATATAACATACTTCAACGAAAAGAAGCTGGAAAAAAAGTTCCGAGGGATGTTAAAATTAAATTCCGAATAACTCAAAAAGTATACGCTTTTTTGTCGATATTGTGATATTATGTGTTTTTTTAAAAAGTTTATGGAATTTCCTAAAAAAACAAAAAAAAAATCGTTAAAATCGGACAATTAGGAGGAAAGATATGGTCTCTAGTTTTTTTCCCTGAAGAGGTGAAAATTTGGATAAATTTAAAATATATTTTTTTAATTGTTGAGACTAAAAAAACCTTTTTTCTACAGATATTTAATAAAGTGTCTTTCCTAAGAACATCTTTCATAAGAAAGTAGTACCTAAATTTATACTTTTATTCTCAGTTCTATATTTCAACACTGCAATCACCACTCTGGAATCAACTTACTCATTGTCTGCATAGATAACTTTTTCAACTAAAAATATCACTAAAATGACATCACTCAAAAATGTTGAAATTGGAGTTAGTCATTCTGTGGTTTATAAAATAAGATATAGTGAATTGATTTTTATTGCCTGTCTTCCATATATTAAATAGACATTTTGTAATTATAATGGTCTTAATGAATTTATCTGTAAGCTTTAGCTCCGTTTAAAAAGCACTTCATTAAAAATTTTATAATAGCCCAGTATTGCCAGAAAATAATTTCTATTCAAAGTAGATCGGTAAGTGAAAGTTTTGTGTTGCGCGCACCAGATTTTTTGTTATTTGAAACAACTAACCATTTCACATTGATCTCTGATACAACAAATAGTTGAATGTAAAATATAAAAGAATTTGATAATTAACTAAAAGATAAATAAAAGGCCGTAACGGAGAATAGTTGTAATGGAGGAATCAAATAAATACAAGCTCGCCCGAATATTAGAAAAGGCTTCCATAACATGAGCATAATGTGATACTGACTCCGAAAATATTATG
Source organism: Nezara viridula (assembly GCA_928085145.1). NCBI lineage: Eukaryota > Metazoa > Arthropoda > Insecta > Hemiptera > Pentatomidae > Nezara > Nezara viridula. The sequence goes on along the minus strand of OV725077.1, from coordinate 27,377,888 downwards.
TACATATACATATCCGGCTTTCATAAATGGTATTGTTAGTTTTATTTAATAATTAATTGTATAATTAAATAGAAGAATGGTTGGGGTAATCAGTAAAAAAATTTTTAAAAATTTAAAATTTAAGTAAAAGAATTATAGTTATTTATTTTTACTTTTTTTTTTTTTTTTTTGACTGATCACTCCAACCATTCTTCTCTTCAATTATTCGCTACAGTCGACCATCAATCCACAATCAATTTAATTGTATAGATTACTGCAATATAAATATTAAAATTTGTATGTATAAGCGTACATAATTAATATAGATGTAAAGTTCATCAAACAAGAAAGTTTTTCTGAAAGTGTGGTATCTTCAGTCTAATTGGGAGCTTATAAAAAAATCGCGAAAAATGCTCGACTTAATGAAAAACCAAACTTGGCGTAGTTTAACTGCTTAAAAGTCCCCTTTAATTAATTTTAAAATAGACAAGATTTACTTGTATTTTATGTAAATTTAATCTAGTTTACTATGAATTAATTTATTGTAACCTGAATTACACATTTTTTTATTTATTGCTTTTTATTCAACATAAAACGTGGTTTGCTTAAAAATTGCAAAATTTAAGTTTTTTGGTTGTCTGTATGTAATCAGAGTACGATTTGTGGTACATTTTTATGCATCGTGTTACATATTATCAATTATATGAAATTAATGTCAATCTAGAGTTGGACAACAAAAATTTTGTGGTTTAAAGAATTTTTTTTTCCAAGTGAAAATACAATAAATATAATCTCATAAATATCTGCGTAAACATTGATTTTATCAAAAAAATGTATTGGGTCATTTGGATAGACATTTTAAAGTTCTTTAATATTGCACTGAGCAATCTTTGCAAAAAACATCGCAGTTTTTGAGATATTCTTAAAAAAAACTATAAAAAAAATATCATTTTTCTATCCTTCTCTTCCTCCCCCCATCAAAAACCGACGCGGGATTCTTTGAGACTTTTTACCATTTATTATAGGGAGGGTATTGAACAATTTCTGAAAATTTTTATCTTTATTTCTTTAATGTTGGGGTGTATGTGGCTAAAGTGCTCTCGACCAATCTCCGCTGGCTTTAGTACCAGTGACGCGGTTGGAAGAGTAGCGCAGGGTTCTCCTGGAGTTCCCTCGCCTGATTGTATATAGGTATGCATGTGTTTTTTTTTTTGCTTAGTTTTAATTTTCTCATTTTTTAGGTTATTTTATTTTATTATCTATTGTATATACTTTTGATTATTATTTCTTCTATTTATTTTACTTTTTTGTGCATATAGTGTGAATGTCATTCTACCCACTATAACCAATGTCCAAGAGACAGATTGTTATAATACTCAATAAACAAAATAAAAAAATGTTGGGGTAAAGCCATAATTTTACTGGACTAATAAGGAACGTTTACACCATTTCAGTAACTATGGGAACAGGGAGTTTCTCCTTCAATAATGGAGACAGAACCGCGGACAGTGGTCTGAGAGCTCCAAAAATCTGTATTTTCAAAGTTGTTATGACAATTCAAATTTCTATGTTTTTAATGTCTGACATGGTTAACTCATATATTTCTAAAGTTTAGGCACGAAAAAATATAAGGTAGTAAAATATAAGAAAGCCTGTTTCTGCCACATTAATCTTGCAACTTGTTATAAACCATTAAATATATTTTAGGCGTTTTTACTGAATTCTTAAAATAATTTTCTGTGGTGTAATTTTTGAAAATGAGTCAAATAATTTCTTAAATGAGTTATTTCTTAGTAAATTCCAACATTTCGTATTTTCATTGGATAAGTTATCACTCAACATATCCTGGAATTCTGTTTTTCCATCGGAAAGTACCTCACGCCAACGACCTCCAAAGTCTTACTGTAGTCAAAATGTTTTTTGAACCCTCTGCTAATGACGAATGAAAAAATCAGCTGTGATAATTTGAGATTTTAGTAATTATCTGGCAAATTCAGTCAAGAAAGTTATACCGAAAACGCGCATTATATATCTAAAAAAATTTATGACTAATATAATTTAGTCTTTTCAATCATAGAAAAAATAATCAAAAGTCTAGAAACAAAACACTGAAAGAAAATGCGAAGGAAAATGTTGAAGAGAAATTCAAACAATTTCGTGACTCATAATTAATACTGAGGTAATTTTTCAGCTCAACACGCTGTGTATTTGGTTTCATCTTCATTTAGTTGTAAGTTGATTTGCTCTTATTGTTTCACCACTATGTCCTCTTGATGGTAATATAGGTAATAGATGTTTATAATTGATTCTGTCAATAACCTTACACAATAAATTTTCACTTTTACAACATTTTACATGCAAAATGTATTTTATTTATAATTGAAAAAAAAATAACAATAATCATAACGGTTGGTCCTATCAAAAAAGCTGTGTTTTATATTAATTCAGAATCCCCGACATGCTCATTTTTTTTTAAAATATCTTGCTTAAATTGAAAGTTTTCCAAAGTTTTTATGCCTTTTCCGACCACTGTGCAGCGTCAAGATATCTTTAGAAAGTAAATAATCTTTATTAAAAAAAATTTTTTTTAATTTATTTCTTAATGATATTTACAACTGTATTTAAGAAATACATTTAGTAAATTTGAACATATGGATATAATGGCGTGAAAACACTTGTTGAGTAACTACCCAACGGTAGCACTCTAATGATATGTCTACATTAGTAGATCATGGGACCATCTTCTTTTCAGACACCTCGGATTGTTATTACGAATTGAAGAGGAAGCAAGGCTAGAAACGAGAAAGTTGGGATGGTTCTAAAGTTTATTTCGGAAGGATAGGTATCTGGATTGGGCCATATGTGAAACATTAAGGCCATTATGGATGGTTTTATTTATAACAAAGTAGGTAACAAAGCATTGAGGATTTTACGAAGGATTTTGGATTGGATTATTTAGTGAAGCCCCATAGCTCTACTTCGTAAGTCCAAATAGACCTTATTATAGTCATGTATATGAGTATTTTGTAATTAATTGGAAATTTAGAGCGTTTGTCTAGTAAGTACTGGAGTAGTCAGAAACGTCGAGCGGTTTCTTGTCGTTTCAGTCTGGTATGATTATATTTATTCAACATATAATCATTCACGTATAACAGCTGATCCCACTATATACTTTTTACGTTATTCTCCGTTCCGAAAACGGAATTGTGGTCTCAATAAAATAAGCTGTAAACTGATACTTCCCCCTCCACATTTATGCCCGATACCTCGGGGTTATGGATCCCGAACAAACAGACGGACCCGCAGAAGGAAGGGATATATCGCAAATGAGCCCTAATAGGGATAACAATAAAGGAGGAGGAGATGAAGGGAGAAGGGAAGTTGTAATAAAGGAAGGGAGGAAAAATGTATCAGAGGGAGGGTCCTAAAGAGGTTTAATATCTTCCTCTCTCTCTGTGTCGGCCCTAGATAATAAAGATAACGGCCGGGTGGATTACCGGCTCTGACGCAATATTGCACCCGTGTTGTCTTCGAGTAGGCTTTTATTGTAAATTATTATAGGTTTATGTATCTTTATATTGCATTATTTAGATAATAATCTCGATATATGCGATAGTGTACAAGATTTAGTTATTCAAGTTGACATTATTATATATATTCAAGACAAAATATTCATATAAATAAGAACACTGTAAATGATTACAGTATGGTTTATATTTCCAAAAAGTTATGCAGGGTGTCCATGTAGAGAGAAATTTTTATAAAAGTCATAGCAGACCTAATAAAGACTTACAAAAATGTTTATATAAACAATTACCCAAATGATCACCGTTTCATTGACTAAAATATATCTTTATTACAATCTTAAAAAAAAAAAAAAAAAAAAAAACCGATGCATACTGAACATGGATTTCGCTACTGATACAAAAAGGTCGTTTGTAAAAACTCATTATTTCTTTATGCTTTATTGATATAATTTCATATTTCATTGTCCTCTGCTATTTTCCATCGTAGCAGACTGCTTATATCAGTTGCAGGCTACAAAACGTCACCGTTAGCACAAATAGAATAAAAGTTGAAAATTTTTACATACGACCTTTTGCACTAATAGTAGTGATATATACTTAATAGGTACGTTTTCAGTTCATAAAATGGACTAGAAAATCCGTAGGAAAACTTCAACTTGTTGTTTGTTCGGAATTAATGAGATTAATACTTTTCGTTTTCAGGGATCAAACTATTTAGTATCAATATTGACATAACTCGAATTTTGAAGATTTGTAAATCCAAGAAAGGTAAGGCTTATACTTCAAGGGTCAAAACTACTAAATGATGTCTTTAGAAATCATCATGTGGTATACGAATTCGATAACGGCCTGTAATATTAGAAATATCAATAATGTTGTATTTTGTATTGGCGATAAAAAAGCAGGATTTCCTAAAAAATTAATTGAAGTTTAAATTAATTGTGATTAACTTAATTTTAAGCATTAGAGGCAAAGAAGGATCGTTGAAATGCCTATCTGTTTCGAAAGTTCGAAATTTGAGAAGTCAGTTCCAGAATAACTTGACGATTGAAAGCTGAAAACAGAGAGTATTTATAAGAATTCTCCATCAATATACTTCATATATTCCTCTGAAGTTTTTTAAAGTATATTTTTGATCAGAAAATAAATTGTACTATGCTGCCTGTTTTCCTTAATGCCTACTTTATTTCCTTAGCAATATTTTAACACTCAAAAAGAAGAAGCTGAAGACAATGTAGGACAAGAAGCTCGAAGATCTCATCCAGCTCGGAGCCGAGAGGTCATCAGCCTCTTCTGATTTACGATACGATTTGGGAAGAAGACGTAAACCGCAGGAGCCCTGGAAATCCTCCAAGTTATGCCCCTCGCTAAGAGGTTTAGCCTCCTGAAACAGTGGCCTCTTCAAAGCCGTGTCTGGATCTTATCGAAAATCCACAGTTCCCACAGAATATGGTCCATATATCAGTCAGATGATGGTCAGGGATTTCGCAGCTTGGTCAGGCTCGACTTTGTTTTGGATCAACAACAGACAACGTTTGAGTGTGGAGGTTTGTTGCAAACTCATTAAAAATTTCCTTCAAGAGAAATGTAATATATGCCACTAGAACTATACTGCTTCTTCACCAGTATTATTTATTTACTTATTATATTTATATTTATTTCTTTATTATTTGTATATATTGTATGAATGAGAACTTGTAGCCCTAATGCTTATAGCCCTCCAGCAGTGGCTGATTGTATTATTATTCAATAAACAGATTAAAAAAAAAAAAAAAAAAAAAAGAACTATACTGAGAAAAATCCACATTACTAAATTACTAAAACATTGTTAAAGCCAGAATTATATTTTATTTCTCTAATCATATCTTTTAGGTTCGGTGTAATTATTTTATTAAAGTTTTATAAAATATTAGGCCAAAGGTCACCAAATGTGCACAGTTTTTTACATCCTGTATTATTTATTCGACGTTTCGGATTCAAGAGCCATTTTCAAGATCCTGCAAACTAATTTCACAATGAGAAAAATAAGAATATTAACGCAGACCGCAACCCCAAAAATATTTAAAATAAAATAAACCTTATATTAGAAGTTAACTAATAAAATAGAAAAACTAAAAAAAAAAAAAAATACGATAAAAACGAAATCAAATTTGAGAATACCTAGGACTCCATCTGGACAAACGTCTAACTTGGAATCCTCATATCAGACTGAAACGACAAGAAACCGCTCGACATTTCCGATTACTTCAGCACTTACTAGACAAACGCTCTAACCTTCCAATTAATTATAAAAGACCCATTTACATGACTATAATAAGGCCTATTTGGACTTACGGAGTTGAGCTATGGGGCTCCACCAAACCTTCAAATTCCTCTCGCATCCAATCCTTACAATTCAAAATCCTTCGTAAAATCCTCAATGCTCCTTACTTTGTTACAAAAAAAATTATCCATAATGACCTTAATGTTCCTTATGTATCAGATTTGGCCCAATCCAGATATCTGTCCTTCCATAATAAACTTCATAACCATCCCAACCCTCTTGTTTCTAACCTTGCTTCCAATTCAATTCCTGATAACCCTCCGAGGCGTCTGAAAAGAAGATGGGCACGTGATCTCCTAGTATAGACATATTATTAGAGTGCTACCAATGGGTAGTTTCTCAACATGTGTTTCATGTCATTATATCCATGTGCGAATTTACCAGATGTATTTTTTGTATACAGTTATAAACATCATATAAATAAATAAATAAAAAATTTAAAAAAATTGAGAAAAACAAATTAATAAATTAGATAGTTTATATAGTAGAACTAAGAATATTATTCCAAAAGAAAAATTAATTAATATTATCTATAAAATACAATGCGAGGATTTTGAATATAAGGCATATTACGGACAAACCTCACAATGGTTTGAACGTGGGATACAACAGCGTAAACAAAATTGCAGGTCTAAAACGACAAAATCAAAATTAGCCTAAATTTGATTTCGGTACAGGTCTTACATAGAGAACAGAATATTAACAAACGAAGAATAATTGAATCAATATTTATTACTAAAAACCTCAAACATCAGTAAATCAACAGACAGATGTAGATAATTTAAATACTTTTAATGCTAGCACAATAGATAAAATTAAAATATAATGTACTGATATATAACAGATAAAACAGCTGATCCCTAATCCCTCCACCCCACTCCGTTTTAAAATAAATCCATTCCTGTATGAATGCCTTAGTGAGGAGCAACAATTTTCTTAATATCGTCTACGAAAGAGCTGCACAAAATTGAGAACAAATAATATTCTTTTTTTTTTTTTTAATTTAACATTCTATTTTAATTAATTATTTATTTATTATAACTTTTAGAAGTGAAAAAATGACATTCGATGAAATAAAAGAATGACAAAAAGACGAATTATATTATAATGATATATATGAATTTTGAATATTGAATATATATGAACCGGTGCATGGTAGTTAGATGATAAAAATTTTACATTATTTAAATGATACAACTAATATTTGTTAAATTAATATGTGTTTTATAAGGATATATTTTGAAGTATAACAACTGAATTAAACTTAGTTTGCAGGATCTTGAAAATGGCTCCTGAAGTCGAAACATCGAATAAATAATACAGGATGTAAAAAACTGTGTACTTTTGGTGAACTTTAATTACATTAACCTTTGGCCTAATATTTTGTAAAACTTTAATTATATTTTAATTTTTTTATTTAAAAAAATAAATAATGTTAACCCAGAGGATATGACGGATAGAAATAACAATGTTTTCAAGTAAAGGAATTTGTTGCAATATTTATTGCTGCATTGTTTGCTGGCGAGCGTCATTTGTTATAGTCCGTGGTACAGACCTCTTTTTGTCAAATTATATTCATGTTCATCACGAATCATCAACGAAACAATTTGCAAATACAGAATTCTTTTGCATTTTAGTAATCGCTGATGAATGAAACTGGTGGATAGCAGGCCTGTATGTATTGATGGATTACTGACAGCTTTTTCCAGAGATTTTATTCTCATTTGAAAAATTTTAGATCTTGTTATATAAATATTTTTTAGACAATGAAAACGGTAAGGAAGCTATACTGACTTTACTTGGCAGACGTTTTTTTCTGTGTTCTGTTTTTAATTAATAGTTTTTATGCATTGACTAGAATTTTAGTGAACCAAGAATTTGTTCATTGATGAATCACGGACAGTCTATTTTTACCTCTCAATGGAATTGGGTCTATTTGAAGAAAGATAGATAAGAGATTCTATTTGGGTCAGGTTGTGATAATTTATAACGTATCTGCTTGATCAAAAGATTGATTTAAAATCATTTTTAAATTAAAGGATTGTTAAAAATTAATGAATTACAAAAAAAAAAATCAATATTAATAAAACTGTAGGTTTGAGCAAATATATTAATAAGATTTTTTTTCTGTTAGACTTTATTTCCGTTTTCGGAAATTCAGTAATCCATCAATACATACAGGTCTGATATCCACGAGTTTTATTCATTAGCAAATACTAAAATGCGAAAGAGTTCCGTATTTGCAGATTGTTCACTTGATGATTCGTGATAAGAAAATAAAAATTCCAGTGCGTAATGAACACGAATATCACTAATGTAAGTGTGAAAGATCGTAAGTAAAAAATGAATGTTTTAAAGAAGAGCAAAAACTAATTGTTTATTTATGATTTATTAATATAATTTTCAATTTTTTATGCTTATCTCAGTTGCAGGCTACAAAATGTCATCTTTGACACAAATAGAATAAAAATTGAAAATTTTTACATACTACCTTTTGCACTATCAGTAGTAATATATACTTAATAGGTATGTTTTCATTCGTAAAATGTATAGAACAAAACATCCATAGGAAAAATTCAACGAGACCAATACTTTTCTTCAGTCAGAACAAAACTAATTAAGCTGGAATATAAAAATATGCTTGAAGTTTACACAACTTTGATATTTAAGTAGGGAATCGAGACCAAACTCAGAGTAAAAATTAATTTAAATTTATCGAAAATTACACGAAATCTAAATAATGGCAGTAAGTGTCATACCAGTAACGTTTGCAATCGACAAAACAAGATAGTATAAATTAACTTTTTAAATAAAACCTAAAATTTTATAACCCCATAAAAATATTGTCTTAACCTATCTCTCACTCGATATGATCACTGTCTTCCAAATTTCACAGCCATTATATTGTTAACACTTATTTATATTAATTTTAATTATTAAATGGAATTAAATGAAATTGAACTCATTTCCTCTAAGTTTGAGTCAAATTGAACAAGCAAAATTGAAAATATAGGGGTGCCAAATAATACTTTTCCGAAAGCGGAAGATTTTTTTTAGAGTAGTGAATAGAATTTGATAAAATTGATACTTACTTGATTAACTGTTAAAAAATCCCTAACTTCCCTCTAAATTTTGTTGAAATCGAACAAACGGTTTTAGAAATATAGACTAATCAAGGAAAGCGCGTTTGCGCATATATAAGAGAAAATTTATAACGGAATTCAATAAAATCGATATAGAATCATTATTTTACCAAAACCTACCATTCTTTTAACTTTAAGCCAAATCGAATTTGCCATTTCTGAAATATTGGCATATCTATGAAAATACATATACGCGTGCGCACGGAAGTAGGGGATGGAATTTGGTAAAATTGATATGGGACCATCTAGGCACCAACCAGCACAATTTTGAGAGGCTTAATCCCCTCTCCATTTTTTTTTAATTTTTTGTTGGATTACAATTGTTCATTATTGAAAATAATACACCAAAAATATTTAAACCTCACGATATCTTTACTAAGAGAGCTCTGATTTTGATGAAAATTTCTTCGTTTTTTAGGAAATTTAAATACCTTCGAAACATCTCATCGCAATATGAACAGAAAAGTGTATACTTTTTGAGTTCTAAGGCGCTACAGTCTATAACAACGCAAGTTTTTCGGCCTCATTTTTGAAAAGAAAAGACGGATACTAATGTCGATGAAGGAGAATCATCCTCGAGTGACCTCTGACTTTAAATCAAAATTTGAAAAAAAAAATCGGTCCTGTAGTTTCGGGGAAAATACGCGGACGGCGTGCGGAGCATTACTTCAGTAACACCTTCAAAAATTAAAATCCAAAACAAAGGATATAACTTTTGCATTAGATCATATAAAAAACATCTAGAGGTCATACGTTTGTTCCAAATTGTCAGATTTTACCCATTTTTTTTTTCTCGGAAATTTTGTAAACTTTTCAAAAATCATTTCTACGTTTCCTCAAACGTAAAACCTCAAATTTTGATAGGCTTAACTCCCTCTCAATATTTTTTAATTTTGTGTTCTATTACAATGGTTAATTATTGAAAATAATACACCAAAAATATTTAATAATCGCGATACCATTACTAATAGAGCTCTGATTTCTATGAAACTTTCTTCGTTTTTTAGAAATACCTTTCATTTTTTTTCATCATATCAACTGAAAAGTGTATACTTTTTGAGTTATTCGGAATCTAATCTGACCACTCCTCGTAACTTTTTTTCAGCTTCTTTTCATTGAAGTATGTTATATAGACAAATTTAAAGGGCATCAAGAGGAAGACTTTAGCCAAGTTTCATTGTAATCGATACATTCATTTAGGCACTGCAGTCAACGCTGGTTTTTCGGCCGCCTTCATGAAAGAAAAAGGCGGATAGTAATGTCGATGTAGGAGATCATGTTCGAGTGACCTCTGAGAGAGAGAGAATCACTTTACTATCATAAAATAAAATAAAATGGTGCTGCCCAATTACATTGGGTTGCTAACAACACAGCATACTTATTAATCACTACAGACATTATTTAATATTATTATACAATTATATAGGATTAACAATATGTATGAGCATAGTATACAATATTTTATACATATTATTTTTTATTTTTTCCTTTTTTTCTTCTTTTTTTTATAATTTTTACTATTTCTTTCATTCATTTATTATCATTCTGTACCCTTTCTCTTTCTTCTCTCCCCCTATACATGTTCCCACTCCTCACATTCGCTCCTCTCTCTTTCTAACCTAATACATAAAAAATACATGAAGTACAGTGGACGTGTTCAATAAATAATAATATAAAAATAGTAGGTTACGATAAGGTGAAGCCATTTACGAAAGGAAGTTAATAATTTGATAAAAATGGGTCTGAACCGCGGACTATAATAAGAATGCAAAAAAAATTGAAAATGCATCGATAAGATACGGTGGCACGAAACATAAACTAATTGAAACTAATATACGGTGATTAGAGAATGACTTCAATTTGAAAAGGAAGGAAGAATATCTACAACTAATGAACGTAAAACTATACTCATATTTATATCATACAGATTTCAATTTATTTATTTTTAATTAGGAATATAATAATCTGTCACGTGGACAATAATTATAGTGAGATATCACACCATATATACAAAGAACAAAAAATTAACAAAAGTAAAATAATAACTACATACTAATCAATAACTATGTACAATAAAATAACTTAAACATACGTACATTAAAACATAAAAACAGTCATACCTATATACAATCAGGCAGGGAGCACCAAGCCCGGCTTGTCCCTCCAACTATAGAGGGAAAAGCAGGACTCCAAGGGATATCTGCACTACTCTCTCTATTGCGTCACTGGTGCTAAAAAGCCAGTGGAGATTGAACGAGAGCGCTTTAGTCGCATACACTCATGTCTTGAGTGGTATATTAAGTTCATGATGTACGGTTTTGTTGGTTACATAAAACAGAGCATCGACTATTGTTCGGAGGACTTTGGACTGAAAGATTGGATGCGTTTGATGTTAGAAAATTTCGCTGTCTCCCAAAGTTCAAGTCCTTAGAAACAAATAGATTTCAGGATTGTCTTGTAGATCAGTAATTTGTTGTCAATTGAAAGTTGAGATTTTCTAGTCCGTAGACAGTTTTAAATAAAACATAAAATCGTAATTATTTCTTATAATCGATGCCTAGGATGGTTCGATGTTTCACCCATAAGTATGAATATATTTTTATGAATTTTATGTTTTATTTAATGTCATTTCGCACTGAGCTTCCTATGCAAGGGTCCCAGGTTCGAACCCCGGCTCATGGTAGAAAATTTATGTATCTGTTTCGTTGGCCGTGGGGCGACCCTGGGTCGGGGAACCCTCCTGGGGCATACCCAGCCTCCATAAAGTGGGTACCCATAATTAAATAATTAATTAAAGGGAGAAAACTTGGTGGTTGAGCGTGATCTTGGTCAAATCACCTCTTTTCACAACCGTTGACCTAGAAACAGTGCTTTCCCTAAATAGTACTGAACCCCAGACCCTTCATGGGTTGTAGTGGTACAGGTTTATTTAATGTCATTTCAAGTTTCATTTTTTTTTTTTTTTTTTTCATGTGTCATCTATAATGTTTATTTTATTTTTGTAATTGTGTGAATGAGTTTCACATAGCTTTAATACGCAATGCCTTAAGTGAGCCAAAATTTATTGTTTCTAAATAAAATAAAAAATTTACATAAACAAATTACAATTAAATACTCTAGTGGTACATGTATTACGAAAATGACTCACAAAGGAGAGGCTAATTCAGAAACAATCAATATATTTTTTTAATTGATCGTTCTATTAGTCCGTGATACAGACCCCTTTTAATCGAATTATTAACATCCACCTGAAACTTTGTAAATGAATTGGGGCGTTTTTAATCTGGAGGGGGGCAAACTTTGTTTATTCAACTAGTTACTGAAAACTCAAAAATACTCATTTGCTTTCCACTTGGATCGTAAGATAATTTGATCACAAAATAGAGAAGAAAGGTGATGTTCAAAAATATTGGGCCGTTTGGCGTACACCCCCAAATTTTCAAAATAACGAGGTTATACTTGACAAACGGCCTAATATTTTTGTAGATCACATTTTTTATCGATTTTGTGATCATATTTTCTTACGATCCAAGTAGAAAGCAAATTTACGAGTTTTCAGTACCTAATTAAATAGACAAAGTTTTTCCCGCTCCAGATTGAAAACGGCCCAATTCCAAGAGTTGTAGGTAAATAAAATAGTTGTAGGTGACGATGAGATGAAATTATTTACAATGTTTCAGGCGGATGTTTCGATGAAAATGGGTGTATACCACGGACTAATATTTTATTTTTCATATTTTTGTTGTTTGATATACAATTATAGTGCTTCTATATGATGTTATTATTCGATCTATTCGATATAGTAGATATTAGTTATACGATATGAACCACAAGTATGCTATCGCGTATCGCTCCCCATTAACCAATCAAAAGAGGAAGAAGCTGTTAAGTGAGCGGAACACAAAAGCTAATACACTTATTGACCCAAACCCTCAGACCCCAACCAAACTGGGGTTACATAATTAGGCCCCTACCCCACCAACGTATTAAGCGAGGGGTGATACTAGAATCTGTTAGCAGTCTTAATATATCTTATACGGAACATATATTTGGCAATTCATCATAGAGAACGTAGGCAATGCGGTTATTGTGGTTGTTTATAATCCTTTATTCATCGCTTAATCGGTGACAGTTTCCTACATTAGTAATAATCTCGAAAGCGAGGCAGCGGGAATTTCCTTGTTTACACGAATAAAATAAATCTACATCCTCAGATCCTTAGATACATTCTCGTACCTCTTTGCTTATTTGATGAAGTCATATATTTGAAAAACTTTTTTATTTATTTTTTTAAGTCAATGGTTCAAGCAGAAAAATAAGTTTTATTTAAGGTAGGAAACAATTAACAAAATGCTTTTAAATAAAACTTATTTTCCTGATTGATACATATATTTTTAGAAAAGATTTTTTTTTTTAAGGCTTCAATATACCAATCACTATCAAAACACAAGTGAAAAAAGTTATAATGACTAGATCGGAATTAAAAACGAGGTAACATATCACTGAAATATTATATTTATAACAAATATAAAGATCATTTTTATAAATACGTTTCTTTTATATAATTCATCTTTTTTGTTTTTTTTTGCTTATTTTTATGATTGAACATATTATTAATAATAGATAAACCAAACTAAATATTGCAGCACTTTATTTTCATATAATCCAATAAAAGTTTATAATATAAAAATGTTACATTTGTACAGTAACGATATATATTTGGATATTTTTATTTGTTATTTGCATTTTTTTTTAAATAATAATTTTATTCTATGAATGCGGATTCGTAAAATTAGATAACTATTCATTTATATGTCACGAAAATGCGTCGCTGGATGTGTGATGTATTGCTGTTTATCGATGTTCATTAATCGATTTCTCAAAATTAGGTCCCATCACTCAAAATGGAGGTCATTGATAGTACGTCGTATCATGCAATTATGTATAACCTTTGTTTTATATACATATTTAGTTTGTAAAGTAGGAATTTGTGTAAAATTTTAAAAATACATAATTAAAAAATCTATTTAATTAGTATTTTTCCCATTTGCTATTTGTTCCTAAAATTATGTATCATTATTTTATACAAAAATACTAATGTATTAAGTTTGTGGGATTCCGATATTCTTCATTAACAATACATTATATCATGTGTGAATAAAATTCATTGCTTATTTATATTGATATTTAATAAAAATAGATCTGTAATATTTAATTTATAGTTTTACTTATTTCCGTTAAATTTTTTTAACCTATGAAAGTTTACCTGGTCGTGTGTACATGTCAATAAAAAATTGTATTTTTTTACAGACACAATGTTAAGTAACTCGTTTCAAGATGTTTAAAATAAAATCACGTGTATAATTCCGCTTCAGAATTATTTTTAATCAAACCTCTTATCAGTATTTGATCAATTTCTTGCACAATGTTGGAATTTATCATAATATTTACAATAAAAACATTTGTTTTTCAAAATTAAGATAATTCTTACTCCTGTGTGCTTTAAACATTATATTTGCCTTGTATTACTCCTATATTCTTCAATTTGTGATTTCCTTTATAAATATTTTATAAATGGAAAAATTCAAACTACAAAGCCATGAGTCTCCAAACATACAGGTGAATGGTTAACTTTCTGCCAACTCAGGCAGAAAAAACACTTATGTGCAGAAAGAAAAAAACAAAAAAAAAGAAAGAAGAAAAACATATCATTGTTGCTATAGACATCTCACGGAGCGATCCAAATACATACTGAAAGAAAGAGAAGGTTCTGTCAACACAGATAAGAAAGGTTATATTGAACAGCTGATTAGCAGGAATACAAGGAAGAAAAGAAGAAAAATATATACATAACTAAAATATAATAATACAAAATATGTTAAGTAAAATAAAATACCAAATAAATAAAATTTAAAAAAAGCTCGAAATTATATATATATAGCCAGTATGTTTGGAGATTCGTGGCTTTATTTTTTGGATTTTTACATTTAGAATATAATTACCTTATTTCTCTTTTCCAGGTGTATGCTTATAAATTTATTATCTAATAATTTTACTAATATCTTAATAAATAAAAGAAAATTAATCATTTGAGTATATACCTTATCGCCGTTTTATATAAGCATCTACGTGCCTTTATTTATTACTGCTTATACTCTTTTTATAAAAAAAATACAGTCGTAATAAAATTCGCAAAAAAATTAAAATTTACTCTTTGACATTATTTATAAAATTTTAGTTGGCATTGGTACAAAAACTAAGGGAATGGGGTAGCTCAGTAGTAGGGCAGTAAGCTTCCAATGCAAAGATCCTAGGTTCGAACCCCGGCAGAAAATTTGTTTATCTGTTTCATTGGCCATGGGGGGGGGGGAGGACCCTGGGTCGGGAGACCTTCCTGGGTCACACCCAGCCTCTATAAAGTGGGTACTCTCAATTAATAATTGATTAAGGTGGAAAACCGGGCGGTTGAGCGTGATTTCGACTAAATCACCTCCTTGCACAACCGCTGACCTAGAAACAGTGCTTTCCCTAAATTATACTGAACCCCAGACCCTTCAGGGTTGTAGTGGTACAGGTGTTTTTTTTTTTCCTACAAGAACATATTTATTTAATGCACTAGCGGATCCAGGATTTAATTTTGGGAGGGTGAGCTTCAGCCTGAAATTTATTTTTTTTCTTAAAAATAACGATAATTACTGTGGAAAAAAAGAAAGAAACTAACTACCTATATGAAATGATGTTTAACTGATTCCTAAAGTCCTATGTAATTACACGAACAATAATACTTTAAGGGATACTTTTTTTCAATAAAACATGGTTATATTTACTATTTTTTAGGGTGGGAGGGCTTTAGGCCCAAAGCCTCTCCCCCCATAGATCCGCCTGTGATTTAATTAAATAAAAAACTATTAAGAACACATCTATAAAGGATGTAAAAATAATTTTAAAAAAGTATATACATCCACAACTCCTGAGAAAAAGTATAAAAACAACAGTATAATTTAGATGTTAAGCATAATTTAAAAATATATATATATATTTAATGAAATATTCTAAAATAAACTAAATGATTCGGACTTGAAACATAACTCAACATTATGAATTAAGTTGAAATTAAAAGGCGGTGGACAAATGATAAATTTCATATTTTTACGGGTGATAAAAAATTGACAAGAATATAATATTTTTTTTTTTTTTAAAAAAGACTGCGTACTGAATATTTATCACCCATGGAATATTTATCACCAACGGAAACATGTAACTATGTTTTATGGTAAAAAATATTAAAAAATTATCTCTTAAAGTATTATTGATCGTGTAATTACATTTAATAGGACTTCAAGAATCACATAAACACCATTTCATATATGGTAGCTAGTGTCTTTTTTTTTTTTAGAGTAGTTATCGTTATGTATTTGAAAAAAAAAAAGCTATGTTTATGACAAGTCTTATGAAAGTGAAATTACATATTTAAGGTATGTATATGCCTGGGATGTTACAGCAAATTTTTCCTCAAAATCGGCTAACCAAAACTGGCACTTTATATGATCGATGAGACACATTTTTACTATTTTCTCGAAAATGGCTCCGAGGATTTTGATTAAATTCATTAAATCAGTGTCAAATTAAACAGTTTTTAATATTATATATAGGACAGTCGACTGACCTTCCTTCAATAATTCTTCATATATTTTTTTTCAAAGATTTTCTTTGTTTTTTTTTTTTCAATAAGTACTCTATTCATATACTCACTGTCTTGTGTTAAAGCTTTGGCGTGGGATATAGGATCTTAAATTTATGTTAACATTTTTTTTTTTCCAAATAGATATATAGGTACCTAAGAATGTACAATAAGCCCGATAGGAAGAGAGGAAGTGTACCTCCTCAAACCGAAGGGTTCTTTTCAACAACGAGGTACAAAAACCAGAGCTCCATTGAACTGAAGAAATTCTACTTTTCAAAAAGTGGTGCTCTATATTGAAGAGGTGGCGTGAGGGGCGAGGGGGTGGGGATGGGGAGATGAGCTGTTGTCATAGCGACGGGAGGCGGGGCCGGCCACGCCCACTTTCTTCTAGTCCCCAGGTAGGCCGCAAGGCTCTTGCTATTTCATCTTCTCCAGCCCACAATACTTTCTACAAGGGTGGTTACAGACTCCAGCCCCCTTCACCGATCTATCTACTCCTGTCAGTTCTCAAGTAGAACTAGAAAATCAAGCTAACGTGTTGTAATCTTTTCCAAAGTCGATGCTAAACATAGAATAAATGAAGTAGTAAATAAAGGTACAAAAAAAGTCTTTTTTGTTGTTCTTAAGAAAAACTAATGGAACCACAATGATCAATTTAACGACCACTGCTGACTGGAGATTGGAATGCAAAAATTCCTAAACGAAAAATGGCAATTCAAGTGGAACCAATCTACGAATAAATTGCAAGAAATTAAAAAAGATACCAAACCGTGGACGACCTCTTCCAGGAAGAACAGAAAAGAAGAAACAATTTTAATTCGGCTTAGAATTGGACATGCAGCTTTCACCCATGGCTAAATAATGAGAGGCCTGGAACCACCATTTTGTAAAACATGCAACACATCACTTACACTGAAACACATTGTAACAACTTGCAGACTATACTCTGACACCAGAACAAAACATAATATACCTTCCAACATATCTGAAGTACTTTCAGATGACGAAGAAAAGATACAAAAAGTATTTGAATTTATAAAAGACATTAAATTTGTACACCTAATTTGATTACATCTAAAGCCGCTAATGACCCGATCGGTTAGATGCGGAATGTAACAATAAATAAATAAATAAAAAAAGTCTTCTATTTGAAATCCTCAAAAATGTAGTATGTTAAGCTCACCAGTGAGGGCCATAGCTAAGGAAATTATTGTCTATTTTGGTTTTTGCTGCCTTAATTATTGTATAAGTATGCATGTGTTTTTTTTTGGTTAGTTTTAATTTTCTTATTTTTAGGTTATTTTATTATATTATTTATTGTATATACTTTTGATTATTATTTTGCTTCTATTTATTTTACATTTTTTGTACATATAGTGTGAATGTTATCCTACCTCACTATAACCAATGTCCAAGAGACAGATTGTTGTAATACTCAATAAATAAATTAAAAAAAAAAAAGAATTATTGTAGTTATAAACTTCTCCGTTAGACATAGAATTTCAAGGGTCTCCTTATATTTAACACTTTAAAATTGAAAAAAAAAAAAAATCAGTTATGCAGTTATAACTGAAAAGACTAATGAACAGTTGCTTAAGATTTGTAATTAGTGCCACGAGATACTCCCATGTCTCTCACCACTACACTGAGTTAAAGTGGCTCTTCCCCTCCTTTCGAAGACAATATTTCCTAGGTACGTTCCTCTATCAAATCATCATCCTTCTTACGCCTACAACCTTCTCCAATTCAAGTCCTCAGTCCACTCACCTAAGATCTCGACCTTCCGACCTTTACATTCCTTCTCACAGATCTGCCTCGTTCCAAAACTCCTTTATTACTCGCTCTGTTAATTTCTGAAATTATCTTCTTATCAAAATTCGGCATTCTCCCTCCCTATATACATTTAAAACCCTCCTAGTCCAATTCCTATCCCAAAAACAGTCAGATACCCGCTAACCTTTTAAATAAAATTACATATTATTCATAATGATGTATTTACATATAACTCATCACTTAAATACTTACTGTCAGATTCCACTTTCTTTTTTCTTTTTTGGTTTATTTTCAATAATCAACCATTATGATGGACCGAAAAATTCAAAAACTTAATCCCCTCCCAAATTTGAGGTTTCACGTCTCAGGATGCGTAGAATTCGAAAAACGAATAAATTTTGTCCGTCCGCCGTCCGCGAATTTTCTCCGAAACTACTGGACCGATTTTTTCCTAATTTGGATATAAAATTAGAGGTCACCCGAGGATGATCCTCCTTCATCGACATTATTATCCGCCTTTTACTTTCAAAATTGCGGCCGAAAAACCTGCGTTGCTATAGACTGTAGCGCCTAAACGAATGTAGCGATTTCAATGAAACCTGGCTAAATGGCTTAATTTTCAATATTAGCTTTTTTTAAAGTAGTTTTAATTTTTTTTTTATTTGAAACAATTAACCATTTCACATTGATCTGTAATAAAAAAAATTAAATAAAAGTTATGAATGAATTTGATAATTAACTAAAGGAGAAATAAGAGATCGTAAAAGAGAATAGTTGTAAGGAAGGAACCAAAGGGATACGATACCGAACTTGAGCTCGCCCGAAAATTATAACAGGAATCTTCGGAAACATGAGCTTAATATAATACGGACTCTGACGATATTACGTACATATACATATGCGGTTTTCCTAAATTTTTTCGTTGATATTATTTAATATTTAATTGTATAGGATACAGCGATATCAATATTTTTACTTTCACTTCCCCTTTGTCTGATAACAATAATTTCTGCTTAGAAGAGCGAGGTAAGTAAAACCCTCCCTACATTCTAGAACTCCTAACTTTACGCTATTCTATCCACTCTCTCAACACCAGATCTCAACATATAGATTAATATATCCCCTCCCATAAAACCACTTCCTTCAGTAAATCCTTCGTCATTCGTGCTACATCCTTATGGAACTTCTTACCCATCTCCATACGTCAAACCACGTCCATAAACTTCTTCAAACAACTCCTATTCCACCACCAACTACAAATTCAAACTTTTGCAAGCTTTGAAAATTTCTGGGTTATATACATGAACTGATGAGGCTCCTTAAAGAGAGAGATTACGCCTGTTTCGAGGAAGTATATTGTATAGATACGGATGGATCCACCCTATATTCCGACATTGTAGCAATCCTTAAGACGGGAAAGTCGGCGATAATTTTGGATCCAACCGTGAGATAGGAGACCAACGACCTCGATCAGACAGGAAAAGTGAAAAGGGAGAAAAAACAGACATATGAGAAATGCATCCTTTTCCTTAGTGAAAAGTTCCGCGAGAGTTTCGGACCGAGAGAGTTCCACGTGAGAGGCCTTTGGTTCGGAGCTCGCGAAACGATACCAGACTCAACAAGGAGCTTCATGGAGGGCCTTGGTGTCGACATAAAGGACATAGCAAAATTGGCAGAGAGTATAATCCTCGACTCCCTGAGAATCATCCACCACCATGTGCATGGAAGCAGATAGGGATAGAGTTTGTTCATGGGGGGGAGGCATGCGTGTGTTACAGCATTTTTATATTGTTATTTATTGAACACGTCCACTGTACTTAATAAGTAAAATAATATAATAATATATATAATAATAATAATATATATAATATTAATATAATAATATATATATAATAATAATAATAATATATATAATAATAATAATAATAATATATATAATATTAATATAATAATATATATAATAATAAATAGTAAAATAATAAGTATTTTTTTATGTATTAGGTTAGAAAGAAAGACGAGAGAATATGAGGGGTGGGAACATGTATGACGGGAGAGAAGGAAGAGAAGGGGTACAGAATGGTAATAAATGAATGAAAGAAATAGTAAAAATAAAAAATAAAAATAAAAAGGAAAAAATAAAATTAAAATAATAATATATATACATGTATAAAATATTGTATACTATGCTCATACATATTGTTAATCCTATATAATTGTATAATAATTTTAAATATTGTCTGTAGTGATTAATAAGTATGCTGTGTTGTTAGCAACCTAATGTAATTGGGCAGCACCATTTTATTTTATTTTATGATAATAAAGTGATTCTCTCTCCCCTACGTTGGCCACCAGCAGTTAATTGATAAAAGCCAGTTCATTTTTATTTAATAATTTTTTTAAATCTCAGTATTTTATTGTATATATCTGTGTATATCGTTATTATGTTTTGAAGATATATATTTTTTTTTTCTAGGTACTTTTATTATTTTTTTTATATATATATTTGTATTTTTCTTAGTATCTTTGTGTGTGTTTATATATGTGTGCTTACAATTTCCTAGGTTTTTTTTTTGTATATATTTGTATAATACTTATATGCCATACTAAGGTACATATTTTGTAAACTCTACTATTATTCTAAGGGGACTTCAGTCCCAGAATAAAATTATTTTTCATTTCATTTCATAATTGCAAGTTGTGTGATGCGCGCACGGCACCAGATTTTTTTAATTCCATCGAGGAAGGACTCCGGTAGGTAGGAAGTTGGGGGGTGCCCGTGTCCAATGGAGGCGGTACCTGTCGCTTAGAGACTGTTTGGAGGATTTGCTCTTTGAGGAACTAACCTGCGGAAAATTGTCTTCACAAAGGTGTCAGGTAGTCGCTCTAATCCTGCCTCTACCGTTTCCAGAGAAAAAAAAAATGGCCAAACATTGTCATCAATGCGGAACAAATGGAGGCAGCCCGTTTTTTTAAGTTAGGCTCCAAAGAACCTATCTTCTGTAAAGGAAGGGGATTATATCCATCACCTGGGCAGTTTATATAAAGTCAGTCCGAGGACCGCTGCTAATGAAATGCCAACATGTCTCTCCCCAGCAATCTTCAAAAAAATATTTTTGAGGACCTCATTCAAAAGGATCGACTACGCTACTAACCTCGATTTAGGAAGGAAAAAAATAGAAATAAAATAAAAAATATTTTACTAAAGTCTAGAATCAACAATATATTTTTGGTTTATTCTTTTCAATAATGAACTATTGTGATCGAACAAAAAATTCAAAAACTTCTCCTTCTCAAAATTTGAGGTTTTACGTTTCAGAATATGTAGAATTCGAAAAAAAGGATAAAAAAAAGTTTAACCGTCCTCATTTTCTCCGAAACTACACATCCGATTTTTTTTTCAAATTTGGAATTAAAATTACAGGTCAACCGAGGATGATCATCTTTCATCGACATTTCTATCCGCCTTTTCCTTTCAATATGGCGACCGAAAAACCTGCGTTGCTATAGACTATAGGGTCTAAGCGAATGTACTGATTTCAATGAAACTTGGCTAAAGTCTTCTTCTCGACGTGCTTCAAATTTATCTACTAACATACTTCAACGAAAAGAAGCTGGGTAAAAAGTTACAAGGGATGATAAAATTATATTCCGAATAACTCAAAAAGTATACTCTTTTTTGTCGATATTGTTATCGATTTGATTTCCTAATAAAACATAAAAAGTCGTTAAAATCGGACAATTGGGAGCAAAGATATGGTCTCTAGATGTTTTTTATATGTTCTACTATAAAAGTTTTTTCCTTTGTTTTGGTTTTTGTTTTTTAAATGTGTTACTAAAGTACTAGCGGGTCCAGGATTTCATTTTGGAGGGAGGGCTTCAGCCTGAAAGCTATTCTTTTCATAAAAATAATGATAATTACTTTGGAAAAAAAAGAAATCAACTAAATGTCTGTACGAAGTGGTGTTTAAGTGATTCCTAAATTTCTTTTAAATGTGATTACACGAACAATAATACTTTAAGAGATAATTTTTTGATATTTTTTTCTATAAAACATGGTTATATTTTACTATTTTGGAAGGGCTCCAAAGCCTTCTCTGTAGATCCGCCCGAGTATAAAGTAATCTTTTTTATTTATTTTTTTATTATTATTTTTTTATATTATTTTTTTAGCAAATTGCTATTGATATTGAAAACAATAATGTTTAGTCCAATAATTGAAATCACTTTTTATTTCTTTTTCTTTGTCACTAGGAAAGTAATGTTACTTTAGATGTATAATTGTTTGGAAATAATAAACCATTGTGAAATAATTTGCTGCGTTTTAAATTATGTAACTGTGTTTAACTCAATAAATATATTTAAAAACTCATCTTATATATTTATCTTTTAGTGAAATTAGAATTTGTAGGTATTTTTGGTGAAATTGATTTAGTGGAATGGATCTCACAGATCCGTAGCGACCATCCATGTGACTCTAAGGGTAGCGACCTTTGGAGGGTTAAATATTCAGTGAGCTGTAGATTTCGCAATGAAAATTATTTCACAATGGTTTCTTATTTCCAAACAATTATACATCTAGTGTAACATTACCTTCCTAGTGACAAAGAAAAATAAATAAAAGGTGATTCCAAATATCTAGATACCATATCTTTGCTCCTAACTTTTTTTTTTTTTTTTTTTTTTTTTTTTTTTTTTTTTTTTTAGAAAATTCCGTAAGCTTTTAGATAATCTTAATACAATATCAACAAAAAAGTGTGTACTTTTTGAGATATTCTAATTTTACTATCCTTCTTAACTTTGTTTCCAGCTTATTTTCGTTGAAGTATGTTGTATGGATAAATTTATAGGGCATAGAGAAGAAGACTTTAGCCAAGTTTCATTGAAATCAGTACATTCGCTTAGGCGCTATAGTCTATAGCAACGCAGGTTTTTCGGTCGCCATATTGAAAGGAAAAGGCGAATATAAATGTCGATAAAAGAGGATCATCCTCGGGTGACCTGTAATTTTAATTCCAAATTTGAAAAAAAATCGGATGTGTAGTTTCGGAGAAAATGAGGACAGTTAAAACTTCTTTTATTCGTTTTTCGAATTCTACATATTCTGAAATGTAAAACCTCAAATTTTGAGAGGGAGTCAAGTTTTTGAATTTTTTGTTCGATCACAATGGTTGGTTATTGAAAATAATGAACTAAAATCAAAACGAAAAATATGTTGATAAAATTAGAAACTTGAACAATAAATTCTGTATACCGTTAAATAAGAACTTGAATCCACCCAGGTCTGATTAAAACCGGCATCTTAAACTCAAGAATGTTTATGCTTTGACACGCTCTGTCATCACGATTTTATCAGTGATGCAGTTGAAAGAGAAGTGCTGAGATCTTCTGGAGTCATGCTTTCCCTCCACTGTTGGAGAGATGGGGGGAAGGAGCAAGCCTGGTTCGGAGTTCTTCTGGCTAATTATAAATAGTGTTGATAGGTATACCTGTGTTTAAGATGTCATTCTACTTTATTTTTTT
Source organism: Nezara viridula (assembly GCA_928085145.1). NCBI lineage: Eukaryota > Metazoa > Arthropoda > Insecta > Hemiptera > Pentatomidae > Nezara > Nezara viridula. The sequence continues at coordinate 27,353,939 of OV725077.1, read as the reverse complement.
TTTAATTTTATCATAAAATATATTTTCAAAGTATATTTATGAACTATTAGTTTGCTTTTTTTTTTATTTTACTTAATTTATACTCTCAGTATATAAGCTGTGAAACTCTTTGCTCACAATTACCAATGTCCAATATTGTGACAGAATTTAAAGAAATATACATACAAAATGAGTAAGGAATTCTATTTTATATTTTAATTCCGTTTTTTCCTTGACCTTATTAACCATTTAACCATTGCGTTATTTGAAAGAAAGAATAACTTTACCAAGTTAAAAACTACAATATTAACCAATTAAAAAAAGTTTTTTTTTAGATATTAAAGGCATTTAATAGATACATATCTTTAAAATAGAACTATTTTTTAACATTTTTCTCCTCTAGAAAAATTGAATTTTTAGTTTGATATTATAACCTATAAAAATAGGGTTAAGATGATGGGTACGGACGGCTTTATGAGGCGTGATGTTTACATCTCAATTAGCCACTGCCTGCTGGATCGATGTGGTGACGTCACTCAGGAACCGGAAGCTTCCAGGAGGGGGGTTTTTCCCTCCGCTGCTGCTCTCTGCCGGTTCTTCCCATCCTAGTCTAAAAGCCGACTCAAAGCTTTTCCGAAATTCGATTTTTCGTTGTGCAAGCTGATGTGTAGATAACAAGAAACGTAACGCAGGAGTCTTGCAGTTACCTATAAACTAATTGCTATTATATTATTTTAAAAGTTTATCTACAACTGTTCAAAAGTCAGATCAATTATAACTTTATATGTCAATTCCGAGAATTTCTAGGAAAAATTGATTAATTTTTATAATATTCGTTATTATACTGCTATATATACATATATATATGAAACGCCAACCTGTCTCTCCCCTGTAGTCTTCAAAAAAATATTTTTGAGGACCTCATTCTAAAGGTTCACTACGCTACTAAACTCGATTTAGGAAGGAAAAAAAAAATGAAATAAAATAAAAAATATTTTACTAAAGTCTTGAATCAACAATATATTTTTTTTAAATCAATAGCTCACTGAATATTTGACACCTCAAAGCCTTAGAGTCACACACCGCTTTCTGACACAAGGATATGAATCTGTAATTTTACATTGGAAATTGAATAGCTGTAACTTCGTGAATATATTTATATATATATTTATATACATACATACACATAATAACATACATTATAATAATTACCTTTTTCTGCAAATTCTCGGAATTTACATATTGAGTTATATTTGATCTAACTTTTGAACCGTTGAAGATAAACAAGTAAAATAATAGATATTCTTGAAGAACGTTTAATTATTAATAACTTTCTTCTGTATGACTTAATTGGGAAACGAAGCAATCAAGAGTTAGCTAGTCAAATACAGTAAAAAGCACGAGGTAAGAAATGTGTTTTTTTTTCCACATTAGCGGTAGTTATGGACGGATATTTCAGAAACTAAGCAAGATAGCGAAAAAATATATATAAGTAATCATATTTTAAATTTAATTAGCTTTAATTTTGTTTGGAACGTCCTTGTCGATACGAAGGATAGTTTTGCTGATATAAGAGAAAATCCGAAAAAAAAACCTGTAAACATGAGGCAATTTTTTTTTTTTTAATTAGCCATACTTGAGGACCGATATCTCTGAAACTAAGCGATGTAGCGAGAAAAGATATATGATCATTCATATTGGAAATTTTATCAGCTTTGATTTTGTATACAACGATTTTGTCGATGCGATGGATAGTTTTTCTGATATAAGCGAAAATCCGAAAAACGTGTCCTTCTAGGCGCCCCCACATCAGGCTCACTACCTAGGAGTGGAGACTTTTTATATGTTCATGTCCTTACTAATCCAAACAATATTCCTAAGTCAAAAATTGTGTCCCTGCCATTTCCTTCTATACCTCTTTTTCGAGTATTCATTGACTGGACAATAATTACATTTAGATGTTTTATTCGTCGTAAACCAACGACTTCCTGTCCTACAGTTTCCTTTAATAATACTCCACTTATCCCTGTTGAGCAAATCCGATACCTAGGACTCCACCTGGACAAACGACTAACTTGGAATCCTCATACTAGACTGAAACGACAAGAAACCGCTCGACGTTTCCGATTACTTCAGCACTTACTAGACAAACGCTCTAAACTTCCCATTAATTACAAAAGACTCATATACTTGACTATAATAAGACATATTTGGACTTACGGAGTTGAGCTATGGGGCTCCACTAAACCATCGAATTCCTCTCGCATCCAATCCTTACAATCCAAAATCCTTCGTAAAATCCTCAATGCTCCTTACTTTGTCACTAATAAAATTATCCATAAAGATCTTAATGTTCCTTATGTTTCAGATCTGACTCAATCCAGATACCTATCCTTCCATAATAAACTTCAGAATCATCCCAACCCTCTCGTTTCTAACCTTGCTTCCTCTTCAATTTCTGATAACCCTCTGAGGCGTCTGAAAAGAAGATGGCCCCGTGATCTCCTAATGTAGTCATATCATTAGAGTGCTACCATTGGGTAGTTACTCAGCAAGTGTATTCATGTCATTATATCAATTATGTCCAAATTTACTTGATGTATCTATGTAATACAGTTGTAAATGTCATAAAGAAAAAAAAAAAAAAAAAAGATGTTTTATTGACATAAACATAGTGAAGTCCAACCAAATTAATATAATTAACTTGGCAATATATCACCGACATTATCAAGACAGATAGTGAGTGGCCTATAGGCCTCCAACTTTCGTAAACTTTCCGAACAATCTGTCGGGAAACATATTAAGTCAATATAAAGCAGGCTTACAACATTGATAGGGGAGTAGGGAAGTCAGTAGGGAAGATATTAGAAAAATAATGTAAATTTTACTCAGATTTCAGAATGATTGATTTTAACTATATTATTTATAAATGGAAAATTATGTAAAGGAGTTGATCGGGGGGTGCGGTGAAATAAATACTAAATTATAGAAATAGTATTATTTAATTATTATGCCGACGTTTCGACCCACCTTGCAAACCTTTATCTGTTAACCTACGGTTATCAAATGTAATCTTTATTCGTTTGTTATTCACTCATTTCTTATATTTTATCACAATCTGTTTACTTTTAACTTACATACTATATTCTCCTTTGTTTTCTATTTTTATTCATACTTATTTTCTATTTTTGTTTGTATCTTCTATATATATATAATACTTGATATTCTAATTACATTGTCACCCACTATATCTCTGATATCATCTTATTATTTCTATATCAGACAACTTTTTCTTATTTATTATCTACTTATTATTCATTTATTTTATTTTCACCATGTGCCTTTTATATTTTGTAGCCCTGACGAAGACCTGCAAGGTGGGTCGAAACGTCGGCATAATAATTAAATAATACTATTTCTATAATTTAGTAATTATTAGACCGCACCCCCTATCAACTCCTTCTCATATTATATCACGGTCAACCATCTCTACATCATTAGAAAATTATGAAGTTTTAAAATACCCATATTCATTAAATTGACAATTGTGACTATAAATATCATTGGTGCGGTACCCTGGCATTCGGTTTGGCAACACCAGGGTACCGCGTCATCCTCTTTGAGAACCCCAGGTCTGTGCTATATAATATAACGATATCTGAAGTTTCCTTTAACACCTGGCTACTCCTGAAGGATAGCTTATATCCCCTAGATGTTCACAGCTAACTCGTCAGTACACGCCTACCATTGTCCTTCCCCACAGAGGTAGCTGGCAGGCTATCAATTCCTCCTCCTATCCTGGAGGAACCTCCTTGGATCCCGCCTTCCAAGCCACAATGATGTAGCCGCATCTGTTCTCTTTCAAACAAAGCAGTCCGCCACACTTCTTGTGTAAGACATCTTTCCTTCTCCTCCATATACCTTTATTTATAGCTGCTCTTTGGAACTCTTCTTGGATATTATTGAACAAATTATGGTTAATCTGTAGTTTATAACGGAAGTGAGGAAGGGAGAAGGTTTCAAATATTTTACAATCATTTACTTAAACAGAGTTTAATAAACCATACAAGTTATAATTATATTATAAT